>JAJSRV010000031.1:708601-1302292 GCA_021527715.1 Neoseiulus cucumeris | reverse complement strand
TGTGGTCGAACTCCGATCAACTATTTCATGAATTGATGGGTAGTGATTAATGAATAATGCCTGAGCTTCCAGGCTCTACTAATGAGTCTTTCAAATGACTGCGGAAAACGCCATGGGCAACAGACAAGCTGACGAATCTCGCGAGTGGCTTTGCGATGACTGAAAATCTCGCAACCAGGATCTTGTCCGGGACACCAATGAAGCCAGAGTTCCAGCCTGCACAGATGTCACGCGAGGCCCTGTCGACCTCGGTGGGCTCGATATGGTTTATGGAGAACGAACCGCCTGAGCCCGGGCTAAATGTCGTTGGCTGCATCGAGAGAACGGCGACGACACATGGAGGCGAAATGTTTGTTGGGCAAGTCAGCAACCTCTAGGGCTCTGGTTACGTTTTGTGGAGAGCAAATATTTATTTGATAAGTAACCTCTGCTCTGAGGGGTCACTAGTGGATTGACGCCGACCCTGAGGGGCAACATGGTTTGAAAAATATCGATTCTTTGCTGTATTCTTCTCTTTCACGGGTCAAGTCGAAAAACTGCGTCTGAGGAGAACCCTGCAAACTACGGAATCGGGAAGATTAATTATTATCGATACATTCATTAGGGCCGTAGCTTCGGAGGCCAAAACCACCTTGGATCTTGTGGTCGGCTCGGGGGAGTCCAATCGAGAAAGCCGAGATGGCAACTGATTTGGCTCACGGATTGACTCTTATCGTGCTGCTGAAATGGAGTCTCCAACGACTCTTTCATGGAATAGCTGTTCTGGCATTTCGGGCTGTTTCAACGATTGAGCTCAGGAAGTGCGCTACTGCTGTATTTACACTTTTAGAGGTCTTTATGGCTCTTCAAGGAAGCTGTTTCTCTCGATCGCCATCGTCGTTTATTGTCTTGTACGGTTGCGCCATTTTCCATGACATCATAGCTTGCATCCTAGGAAGGATTACTAATTGAGACATTCCACGCGTGTCATTCTATGAGAATGTATCATAACATCTCCAACCGGATCATGAACGTGAGCACATTGAAAACCACCGTTCACCCTGTTTCTTAAAAACCATCCGCTACTCCAGAACCTGCCAATTCGGCAATTTTCCAGATAAACTAATTCATCGACCCTTCCGGTCATGGGCTTTGCAAACTGGAGTTCTTATCGCATCTTAAATGCACTAGTGGACTTCCGCGAATAGGGCTTTCACTTTCCAAATGATTGTTCTCCGGATTTTCAATTTAGGATCTAGGAACTTGGACTTGACTATGTAAATGTGCACCGTTAGGTGGCTGGCTAATTTGAATAGGAATGGTGCACGCATTAAGTAAATGAATTTATATTAGTCAACTTGATGTTGGCGTTCGACCATTCGCCAAACGGAATTCGTCGTCTTCCCATTACTATGCAGTGTTTCGGGTGGAGAACAGGAACATCCCCGAATTTGAGAAGATTCGTTGTGTTGGAAAATGAGTCAAATTTGCGATAAAGGAATATCTAGTTCTATTCGGCGTCGAAATTCCGCCCAAGGAATGTTGGCATCTTGATTCTCATACTGAAGGAGCACACCATCCTCTGAAGGAGCCATTTTGAGTATGCTCCCGAACGGGGGTCGTTTGTGTAAAAGGAGCGGAGCCACTCGTTGGAGCACATAGACCAGATGCATATCCGAAACGATTGCTACAGTGTGCCCATCGTTGTTCTCGAAAGCTTCCAGGATAGTTTTCCTTATCGCTTCTCCTATATGGTTGCGTAAGCTGAGCGTCAGAGCAATTGTGAAGTCCAAGTCAAGTCCCTCCAAATCGGCTGTCATTTTCTGAGCACCTCTATCATCCAAGACGGCGAGAGCATCCACGAAAGCGCCACCCACTACGTCCCGGAGAAAACCTTCATCGAGGCCAGGCAGATACTTTTCACTCAATTCGTCGAGCGCCTTGCGATTTCTGATGCTGGAGTTGATCGCATCATTCAAACTTGTGACGTCGCACTCCTTAGCGAACTCCTCGAAGCTCACGAAGTTCTTGTCAGGTATCTGTTCGGCCCGGACCGAGCAACCGGCACCTCTGAGAAACTCTGTCAAAGACTCTTCACATCTCCGCACTCCACTAAATTTCGCTTTAACGATCGGAACGTCCTTGAAGGTAGAGCCAAGTTGCTGCATTTTCTCTCTTCCAGCTGCTGTGAGTTCGCCTGCCTCAACCTGTTCGTCGCCGAAATCCGATTTGAAGTGAGGGAACGTCTTAAGTGGGAACCGCTGTCCGTGGCGAATGAAATACACGATGCCCATCGTCAGCACTGTCGGTTCACGGTTACCAGTATTGCTTCCCGGACCCGGCTGCCAAAAATGACTGACGGCGAAATGTACGCTCCCTCTTTCCACTGCCGACTAGTGGAGAAATGCTTGCGCTCCTATCCTACGTGAAAGGTTGGCTGACTCTACAAACGAGGGTCGCCAGTCATTGTTCTCTGTAGGATTGATACTTTTGTGGAGAGCGTAAAGCTTGCTCGGCGCGTTACGTTTTGACTGCGACGATGTTCGCAAGCGTGGTTTCCAGACCGTGGAACGCAGACAAGTCTCACGAATGGCCGTGAAATAAAACGTAGCTGTGCATCGAGCTTCTCTTCGATCCGTGTCTGAGGGGGCCTCTCATGAGACACTCTACGCCTTCTCAGGTCTGAATCAAGTTCCTAGTGGTCTCGCGGCGACTTTCGGTTAGTTAGAAAAGAGTTTTAGTAAGAAATCCGATGGACCGACTGTGGCCGGCGTCGGTTTTCTCGAAATTGGAGCATGAAGCCCCTCTCTGATTCTCGATTTCGGGTTCTCATTCTGTTCGTCTTGAAGGGGAGCATCTCTCCACGTCCAGAGAATTTTGTACGTGGATTGCTTCGATGTGAGAACAATGATTTCCAATAGCTCGATTATGAAGCCCTGTTGGCACCATATGCTGAATCGCTGAAATCTGTTCGGGAGGCCCAGGTTTCCAGAAAACACTCAATCGGCTCTGTTGCCTTTTTGAGAGCCGAGACTTGAGCATTTTAAGTCGTCTGATCCTCAATGGAGAGCAACGTCTTTGGAGACGTTTATTACATTATTTTCGGGATCAGCGCTGTTTGAATCACTCAAATCGGGTGAACTCGCTCCGCATACGGTGGGGAACACTAGTCCGACTTTTTCCCTTTGTTTGAATTTTCCGGGGCCAATAAGTGGACTCTCTTGTTGAGAGATTGCGGCCAACTAATAAAGGAAGGCGGCACTCATGCTCATTGTCAGCCCATAGGCGGTACTTATATGAATCAGTCACTGATAACGGGATTTGAATAAACTGATTATCGAAGATATTATGTATTTGCTCTCAATATATTTGCGTTTGAAAAATAGGGTGAAAGTATCAGTTATGGAGAACTCAAGCAACAACTCGTCACCAAGGCTTCCAAAGTATGGAGAAATATGCGGCCAGAGTGTTCGTTTTTATCTTGAAATGAAGCTCAGACATTCAGCTCCAAGGCGCCGGTTCGTTTCCACAAGGTGAAATCCCACTTTCGATATTCCCTGGCCAGTTTTAAAACAGTCAAGGGATCGAAGCAACTTTCTTGGGAGACGGGGGTTCAAGAGGGCATTGATCAGTTGAGTTACGAACTCCTCGATGTTGAATGAGGAGACTTGTTAGGCGGCTAGTGGTTCTCAAACAACTGGTCCGCTTAACTAGTTTGAAACGCATCTTCAAAAATGTCATTGGCATTGCACGACATTGCACAAGCTGAACGTCTTCATTCTGATCCAATGCTCCGCGATTAAGTGGAATCAACGCCGGTAGTTGTTCTTCCTCTCTAGTTTCCGATGCCGCCTAATAGCTCAGAGTCCTTTGTCTACAGGATGTGTTGCGATAACAATCTTGAACTCAGATTCTGATTGGGTTGCATTTCGAATCATTGAAATTGAGGAAGTTTCCCCTTGGAACGCATCTGTTCAACATCCGACATGGCACATAAGATATCGAAAGGGGTCCAACTTCACGCCATGGATACGATCGCCCAGGAGTTCCGAGACTGGATCGTCTCGAGATGGGATCAGTTTTAGAACTACTGGAGAATTAGCTTCTGGATATGAAGTCCGACCTCGTGTCTGACATGACCAGAACCTCTTTTAGAGAAGATCATTTCAGCACAAGAACCAGTGCTGCAAGCTCAAACTTCGTATTTCGAGGGAAGATCTGGTGTGGAGAGGCCGCTACAGAAGGATTTAAGACAAACACCAAATTGAATGCTTCGAGCATGACGACGCTTATGGCTCTGGAGAAAACACGAAACGATTTTCTTCGGTTTGTGCAGAATTCGTAGGAGAGACGGACGTGACGAACGATCATCCAGGGAAGAGATAATCGGTTCAAAGGCCTAAGAATCATGGGAAAGCGACGGAGTGTTCCAAAACCGGTCCCTTTTCCATTACTGGTACTTTTACCTTAGCTCTGACATCGGGACAATTCCGAACTCTGAGAAGTGTGAATAACAAAGCACGACCAAGGCAGATACGGCAGTGGTCCTCGATCATCCCCCTTCCTATATCATATATCCGGATCTGTGACCGTTAATTTCCTTCTGATTCACATTCAATTCAATGTCTCTTCCTTTCAAAAGATATTAAAAGCAATGACTAGCGAAACTGTGACATGCGAATCAGTCATGACAGCCTCGAATCGCGAGGTTTTATACAAGTAAACAATACACAGACCTAGACACAACCAATCACTGATATAATCGGATGATCAAACTGATCAAAGAACGCCACGTGTTGAGTAAGATCGAGATGTGGCTGTCGACGCCCAATGCAGGGGTATTCATAACGCCCAAATCTCGAATGCACGGAATTACCGGGAGGATGTCACCGTCGATAGTGTAGGTCGGAGACTGGACCCTCTCATCGACTTTGGCAATGACTGCGGACTCCGATGCGGGAAGGATCATGCGATTGTCGAGACGCCGACGAGAGACTCCCTCAACATCGGCTCGCCGAGCAGCGTGGTCAGAGGAGTTTCGAACTGAGCCATAGAGCTTCAGATCATCTGCATTGAGCAGGTACCTGTCGCTCGGAGGGAGATCACGACTGATGTCCAATACGTACGGGACACAGGGAACCGGGCTCAACGAACCCCTTGAGGGATTTCCGACTGTGCGGGGAAAGGTGTTATCAAACTCGGACTCTGAATGAGCAATTCGAAAAGTAATTCCGGCACCACAGCATCGTTCAACCATGAACTTTGCTTGATGACATTCTCCCCAACAAGATGCTGTGGTCGACCTCGCAGATTTGTGATTGAAGTGACCGATGTGGAAAGGGAAAGTATCATTGATGAATGTGGCGGATTAGTTGTGTACAGGGAGATTTCCTAGAGAGGAATCCATTTTGATTGGGGTCTTGTAAACCGTGAAATGTGTGACGACAGGATTCTTTGAAAATCAAAGCGGAGCCATTGTTAGACCGGCCGATAAATCGAGGTGTAAGACACAGGTGTAACGATGCCACAGCGAAACGGTGCTGGTGCATTTCGTGTTTATATGAAGTTTGGAGAATGGATGGGGGTTCACACTCGAAGAAGCAACCAGTTCACCAGTTCGATCGTCGGATTGTTCGCTGGAATTTCCTTGCTCAGCTTCAGGCCTTAATATGATCGGTTCAGATAATTGCGATTCACTTTTGATTTTTAAGGAATGGTATGATTAGAAATGAAACTATGAAATCTTGGCTCAAGATTGATAGAATGGAAAGTCGCTTGCATCGAGTCTCTTTCTCTCTAAGACTGCAGTGAGCGGATTCACGTTCGCAATCAATCCATAGCAACGAACTCGGTTGGCGGATGGAGTCAGCTACCTTCGTTCGGAGTCAGCCAGCCAGCCACGTCACGAGATGGAGTAGCAAGGGGTAAGCTCAGGGATTTCCGCAGATATTTCATGCTTACCCTTCTCGCAGACGGGAGATTTGTCTCTATATTCTCTATTGGCGATTCCATTTCGAGCCGCGGAGGAAGAATGAGTGAACAGTGGTAGAACGGCGGCCGTCGCAACGATACAGAGGGAGGATCGGAAGGGAAAATATAACGAGGGAACGCTGTTCGAGGTGGAGACGAGGAAATAGGGAGACAAGACGACGATGAGCGGGGCCAAAAGCAATACGCATATATGCCTACTGTCAATCGGCCATTCCGCATTCACGGAACGCGCATTCGACGTAGCTTGTTCTAGCGATAGATGGTGACACGAACGTTGAGACGTGACTGCCACGCTGGGACCACGAGGCATGACCCGAGGAAGGGTCCAAGAGAGGGTCTCTGAAGAAAAAAACGGCAAAAGGACTTCCTCTTGGCGGCAATACGCCGACGAGGTTCGGGGCTTGGGTGACTCCTCCTACTTTCCGATGTGAACCTCAGGCGCCCCCTAGGAGGCACTCTCTGAATCCAGCTCTTCTGCAAAAGCTCACACGTGCGTCGACAGTGGCCGAGTAGAGTACGTTTGGTTAGAAAGTGCGCGAAGAAAGCCAGTGCAGCGAAAATGTGCGACATAACATGACTTGAACTTTTGTCTTCATCAACATCAGAACAGACATATCACCACAACATATCAAATAGGCCCAAGCCCTGCACCGCATCCGATAGAACCGCTAAAAATAGTATTGTTGGAATAGTGCACACCGCAACGAGGAATACCCGGACCCTTCACGGACCTTCTCGCCCAGCGGCGTCTAGGAGAATCGGTGAAGAGAGTATTTGAAGTACGTCGAGACGAGCGCGAAACCCGCGAGCACTCGAAACGAGAGGAATCGTGGCGCTCAAGCAATACTAGCACAAGTCTGAGGCTCGTCGAAACTCTTCCCCCGGAGAACGAAATAGCCTCTAGTGGAATACAACGAAACGTAGCGTCCGCACAGATCGAAAACCACATCCCCCTGTGGTGAAGCGAAGTTGAGACATCAAACTTATCATAGAATCGGATGCAGATTTCGAGACAACCTCGACAGCAATCTAACGGAGACACCCTGCAAACTTCGTGAATCTCACCATATCATCAAGAATCCTTCACCTCGATTCCACCACGACCGTTGAACGCGAGCATCGCGAATTCCGCCACTTGGGAGCGCCCCATTGTTACGTGTTGAGAAATTAATCACTATCAGCGAAACGAGAGTTCGCTCTTCTCGAACAGAATATTCATCAGGACAACAACATCAAGCTTCAAGGACAAGGATTTTCTTTTTAGTGGAGACAACATCACTCTACCGACAACGGTTTCTAATTGATTTCTTCAGATCGACCGTTACGTTCTGTCGTCGCTTCAGTTCGCCACACTGATTGAGTAGGAAAAGAAAAAGCAGAAAAAGGAGGACCAGACCACCAGGAAGAGAACATATCAGTTGGCTCGTGTAAAGTGTGTCATCGGTTGCCCCGTTAGCGGCTAAGTTTTCTGAGTTGGACAGATTTCCACGCAAGTCAGGTTCAGCATGATGATGATGAAGCGCCAATCCTACCAGGGCGGATACTCAGTGGAAGCCCACTTAGTGGCTAACCCACCCGAACTGGACCAAATGAGTCCCGGTACGGGGGAGAAGAGCCTAGGATGTCTTTCCGGAGAACGTCGAACCAGCGTCATTATCGCCATGGGCGTCGTGGCCACCGCCCTGTTCTGCTGTTGTGTCGCGGGAGCAATCCTCTACGCATACTGTGAGTACACTAGTGATATGCCTTGAAGTAGTTTCTGTCCCGTCCGTTTCTCCCTGCAAGGAGGAATGGGGAACGTCACGTGCTCGTCGTTTCTGTCCGTCCACGGAAGAATAATGAAGAAGCATCTTAATATGGAGAGATAAGACGATAGAACCCAAGTCGAAACTAAGTTAGAGTCGTTATTGATTGCTATAAGAAATCCACGAGAGCGTCCATCATGCGACGGAGGTCGTGGTGGGTCTCGTTCTCTCGAAGATGAGGTGACATGAAGTCACGCGCAGAAGGAGCACCCCTGTTCTCTGATCCGAAATCAGAAAATCAATGTTCGCATAATGTTCTCATCTTATGAGACGCAGCCTTTTGCTGTTATGTATCAACGCAAAGGGAAAGTTCCGGGATTCGACACGGCTTCATTTGATGGCCGAATGTCTTTCTATAACCGGCGACGTTCGCTTGAAAAACATTCAGTCGGAATTATCAAAGCTCTATCAAATAACTTTTGAACCTCAACTAGACAACCTCAACCGTCTACGCGTTTCCGTATCGTCCGCGAAGCAAATCGTAACTTTCGTGAGTTTTTCCAGAGGTTGGTGGGCTGATGAATACAGCTCAGAGTTTACAAGACATGTCCTGGCTTCGTGTTTCGCAGTTTTGAGAAAATGTTCGGATCCGCGGCTTCTCGACATGATGTCAGATTTTGGTAGATTTCGACAACTTGACATGATTTTCGGAAGCGTTTCCCTTCCGAGTATGCCGAAGATATTGGAGTTTGTTTCAGAATACAAACGAACTTCGGATTTCAAATTTCACTCGTTCTGAGTACAGAGCGTTTGCTGAACGAGCAGGCTTCAAGCTTTTGTGTGGCGGAAACAACAAATATCGATTCTGGTGATGTGGAATCCTCTGATTGAAAACGAGTGAACTCTATGTGGCATCTTCTGTAGATTAGGAATCTCATTAAAGAATGGTGTGGTTTGGACGATGATGTTCAGAGCAGAAGTGCTGACTTTAAACGTATTTTCAAAATAGCGGAATGATTCATTGGACAAGACTGACCGTCGATTCCGAGCTAGAATTTCCGGAAGCATCACGAGAGGGGTTATCAGACTTGGAAGTTTTTGATCATCTCCGGAAAGCTCTGGAAATCAAGCTTATTTCAATTCGATGAAGATCCAGCACGGCGGCGGCTCAGATGGCTCAGTCTTTCTTGACGGCGTCCGACTGTCCGTCATGCTCCGCCAATCAATGTTCTGGCTTTGTTGAGACCGCTAGATTGAGTTTCAGTGTGATCTGAACACTTGGTTTCTCTCCACGTTTTCCGGTGTGATTGTATTGGCATCCCTATCAAGCATGCCAACAGTCGAGCGCAGGCTAATCACTCTCATGAAGTTCACTGACATGAGACCTCATTCTTCGAGGTGAAGAGAAGCGAGGCCGACCCAAGTGAGAATATGACTGCGCCCACTTCATAATTTGATAACATGCGAGTTCTCTGATGCGTAAAGCCATCGTCCAACTCAGTTCTGATTGGTTCGTTAAGCGATTCTTTCAAGGGCGGAATGAAAGCTTCTCTTGCAAGTCCTGCAATGACTCCGTGATCGCCTCTTGGCCAGAACGCCTATCACGCATTCACGGGATCCACGATTTGAGCGACCAGATCCGGCAGAAACAACTCCAACGCAAGCTCTTTGGTAGACGGCTCGGGGGGAATGGGAATGTATTCACGAGTCCTGTAATGATAGATCCAAAAAAGCATTGTTCCGAGCCGTTGGACTAATACGAAGTTAAGCCAAGATGGAACAAGAAGCCCAAAGAAATGTCCCCTCTCTGAACTCAAGACCTTGTGGACTCGGGGTGCTTTCTCAAGATCAACAAGGCCACTACGTTCTCGGTAGATATTCCGGGGGGCGCCGGTGTGTTCGACGATCCTAAGCATGGATTCAAATTCAAAGAATCTTTCATTTTCCCATCAGGAAGCGTTCCCTCGTTACGAGGTTTGTCAGTTGAGGCGAAGCATACGGTACAACAAGTAATGTATGCGGCGTTAAAATTAAGCTTTGTTGAGTTGAGGCCAATCGGGCTAGCTTCGTGTCTGGTGGGTCGGATGGAGAGGCTGGCTGACTCCTTAGTTTTTGAGATTTTTCTCGTTGCCTTGCGTCTTTTGCGTCGGTCGGTCGGTCGGTCGGTCGAGAGAGGAACAGCTGTTGGTAAAAAGCGGAGTTAATTTTGGGCCACCCGACTTCAAGGAGAACAGCAGCCAGCCGGTGCACGCTTTAAGCCCGGAAGCAAGAACATTCTCCTGTCCCTCTTTTTCATCCCTCGTTCGTCCCCTTTCATACTCTGGGCCCTGTCCCCTCCCTGTCGTCGTCGTCGTCGCCACTTCCCCGAGATTCCCTTCTTTACTTCGGCCGAGATGACTAGCTGCCGCCGCCGCTACTTTTCGTTGTCGTTGTCTTCGGCTTTTTGGTGTCTTTCCTGAAAAGTCGACGACATCCACTTCGCACACAGCTCTCCTCGCTGCGCTCACTGGACCACCCCACGTGAAGCCGATCTCGCGACGTCCGGTAATCCCTAGGATTTTTTGCCCTTTCTGAGAAATGTCTCGCTATTTAACTGATCCGTACGCGCTTGTTCCTTGCTCCGCTCTTCTGACGGTCCGCGCCCCAGTCTTCCGATGACCGGGCTGGACTCGAAACGAAGACACGCTCTGCAGCGGAGACCTGAGCCGCATCCGAGCGAACGAACGAACGAACGAATCGACGCGCTACCTATTTCGAATACTCTCTCTCTCTCTCCCGGCAGTCGACCTCAGACCGAAAGCCAGATTGGAGAACGCTGACACATATTTCCCCATCGTTCGCGACGATCGCAGTATTGAAAGAGTCAGCAGGGCGGTTGGATACGATTCGAATTGGCAGAGTTAATTAGAAATGGTTGCCATTCGAGAAATGGCTCACCGCGCGCTTCGACTCAAACACCTGTGCAACGTTGGAACCGAAGCACTTTTAGCGTGGTTCACGGGAATTCATTCTGCCAAAGGGAACAGCGCGCCGGAGTTCGTGCCAAGAGCTGGCTGTCACGCGCAGTGTAGCGGAAACCACGTCCGGCTCCACTGGAACAGAGTCGGTCAGTGTCTCGAGACGCTGAGGTGGACTGTTGAATTTTAAGTGAAGAAGTCATTGATTTCCCCACTGTACTATGCATGGCCCACAAGGAAAAAATCCAATGAAGAGGCCACTGGGTGGGTGGATGTGGATGTTTGACTCGCAGGGTGCTAACAGAGGGTTGTATGTAGACGACGACCGGCGCGGCGGAATCGGCGGCAGCGGCGGTCCTACGTCTTCATCTTCTGGTGGAGCCGCCGCGCCGCTCCGCTAGCTCGTCGTAATATAATCCGCTAATTGGCAGCTTGGCTTAATGAAGAGGAAGACGAACTTTTTACAGAAGTGACTTCACTGACCCTCGCTGTATTCCCTCAAAACCCCTCCCTCCTCTCTCTTTCGCTGGGGGCCACAGCTCCCGTTCTTGATGCTCGGACTCGAGTGTGAGAGCAACCGGTTACTCTCGGCCACAGCAGCACTCATTGCGTAATTGATTGTCGATTCCATTTTGACAAACTCTCGCCTCAACTCAATATTCGAGAGCGGATCAATTCGATCCCATTCGGCGGTGTTCCCGACTGAGTGGAAGGCCGTCCAGACAGTCGCTCAGAAACCCGAGTCGCAAAGTTCCTCTTCAGGAAGGCCGACGATGTCTGGCTGCGGTCACTTCACGACCTCGCGTTCCGCAATCCGAGAGACTCCGGATGCACCGGAAGAGTCGCAGTACGCTGAACAAGGCCGGTCCGACGCTCGAGGCGTTCAAGTCCGTCGAGAGCGGTTGGCGAGCATTAATTCGGCAAACTTTGGCCGCATATCTGCGTCCGCGTATTCGTTTCTGCTCGCCCTCTCGGACTGTCTTTCTTCTGTCTCCACGAAGGAGATTGGCGCTTCCTCACGATGGTCGGTGCGGTCTCGTGGAACTCGACAGAGTCTGACCTAAGTTCGGTGTCGCGGCAGACTGTTGCGTACACGTTGTAGCTTCGTTCGGATGATATTGCACGATATCTCGAAACTCATCCGTTTTCTCGTTCGTTCTTCCTTGCTCACTTGGTTCTCCTCGAACTTCTTCCCGCCGCCCTCGAACGACGAAAATGAGAACCGCGACTACGATGATGACGACGATCATCCAAAAAAAAAAAAAAGAACAGCGGGGGCCTGTGGTGTTGACAACGCAACGCCGCTGGCTTTGTCGTTTTCCTTCTGAAACCCACGACGGGGTAAGCGCGTATGCGCTCGAAGGAATTTTCCAATATTTAGATCTCCTCCATGATAACTCCTTAGCGGAGAGTCTCTGAGGGAATTCCGAGATTTCGAAAGGTAAGTTTGGCCGGAAATGAATGAATCGCTGGAAAGTTTTCCACTCTTCGTGTGCATCGGCCGCTTGGCTCCTAATTACCGCTGAGTTGACGTTTCGGGCGGCAGGTGAAGAGGAGCGAGTGAAACCGAAAACTAATTGACGCCTTGAAATAGCGAAGCAAAGAGTGAATTTTTCGGTGAGTTTTTCCTCGCCTCTCACCTAGAACAGAGCTCAGGTGTGAGTTTTTATGCAGAAAGGCTGCGGTCATTGATGTCAAGCTCTAAGTTGGAGGTAAAGTGAAGCTAACGACATCTTAATTCAGCTTTGCGCCCCATTACACGCATCGTACGAAGTGGTCTCAGGGGCGGCGCGGCGGTCGGGCGTCCGAGAGGAGCGTTGAGGGAGAGAAGCTGCCTAGCAAACCTGCAAACAGGTTAGCGAACGAAGAGCAAGCTTAGCTAAACGCTAAAAGCGAGGAAACGAGACGAGAGATGCTTGCACGCGCACCTTAATTGGCTTTCAATAGCTCGTCCTCGACAGAAGGCCGGGAAACGCGAGCGCTCGGACGACCAGCCATCCGACCGTAGGCGGTAAATCGTCTCCAAACATGAAGAGTCACTCATCGGATTATTGAGTTTAGAAACCGACAATCAAGAGAAGATTTTGAGGACGGGAACGCTTTCGACACCGCTATAGAATCCCTAACATCGTCGAACGCAAATCAAAGTTCCCACTTTTTTCTTCCCTGTTCTGTGAGAAGCAATGATTTGTCAGTCCTCGACGGATCCAATTAGGGTGAATCCGAGGCTTCGCAATCTCAATCTGTGGCTTGTCGAGCTGACTCGAAATTCATCTCGCTGAGGCTATGAGCCAAGAATCCTCGAGACGCGAACGTTTTCCGAACCAACAAAAACTCAAAACCAGTTGTCCGAACAGATTGGCCGTTCCCAAAACGTATTCGAATAGAGACAGAGCTCCTCGGGCAAAGGAGTTCGTACAGCTCGGAATTTCACCAAGATAGAGTTACTTCCACGTGTATTGAGGTACGAGGAGTTCACTTGGAAACAGGAATGGTTCGGCGGTGTGTCAAGGGCCGGTCGTCTGAAGAGAACAGAGGGTTAATCAGCAACTTTTGTTGCTCTGGCCCAGCGAGCGACATTATTATCATCATCATCGTCTTCTCTTACATCATCAGAGTGTAGCCGGTACGCCTCGTTCCCGTCAACTGTTGCTGTTCCCTTCTGCAGCGCTCTCCCACTGTGGGGACGAAAAGAGGCGCTCCTGAGTTGGCTCGATCCTGAGGATCGTCCCGGTTCACTCAGGATGCAACGATCTCATTCAAAAATCACAAAATCGATCGTTGGATGCACTTGGGAATCTGGAGAAACGAATAAGTTAACAAATGGAACCTACCGTGATAGAGATGTTCAGAAATGGTAACATATAACGAATGCGAGCAGAATCAGATGTGAGATCCTAAACGATGACCCACGAAGGGAGGCGAGAGATTTTCGTCGATCGATGCCTCTCAACCAACCAATGAACGAGTTTATCAGTCAATTTAGGAGCTGACTCGCGAAGCCCCATCCGAAGACTTTCCACAACAGCTGAACAGAGATGAGCTCTTCAATAGTTTCTCCGAGGCAACCTCTCGAGCTTCCGGTTGCTTATATGCTTATGGCGACGAAAGTATCCGCATCATTCAGGATGTTTATTCTCAGCATATATTCGGTTATTCCTGCAGTTCACGTCTCGGGATCCGCCTGAGCCGACCGTTTCCGTTTGAAATGCATTTTTCAAAGCAGTGAAAATTCCTCCCCGAGATATGTTTCTTTTTTCTTCTGTCCCGCAACCCTACGGATACCCCGGACGTCTAGGCGTTCACAAACGAAAAACCGATCCGCGCGTGGCAAGCACTTTCGAAGAATTGACCCGTGTTGCCCGTTATGCATGCGTTCGCGTTGATTTCGTCCGAGGCAAAGATCAACAGGATTCGCGAGATCCCCGTAAATTTGCTCGTCGGGCGAAAGCATCGGAGCGAGCAAACCTTCCACTCAAAAGTGGGGTTCCTTCGGCTTTGCGATCGCTGCTCGGTTGGGTGTTCGCCCACTTATCTGAGCGTGTTGCTTGGCATAGCGCTAAGCGCCCGACTGGGTGGAGAACCCATTTAATTACACGAAAACAGCCTCATCACCAAGATGCCTCGTACACCTTGAATCGTCTGCCGGTCGACTCGCATGTTCGCCTGTTCAGCGGTCTGCGTGCCCCTATGTAATAGTTAGGCAAGCGGGCGAAGCAGCTTTTGGCTCCAAAAGTTTTGGCAGACGACATCGGTTACTCCTTTCCCTCCCCTCCGACCCGCTCTTCATCTATTTCTTCCTTCTTTTCTTCTTCCCCCATTCCTCTACCAACATCTCGGGCTTGCGTGGGAGGTCCGCGGGCACAGAGGCCCCCAAGGACCCTCGAAAACCAAAACTACCGAAAGGGCCCAAAGGAAGGGGCCATAGGACCGAAGGAAAGATGAAGAAGTGGAGCAAGAGCTCTTTGCTTTGTCGTAAAACACAATCTGTTACCGCGGCGCCGTCTGCTCACGATTCGCTCGTCAAAATTTCAAAGTCTCCGATACCACTCGCTTATCCACACAGCGACGGAACAAGGGCGAAGTCAGGTACCACCACCACACACACAGCTTACCAAACGGGTAAACGCTGTTGCGAGCCCTGAACGATTGACGAATTGACCGTTGGGGTGAGAGGGCATTCCAGTTGAGGATGAGACTTCGAGTATGAAGTTGAAAGAGACGAGCCCCAGCCAACCGGACAGAAAGTTGGCATTGCTGTGTTGCCGTCGACTGTGGGTCGTCGTGGTGTCTGCAGGAGCAGTAGCGGTATCAACAACAGAGAAGACTTGGATTGCTGAATGCGGGCCGACGGGGTGCTCTTCATTACGAACGCGTCATCATCGCCGAAGTAGTCGTCGTCTTGTATGCAGAGAGCGTTTTGAGTTTTAATTTCGCGGGCTGCGCACTTGAGATGATGGTCATGTCTTTCTGGGTTACGACTTCTTAGCGTTGATGGGTTTCTCCACCGCCGCTTGGGCGCGTTCCCCCCTCTTCCTCGGCGAGTTCTTTCTCTTGCTCCTCTGTGCGCAAACTGTGTCTGTTAAATACTTCCTGAACCAGTTACGCAGTGAACCTCATTAGCAACGAACGACTTCAATGCAGGGGAATGCGCGGCGTTCCTCGAACCTTCGTGACGGAGGTCATGGTTTGCGGCGGCGGCGGCTGGAAAGCTTCAAACTCGGATTTTTTCCTCGAATGGAACGAGTCCCCTCAGCAATAATTGGTATCTGGTCGCATGGAGCCCGTCATTGAGAATGTAGGTAGGTGTCTGTCAGTGAACAAACATCTGATTTCTCGCAGAGTTCAGATTAGATTGGGCTGCGCGTGTTGGCTGGAAGTTTATTTTTTTGCATTCGAACCAAGGGGGACTGGGCGAGCGCTGATGGCATGCCCTCGTTTCGGTCGAATGGCACCACAGGGGATCCATAGAGAGAGAAGTTCGCTACATAAAAAGTCACTACGTTGAGCGCCTTGTAGAGCGTTCTCGGATGTCGATAAAGATGTCCTAATTAAACGAGTCTGCTGACCTCTTCTTCCTTTCTTCCCACTGCCGTCCTCTTCTTCCACTCGTTGAGATGTCCCCAGGCTGTTTAAGGTTAAGGAGCCGGTGGAACACAAGTGCTTTTCATTACAGGGGAGGACTACTTTACCTTCGTTTGTTTTGCACAGTTTCTGAATCAGATTCAAATCTGCCGCCATTTTCTTCTTCTTCCTTTTTTTAGCGGAATCCCCTCTGAGCTTCGTCTCCACAACGGACATCTCCGAGACGTTTTGCGTGAGGCTCATGCCATCGGTTGCTGAAGGGGCGACGGCGACCTTTGTCGAGAGGATGAGTGGCTAGAAGTGTTCGTCCCGGCACAGATACTTTTATCGGTCGACTTAGAGGAATTTGGGTCGTAAACGAGGCAAGCGATGTTACATCGGGCCCAACTCGGCGAGCGGTCGGAGCGAATCGCCTCGGGGAAGTCCATATTAGTCCTCTCGTGAACGAAACGACCGCCTATCTATTCAAGCATATGCGTTTGTAGTTACCATATCAAAATGCGTCCTTCTCGTTGAGCGATCTTGACGAGAAGCTCCGTCCATGATGGATACGGAGCCGAGCTCCGAGATCGAGATCAGATGATATGTCGACGCTAAGCAGTCGAATTCCGCCCTTGGCTGCTGTAGTTCCTGAGAACTGAATCGGATCAATGGCGAGCTCATCTAATCCGATCTCTTCTAGCCGCGTCGTGAGCGGTGATTACAATCCTGTTGTTTGTTTGGTGGAATCAGACGACGAAATGGTAACGAGCGAAGCAGATTTCACAGATGGAACCAGTCTTTCAAATGGATGTCTGTCTCGTCAGAACAGATGATGCAGAATGAGGCTTTCTTGGTCGGATGCATGATTGGTTGAACAAACAGCGAATGAATGAACGGATGGATGGATGATGAACCACGAGTACAGCCCGCGGTGACCGAGACTCTGCGACCTTCACGCAGAACCTCGGAGCAGAGCCAAGGGTGGAAAGTTTGAGCTCTGGCTCCGCTGGCAGCTGCTTGGTCAACTATACGTTCGTTCGTCCGTCCGCCGCCGTTTGGGTTGGTTGCGGCCGGGTGGACGAATGCTGTTCGCTGGGAATGACTGGTCCGTGGGCTGCTGACTGACTGACCAGCAGCCTCGTCTGTCCGACCGCCCGCCCGCCCGCTCGCTTGTGGGCCTGGTGAAGTGACTGACCAGCGTTATCTGATTAGGGAGTGCTCGAGAATTGCGCGAGCAGTCGCGGCGGCTGAGGCAGTAGCAGCAGCAGCAGCTTTAGCAGCAGCCACTGTGACGGCAGAGGCGATGCCTGCGGCAGAAACAAAAGAGACCATCCGCACATTGCATCGGCCTAGTAGAACTGAGTCTTCTAATTGCATTACGCCGAACTAGCACAACACTACAAAAGGTAGGACAACTTCACTACGAGAAGCTTTTTTTTCTGACTCCACTTTAGCCGCTGTTATAAGAGCTAAACAAATAGACTCTCTTGCGTCCATCGGTTCATGCGCTATTCCGTTTGTACAGCAGCTGCGGCCAGCGCATCATCGGCGTCAGACCTCCACCTGTGGACAGTGCGCCAGTATCCTCGATTCCTCACCCGCAGGTCTTCCGGTTCCGTGCTGTTCCCACCCCTCAGCGATTCGCAAGGAGTTCGAATGAATCGATTGAACGTTTGATATCGGAAACTTGCTGGAGTTCGAACCGTGAGAAGGTCACGAGCTTGATCGAGGCTCCTCACCGAGAATTTCCATCGACAACACATAGACTTGGAATCGACGTCACCGGAGAACATCGATTCGGAGTTTTCTTCTGAAATTATCCGGATGAGCTCGCTTCCCTCTCGAGGAAGAGCAAGTCTACGTGGGTTTTCCAGATCTCCCTGGAAAATCCGAGATCGCGCCAAACTCCGGTGATTTCCAAGTTCGAGAAGCGGAAATCAGGCCGATCTTTGGAGCGATCAATAGCAATGAGGAGAATCTATATTCGATCGATGATCACTTCCGCGCGAATTCTGTAACAGGTGTAGATTAGCAAACTCTGGGTCTCCGTGAATTTTGAAGATCCGCAACATCGGTGGAAGCCAGAAGTAGCTGGTTTTCTGCACAAAACGTTTGCCTGGTCGTGGTTACTGTATAAGAGCGTATCGGACGTCTGTTACGGGCCGAACAACATCAGTAACAACAAAGACCGGCGAATCGATCGATCGCAAGCGTAAACATGTGTTGCCTTCGCGATGGTGGGAAGAGCGAATGCAGCTCCAGGATTCGTAATCCTCGCAGAAGTTTTTTTTCCGTGAACTTCAAGCCGTGACCGGTATCTGGTTTGCATCAGAGAACGTTGCAAACAAGCGTGGCTGGCGTGCAAGAGGAAAACGCAATAAAAATTTCACAGAGCTCACGCTGTTTTGCTTTGAACAACTCAAGAGCTGCTTCCACTACGAGGAATTAGATCTGTCGCCAATGGGTTTTCGCTGAAAGATTCTTCTTACAGTTCCTCCAGCGGCTCTTAACCATCGATCAGGTCAGGAGTGGCTACCCACTGAATTCGAACTATTTGATCCTGAATCTGGAGGATAACTTCGATTCATACTGGGAGCGCCACCACCCTGCGCTACCGGTGCGTTCGTTCCGATTCCGAAAACATTGATTCAATTCGAGGTTCGTGCGACGATCTCCGTCGTCGTCTCGTTCCTTCAATTGGAATCATTGGAGCTGTTTCGCCCCGGAGACGTATCGAAAAGGTGAACAACATTTGACAGCCGGAAGTGTGCGCTGTGGTGGAAGGGTAGCGGTGGCCGGAAGCTAGATAGGTTTAGTGATCGTAATGAGCAGAAGAGGGAGAGAAAGATTTGTGTACGGGCGCCGTCTGCTTCACTGTCCGTCCGTCTCGCCGCCTCCGTACCGGCTTTAGTATCGCCTCGCCGCTCCGGCTACAGCTCAGTCTCGCTGCTTCTCTCGCCATCTTTCTTTTCTTTCTCGCTTTTTCCTTTCCCCCTCCCACTTGTTCGTTTACCGCGCAACAAGGCTCGTCGTCTGACCACCGAGACGGCGGTGCAAGACGTTGCCGGAGTGAAAATGGCAGCCAGCTTTATTACGATACCTTTGTGCTGCGAGTAGTGATTGTGGCAAGTAAGCAGCAGCAAAGAGCGGAAGAAGCGACGAGGACGATGACGATGCCGAGGATCCAAGTCGAACGCTCTTTCGGTTGTAACATGTTTCCCGATTTGAGCTCCTTAAGCAGCGTCTCTACAGGAGTCCATCGAGAAGAACAAGGGGGCCGGACCGAGAACAAAAGAACTTCAGAGAATGGTTACGTGGTCCCTGTTGCGTCCTCTCTTTTGTGAGAACAAAAAGTCTGTCGTCGTCTGTAGAGTGACTGACTCAGTCACCGAGCGAGCGAGTAAGCGAGTGGTTAGTTGGTTGAGTGATTGAGTGAACGAGAGAGCTGGCTTCATCAAAACGGCTGGAACTTCTGCCGGACGTGTACGGCCTGATGATCGCGTATTATTATTTTCTTGTCCTTCAAACTTCCCTGAATGTGTTCCATGGCGGCATGTTCGCTGCAAGGGTTTTGTCGCGGACGATCCGACACTCGATTCTAATTGTCAACACCTCCGGACTCCGTGAACCTTTCGACGCGGACTCTGTTCCAAACGTTTAGTGAGCCGGACAAGACCGGTTCCGCGAATAGAGCTATGAGCCATTTGTTACCGCGTAGCCCAGAGGTGATCCCGACCGTTGTTTCATAAGCTGACTCGGTGGCTCTTGGCGAGCCCTGTTAGCCGGCCGGATAGTGGATTTCACCCCGAACCTCTCTAAGCGGTTGCAATGAGAGGGTTCTTCTCAGATGACTTCTCCGTTCCGCCGATCCACAAGTGGCTTGCCAGCCCGCCCGCCCGCCCGGTTCGCTGTAAGAAGCCAATTTCTCTTACTACTACTTTCTCAAAGGATCCCGTCCCGAGTCCATTCACTTTCTATTCGACGAAGGGGACACATGCGCTCAGTGCGCACCCTCTTGAGACTACTTCAAATAGAGTATCATCGAAATTTTCGTGTAGAAGATTTGCCCGAAACGTTATGCTTTCGTCTTCGAGTTAAACTAGCAACTTCCTTCCTTCCTTCCTTCGATCCCCGGTTGGAAACCAATCACGAGGCATCCGACCCGACTTCTAGAGAGCAAAAAGCATCGACGACGGCTTTTAGGAGATGAGTATTCATATACAGGATCCATGATGATGTACATATGTGGTCACTCCTGGGAATCCTTACTGTGGTCGTGGATCTCTCGATAAAAACGGGCGAGCAGTTTCTTTTCAACACTTGAATCATCATTCACAAAAATCAAAGGAAACGAAGGCAAATCTCACCGACAGACAGACAGGCGGGGAATCTCCGGGAGCACGAACAGTATTCAAATGAGATTAGCCGAATTACGACGGTGTTGGGTGTCCGCTTCAACCATGAGCGTTCAAAGTATGCAAAACAAGGAAAAATCGCCCATCAATAATAATTCGTAGAGAGCCCTCGCCACTACGAGCCTAAGGAAGAGCAAGAACCAACTCCGGGCTTTAACCCCTTTCTCCTCCACCTTCGATGTGTCGTCGGCTTCGTCGTACCGCCCAACACCCCCGATCCGTGTCGCCGAGACTCCACTCCTATCCCTCTTTATCATGAATCCTTTGCTGTCGCTGTTCGGCCGAGAACAAGTGAAGTATCAGACCGGCTCTCATTGGCGATTCTTGGAGGTTGCCAAAAAATGCTTGAGCGCCTCTGATTCCGATCAGCTGACCGTGTTTGCACCTCGCCAACGGCATCAAGGGGGTGAACGGGTTATGACTCACCTCAGGATATTAACGGATTTGCATCGACCCCACCACCACCAGCATCACCACCTCCTCCTCCCCTCGTCGTTGTCGACGCGGGTTGTGATCCTTCATTGATCAGATTCGAGCGGCTCATGGGGCTGTTCGATGGGGATCATTACTGACTCGTAGGGAATTCACGGAAGGGTTCTGCTATTCGTTAGGTTTCGGCTTGGTTTTGTTACGACGCGACGGCTCTCACTTCGAATCAGAGAAAACCCGACAGCGCCGCAAACGGCAACAGAGGATGAACCCCAGTGGGGAGCGACAAGTATTGAAAATCAAATTCTGCTTCGGAAATACTCAACGCGAGACAAGATTGGAGTCGAGAAATGGATCTGACAGAACGCTATACGGTCGGGCCGTATCAGCCGAACGCGAATTAATATCTTTGACACCGCCAAGAAAGCCTCGCGGGTCGGTTCAGTGAATGTCTAACTTGCCCGGCCAGCGGCTGCAAGAGAGACGGCATTTGCGAACGAGCGCTTGCCTTCCGCCGCCGCTAGCCGAAGCCTTGACACGGCTGGAGTTCAGTTCGATATGGAGGGAACCGATGCCGCCGCTTTGGCCCACAGCCGGCTAGCCGTTTTGCTTCCCATCCTCACGTTCCCCTCTTCGACCAGCGGTTGTATCCGGCTGGGTTTTATTTTTATGGGAGCTAAATGGAGAAAAGGGAGAAGCAACTCAAATATAGATCCTTTCCATTCAGCTCCGAGTTGTTCACTCCATTGAATAAGTCGAAAACCTCACTTATTGTGATAGATCCGCTCGCCTGTTCCCAGACATTGATCCTCGACGTCTTGCAGTAAGATCGGACAGAGAGAGAAAAAAAACGAAACTTTATCATAACGAATAATGGAAGTACCGGGAACATATGAATGATTGCATTGACGACTTTTGTTGACGAAAGCGAGTGGTCAGCTCAGAGAGCTTCAAAATACTCGGATTCTTCTGTTTCCGAATTCGTCAAAATGGACGAGGAGTCGAATCAATCAATTCTTGCAACCTGATCCCGTCTCTTGGGTGCCCTCGTCGTCGCCCGAATTCCTCGAGGTTTCCGGTGAGGGCCTGCGGAAAATCAGTTGACATCAATCAGTTGATGCACGCTGTTGCCAAGCTAGCAAATCTCAGGAACGACTCGGGGAGCTCCTCCGCGAGACTCCGGCAGGAAGTGCGCGGATCTAGGAGGCTCTCCCCGTTAGGTTCGACACTTTGCGGTGACTGGCTTCGGGGTTCATCCCGATCGTTACACATCTCGGAATCGTCGTTGTCGTCACCATCGTGGCTGAATTCAAAATAAGTGATAAGCTCCGTCTGACGATGACGCTGATGGTGAAAGCGACGAACGTTCTCATCGAGTTGGCCTTCGCGCGCCCAACTTTAGATGTGCGAACATCGAAAGTTGTCGATGTGCTCCAAGAAAACATCGTCACCTCTCTGTTTCTACATCCGTTAAGGTGGGTTTCACGGTGTTTTCGTACTTCCAATTATTTATTTCTGTTATGTTGAATATGAATTTCTGTATTTAGTCGGAAAAAGTGTGACCAATGGAGAATGAGCTCGATTGGACGATCACTTCTCGATACCTACAGTGACTTCGTGGAACCGAGCCCCAGCGGGAAGCTGCGAGCCCGCATGATGAAGTTGTACCTTATGTGGAACTGGGATCCACTTCTATTTATGAACTGGGCATCAATCACGCCCTTCTCGCGGAGGAAACGATGGTGAATCACATCTTGTCAGTGTCGTCAGAGAGAACAAACGCAAAGCGGGATGGCTTTCGTTCATGTCCCCCGGTTACCTCGACCAACTCCAGGACCTTGACAGTTCGAAGTTCTCGTATTCGTCATTTGGGAAAGCTGAGGTCAGCTGCTCCTCAAGCATTTGTGTAAGTTGACGAAAACCACGAGCGACCGACGGGAAACCGGGTGATTCTCAGATGAGAAATTCATGTGAGGACCTTTGCAATGTAGGCTCCCATTCATCGCTAATGTCCACGAGTATTTTCTCTAGCGAAATATTAGGAGGCTCAGAAAACGATCCAAGTAGACTCCGTGTCAAAATCTTTTGCATCCGTCATTCAATGAATCGCAAAGTCGGAAGTATCAATGCCCCACCCAGCTAGAACAGTGATCGCAACAGTGTTCAGGGTCGACCTTCCGAGAGGGAAAAGTTTCCGAGTGGGCGTCACACCTCCGATTGTTTATAGCTCTTCGAAAGTCGCGTTCGCAGATGATCAATTGTCGAGTTCACTGATCACATCCGGATCGTGGCGACTAGTACGCAAGCGGGTACACGGGCTACCGCTCTAACAGGCCCACTGACTGCTCGGTTTGTCAGACGCAATGACACTTGCTGCAGCAGCCTAACATACTTTTGATTCCGACAACCTTATCTGTGCTAATTTGCTTATCGGTACAGAACACTTGTCGAAATCAGGAAAACGAACACGATGACGACTTTATTCTTCCAAGGGCCAGGGAAACGATTTATGTATTGAGCGGTGCGAGTTGTCTTTAATCAGACAAGTTTAATTCGAACGGAAGTATCATTGGCCTCGAAAGTCGATGAGACGAGTACCAGGAGGAGGTGGGCCGACCGATCAACGGGAGGCAACGAGGAGCCAATAAAGAGAAGGACAAACGGGTGCTTGATCGATCAGACGGCCTGCCTGAGTTGAGGGAGCCGTGGGAATGCGCGCTCGTTACGACAGAGGGGCGTATATAGAGAGCGCAAATCTTCCGTCGGTGTTTAACTTGACGGAATAAATGATGTCGCGGGACGGGGAGTGGGAAGCGACGAGGGAGCGAAGGAACAAACGGACAGGGAGGAACGAGGCATCTAGTTGGGCTGGTCGTCGTCGACGGTCGGTTGTGTCGCGGGCGAGTCTGTTAACACCGTCCCACGAAGTCAGGAAACAACGAGGATTAAAAGCTCACGACACGCAGATCACCCACCCAACCGCGCTCGTTCGTTCGTTTCTTTCGTTCGTCGGTTCTGTGGATACCCACGCGGGGGCATATTCACACGCACGTCGAGATGCACGCTCACAATCATTTACACAAACTACGTGCGTACTTACTGAGTAACCGACAAAAACAGCGAAATCGCGTCTTTTCTTAACCCCACGGGGCCTTCGTCGCATGAGCGATGTCACGGCGCGCGTCTCGTTTGTGTGTGTGTGTTCCCGGAACCCGTTCGAATCAGAACCAACTCTTAATCCAAGCTTCGTGAATGCGAAACAAACTTTGGAATTTCGTGATGAGGGTTCAACTTCGAATGCGGAATGAAGTCATTCTTGAAAGGAAATCCGGATGGATGGATGGATGGATGGATGGATTTATCGAATGCATTCATCCAGAATTCTCACTCACTCAGTCAGTGTTTGGGGCTTCGATGGCCTCTGTGGTTTGACAATGGGTTCGCTCGGTCGTGGATCGTTTCGCTCGTCGATTACAACGGGACAGCTCACAAAATATAAATCGGCCCGGACAAACGGGCGTCCTTGTTCCGTGGGGAGGAGATGCTCGTTAAGGTTGTTCGTTAGGGCTTCTTCGTCTCTTTTCTCACCACCAGTCACTCTTCAGACACGACCAGACGCTCGGGTTAGGCCAGGACACGGCAAAGCCAAGCCGTCTGAGTAGGAAGCAGCAAGCCAATGTGGTCAGTGAGGGTATATGAGCGGTGTGCGAGTGTGAGTGTGTGTCCACGTCAGCTGCAGTAGCAGCAGCAGCAGATGCAACTAGATTGCCTCATTGCTCCAGTCTTCACCGGGAGCCTCATCCTGAGACCCCCAAAGCCTCATCTCGAGGCGAAGGAGACGGCCGGCGGCGGGAAGAAGGCACTTCATTCGACCAAATCGCACCCGAGCCCGTGGCTCATCGGACCGCTAACAATTACAATCTCTTAGTATCAAAAACATCGTTACATCGACTGCTCGACTGCGGCTTTACGGGCAGCGGCGGCGGCGACGTAATGAGATATTTTCCGAAGGCCTTCGCTATGCTCTGTGTTGCGAAGTGGGAGATTTCGTCGAGAGCGCGGATCACCAACGATTTGAACCGGAGATGATGTCATGTTGTTCGTCAGTGATTTATTTATTCGTCGCGGCATTTTCTCCAGATCGGCCTTTCTTTGCTTTCACAACAGTTCCTACTCCGAGCCAGACAAAAACTGAGCGTTGCCCTCGGAGTATCGGAAGTGTTTGAGGCGAGAGAGGCGAACGATTTGCACTGTACGTAGGGTTGCTGCCGCCACCTCCGCCGCCGCTAGCATCACCCATCGGTAGGTTGTGGGCGCTAGGCATGGGCCAATTAACATATTCATAGCTCGCCATCTCTTCAACCCAGCCTCCCCTTCAGCGATGCAGCAAGCCAGCTACGGAACGAACAGGCAAGACCGCCCGCCCGCCGTGGCCCTTGCGTGGTTGCGAACAACAATAACACGAAGATCGATTCCACCCCCGAAACGACAAGTTTAAGCAAAGCTTTGAAGGATGAGCCGAAATACGAGGCCGATTATCATTTTAATGAGTGGCATTTTGTTTGCAAGCGAGCGACAAACGACCTGTCGTTAGACCAAAAGCACCCGGGCGACTGACAAACCGACTCGGTATTCATCCCCCAAACGAAAACGGAACAAACGACTAAATTCCAGTTTCGGAAGAATCTAGCTGTACTTACAGTCCGGGTCTATCAACCGCATCCCTTCGGAGTGAGGTTGCTCGAGCGGATTTCAATGTCTAACAATAAGTCATCAATCGATCTAAGTCATTGTCATCCCAAGATTCTCGAGAAATACCGTGATCACTATGACTGAATTCGAAGCCTCCAAACTTGTGCAATCGAATGAGAGCCCGAATCAAACATTCTCATGCTCACTGTAATCGAAAGATATCAGACGCTTTTGACCTCTTATGTCTCGATATCGAGCCATCCTCAGCTGGAATGGCTCAGACATCTGCGGTCTGAGACAAGCGCCAGAGAAAAGCTCAACTGAGAATTCCTCGTTCGGTCGGATATTTGCCTGAAAGAAACGATTGGATGCGACCGAAAATTTAGATCCTGGCCGTGCGCGAGTCGTCGAGGAGTCTCGTAGGAGAAATATCCATTAGTAGAGCATGGAGAGTCTTATCTCCGAGATTAGAGTGCGTGTTGTTGACCTCCAGACTTTGTGAACTCGAGAAACGTTGACTACACGTCCAACTCCCGAATGAAAACCGATGCCTCGCACGGAAATGGCCTCGCGCAAAGCCCCCTCAGAGCGGAGACTCTCTTCGGATGCGTGCGGGTAGACTAAAATCTCGCCAAGGAAGTAAACTATCGCTTCGCATAGACATCTTCTTAAGAGGAAACTTTTTCCGCCTGGTGCCCCGTGTAAACCATCTTTATCTGATAAGTTATTAGCACGAAAGTACGCAATTCCAGCCTGAGACGATTTTTCGTCCTAATGGGGAGATTTTTTTCCGAAAATCTCGAACATTTCGATCTACCAAGAGCAGTCCGAACTTTCGCTGATCTGAGAGCTCCTTCCCGCCCAGAGAAGCTTGGGGGAGAAATTATTGTGTCCTCATGAATCCTCGATAGTCTATCACACAACAAAAGTTGCAATTACGAGAAAGGAGAGCGATGGCACAGCTTTCAAGGCCGGCTGAGAGGACAAAAAGTCCGGATGGTCAAAGAACAAATATTTGTCTAGTGTGTTTGTGCGTGCCAAGCAGAAGCAGGAAGTGGTAAGCGAATTACGCAGACAAGCTGAGGAAGAAACCTCTTTGTCCCCAAATATAAACAATATACCTAGTCAACCTGAAGCAAGCGACCCGTCCGCTCCCTCCCTCCACCGAATGTGCAGAGCGTTCGGAAACGTTTTTAAGAACGACGAGAAGACTCACAGGAAGCGAGTGGATCAACGACCGGCCGGGTGTGATACAATGAGGTAACACTTTTCAGCCCGTTTTCGAAGAGTGGAGGAAAGTGTTTGCGAATGATCCGTTTTCCGAATGGACGCCACTCGCTTCTATTCTTCGGGAGCCGAGAATCCTTGAGAAGGAATAACGTTTCCACTGAAAGCGACAGGTTGCTGAACCTTCTTCTTCCTTCCGGATTCCTTCCACATCATCCAAACTTTGAAGCTCTGATCGAGTTCGAAGTAGGTCTCCAAACACCGACCCCTCTAGAACAAACATCCATCGTACGACTTTGAAACGAATCTCCAAGATTCGATCAACCTGTGGGTTGACAATGTTTTCGATGAGTTGAACCAAACGAGTGACGTTTGCGGCCATTGAACGGACCACCACGCACAGGTAGAACCGATGCGAAGGACGACCGTCGCGAGTTCCGAAGACACGATGAGCTCCACTCATTCACACTGATCCTGACGTCACCGCTGCTTCATAGGAACGCGCTGTCAGCGCTCTGGACGAGCGTGGCGGCAACGGAATGTTTACTCTGGGCTGCTTTTGTCAGTGCGCCCGAACAGTTCTGTATAAACTCATCGCGTATTCACTTTTGGCCTCAATACAACTATTGTATTATGTGGCCGTCGGTCGGTCTTTCGTTCACTCGCTCGCTCGCTCGCTCGCTCGCCTAGCAACTGCTGGTCAGGGAAACGGAGGAAAGACAGCGAGAGACACAGAGAGAGAACAGTCCGTTAATGAGATTACTGACTTCTAGGGGTGTGCCCGGCGCGAAGCAACTGTTGCCTCAGGCATTACGAGTCCGCTGCAGCCGCAACCATCGCTGAATCTTTGGCTATGATCTCAGATCTTCATGTCTTCCTCTTGCTTGCTTTGTTCTGTTGTTGCTTCTGCGGCTGCTTCGAACGATGTTGTTGTCTCAACAAGCTGAAGTCGCTCGTCGAAGTTCAGGATCGACTAGTACCGCATTCGTCGGAGTTGCGATCGCGAATTCGTCTGACTGACTGACTGACTCGAGAGCCTGATCACGGTAGCCAGATTACACTACACGATTTTCCAGGGGTTTCCACGATATTTTGCGCAAATACATACATATATTCATTTTGTCTCTCTCGTTCTCAAATTAACTTGGGTCCAAATGCGGAGGCAAGGGCAGGCATTAAGTGAAATCCAGCTTCTGTGAATTCAGTTGTGCCGTGCTCGTTCTCCTCATCCGTCATCTCGTGCTCTGAAACCGTCGTTCCTGTCGCTGTCTCCGTACCGTCGGCAGAACGAGCGGTAGCAATGAGCACGAGCAAGAAGAGAAGCCAGTTAACTCGAAGCAATTTCCTCCTTTCTTCAGGTAGGTAAGTACCGCTCGCTGTCTTTTTAGTAGTTCTTTGGTTACCTAAACCGGAACCCTTGGAACTGGCTGCCGTCTCTCATCGCTCCCGCCGCGTCCCTTCTATACCTCAGCGTTCCTCGCAGTCGTCGATCCCTCAACGTCCCTCGAGCCCTCGCTGGGGGCTCAGAATACGGGAAGGCAAATGGTCGGTCGGTCGGTCGGTCTCGCGGAGCGACGAGCTAGTATAAAGGCAGGCAGGCAGGCAGGCAGGCAAGCGAGCAGTCTCATTCTCTGAGCAATCCTGAAATCGCAGCCAGCGGTCGTTTGGGCCTCTCGTCTGCGCCCGTTTCACTGCGAACCGGGGTCGGGGACATAAATTGTGGCATATAACGGAGCCATGAGGATCAAGTCGGTCGGTTGCTCGGTCTGTCAGTCCGCCGGTTGCTTTGTCCCCGGCCCTGGGGCCCTTATGAGCCTTCGAAGTACCTCTGTCGTCGGGCGGCTGGGTGTCCCGTTCCGCCCGGAGGGGGGAGAGGGGAGTCAGGGCCCGTCTTCGAGGAACGCAAACGTCCCCCAATGCCCTCTTCAACACCCAAACCTCTGGCACCTCTCCTATACCTCTGAAACCAAAGCTCCTCACATTCTCGGCCGGCGTCGATTCCTCGTCCGTGGACCCCCTCCTCCTCCTTCTTATTCCTTCTTCCGATACCTCGTCGGGGATTTTCACTTCTTCTTCCCACGGTCCATGTCGGCTCCCTTTTCCCCGTCCTCCCGTTTCTATACGCTGTGTGTCTCTTCTGTGCATTTTCATTCTCATGTCGTCTGCTCTTCGGTTCCTTTCCAAAGGTCCCTATCCTAATTCAATGAGGGGGGAGTCAGGAACGCACAGAATGAACGTAGGCTCGAGAACAAGCTCAAAAAGGCGGAGCAATTAGCTTAAATGGAACTCGTCTGATGGAAACAACCGATTCCCCCTCGACTCGTCCGTCGATTCCTTATTCATCTCCTCTCCCTCTTTTCCCTCGTGTTCGTTTCCCCGCTCTAGTTTCCGGGGAATCTACATCGTTTTGGGCGGGGAAATTTCATCTGTTTCAACTGTACGCAAAAAGATGTTACATTTGATTACGCGGTGAAAATACGCGGATCGAACAAGAGATTCTCGTCGCGCTATACCGAATCGTAAAAAGTTGAGAAACTTTTCACTCATACTTGGAATGTTTCAGACGGCGGCGGCGGCGGCTGCGATAATTGCTGAGACTGGCGAGAAGATAGCGATCTTCTACTTTTACAGAGCGTAGCTTCTGAGGCTGTGGTTGTAAAGTTTTCCTGGACGGCTCTTTAAACACTTTCCCAAATTTAAACCTGGGCTCATAAAACCGGTTCTTGTGTGGCATTAGTGCGTACGACACTGCCGCAAAACACTCCCATAGAGCTACACACACACACACACACGGCTACGGAGCAAAGCAAAGCAAACCGACTCGGGTGTCACGACTCCTGTCCTTAGAAGGTTAGAAGGTTCTCTGACTAAGACGGGGTCCCGATTCGTGTGTTTGGTCTCATGTCGTCATGCATTTGTTCTCCCGAGTGTGTTCGAATGATATTTGACCGCTAACTGTTGGCTCGCCCTGGCCGACACATGGTCAGTCAGAACTCGATGGATTGCATATTGCACCACCACCATTGGAGTGACAGACCCTCGTGCTCCTCGCGGACAGTGGGGTAAGTCATCGGCGGCGCGGCACCCATGGTGAAAAGGAGGGGGCGCATGTTGTTCAAGCGTGTTTCGCTCTTGTTAGTCGTCATATATTCATGCTGCTGTTGCGGGAAATCATGCAAACGGAGCCAGGGAGCTTCCACCTCCTCAGAGGGGTTGTTGTCGGCGACGACAGCAACGTCGTCTCCTAGTCATGTATTCTTCGCACGTCGGTCTGCACGTGCTGTCGTTTACACCGTATGCTGAGGACAGTTAGCGGTTGATATTCATCGGACACAAGTCACAGCAGCCGCAAAACACGAAACGACAATAACAACATCCGCAAAAGCGACGAAAATTGTGACGAAAAACACAACAGTCACCGATGCGACATAAAGAGTGACGAGAAGTAAAAACAAATCGACAATTACACCTCGAGGGGATCGGAAGACCAGCTTCACATCGTTCTCCGATTCACCGTCGGGGCGAAACAGCGACATACTGGAAATCTGGAACTCTGTCGTTTCAGAGAAACCTCCGGCCGCTCGGTTCACAATTCCGGCGAGAGCAACGAGCGCGGCGTCATACGAACAACGAAAACGAATTCAGGGCGACAACAGAAGTGAGCTGTGTTGCGTGAAAAAGCTTCGCGACCTCATTCCATCCGCCTGAGCGAGCGAGCGAGCGAGCGAACGACCAGGTTACGACTCGGGGCGAGGAATCGTCAATACATCAGTTTCCACGCGGCAGTTCGAGTCAGTCATTTAAATTTACATATTTTGCGAGCACCATTCACGCAGTTTAACGACAGTGCTTGCCTCTCTTACGCTTACGGCCGCCAGCAGCAGGCACCTCGTCGTCGACGCAGCCGGGTCTCTCAGACTTCACCTTCGATCACAGCACCGATGGTTTCCATACATCGCGCAAGAAAATCGAAGAATCCCCCTATATCGCCGACCGAAGAAAAATGAACTAAATATGTCTAGTAATTAGTTTATTTCATGTGTGACGCAGCAACATAGGGTTCAGCAAACGAATCATGTATGTTCCATAACACTAACCGCAGAACGGCTGCGAATGGGAACTCAGAATGTCGAAGAATAGGCGACATATTTGAAGTATCCTCACAGGAGTCCCGGAATCTGAAAAATTTTCCGCGACCGGCGCGGCACCTCCATCGCAGTGTCGCGCCGGCGGCATCCCACGCGCGAGTCCACTAGCGCCACGAAGAAGAGTAAGCATCAAGAAGTGAAAAGAAAATTATTAGATGGCGCGTGCAAGAACAGCAAACTCGAGGAAACGGGGACATGATTGCACCAAGCAGCAGCTGGCGCCGAAGTCAAAAGCCTAGACACGGGAACAGAGTCGGCTCGACCCAAAGTCCCGCGGTATGGAAGAGGGTAATATCAACTGTAGGAGCCGAGTCGACGACGGAAAAGGAGGAAAGACCATCAAATTCCGCAAAATGATGATGTCTCGTCGCCACAAAATGGCTCGCTTTCAAATTCGGCGCTCCCCGCTAATTTTTACATCGACATTCTTCAGCCCGGACAAACAGACGAGTGGACGGACAGGCGGGCAATTATGCTTTGTTCGCAGGAGACGAAGCCACTGAATTCCGCGCATACGCTCATTGAATTCTCACAGACAGCGTCACAGTTTGTTCCCGGCCACGCGTCGTCAGGGTTATTTAATGCCAATGAGAGTTTCTATCGGGCTTGTCCTAGATATTCAGTATTTCGGACCAATTCTTCGAAGAATACGTGGACTGCAGTGTAGTTAGATGATGCCATCAGCGTTTCCTTTTGTACCTTGCTCCACATTTCTATGCTCGAAAGGGTGCAATCATTAGGGAAGGTGCATGAGGCAAAAATGTCGCTTTTGGTCGCGATCGGTCGACGAATTCTTCTAATTTTGCTCTTTCTCTGCTTCCTGGACTTGACGCATACTTTTGGCTCGCTCGAGAGAAAGCGACGACTCTGAACGGCGACAGATACTCAAAAAGCAACGAGTAGGGCGATTGCGGCTTCCTTTCTAGTTCGCTTGGCTGTGGTCGTTCCGATTCCTCTGTGTACCACCTTGTCCTGACTTCCTTCAATATGAAACGATTCGTTCAAGTCCGCTTCTCAGGTCAGCTGGAGCCTGGGGTTCCGAAAGTAACGTATGGGGTAGTTTCGGCACCCGAGACGCCGCGCGATCGGCCGACCGAAGAATATTGAATCTAAGAAGTCGTGCCTGGCTTTCACCCCTCACTATTAATTGGCGTCGTACACAATCACTGAAAGCAAAGGAATTTCGGGTGATCCCCTTCCGACCAGCGCGCTCGCCAGTTAGCTATGCACTCGCTTATTCAGCCGTCGAAATCGTTTTAAGCTGTTCGGGGGTGGGAATTCGACTCGTACATAGTCGTTGGACCGCCGCCGCCGCTTGAAAATGCCCATTTTCCTCTGGCTGTCGCTAACGATACTTGAACGAATGCTATCGACGACATCGGTGGCAGCAGCGGCGGCTGCTCCAACAACAACAACAACGACTACGACGACAACCATGGGAACGAACGAGGAGAACGACAACGGACGACAAACTACTTCGTACGATGACGTGACTAATGTAGCACGAATTCGACAAAAATCGCCCAAGGGGCGGTTTACTCAGAAGATGACGGAGGAGAGATGGGAACGTTGCGGAGGAAAAAACAACTGGGGAAACAAGAAAACAGCAAAATTAGCCATGCTCCAGAGAGTCAGTTTTTGTCGAGAAGCAATAGCCGACGAGAAGAATCATTACGTTACCGCCAGCAAACGTAGCAATTCCGATCGGGGCGACAGCACTGGGCAGCACTGGGTTGTGAAGGAAACAAACCACCTAAACTTCCGGCTCCTGTGGCGTTTTCGTGTCTTCGCAATCCCTTGGAACGGGGAGGAGAGCTCCAGATCTTCCGAAGTCGAACTCCACAACGAGATTGTATCGAGCAAAGGAACACGATCCCGAATATTTTTCGCTAATCAGAAGCTGAAGGTACTCATTGTCAGACGAGACGAGCCAAGAGTGAATTCCCTCGTCTCACGACCTCAGAACGAGAAACAATGGGGTCCCAGGGTGGATGCTGTTGTTCCCACCTTGTTCCCTTATTCATCTTGAGTGTATTAAAGCCAGATTATCGAGTGGAAAGGTCGAGAAGGTCTCTTGGAGAGTTCCTGAAAAGAGAGGGAAACGTTCAACAACTTTCCGCCTGCGTTGATTCCACGGATGAAAGAAAGGAGAAGAGCTGCATACGAGAAGCGCGCTTGTAGGATGGGAGCAGAGCATGAGCCTCAAGAAGAAAGGAACAATAGTAAAAATATTCAGGCTTAGTATAATATTATAATGGTGTCCGGCGGCTTCCACGATGTCGGTTAATCCGGTCCAAGAAAGAGTGCTCAGATAGCTGTCCATCTCGTCCGCCACCCACGGTATGCAGATCAGGCGAACCCTCAGCTTCGTCTTCCACTTTACCTAGGCGACGGTAATGGAATTTCTGATCTTGGATCCGAATCTGACAAACAAACTTATCTGGAAATCTCATTGAGCGAGCTCGGTCAGCGATCCCTTCAAGCTCATATGACTCGAAAAATCGACTCAAGCCGAAGGTGAGACAACCTGACAGGATAAGAAACGCGTCTTCCCCCTGACGGACTCTATTGGTGGTCAACATCTCATCGTCCGAGATGTTCCGTCCCCTCATTGGATTCTCGAGTTGATCCACGCGGTCCCTTCAAAGAAAGTATGATTCTCGAGCGAAAGTCAAAGCACCATCTTCAGCAAATGCAAAACCCTAGGTAGGAAAAACTTGGTCGATATTTCGTTGATGATTCGATCGATGGCTGCGACGACACCCTTTCGGTATGCTTGCCGTAAACGTTTGGGCGAAACAGTGCGAGGTTGTTCTTATCGGGCTCTGGACGAGGCGGCAACCACAACGACGACCCCCACCACGACGGGTCCCACGACCATTATCTCATCCGTCCGTCCGCGCGCCCGCCTGCCATCCCGCTGCTTTGGGTGCCTTCCATTACAGATAGTTAGTTATTATTAGTAGAAGAAGAATAATACTAATTTCATTATTAGTATTTAGTCGTTATCGAGCGTTCGATCGCGCTTGATTAGATTGAAGCAACGCGCGCCGCTTCCATTTCACCCACTCACTCTCTTTCGCGCGGGCGTGTTCTCTCTTGCGATGGCTCTCAATTAGGTGAAATATATTCAGATGGCAAACCACATCACGACGAGCTGCACAGGCGATTAGCTCTGCGGACGGTTTGCTTGCCTGCCTGCCCGCCTGCTCGCTCGTCTCCGTTGCGCAGTCGTGTTGACCGGAAACCCTATCGTCTCGGGATGATTCCGGACATGGTCCCCCCCTTCTCCCCCGTCTCCCTACCGTTCTGAGCAGACAGCCTGCTTGCCTGTATGGATCACGAGCACAGGTCTCACATATACGAAGCTCTGTGAGCTGCGTCGTTATCTACGGGCATTTCTGTGAACCGTTAGCTTCAGGTACATTCGTAGCGTTGAATGTTTCCTGTGCATAAGAGGCATCATGTATCGATGATGCTACGGCCTGGTTCGCTCGCTGGCCCTGATTGGAGAGGGGGGTTCAAGTTCCACTCGATATCTGCTCGAGACCAGTTTCAAAATGTTCATTGATGAAATTCACTTCTCTGCTCGCGGGCGTTGGAAGATTCGCCTGATTCCTTTTGCCTCGTTGCTCGGTTCTCGTGTTCCTATCTCGGAAATTCGGGATCCGACAGAAACATCGCTCGATGATTTCTAACTCGCATAGTGAATCCCAAAGCGAAGGCTCGCCGAAAGAGAACAACCACGGGCAAAATAGTAGCCAGAGGAAAACGACACCACTAAATGTGGAAATGAGGTCGTTGCTTGTAAATCGCCATTTATCGATGGCTTTGGCATTGTTTAATATCTCTGTCGCTGCTGCGGCCGCCAACGCCGTGCCGTCGTGATGGCGGTGGTCGTTGTTGGTGTTCGGCCAATACATACCTACCACCACCACCGACACTTGCATCGTCTTGGTCTCCTTCCGATACGACTGTCGCCGCTACAACCACCAGTGGCAACCATCGCTGCCACATGTTATACCGGCAGAGCAAGCAAGCAAGCAACTGACTGACTGACGGAGGAAAGAACGAACGGACATGGGGTATGATCGAGCCAGCGCGCTTAGTTGGCACGGAACGACGCAGCCATGTTATAGGTGGCTTCCCGCTAGCCCGGCGTCCGGGCCCGTTCGGTCGCCTGCCACCAGGAATCACCACACGACATTTTACGGCCCCAAATAAAAGCCTGCCTCCTTCCTTCCTTCGGCTCTACCCGAACTTCTACGAGGCCGCCTCGTCTGAGCGCGTTGCAGTGAGCAGACGAGCAACATCCCGCAGTCCTACAGGCAAAACAGAATTTCTCCGAAGATGACGTCCGCTCGATCCTGAAATCCGGGATCTCCCCATGACTGGTCGGAGGGGGAGTCCCGCAACAGTCGGGCTCTGCAGAAAAACCTCGTCCTGCGCACCCGGAGCGAGGGATCCAAGAACGCGATCCAGGACGAGTTGATCGCATCGGTCCCGGAACTCGCGATACCGAGCCGCATCGAGATGATATGTTCGAGAACCGCAAGTAAGCATTTCTGCCCGCATGGACCCGCTGTCGGAACTTCTATGCGCAGTTTCCTTGTGAGGGACATGTCGTGTACTCCATTCCACACTGGGTCGCCGCCGCCGCCGCCGTCGTGATCCCGATCGTTGCTGTGTGCTCTCTGAAAGCGGGGGAACGACCGGGGGAGACGGAGAGAGCAACGCGAGTGATGACATGGCAGCTCGTTCCGGAAGGCCGTTCCGCACCTTGCTCGCATCTGGAACTTGGTTCAGAGGTGGTGAGCCCACGCTCGGAATCTCCCGATTCCGGATCAACTCAATCCTGCGGCCGACACCATTACCGCGGAGCTTTTGCTGTCTCCGTCCTATTTCGTTGCTTGTTCTGCGGATCTCGCTGCTCCCCTGACGTCGCCGCCGCCGAAGCTGCAAGAGTTGGTTGGCAGCAGCCCTTTTCTCGCATAAGAAATAGCGTTATGATTTGTAGTAGGAAGCGAAAAAAGGAAGTCGGGATGGAGGAATCAGGAAGAGCAAAGGAAAACGGCGGCGACGACGACGACGACGACGAGCTTAAAAAGAGGTGAGATTCGTTCAAGCGAGCCAGTCAGCGAGTCTGTCGGTCGGGACCTACCCGCTGAATACCCTCCAATTACGTCGATTGAAGTCTTTCAGCCCGGGATAGCACGGCTTCATAGACACCGCGTGGAGCCGCTCGTTCCTTCCGTTCATTCGGCCTGGCCTCGTATGTAGTCGTCGACAACGACAATGAAAAGAATAATTGAAGGTAAAAGCTTTAAACTCCCCTGTCGAGAGTTTTCGACAGGAAAACCCGTAAGGGAAAGGGAAGTTATGGATCTCGTGAACGTTCAACCAATCAATATTCGTTGCCGAGAAAGCGAAGGAGTCGGCTGGATTCCTTCCCAGTCAGAATGGTCCTTCAGAGCCTCAGCTGATTCTGAATAACCATCTTCTTGAGAATCGTTTGTGGTCGCGAGTCTATTTATCGACCGAAAGTGAAAAGCCTTCGTACCACACAAACCACGGCTCCGGCATCCACAACCATCCTCGTTTTCTGTGTCTGGCCAATTGAATGTGGAATCGCTTATTTCTCTTTCAGAGATCTCGATAGGCAACACCTGGGTCAGCACCGGGAAGATGGCCAGTGGTATTTGGCACTGCTGTCATTTAATCTCTATGGATATGGTAATGATCTCTTTCTTTGTGATCCCGCCGGGCGTCATCTTGTCCATTCATAACGTCAAGACTTCTCCGCTCGATGGATCGTCGTGCATTACCTACCGGGACCACTTCGTATCCCTCCTGAACGGAGAAAATATCCAAAGCTAATTGAGCTGAAGTATGTTTTACGCTTGAGCGGTTCCTTTTTCGTATGAAACTCACTGCCCGCCAAGAAGAAGTTCTGAATCCCGGCGATTAAGCTCTTGTCAACCCTCTCCTCCAACGAATTTGGAGAAATTCTCGTGAAATTCGCGAACAGAGCCCGGGTGCATCGGATATCATTCGAGGAGATTCGAGAAGTGGCTCGACAGGTTTCTGCCTCAACTTGAAACTCGTGCAGCACCTGTTTGAGACATTTTGGGGGAAATGTTGTTGTTTGTCGTTGAAATCCGCGCGTCTTGGCGCGATATAGCTGACTTCTTAATTAGCTTGTTCGCAAGATAGATGCACGAAGTTTTAACGAAGGCGTTCAAGAATCCGCTGCTGTCCCGCTCAGACTGACTCCGCGGTAAACACCTGTCCGATCCAGATCAGACTTTGTGGAGGTGGAGAGATTGCAATTGATGAAACTTCGCTTTGTCGTGATCCTCGAGCTGAGATCGCTGCTCATTCGCCTCGTTTGAATGAAGTGTGGAATGGTTGTTATTGTGTTCGTTGTCATTTCGTGCTGGTCAACACGGTCTTTGTCGATGCCACGAAGGGATCCCCACCAAGAGTGAGCTAGCGTGAAAGACTCCAACTAGGCCGAGTCTCCGCTCTCCCTTCCCCTCCGGCTATTCTGACAAAGGTTGCGGAGTCACCGAACCTGTCAGTCGAACAACCCTGGGATGGAGGAAACCATCCCTTCTTATGACCCGATTCGAGATTCGTGACGTTACGTCTGATGAAGGTGCAATGAGTCCTTCAACAAAGTTAGATTCGACTCGCTCTCACTCCTTTCGCTGCTTACCTGTAGAGTGGCTCCTGTGCGGTGAACGCCCCCGCGCACTTTGCCGACAAACTTAGCGAGCGTTGGGCTGGTCGCTTAGCATTAGGAGTTTGCCACACTCCACACAACCGAGTTGGCAACAAGGGAAACATTACCTTTTTAGCGCGAAACTGACTCTCTCCGCTGCAATCACCGACAGCGACAAAGCTGAAGTTCAAGTGAATTCGGTCATTGTATTTCGGAAAGCACGAACTGTCATGAAACGGACTACCATCTTGAAAACATCGGTACGGCTAGGATACACCTCGTCAGCTGGGATGCTCGTACTGGGCGGTAAAGGTTCAGATAATTAGGGAAGGTAATAAGGGACGCATGAGCGCAAGGAAAAATCCAGCGGCGAAAGTCACAGAGTGGTCTGTTTTTCCTTGGTTAGCATGCCTGAGGTCTTCACTCTAGATCAACGCTCTCTCGGGAGGCGAAGTGCTCAACTTTTCAATCAGTTACTCTAGTTTCTTTGTCCGGTGACTACTCGACGTCAGGTTTTTTGTCATTAAGGCCGACCAGTCCACGCAAGCTGAGGAGTAAGACACCGGAAAGAAACCAGCGGAAAATCACAAGACAGGAAAAAAGGCCTCACCAAGGGAACCGTGGTCTCGTAGTCGTGCCGTCGAGTACGAATCAAGGTAATTAAGGCGATTCCTTGAAATCAACCACGGCAACGAGTTCCGTCGTTGGTTCTTCGGTGATTCGAACTTTACGGTGCATCCGATAATCAACCTATTCGTTTCGCCGAGATTCGTCGTCACGAACTCCTCGATCGAGGCTGAGAGCTCGCTGTTCGGAAGTTCCTAGAAAACACCTACTTCCGAGTCATAGTTTTATCATTCTGGAGATCCGATAGGGGCGATGTAGAGTGTGTTCGCTCGATCCAATAAAAGTTTCGACGCAAGTTCATGCGGTACCTCGGTTTGTCGCGGTTTCGACCGGTTCACTGTTCTCGCTTCGATGGTCAACTTGGAAGCCAGTGAAAATTGTTATTATAGTTTGCCGGCTTGAAGAGTCTGTTCGGTTAAAACGGAGAGGTGGTCGACGTCGTTGTCGGTGGCTCCCACTCGTGGTCGTGTGGTACCACAGGGGCTTCGTCCGCCACTTCGTAGGCCCGCTCTGTCTCTACAGCGATTCGTCCGTCCGCGACGCTGACTGGCGGTCCCTTCGTCGGTCCGTGCGTCCATCCATCTATCGAACTCAAAGTCGTCGACTCTGGCTCGCGTCGGCGAGGCACGTACTCGGCGCGCTAGCCGCTGGCATGGAAGTTTCCCTTTCTTCGTTGTCGGCGCCTAATGAAGCCAATTTGAGTGTCCTTCTTGAAGCTTCCATTGTTTTCCTACGGCTACCCGACTACGCACCCTGCACGACCAGGTCTGCTTCCCCTGCCCCGTAAATACAACGCAGAGTCCAAATTCGCTCTTCCTTCATTTCTTTCTTCTCCACGGGTCCAGCGAATCCTCACGCTCGTATGATATGGAGGACGAGATCGAGGAGACAGAGCGCGGATGAGGAGAAGAATCCCAGGGAGACGGCGACGAAACTTGAATCAAATAGGGTCAGAGGCGAGCTGTCACGAATCTTCAAGGTTTCTTGAGATCGAGGAACAGGTGTAGCCGCCCGACTTCCTCAGTGCGGTGCGCTTGTGCTGTAGCCACCAAGTCGGCGAGTCAGTCATCCCTTGAATACCTTCGTCGACTTACGGCGTAACGAGAAAATGGCAAGCTGACTTTGTCAAGGTGTCTCAGTCGAATGCACTGTTGGAAACGATTCGTTTGTCGCTCCGGTAACGAGCTCCATGAAGCGGACGCGTCGTTGGAGGGAGGCTGAGAAACAGCAGTGGGGGAAGAAAGAGAAAAGAAACTGCCGCTTGGCTCTGTACGGACGAGGAATTGTCCCCCGCTCCGTCCGTCAACGGCTTAAATCCGATGACATGAATGTCACACAGTATTTCTCGTTCGAGTTCGCCGCCGCCCTCCTCGTCGCCGCCGCCGCAACCGTCGACGCGAGTTTTTGCCGTTTTCCACTCAAGCTTCGCTGTCGTTTTTTCCTCTCCCGTCCGAAGATGAAAAATGGAATGCCTTGCGCTGCTTTTCTCGCCCGCCTGTTGTGATTGACACACATCGGCATTCGAGAACATTCCATTTTCTAATTGACGAACGCTGCGATCACGATTCGAGATGAGGGCTTTCTGAAATGTTCCGACTCATTGATACTCGAGAGGAGTCGTTACGTTGCGAACTCTTCACGAAGACTTTGAAGCAATTTTCGTTAAGGATCCTCAAGGTTCATCCGGTGAAATCACTCGCGCCAAGAGACCCTTTCGGAGGACATTCTTGATGTTCTGTCAAGCTATCGAGAACACTATTGACTTCGCCCAACAGTTTTCACGGATCGAATCATGAAGGTGAATGTGATCCAAATGGAAATTCCCACCACGGAATCTCGGTCTCTCCCATTCGATAGGTATTCAAAGCGCAGATAAACTCTCACATTCGGCAGCTCAGACAAGCTCCAATCAACTGGCCCCGAGAAGTCTCGAGGAGATGAGATCGGAACCTCAAAGAACCGCCTCAGAGGGGACTCGGCCAGGGTGTCAAGCTCACCAAAGCGCAAGTCGTCGAGTTGGAGCAGAAGTTTCGTGTGGTTTGTCGCCATCCTATCTTCCTGCCTTTTTGACTGACTACCGCTACGAATTCACAGTCGGGTTAACCTCGAAGCGCGCCTACGTATAAATATGTAATCAACATTTCTTCAGCGGAACCGCTCGCCTAGAAGTAGATCACGTCGCTTTGATGTCTCTTCGGAAGCTTGCTGTCTCTACTCGTTCAGCTTGATCTCTTAATTTTTCTGCCGCTCCTCCTGCTCAGTCATCTTTTGAGCCCGACTTCTCTTACCTTTCCCTCGTTCGGCCCGCTTGTCGTTCGCTCGGTCGGTGGGTCGACAACTTGGTCGAAAGGTTTTCTGTTGCCTGCTCGCCTGCCGGCATAGGTTGCGTTGCCGGAGTAATGCTGATATGTCTGTCATGAATCAGACCTACGTTATAAGAAACCGACACCGCCACAGAGTAAACACTGGACCTAGCTAGCAGCGATATCTGAGATTCAAAGGGGTGTTCAGTCGAATGCACTTAGCCGAGTCAATAAATGACTCGCTGCAATACATTGCACGCGGCCGTCACATCTGCATAAGACCTAGTAAATTTCCTCGACCGTGCTGGCGACGCGACAAAGACAGACAGGGTCGTCTCATCAATTCCTTTTGAGCGCCGATCAGAGATCCTTGCTTAGAACTCCCATCGATCACGAATCAAATTGCAACGACGAAACTTGAGTTTCCAATAATCTCTCCACCGTGAGCCGGAATCACTGACTCAATCGATTAGCGCTGCTTGTAACATGTGTGTTCTGGATATCTGTGAAGGGAACGGACATGGATTGAACGGCGGGGAATGGCGAGGAAAATCAGCGAGACGAAGTAATTATCCCTCAACCAACACCTACCAGCAACACAATGGCAACGATTGCTGATGACGAGCATTGAGAGTTTAGTCTATTCTGAGCGAAATTTTCCGCGAGCACCCCCGGTGTCTATCTGGTGCGCGTAGAGCAAAACAAAAACTCGAACAGACCCATAACTCAATTATCTTCGAAGCCTTTAATGGACGTAATGATGCTCCCATCCGAATGTGCTTGCTCGCCTGCACGAGTTTGTTACTCAAGCAGATTAAGCAACAGCAGTAACAGCGGTGCCAGCTGAACTTAACACGAGTGCAGATCCGGCTCTCTGAACCGAATGCTCTGCATCGGCCACGATCACGAAGGAGTCATCGGTGACCCGCATGCGGACGCGATCGAGGACTTGTTTGGCGAGCTCACAATTTCTGATCGACGTTCTCGAATGGTTCGTGAGAAGATCCGACTGATGAATAAGCGGATAGTCGGACGTACGGACGGGCACATGGACAAAAAGACATACGGACAAAACGACCGACGAACCCACCGACGGGAGGATCATCAAGAGGCCTTCGAGACAGCGGCTACTCGTATCCCTCACGGACACCTGCGGCCCTTGCGTCATCGCGCTGGTCATTCCACATTGCTTTCCGCGGACCAGCTGAGGCAAATGGCTCAGGGCTTCCGATCCTGAGGAAGACTCTACGCGCAGAGATCTGAAGCAACCTCTTTTTTTGTTGAGAGGGAACTCGGGACTAAGCATCAGTTTTTCTCGTATTTCACTTCGATTTTCCTCCGACGATTCCTCTCGTGGTTCTGATAGGTGGATCTTCATTGACCAAAACACTTAAGCATCATGAAGCATGATTCATTTGTTCGATTCCTGGGAGCACGTCTCTTAGGAAGTTCCAGCTGCGAGCCAGAGGCGTCTTCGTGCATCCATACTCTCAGATAAGTTCGGGACAAGAGCTGTGGAAAAATCAACTCCCGACTTTCGATATCATGTTGAGACATGAGCAGCGAACATACTGCATGGAGTTCGCCCGACAAACGCCCAAGGAGTCGAAGGGAAGGAACAGAGAGAATGTTAGACTTTTGACGAGATAGGGACTAAAACTTATCGTCTTCCTTTTCACTCTTGCCCCTCTCCCCCTTTCGCAGTCGCTATCGTCTACGTCGTTGTCATGGTTGTGTTTTTCGTCCCGAGCGTCGCCGCCGTTGTCATCGTCAACGGGCGCAAAGTGGATTTGTCTGTTATAGTGGAAACTTCCGAGTAAAGCCGATTTAAAACGAACTAGCTTCATAGATACAAAGCCACCAGTTGCTTGCCGGACAACATCAGCGACAACAACAACCGGAACGAGGACAAGGCTCGACACAGATGCTTCGAGGCTTCCATCGTTCCTCATACCGGAAGATTATCGTCCATCCCAAGTTGATTGATGTCCAAATACAGGGACAATCAAAACGGGAACGTGCGAAAGCAATCTTGCTCTGTCTACGGTGGAAGCGAAGGCACTGGAAGCGAAGGCAATGGAATCGATCCTTTTTCGGATTCCAACTCTGATCTCCAAAGCAGGTGACGTCTAATGAAGCTTCATCCCGGCGAGAATCAGAATCTGCGTATGCAAGCTGATGCCTCGTCGGTATTTATGCCGGCGGCCTGGGGTTTTGGTGTTGCGGTTGGTGAAAGATTTTTGTGAGGCTCATCGTCATCATCTGAATAAGCAACTCGTTTTTCTGCTGCTGATTAACCAACCTCACTCTCTTATTCAGGATTAGGCGGCATCAGAGGCACTGAGTTGATAAAACCTCATCCTGACGCATTCCCTTAGTCGATAAACGCTCTTACACGCCCGCCCGCAAAGCCTCTTCATGAATGTCGTCATGTTGATGCAGTTTATGCACCTCCTAGGAAGCTTTGGTTTTGCGATTCCCAGGGTCTGATTCGATTAGAGTTTCCGAGACTACACCTCGTGAGATCTCATGCGTCACGTCGTGGCTCACTACTGTTTATAATTCCTAATAATGCGTCCGTCCAGCAGCCCGAGGTATCGCTGACAATCAACATGGCGAACAATCTTCACGTCCGACGGAAGAATCATTGTTCAGTTTAGAACTCGAATCCGACTCGCAGGGTCTTCAGACTTCTCGAAAGTCGCTCGTCTGGGTCAGACCGCTTCTCTGTCTTCAGCGAGAGTGAAACTCCTTGCCGGTTATGGCCGTAGCTTATGCGAGTGACTATAGGTGCCACAGTGTTGCTGGCATCCATCTATATCAATACGTATGCGTGGCGCGCCGTCAACCCACGCACGCGGAAACAGCGCGCACAACGGAAGCCAGAAAAACACTCACTTGAACAATATCCCACCAGTCACGGCTCTATAAAGCGCGCTGCTTGGAATCGCCCGGAGCTATTGAAGCTCTGCCTGTTGTAAACCCCCGTCCCAGTGATTCGTCGACGAGGGCATTTAATATCGGCACACTCAGTTGCCGACTTTTGTCACCATACGCTGCTCGTCGTGTATTCTCTCAAGTCGACACTAGATCGGATTCATCGAGAAGGAATCGATTTCTTTCGAAAGGGAAAAAAATTGAATAATTGCAGATACGGCGGAGATCGGAATGTTTGAGGCGACTTCCTTGATTTGTACTTGTGAGAGCGATTTCTGCGAAAACATTCCTCCCGATGCCGAAGATGACGAGAACGTTCTTTCACAACTTTCGAAGGTTTCCCTTGTTGTGAAGGAGACCACTATGACGACAAAGACGACTTCGGCGGAGGAATAGGAAGAGGTCTAACAGCAGTGGGAGCGGCGGCAGCAGGGAAGGAAATAGGGTGGCGGCCGCAAAAACGTGTTCACCCTGTGTTCGGCCGGTTCGAAGAGAGATTTTTGCTGAATTCAACGACTTCGGTCTTCCGAAGCGGTGTTATGTTTTTAGGGTAGGAGCCGTCTCTCGTTGGTTGCACCGAAAAGGGTTTAAAAGGAAATGGCGAGTGAGGGGCAAACGGGTGAACTGAGCTTTTGTCGTCATCGTCGTCATCATCACGGTTATAGCCATGATATTGGCCTCGAGTCGCAACAAAAAGTGCCTAATTACGTAATTAATAAGGCGTGTCTGGCGCGTCTCCCGCACCTTCATTTGCCTTCCGTCCTCCTTCATACACTGTTGGCATACGCTTTTGATTTGTACACATCCAACGAAAGGCTCTTCCGCAATCTCTTCGCAGGAACTGTTCTAAGGCGGCAGACGGAGAATCAAAATTTCATATGAACCACACCACCGTTGGCAAAAGGTTCGTCAGGGCACTGATGGAGTCTCACTCTTGCTTCGATGTCGTCACACTTTATTGTCAAGAGAGAAGACGATTCGTTTCTTCTCGCGTGGCGGGCGCTCGGTCGACCCCACTCATCTTTTCCGTTCCTCTACTCCACTCGTCCATGGAATGAAATGAGACGAGCGACGTCTTATCATCATCAAGCCATCTCTCGTTGTCGTTGGCGTCAACGTATCAGCGAATACAGACTGCTTTGTCGCGCCAGATGGGCCTTACTTTGTCGTATTTCTCGTCGCGGTCCTGGTTGTCGTCTTTACAGCCTGCACCTCTTGTTCGCTTTTTGAGACGTCGTATTTCAACATCGGCGACGAAGGCGGAATCTGTCTATCACCTCGATCCACAGCAAACCGGAATGGAACGAAGTCTTCAACGAGTTCTACCGCGTTCTCCGCTCGGATCGCTTGCGATTTTCCGAGTTTTTTCGAAACTCACCGATCGCTCATCATCGGTCCTCCAAGATCCTGGAACATGACTCGGTCTGGAGCATCGAGAGCGGGGGGTTATTCCACAACTCTGTTGTCCAAGTAAACTATTCCAGAGAAACGATTGGTTGGGCTGGCGATCAGTTGGAGAGGAAACAGTGCATGTTTCCGTACATATTATTTTTATTCCAATCATTCAGAAAGGTGAAAACCCTCGAAAAGTTGAAGATGCCGAATTTTTTCCACGGAGAGAGAAGTCCTGCAACATGCTGCTACCGGCAACCAAGGGTTGGGGACAGCAGCAGCAGCGTCAGAGAGCAACACGGTTCTTCGAGAGGTCCTCCACATCTCTCCTGGAGTCACCACTGAGAATAATTTACGGGAATTTAGGCAAAGTGTAGGTTGCGTCGGACATCGTGAATTATTTGTGAGGAGCGCGGCAGAACCTCTGAGCACGGTGAACTTGACCCCACGAACCCCTCCTACCTCGCGAACTCTTCGTGTTGATTGTTCATCCGTCAGTATCGCATTACAAATAGATAGTTCGCCGAGATTTTCGGGGAAAATCCGAAGAAGCCAACAGCTCCGTCATCGACCAATTGAGCCGATATTGATTTGAGTTGAGAAGGAGGGGGATTCCCGAGCACGAAGTGAGCTTCGTTTCCGCGAATATAGAAGCGCAACGGTCTCACAAACGAAGGATGGAAGAAAAGAGGAAAGCGAAACCTTCCGCAAAGTGTTTGGACCTAAGCGTACTCTGTCGCCGAAATGCTCATTGTGAGCGTCTTTTTCTTTGGTGACTTGCCGTGAGTCCTTTGCCAGTCGCGGATGGCTGAGTAGTCGAAGACGACGTCAATCGAAATATATGTGCGGTCAGTAGGAGCCGCGAGAGAGTCCCAAGAGACGCCGTCGTCGTCGTTGGCGGCGGCGGCAACGGTTCCAGTCGGTGCAGTAGCCGCCTCGAAAGAAGAAGACTATCTGGCCAACTGACTCGCATCTGTCTTCATTTCGAAAGCAACCTACTCGAGAAGTCGCTGCAGAGAATAGGGCCATTATAGAAAAGGAAAAACCGCCGACATCTGCAGCAGGTGGTGGACTGTCCGAGGAACGGCCAGCAAGACCGCCCGCCCGCCCGCAAACCCGACTGAAGAAAAATTCTTGTTTTCCACGCTGGCAGCGGCAGAGAAGTGGGAGCGAGCCGAACGAGCAATTTTGTTCGAGTGCCGCCCGAGCGGAGTGACGTCTTCTCAGATGAGACAAGACCACTGCAGCCACCACTATGGCCATCACGACCAGGACCCCGCGCTTTAGCAGCAATAGCAGGAGCAGCAGTAGCAGCAACAACAACAACAACACTCACAGTAGCCGCAACAGACGCAGCGAAGCTCGAGGAGTTACGATTAACGATCTCTTCTCGGGCGATGCTAGGCCACACTTAATCCGGGCAATTACCTTGCTGTGGCCGATTGGCCACTAAGTCTCAAGAGACACCGCTTGCTGAATGCTTGGTGGACGAGCAGACAACCATGCTGCGTGAAATAAAAGAACACGAACTGATTTCACCTGATTTCGGGGACTCCTCACGCTGCTGGTTGCATTTCATCGATTTTAGGTCCAGACGCCATGAGAAACGGATTCGTCCTAGGCGAGACCGAAATGTCCCGATCCACCCTGGCTCGAAGCTCCTGCGTGACAGAGAGAGCTATTGACCACCTGATGCTCTGCGGGATAACGAACCTCGGTCGAGGGTTACTAAGAAACTGCTCAACCTCGAATCGAAACTCAGATGAAGAGTATGAAGTTTTCATTCATTTCTGTACTGTTCGATTGGGAAAGAGCGAGTAGAACGTTCTCGGGTAGCCGTTTCCGGAAAGTGAAATATATTGGATGCTGACGACTGCAGTTGAATAACCGATGAATAATACGGGAGGCGGAATCTATAAATTTTTGCTTGATAACTATAGGGGAATGAGCGGAAAAGGTTGGGCGTAAAGAATCCACAGAGAGGGAACGGGCATGGAATGGATGGCGGGGAATGGGACCGGGAGGATACGACAGCGCAGAGTATAAAACATGGAGAAGAAATAAAAAATTTCCATGCCAGATTAAGGGTACGTTACCCCTTTATCCAAGCTGGTTGGCTGGTGGGTAGGTGGCAGCTCGACGAATTTGCATAAAAACGATACATTTTTAATCAGCTTTCTATCTCAGTGTTTCTCTCTTCGGCGGAAACTCCGCTCGCGGCTTCGAGGTCTCCGGTTTCCCCGCGATTCTTCGCCGTCCCATCCCAGTCCGTCGTTTGCTTGGTGGTTTTCATCCGATTCGATTACATTGTTTTGCCACATTTTCCCAATTCATTCGAACGCTTATCATTGGTGTCTGTTTGACCGCCTTCCCCTGTCGCCTTAAACCGGAGATTGGCATTTTTACGATTCGCTCATGATTCAAACCGGTGATATTTCCGAGCTAAGAAATCGAAACGATTCCCTGTGATCTTTTGAATCTTGGAGTTTCCATACCGAACTCAATCAACTGAAAAACCCCTATGCGATTCAGTTGTATTTCATTCCTGCGATTCAGTCAACTTCGCAATCCCGAAGACCGGGAATCTCTGGGATTTCGACTGACGTAATGTTGGAATCATGGAGAATATCCGCCAAAAAAAGTGGATCCAGAGAATGATATACTGCCCAGGACAGCTGAATGATCGAGCTATGGGGAAATCGGTGATTTTCCTCGGAGGAGGAGAAAAATCGGCGAGAAAAAGGGTGCGTACCTTTAACCAATGAAATATAAGCCTTCAAAACTTTGAGCGATAAAGTCGAAAAGGGTTCCGTCGACTAAACGCACAGGAGCGGGAGACAACGGAGAATGATTCAAAGAGAAGAAGAAGCTTTAATGGTCCTCTCTCTGCCGCGGCTGCTGCTGCTGCTGCCAGTGCAGCTACTTCTTCCACTACTATCACCGCCACCACCTAATAGCGCTACTACGGCTGCTGCTGCTGCTATCCAGGAGCACAAGACAGGGCTTGACATCCCATAAATCAAGAGAATCCAAATCCTTGTTGAAGGATAGTCTCCATCTCCGTCGGCCGCACCAAGCTGCGGACCACAACAACTCTGTCGTCGACAATTTCCACAACAGTTGCTCATGAATGTTTCCTCAACTAGTCCACGGAAATGTTTCAGAGATATCCTTGGACAAGGTGGTTTGACTCGAGTCGAGTTAATTCCACGCCGGTTCAATGACCGATCGCACTCGCGATCATCCATCAACAGAAATTCAACCTCGTCCTGGCGGGTCATTTTGTTTTCCCACAAAAAAAAAGAAACGTGTTTCTCGTTGACACCGTGCTCGAGACGACGCGAGGCCTGCAATGTTTTGTACCGTCTGTTGCGCGACGTCTGGTCCCTGTTCCTCGCTTTTTATGAACGCATATTTTTTTCTCTACATTTCTTCCTCCATTCTGGAGAATGTCTGAGTTTCAAAACGACGACAACGGGGCCTTAGCTTGTGCGCCCAAGAAGAAAAGCTGCTTCAACGCTGCTAACAGCGAGACTGCGTTCGAGGGAAGCGGCTGCGGGAGACGAGAGAAGAGAGGAAGTTTCTTAATTATTTGTAACTTTTTATGCAAGCCCTGTTTTTTTCTCCCCTCCCACTTGCCTCCCATCCGATATGAACGTTGGCCGCTGGCGGTGACAACCGCTCCTGCCAGACGCATCTGCGGAAGCGTCGTTGTCGACGACGACCTCGGTGGCGACAACGAGAAAAAGCCAAAAATATCTCAGCTCTTCCATCTGTAAAACACTGTCGAAATTTAAGGACTTGTTCCCCTTGTCGAATTCAATTACCGACGATGAAACCTTTCCTCAACTGATGCTGCTCTTCCCCTGGGGTGTCTGCACTGGAAATCTGAATAGGAAACGGGTTTAGGATAGCGAACAGTGAAACCTTTTATAAAGTATCGTTTTCTCTCGTTCCAGATGGACCATATGGCGCCGCACCCGCCGCTCGAATCAGTAAGTACCCAATCTGATCCGGTTTACTTAGTGTCTTGTTCACCGCGTGAATTCGATTCCTCTTAAAATCTCTCTTCCGAATCACGATGCTTTCCCATACCCCCGTACAGTGAAGGTACGACATGAATCTGGACGATTCCGATTTCGAGACGTATCAGTACCCGAACTTGTGAGCTTCTCCAGGAAATGCGACAATGATTGACGCTGCACTTCAACGATTGAATTGTCAAAACAGAGCATGACAGACACACGGAAAGATGGACACACAGACAGAAAGTCGCATAGGGAGACATGCAATCAGCTTGTTAGGAGTCTCAGGAGATGCTTAAGAAGCCCACCCGCTCGCTGCCTCGCCCATCCGGCCGACGCCGCCTCCTCTTTTTCCCCCCGCCGCCGGTTCGCTCGCGAAGAAAGTCGCGGCGATGTCTCCTTTTTGGGAAACAGCTGTGTATTCACGATTCCCCTAGGCACCTTATTGGGTTAGCTCACTACGGACCGAGTCGGCGCACAGAAAGGCAACCAGACACACAGATGGGCTGGCTGGCGGTCGTCCGTCCGTCGCTTCCGAAGACAAACGAACGGACGAACGGACGGACGGACCCAGTGACCCAGGCAGAATCGGAGCGGACTCGTTGGAAGATTCCTTTTCTTCAAATCGTTGACACTGACGGAACGCATCGAATGTCTTCCAATTAGAACCGAATTCAGAAGACAAAATCACTGTTCCATGCTTAATTAATATCGTTGGTCGCTGCTCCAATCGGTCGAATGCGCACGGAGGGACCAGTCGGTGTGTTTTCAAAGAGCTCAGTCTCTCAACGATCCTCAAACCACTTGCTGCGTTCCAGCCCCTGAATCAAACTCTGTCCGTGATGGCCGTTCGTTACTTGTCTATCTATCTCGTTTTCAACTTGCGATCTCTCGAGCCGTGCCGTGCTTTGAGTGACACCGTCTTAGAGTCTTTCTTTTCTCTCCTGGATTCCTTGCATCCCGCAACTGTTCGGCGTCCCGTCCTCAAGTTCCCTGAATAGGGACCCCTGGGCCGCACTGCACTCCGTCGCGGGAGTACTCGGGGAGCAAAACCCTTGAAAAGTGAAAAAGCCAAATAACGACATTGCATTCAACCGCCAAGTAATAGACTCCAATCCCCGGTCGAGTTGTCGTTCCGAGTTAGGATCCGGAAAAGAATCGAGGAAAGTTAGAAACTTCTTCGAGATCCGGTCGTGGCCTATGAATATGTATTGTGCATGCAAGGCCAGCAGCACACACCGGGAGGTTCGCTTGTTGTGAACGTCGACGGACATATTTATCACGATACTGTCATCTCGCCGGGAGTCGCCCTGACAAATTGGGCCTCTTGCCCTCTGCACGCCCGTCTGTCCGCTCGGGTCTCAGTTTACCCCGCGCTCGCTCGCGCGCGCGCGTTTCTTCGCCGTCTCGACGCATAGTGTACTTACTATACACTATGCACTCAAGTCTGAGTCGTCCTTAATGAACCGATCAGACAGCTGCAGGTGCAGACAACGTTCTGATGGTGATTATAATAATCATTGCCACCAGAATTACAAAAACAACAACGATGGCGAGGATAGCAACATGCGAAACTATCAGAAAATGTTCTTTCCATACGAGAGAGAGAGAGAGAGATGAACCTATCTTGCGCCCCAAGAAGGGAAAAATTCGCAACGAGTCTCGAGTCGAGCCGAGCATAGACTGCGCGATCAATGCTCGTTCGCTTTCCGTGGACTGCTTTCTCCGGAGGTGGTGGTGGTCGCCGTCGTCGATGCCGTCGGCTCCGTCGTTTTCGTTGGTTGCTGTGGCCGAGGAGAAGACAGATTAAGAGTGGACAGCTTTAATCCTGGCGATATCTTCTCGTTAGGAAACCGAAGGACTCTCAGCGGCCACCGATTTGTTTCGTTTACACCACGTAAAGCCAGCGGAGAAAAGAAACTTCAGTCGAAAAAGCAGTTGCCGACATCTGCTGCTATTGGTCGTGATCTCTCCTCGTTGGCCGGTGCGCATCCCGCTCGCAGCCCTCTTTTCGTCGCTTCTGTGCAAATGTGCAAATCATGGCTCGCACGTACAGTAACGTGACAAGACAAAGATGTTATCTACTATCGTCGACGCCCTCTGGGCACAAAAGCAACCGTTGCGAACAGGGTATTTTCATGTCAATGCGGACCCGTATTCCACCTCTGTCACCGCTTTCGCTTGTGTCTTCCTGGACGACTGCGGCGCGGGCCGTAGTTCTGCTTCTGGTCAATCGGTAGAGCTTCCATCGGCCACTCGGAGCCTCGGTCGTTCGTTTGGTCAATTTTGTTTCACAATCCCGCTCCCCACGCCTCGATCTGACCGAGGCCTACTCCGAGCTCTAAGGGAAAAAACTCGGATCGATGAAGTATCGAATATATCATAAACGACGTCATGTGGAGTAGAAACCTCGCTGGACGGAGGCCGAGCAGTCGGGGATGTAGAGACCAGAGCGTGGCGGGATGGGTGGCTAACAAACGAGAGGGGAGATCTCGAATCGAGCAACTCGACCCAACCGTGGGATCATTTCAAGGAGCTGACTTTGGGAGAACGACTCTGCTTGTCAAAACAATCTTAGCTTCAGACTCGAGACATTTGTTTTCGAAAACTCATGGATCATTTAATCTCGCTCCGAAACCTGACGAAGGCCACGAAATGCTTGCAGCGAAGCTCCGTTCTTCGTTGCAGCGAGCCGAGGGCCGATTAACCGCCGAATTCACTCTCCGCGTCAGTGGTGGTATTATGCTGTAAATGTTTGTTTATGCGGTAAATATATGAAGCGTGCCCTCATCGTGCCATCCGAGTTGAGGCTCGAGGATCAGCTCGACTAAGCGGGTTTCTCATTAATCTGCGCAATTATTCACCAAGTAGCAAGCAAGCAAGCGAGCGAGCAAGTATGCGTCTATTCGGTTCATACGCCGTCACTAACTTGAAGCCGGACAAGCAACCTTGCTGTCGCAGTCGACGACGACGACGACAGCTTCGGCCGTCGGAAACTACATATCTCAATTTATCATTGGGTAATCCGCAGCATTTCCATCCGAGTGGCATTCTGCTCGCTACAGAACGCGGAGTCGCGTGCTACTTTCCGAACCGTTCCTTATATAAAGATGGATTCATTGTTCGAGAGATAAATCTCAACGTTCGATGAATTGCTCGCAAAGAGGTAAAAGGTTCAAGACACGCGTTGTTGGTCGAGGTTCTCGTCGTGTGAAATCTCGTCACACGTTGAGATGTCAACTTCCAACCGATATGAGGGAGATACCCGAATCGGAATAAAGAGAAGTGTTTACTCGAGTATACACACGAAAACGTGAACAAAAAGTGACTCTGCGATGGGATGAACGAAAAGCTGAGCATCGATACTCTAGAGTGCTCAATACGCGGCTCAGAATCGACTCTTCATCCCCCGAAGCGATTACGCTGAGCTGAGCAGACGCTCGGTCTCAAGTGTGAAAGTTGTATGGAAGCCAAATGATGCTGGCGGCTCTTGGGAGACATCTGACAACCGCCGGCTTCCCTGTCCGCCTGTCGGTGATTCAGTCAGTCTGTTGGTCAGCCAGCCACTGGTGCTGGCAAGCCTTAATCACGGCTCGCTTCGGCAGCTTGTGGCACATAGCCACTTTCCTTAGTTTGTAGGCTGTGAGAGGCGAAGCACGACGACGAGGTGGATTGGAAGCTTCGCGATGAGAGCCACGTAGGAGACCGGGATCGCTTGCAGGCGAAACAGCGAAAAGCCTGTTGGCCAGCCCCCGTTCTTAGCTGCTTCCGCATCGGTGAATTCGCAAAGGAGTTGATGGTCGAGGGGGGTTAGATGTCGACATCATCGGTATGCTGCTGCCTCCCACCTTTCGTAGTGTACATATTTATGCAGCTATCTCTCTGTTCTCTCCAGATGGGAGATGAGGTTCTATGGAATCATTTGATCTATGCTTCATGGTTTCGAATCAATGATAATGAGACACAAACGCGAAAATCATGCGATGTTTCGGCGGGCTTCAACCATGATTATTACCGCGTTCTTGATTTACACCGCATGCAGACATCCGCGTAGTACAACAGACACCTCACATGTATCATCACCGCGTCGGCGCTACCATTGCTCGTTGCAGGGGAGGGACAGACGGCTGCTATTTACAATTCTCTTTGCAGTTGTTCTTTCACTTCCCGGTGTCCTCTCGGGTTTCCACCCTCTTCTTCACCCTATCTCCCCTTCCCCGCTTCCCATTTCGTCCGTTCACAAGGTCTTCCGTCGAGAGATAACAAAGAGAGAACAAGGCTCCCTCAGAGGAAAGAAATGTCAGTCATCAAAAGCGCTTAATTGCCGCCGGTGCTGCGGACAGTCGGCTATTTTAACACCGTCGCCGCCGCTGCCTCTGTCTTCGTCGCCCTCTCTGTCGTCGTCGTGCTGGGCGGCGTCTACACGGGTGGCCTACATGAAAACGACTTCCTCTCGGGCTCCCGCTCGGAGTCACAAAGGAAGAACTTCCTGGCGGAAAAAATGGCGAAAGCGTCGTTTGCCATCGGTGGGGACAACGCGCGAGGCATTGGACTCCAGGCTGGGATCCTCCCGGATTGTTTCAGAGGTAAACTGTCGATCATCCATCGAAACGACTTCGATGGAGGAGATGAAGAAGCATTCAATGAGAGTACACCCTCTGTGCATATCCTGTGGTGTCAGAAGAAATTGAGGGTTTCAACGGCTGTCCGTCCGATGAGAAGAGCTGTGAATTTGTGATCTTGGCTCAAGCCCCGAGATCCCACACCCTTATTCCTCGTCAACTTCAGCGGCGCGCTCGTGGTGTTGCAACGTGATTGTCCATTGCTCGGGCGCTAGGATAGACTTTCGTGGACACGGTCGGTGGGAGCAGCACACAGCCTTCTTACAAAAAGCTTTCATTAGGACGCTTCTAATATGCGCCCGGGCTCTTGCTACGGAGCTGGGAACACGTTAAGGTTGTCGGTCGATTCGTTTATCCGTCGTTTGTTAGCTGGGTCAAACAGGGGTGGACAGGGCACCGGTCACCAGAGGCAAACTTCTTCACGGTGAAACCACACAAGAACAGGTATAGCGACACATGCAGGCGCAAGAAAGGTCCGAGACGGTGGGACGACTTTGAAGAGAACCCGAACAGACGGACGTGCGAGCGGCTTGTCGGACACACGGACGCGTGGCACACGCTCTCTCTCTCTCTCTCTCTTCTCCACTATACAATAGAAAGGTGGAAAACGAAGCCAAGGAGGTGATTACGGTGACAGGGTCGATGATGAATCTCTTTGGAAGGAAGCGGGGAGGGAGGGAGGGAGCGGGGACAGAGCAGAGTTAGTCAGGAGCAGTTGCAAAAGCAGGAGAAGTGGAAGTAGAATAAGAAGAATCCATAGAAAGAAAAAGGAGAAGCGAGGGGAGGAAGCCAAGACGTGTAATTTCAGACTCTTTCTTTCTCTGCGACTCACTTTTTTTTGGGTCTGTGGCACCGGCAGCAGCATGGTCGCCCTGCCTGTGCTTCCGACGGCGCGTCCCGAGTCGTTGCCGTCGTCGTCCACTCTGCTGCTGCTGCTACTCCATATCGACCGGGTTGGATACGGTGGACGATCTTCTTTTTTCGTTCTCTTCAAATGGATAAAATCGCTTTCTCTCTTTTTACAGTCTGATTAGGGGTCTCGACTCGTCATTTTTCACGATAGCCATTTTGTCCCCTGAACACCCGGCCGTCCCCGTGGCCCGTATTGACTTCCCAATTTGCCCGACTCGGCAAACCTTCTTCGTTGCCCTTGCCTCCCCACTGTCCACTTCAGTACCAGGAATCGCATAGGTCCTTTCTGGATTCTCCCGCTTCCAGCGTGGAGCCAGAGCCGTAGCAGAGGGTCTTCTGTGTTCGTTGACGGGAGCCCTCTCTTTCAAAATCTCTTTCGAGGAGGGATCGACGAACGAACGAATGGACCGAACAATCGTCAGAGCGAACGGCCGGCCGGCCGGCCATCCACATACATAAAGCCACACTTTAGGGGAGTGCTGTCGTCGTCGTCGTCGTGCGACGAAGTGGCAGCCGCGTATGAGAAAGAAAAGGCGAGCTTTAAAGGGGATTTGAGACGAAACGGACAAATTTGGCAATTGGAGCTGCTAGCGTGTCATGCCGACAAGGCTTGCCGTTTCTCTCGGAGGGATAGAGAGCGAGCTTGCAAGCCCACAGTTGAAACTTCTACACGAGGACGTTTTGGAACGAACGAATCTATGGCCCAAGTCCATGTTATTGTTGCTGACGCGAGGATTGAGAAAAGTATACGGCGCTCGAATTGCGTGCAATCTTCGGAAGATTCTCCAACTGACGAGCTTCATCGAATCGCAAGATTCCTCGTTCCCCTCTATTCTCGACACGAGTTATGAGGCCAAAGGATAGACAAAAATTTTCTCTGATCCCTCGTCATCGCTTGGGAGGTCGTCACTGGAAAACTGAGTCGATCGGCATTCGTGCAACAACCCGCGTGGGTGGATTGTTTCTCGCGGAAAAACGTGACTCCATCGAGGAAAACCCTCACCTCTCGAACCACCTTCCCGCTCAGACAGAAAGTTCTGGAGACAGCACAGCTGTATCCTCGAGGTTCGCGGTACCTCGCGGGATCAAATCTCGCAAAAACGGAGAAACGTGAATTGGACGATCCAGACGAACCTGAAGTCGAGACCTCGATAGCAGACGCATTTCTCGCCCATGTCCACCCCTCTCCTTCCCCGCAAACCCCATTCGATGCTTTGTTCGTCTCTGAACGTTGCGCGAAGAGCTCACAAACAAGTGTACGGCAGCGGGCACATCGCTGAAATTGAAGAATATTCGGCACACGTAGCTCCCACGACAAGTGTGGAACTCAGACCGAGGTTCCTGTCGTCAGGAGTCTGTCTCTCTTTTTTTTTTTTATCTATCCGCGACGATCCTACCACTCGCTCAGCTCCGTTCTCAATCTATCGACGACGCTGATCCAGAAGACGGAGTGGACCTCGAGGACAGCGACGACGTCGGCAACAACGACCGCGACTGTCGGCTACGAGCGGGACATTTGCATAATTAAGACGGAGCATACAGCGAAGACTATGAGGAGAATATGGGCGACTATTTTTGCTTCCTGCAGCTTTTTCCACCTCTCGTCTTCTATAATTATTGGAGCAATTTGCGGTTCGTGTTTGGTCCGTCCCGAGGCAGCAGGTCTCGAGGGAGCAGCTGAGATTCTTCAGTCGTAACTCAGTTGGCTGATTCTTTTGGTTGGCTCCGCCAGATTCGATCGGTTTCTATCCGCGCGAATCATCTGAACTCTATTCTCATGGAAATAAACTTCAACTCCACAAAGCCTTGCCTGACCTCCGGACTTCGCTGAAAACATTCCTCGAAGATCAAGCATTCAGAACATGTCAGCAAGCCGTACCGCGAGATTCGAGAGAAGTTATTCCGCAGTCCCCTGACTCCATCGTAGTTCTAAATCGTCCATCTCACTATCACTGATGAAAAGAATCGAATCTCTGAAACAATGTCGGCGTTCCAAGGCTGGAAAGCTCTAAAAAAGAAAGGATCGTCAGCGGATAATTAGCGTTGCTCGCAACGAGTGGAACTTTCGGCGATGATCTCAATCATTAGCTCGACATCGACTTTCGGTCCGCGCGAACGGCGGCGTTTTAATCTCATTATTAGTCCAAAAGTGTCCACCAACTTCGTTTGAGAGCATAGAACAACAAACACAACGGTTCTCCGCATGAGCTTCGCGTCTGATGCTCGGGTCGTGATCCGCGAGCCAAACCGTGGATGGAGCAAATCCGGAGGAAACTTCTCGAATACCTACTTCTGTGAAAACATAATCTTGAGAGTCAATAGTTAATCGAATCGATTCTATGAGGTGCGATGTTGCATTTTCAAAACCTTATTCCAGAAGCTCTGCTGGGAATTCCCATCCGGCTCGATGCAGTTGGGTTTTGCTCGAACAGATATGTATGTGTCGTTGTTGAACCGATTCAACGGAAAAGGTGCAACTTTTCGCTTGAGGCCGAACGGGGCTGAGAGAAAAGGAGAAGAAAAAAAAAACAATTCTGCTTGCGGTGGAAGAGTCGATTTGTTCGCCTTCCTGGCAAGCTGTGGCGTGTTTGGTAGATGTTGACTCTGCCGCTGGCCGCGGCTAAATGTGCATTTTGACTGTTATCTCGCTTCGGCGGGGAGCTCAAAGCCAATTACAACGCGTCTCTTCCGGAAACGGAAATTCGGCTACATTTAAATTTTGCCGCCAAAGGAAAGACTACAGCCCCACACCACTAAGCAGCACAGCGTCCTCCCGCCACAAATGTCAACTATGTGCTGTGCGGGGTCGGTCAACGGCCACGTTTACTGACTACTTTGTGTGGTTGCCCGCTCGGCTGGTCGTGTCGTCGTTGTTGTGGAGACAAATGAGGGTGTGAACGGCTCGGGTCTATGATTCATTAGAAGATCGCTGTGTCTTGCTTCAATTAGCACATCCGCTCAACGGGCTCAAATAGCTTTGGAGACTTCTCCTGCTGCCTGAATTGTTGCGAGGGAAGGAACAGTTCGCGTCGAAAGTCAAATCGCTGGAAGCACAGACGAGCGGCTTTCGCTGGTGTCGTGCCGCGGTCGTCGTTCGCTTCGCTACCGGAATTTAATAAGTTCAGCTCGCTGATAAAGCACCATTCCGTGCGTTCGATTCAAACTTGGGTACAGCTTGTACGTTTCCTTTCCGCGGGTCTCCTATTGGTTTTAAATTTCGAACGTGGCGCCGTCGTGTAGCAGCGCGCAACACGCGTTTCCGGTCAAAGTTTCTGCCTGGGGTCGGTCGCCTCGAGCCTTTGATGCGAATTTTTTTTTCTCTTTCTTTCACTCTTCCTTCTCACATTCAAACAAACGCAAAACTGTTCAAAAAGATTTTCTTCCTGGAGGGCCTTCCTGTTCACAGTGTTTGTGTGTCTCCGATATGAAATCTTCAGCATCACGAAGACGCGGTGGCAGTGAATCATCACAATGCTCCATGCGGAAACTCGACGATGCCGAGCCGCGCCCGAAGTGAAGTAGTCGCTTACGAAACTTCTGACAGTTCTATAACACGTTGTGTTTAGCGAACATTGGAAGCGGGGAAGTGAGCGATGAACGAGGGAGCGAAGGAGGCGCACGGCGAACGCAGTCTTGAAGTCGAGTCGTCACCGTCGTGTATCTGTAGCCCTCTCAAAAAGTTGCCAGATTCTCACCTGCCAAAACCCGACAGCAAGCAGACAGGCGCGCAGAACAAAGTTCTAAGGATCTGAAATCCAAGTAGGATTTTCTCGACCGAAACAAGTTCAGCTGTAGAGTTTCATCTCGACGCATCGAATCCCTCCCGAGGACTTTCGAGAGAAAGTATAACGCCGAAAGCTCACAGCCATATCAAATACTGTGCCCGTGACGATAAGTCCGAACATTGCGAGGAAATCTCCCTGAATAGGCTTCATCTGATTGGACGGACTCCGTTCAAGGAGCGGGATCGAGTCACTCATCGTGCCCTTCTTTTCCAATGAGACAATTTTTGTCCTGAGTATCATCTCCGACGCGGTTTGCATCCGGAGTCCGAGCTCTGAATGTCTGAGATTCTCTTTCCGCTCCGAACGATCCTCTCAAGGTGAAGTCGATGATTTATAGTCGTTCCGAGGTTGGGTTTCGTCCCAGGGACGATGACCCTCGTTACGTGGACACTGCTGTGTTTGTTAGCTGTTTACTATTAATGGATCATGAATAGTTAAGAAAGAAAGCCAGGTGACTGACTAACTGACGCTCACTGGAAAAAGGGCTTTTGAAAGGTGCAAGGCGAAACAAGTTTCATGGCCCGAGTTACTCGATAAGGCAGCGGCAGACTTGCAGCAGAGTATAATTAGGCAATATAGGCCAGGGTTCGTCGGGGGCGACCGGGGGGGGGGGGGCTATCCCCCGCTCCCACTCAAGCACATACCCGGGCACACGCACAAACAAACACACACACACACACTGCCAGGCGGGCGGGCGGGCTGGCGGGCGCGCACAGAATCAGCTCGCTTACTCAGAAGAGCAGACATTTTCCTCTCTGACGAAGAAAGAAATCGATTCAAAAACAAAGGGGCTGCCAGCAGATGGCGGGAATAAATGCATTGCGCTCCCTCGTTTCGCTAGGAAAGCCGATACAACAACTCGCCAATATATACAATATATCCTTATTTAGTGGAAATGTGGCGGCGGCAGCGAGCAACCATGATCTCAGACTGAACAAGGTTAACGGCTACGACCGACGGACGGACGGACGGACGGACTGATCGCCCGCCCGTACCGTCGTCCGCCTGTCTCGCAAGCACGCGGCTCGTTAATATCTTCCCCTCTGGTCGTCCGAAGGTATGTCGGACAGAGTTATTGGGGAACCCGATGAAGAGAAGCAGTCGTCCTCACTTGGACGCGTCAAGCTTCATCCGCTCTTTATCGTTTCAATGTTGCTCGATCGGTATGCAGTTTTGAATTCACTCACAATCAGACCGCAGTTGACTCGAAGATCCTCTGAGTTTGTCCTTCTCCCTTCTCTGTCGTCCTTCCTCAAGGAGTACGTTACGAACTCGGTTACAGAGGATGGATCATGGCCCGCAGGAGCTCATTTCGATTGATGAGAATCGAATTCAGAATGGTTCTGATGAGGCAAGCCGCGACTTGAGCGACTGAATCATTCTGTCGTACGGGTTCTGCCGATTCGTGTTCGCGTAGGGTCCAGCCAAACAATGTCAAACTGTCGCATTTTGTTCGGGAGCTCGATGGTTTTTCGAGGGATTTTTTTTCTCCCTTTTCAATGTGATCCTTTCAATATACAACAAGAAAAGTATTCAGAGAAGGGAAACTGTGATAGATCGAGGTGGTCACCCACGGCGCGGCGTCGGTCGGAACGACAGTGATCTCCAGCTCGATTCAGTGGCATGACGTGACGTGATTGCCATCGAGAAGCGGCGAAAGCTACTCCCCAAGGTGGTTTTGATTCTTTTCTCCGGCCTCTGTACTGGCTGCCAGCTTGCTTGCTGACTGACAGACACCGAGGACTCGATTTTAGAGTTTTCGGAGTTTCGAGAAGGAATAAAGAAATCGACGAGGGTTTGAGCTTTGCGCGCGCCGTAATGAAGAGGAGCCGGATGACTTTTGAACTACTTCCGTTTCTTTTTTGATGGACATCCGGGTGAAAGTCACGTCGCTTAAACAGTTGCTTGCGATCGGCCTCGGATCGACTTTCTCGAAAAATGCTATTTTCGGAGCGGCTAGCTGAATATATTCGATGCTGCCTTCGGACTCCAACATTTACGAGATTATTCGAAGCTTTCGTCGTCGGGAGTCCTCGCAGTCCAAAGTGGAGATTCGATTCTAATGTCATTGGAAGAGAGGGAGAGCGCGACGGAAAGGAGGCGAGTCTCGCGAGCGAGCGAGCAAGTTTTTTCGTTGGACGACTAACAGGAAAAGGGGTGACAGGTTAAGTAAAACTAACGAGCCCCTTCTACGACGAAAATGCTGCTCCGCATTCTTGTACAGATATATATCACGAGGGGAGTCTCCAGGAATTTCCTACAGCCTGCCAAACTCTGTCGCTCTCAAGGCTCGGATCCAGGTTCGATGTTGTATACGTCGACAGCAGAACTGCCGGTGCGGCTCGACGCTGGCGGTTACATCGGTGTGGTATCGCTGAGGTGCCTCTCCGGCGACTCATCAGGAACAATCGTCTTTACCACACACACTTGAGCTCGTCGGTCTTCTCCATAAAATGCTCCCGGCTTGCTGCAACGTGGACGTGCACGCGTTTCTCTTTATTCCGTTATTCGATATGAGAGTTTTTGAAACATTGACCTCCTCCATCGAGGTACCAGCTGCAACCGGAACAGTCTCTACTAAGGCGAGAAGTGTTTATCATCATCAAGCTCACAGCCACCCTTCCTTGGAAGCCTAGGAACCAGTCAACGCGGCAGACTCGCAAGCAGGCAGGCAGAAACGAATGAAGTATGGGTCAGGTCTCCCCTCTTCCCGGCCTCGAGTCATCGCTCAAAAAGCGGCCCGAAATCATCAGGCGCTCTACGTTGCCACCATTATATTCAAATTATCTCCCAAAGCTGGATATCATCCGAGCTCGCAGTGCCAGAGCCTTGGTTCGTTTTGCCGAAGCTTCCACTTGCAGCGTGACTTCACAAGGTGTTCCGAAAAATAAACGACATCAATTACCTAACTGTTGACTCTGACTAATTTTTTCCCCAAAACTCCTGAACGTGCCAGTCGATGATTCTCACGTTCTCTGTGAATCGGATCAATAATTTCGCATGACAAGGTTGATTCCAAGGGACACCACGAGGTGAACTAGAACAGCTTGATTCCTGGGGCGCACGTCCGTTCTTTCGAAACACCGAATGTACGAGGAGATCCAAGGCTCAAAGACATCGGAGCCGTCTGCTCTGACAGTTTCGAGATTTATCTGACGTCGTTCGTTATATTTCAGAACCGTGCGAGAAGATCTACTGCCGATTTGGAGCGGAATGCCACGTTAGCGATGACAAAGCGTACTGTCGCTGCAGGAAAACGTGTTCAGATACTTTCGCACCTGTGTGCGGATCCGACGGAATCACGTATTCATCGGAATGCAAGCTCAAAATGGCTTCTTGCATCAATCAGAAGCGAATCTATGTTGAGAAAATCGGACCCTGTGGTAAGTTGCTACTCTTTCAATTCTTCCTCCCGGACCAGAGTGGGGTACCAGATCCAAAATTTTCAATCATCGTGTCAGTTCCTCGTGGCCGTAGAAAGAGACTCAGTAGATCATCGGCTTGACTACGTTCGATTCGATGAAATGGTCGTTTATCGCTTCGCATCAAACTTGACATTCAAATGTTCTTCCTCGAAGTTTTGGGATCCGTTCTCTCTGGAATCTGTCCGCAGGCAGGGTCTTTAAAAAGACACGCAGGGGAACTCGACACACGGAGAGGCACGCACGCTTGCACGCAAGGGGGCAGGCGGCGGCGAGCAGACAGGCACGCCAAGGAGAAAGCGGTCGATATGAAATTTGATTGAATTTGAATTATCGACTCCGCTCGTGTCGTCTCGTCTCTTTTCCTTCCCCGTGACGTCTCGTTTCTCCATCCTCGCTGGTGTCCTTTTCTCCGCAGCACGTTTTCCTAAGAGTGGGAATGTCATTATCGGCGTTCGAGGATTTCATCTTCACTTCCGTAGCCTCATCGTTCTTTGAACCTCTAAATCGTTTACGCTTCCCTCGATTGTCATTCCAACTCAGCAAATTCATCTGATTAACGAATGGAAACAGAACTCTGCAGATACAGGATTCGAAGAAATTCGAATGAATCTGAGCAGCTCTAAGCGAGCACAGCAGGAAGTGAATTCCCCGATGTCCGGAGCGAGCACTTTTGTTCGGTATGTTATTCCCGAACGTCATCTTCCCACCGTCTGGCTATTTTACAATAGCTGGGGCCGTGGCACGAAGCGCCGAACTATGCGCGCTGAACTCTACCGGATTCGGCACTGACAATGAGCCAACACACAATTGCCTTGAGGAGCCATATTGACGACACTGCTGTCGTTTGGCCCGCTCTACCACGATTTTAATATTTTCAACGCTCTTTTACGGCGTTATTTTCCGAGAATTTCCTTCAGCAACACTCCGGCTATCATGTTTCTCTCGCGCAACAGTGGCGGCCGAATGCCGCGCGTTGTCTTCGGTCGTAAAGGCAGCAAAAGTAGCGTCAGTCTTCTCGATGGCTCTCCAGAGCGACAACCAGCTGCGGTGCTCATTACGCGCGGGACGCGAGCGATTCAGCTTCTTCCAACAACCACGACCGATGATGATTCCCATCATGATTGATGTCAACTCAGTGATTCTTATGGAATCGTGATTTCACTCTGTTTCGCTCGGGATCTTCTATGAGAGCCTCGGCCGTTGATCGAAACCTTCAATCGGAGCACATGGATAGCATCCAGTTGAATTCTGCTCCTTTCGTTCTCCTCGATGACAGATTCAGTCGGATCCGAATAAATGAGCCTCGAATTCTGGAGTCTCGATCCCAAAATCACACTCAGTCGGTAATTTTGAGTCGTTTTTCGAGGAGGACATCTCTTCAGGGTTTTCGCTTTGTTTCATCATCTCTTCCTGAGGCCCCAATTCCTATCGAGAACCATCGTGTCCGTTTTCGCTCACGATTTCTGTACCGATGCAGGTCTCGACTTATTCGACAGAAGAATTTCGTTCCTTATTCCCAAAACTTTGGTCTCTTATGATTTGTGACCGAGATCGGAAACATGGAACGTTCTTTAAGCTCGGCCGGGAGCAGGCGAACAGTTATTCATGGCCGAGTGTTCCTTATAACGAGATTCCAACGTATGTCACCAGCGTAGAACCGTCCGATGGTTTCTCGAGCCGAGGTCACTTCGTACTCTCGTTGATGAAGAATTCCGCGAGGAACACGCCCGAGCATCTGGAAGACCTCAACGCTGGAATGATATCCGATGGAAACGGTCCTGGTCCCGCTCCTCGTAATCTGCCGCAGTCTCCGGCACTTCGGCTTCATGATCGGAGACGAATTCCGTACTTGTGAGGTCCCAAGTGATCTTCTGCAATTGCTCTAGAAATGCAGAAGGTCCCCGCAATCTTTGAGTCAGGAGCGAGCACTCCGTTGACGCCACATCCATGAGTAGGTCTTCTTGCGTCCGTTCAAGGTCTAACTCTACAGAACTAACCTGAGAGAGGATTCGAACTCCTGGCGGGCGCTTATCGCTCCGCTCGGTTCTCCTGAGGCGCTCAGGAGCAATGCGTCCATTTTGGCGCGCAAAAATTGTAAACAAAGCCCCCCAAACGCACGTGTCGGGGGCGGGCGTTCGGTACGACGAGGTTCGGCGTGAAGGACGGTACGAGTGGCGCCCTCCAACGAACGACCTGCGTAGGTTTTGATGCGGTTTCCATGGCAACAAAATAAAGTCGCACGCAGGCGCAACACCGCCGCCGTAGCCGCCGTAGTGGCCGGAGTCGATGGCTGACTGGCTTCACACAGACGACAGTGCGCGCAGCAGAGAGATGTTGTTCTCTGGATCAGCTGCTTGCTCAGCGCGCTCTCGGCGCTGAATCCGGTTTTCCGGATCTCGCCGCGACGATTTGTGCCTGAACGGATAATGACATCGTGTTGTTGATTACCTGACAAAATGAAGCTCTTGAGAACTGTGTTATCGCTGTGGGCGGCAGCGTTGTTGTGTAGTGATTTGGCTAACGCGTGCTACAAATTCCCCGCAGACACCCAGGACCCTTGTCTGGATAAAGAGTGCCAGTTCGGTGCCGAGTGCAAGGTGCGCCTCGACGGGAAGAACGCGGAATGCGTCTGTCCGGAGAGGTGTACCTCATACGGAGACTCAAAAGGATCCCGGCCAGTCTGTGGTTCCGACGGAAAGGATTACCCGAGTGTTTGCGAACTCAAAAGAACCGCTTGCAAGGAGATGCGGCACATCACAACCAAGTACCAAGGATCGTGTGGTGAGTGAAAAGTTCACAGATAGCACGAGCTAAACATTCACAGGTCGGACCCCCCGGACGGTGCATGCGGATACCGGGTTTACGGAGCCGGGTCGGGACTCAGAGAATTGGGAAATGCTTTGCTTGAACGAAAAGTTTCGATTGCGAACGAAACTGGTGAATGGCAACTTGCACGCACGGCGACTTCTCCGCTTTCCGAGAAGAACGATATCGAGTTTCGCATGCACGTCAAAACAATGATTCCCGCTTCTGTCGTGTTTTGCTCGCTATTCTAACCTGCAACGAATAGGGACTGTCTTTCGCTCGCGGGTCGGGTCGGGTCGGGGGTCATGGGTAGAAAGGGGGAGCCGTGGTCGTTTGTTTGTCCGCTGCTCCAGCTTGCTAAGTTCGGTGATTGTCTTGAGAAAAACAAACGCAGAGATCCTTTCAGATTCCCAAGAGGCTCAGCCGGCACGTTGTTCCTCTTGTTCCTAGTCGCTGAATCCACCTCCGTGAGGATTCTTTGTATGATGATGCTCTTTCGAGGGTGTATCGCGCCACTAATCTATTCTCAGAGAATTCTTCCTCGTTGTAATAATTCGTATCCGAAAAGGATCTCGTCCTCGGACTCGGCGCCGTCAGAGAGAATGGATCCTCTCTTTTTGAACGCTTCAGGGGTATACTCCGTCTTCAAACGATCGGTTTGAGGAAATTCTCTTGCTTCGCGCGAAGTCGATTTCTTTCTCCTCTCGATCGGATCCTCTCGTGAGCGATCAGTGTCGAATAGCTGCAAAGATTCGTTTTGTGTGTCTTCGATTTTCGCTGAGCCAATATTTGAGTTACTTACGGAGCACTTATCTCCTTGACCTGCTCCTGATGATGCGGATAATTATCGTGAGAGCCAAAGACCGGTCGCGTGCTGACTTTTTGTGGCTGGAATCATTCCTGCAGCTCAAGTTGGCTGTCCACAATGACGATTGTTGGGGTTGAGAGTAGTTTTCTCTTCAGAGTGCGCGTCTTCGAAAGTTTTCGAGTCCTGCGTGACGCGAGATTTCCGTACGGCCGTCGCGGCGGTAGGGTCTCTTGCGTAGCGGAACGTTGTTTGCCTCTCTCGCGCACACAGCCATCCACTCTCGCCAAATTGACTCGAGCTCGCTGCAAACACAAAAACGCCGTTTACATACGGCAAAGGTTTCTTTATTCCTCGTGAGTGGGGCTTCGCGTCTCCGGTGCGAGTGGAGTCAACATTTTTACTCGGGCTTCGAGTAAATTAGTGAAGTCTTTAACCAACGTCAGCGTGCGTTATCGCTCGCATACGCCTACCAGGCGGCCCGGTCAGCGAGAAGAGAGAGCGATCGTAGAAGAGGTATCTGTCCGACGATGAATCGTTCGATAAAGGACTTTCGTTTTCGCTCGTCATTAATCCCTCATTGTTCTCGTTGGAGGCGCATCCCCGGATATTGTTAAATATTTCGCTCTCTGCCGCCGAAAATCAAGGATCAGATTGGAAGGCCGTGATACATCGTAGGACAGTTTCTTCGAGTCGATTCGGATTAGGTTTCTAGGAGCCGAAACTTCTCTGTTTGAAAATTCTGGATTTCATTGAACGTTCATCCTGAATGGAAGGGATTTAGTTCCTCAGATCGATTGAGGAACTTCTCTGAAGAACCAACTGCGATCCGCGGTCGGCGCAACGATGCCCAAAAATACGATGGTTACAGATCCACAATGTTCGGAGCGGGAGTTTTTCGACAGCTTCTTCAGAACCATCAAGAGAAACGTCCCAGTTGGCTCCTGTGTTGATGGCGGATCGAGCAATCCTCGCAAGCAATTACCTGGGATTTGCGATTTTCTCCTAGTTTTCGTTGTTCGAAGACAAATGGAAGCATCGCATCCGAGAGTAAAGTTTCGACGCACCCTTTACTCGCTCGCTCGCTCACTCACTCACTCACTCATATATATTGCGGGGTATCAGGCGGAAAAGCCGGCTTGAAAGTTCGTTGGATTTTGTTTTATCTCCGAACTTTTGTCCAAACGATGTCTTCCAGAGGCCAAACGATCAGAACTCTAGGGAGTAATTAGCCCGAGTATTTAAAACGATGTTTCTTGTCCTTTCACTTCATCGAGTTCGTCACTCGCACCGCCTTCTCTGTTTTCTTTCCTTCGCGAACGAAACACGACCTCAATCGAATTTATCGAGAGGGCAGACGAAAATCTTGTCAAGGATAATTCCAGTGCTGGAAACTCTGGGGATTCGCTTTCCGAATGCGGTGGCTGCTGTCACATGTCATACGAAGGGCATTCCTCTCTGAAATGAAAAACGGGACAAACGTCAGATCAGGGTCCTGCATCCAAATTTCTACGCCGCTCAAAAAACACTGACTGACTGAGTTCGAAATGACTCGTGTCAGCATTTTCTCCTCCTCCTCCTTCTGCTGACAGGAACGACTGCTGCGCAAACGCAGGAGTAGCGAAAACGCTATCGAGCTCGCGAATATTTCCCTGTTGCAATATCCTGCCCTCATATCCGTCGTCGGTTCTGCATCGCCTGCCGGCGAACGAAGTGGAGTGATTCTATGACGGAGGAATGAGAGTAATCTTCTTAGCCGCCTGGAGAACACCCTCAGATTGCCCTAGTAAATCGAAACTCCGCTCTAGAGGGTAAAAAAATAACGCCAGAAGAGCGCTTAGAGGATTAAAGCAAACCATTCAAGACGAGCGGTCGGTCGCTCGCTCGGTCTCTTAACGACAGACCAGCGCGAATAGCAAACAGGAAGGAGTCTTTGTCCGCTTCCCCCCCTCTTGCACGTTCGCCCCTTTCCTCATTCACGCACGCTTGATTTAGCCGTGTCAATGCGGGTCACACGAGCAACGCCCCCCCCCCCTCACCCCTCCTCCCCAGGATCTAAAAACGTTTGCGAGTCACCTGCTAACCAGCACAAGAGTGAGTTCGTTACTCAGTAGACCTCGTACCGAGGCAATGCTCAGTTTGGAGAGTTGTTAACCTCTACCTGCCTCACTTGCCCGGGAGATCGAGAGGCTTCACACTGTGCGCGCAAACCATTCCGTCGACCTTGAGCTTATTCACTGGGCCGCAGGATTCGCGAGTTCAGCGGGGTTGATTCTCAACTGTGGTGCGCTCGAGGGATTCCGCCCGCTGTCTGGAAACTCCCATGAAGACGGAGCTGCTTCAACGGAATTGGGATGATCGAGCGAGAAGTGTTTCGCCTCGTGAATTCAATAGAAAAACAGAGCTCGATGCTGCTTTCTGGAAAGTTCGAGTGACTAACCAGCTTTAGCCATGGTCGGAAATCACGTTGAGATAAGGATATACACATGTTGAGAGAATTTCGCGGTCGTCAATTCGACTCTTTTCCGGTTCTTCGCGCCGATCCTTCCTCATTCACTTCTCGGCCATATGAGAGATTTCCTCTTCATCAATGGAAGCCGGGAATGTCGCAAAATGAACTCCGGCCGAAGAGATGAAGATGAATAAGACCTGTTTGGAAAAGAAGGAGTTTCTTTGAGAAGATTTGAAAAGAAGATTAAAATCGAGTTAGAGCGGACTGCGGCTCGGCGGGATGAATACTTGATCCTTTCGGTTCTTTGTGCTCCACCCTTTTGGTATTTTATTCTTTGCCAACGCCATCGTCCCAAACATCAACCGTTTCGCACCATTGACAATAACACAAATACAAAGCGATAGCGGACGGCGATTTTGAGTCGTTCTCGCGACATCGGGCGAAGAACTCGCTCAAGCGCACTGCTCAGGTCCGTGGTGTTTGCGGAGAACGTCGACGCGTTTACTCAACTTATACCATCAGGCAGAAATGTTCCTCTTCCAGCGACGAATAGCGAGCGAGCGAACGAACGAGCTCGGTTGTGAGGGAACAGCGTCTTGTCGACGAATCAGTCGAACATTGAGCGTATTCGAGGGAACTAAAAATCCTCAGACAGGAGAAGATTCTCCTGAAAAGAAGAACGAATCCGCGGCAGGTCAGGAGAAGAGAATTTTTAGCACGAGAGGAACAAGAAGAAACGAGTCTTGGAATTAGTGAGCTGAGCGAAGGTGAGGGAAGCAGACGGGAAAATTCCTACGATTGTTCGATCACTATCCTAATTGACAAGTGTGAGAATTCTCCTCTCCCTCGCGCCTCCGGCATCTGCTCTGCGAGAACACGATGTAAATTCGAAAAAGGCGCGCAAAACAAGAAAAAAAAAGCCGTAGCTTGCTCTGGTTTCTGTTTCTCTGCACCCGACAATTCCGAGATGTTTTTCGAATTTCTTCTCGAGTTCGAAACTTTCTTCTCTCGGATGAGTTTTCGCGAGGAAGGAATTCCGGAGGAATAGTTGACGAACCCAAGGCGCGAGTCTACGTAAAACAAGAACGTTGAGGCCGAGCTCATGTTCTATATACAGCAACGCTGCGTGTGCAACGACTGTGGAAATGGCCGATAGCGGAAGCCTGAGGGAAATCGTTGCTAAGAAACACTAGGTTTCATTAACGTGCGCTCCATGGCCGGGGTTGGCTGGTGATAGAGTATTTGGTGATAAAAATTTTCTTGCCCGTCCAACGGTCACCCGGCCGGTTAGTCAGTTAGGCACCCAGTCGGCCGAGCAGCTTGCGAACGATATCAGTACGAACTGAGAAGGAATTGTTAGAGATTGGAGGCCGCCGCCGCCGTCGTCGTCGTTGCGGTCCTTTGCGACGACTCAATATCGGAGTCGTTAATTGGAATCCCTGCTAGAAAAGCCGATAGTCACCGCCGCTGTTGTCGTCGTCGTCGTTGTTCGCTCTCTAGACCGAGCGACCGCTCGTTCTTCCACTTACCGGTTCGTCGCTCGTTCCTTGGATGACCGTGCGTCGTTCCGGTCGAAGACTCCCCTTGGACCAAGAGGAATCGTTTTTTTTTTCGTTCACGAGCGAACAACTGTGGAATTCTGAGAACGATATTCTTGGATCCTCGCTGACCGATTCTTGAAATAGCAGCTGCAACGTTGGCGATAGGTTCGCTCGCTCGCTGGCTCGACTCGTTGTAGGATCTCTCGGAGGCAAGGAGCACTTCCATAATGACCCCCATATATCATTCCCGGAAATTCGCCTCCGGATATCAGCTGCGCCTTCATTCGAACACACTTTTATATGTTTGTAATAAAAAGCTCGACTCGCTGAAACAAAAACGCGTCCTCGCTGACTCCCGCGCTTGCTGTGGAACGGGTTTGGTGCCTCGCCTGTACGACCTTCATTGTGTTCGTGTTTGGTTGGATTATCCTCACGTGCAAATCGACTGAACCGATTTGCGTTGAGCGATGCCGATGCGATGGCGATCGCGAGGAGAGTGACTGACTCTCGAATCCTTTTTTGACTTTCGGAACTTGGGAGATTCGAGAAAGCCGCATCTCGTGTTTCCGATCGCGCAGGGGACAAGCTCTCATCCTCTCAATCCTCTTTTCTCATGAGGGAAAAAAAGCAAAACTTCGAGACAAACGTTGGGGTCTCACGCTGTGTTATGGAGTTACTCTCGTTCCGTGGAACAAAAATCCCGGGGCAAAGCTTCACGGAGATGCAATGTAACTAAGTGGCGAAGTAATTATTTGCTTGTTCCTGATGATCTTCAGACGGACTGGTCTTCTTCCATAAAAACAAGACATCTAACAAAGGATCGCCGGACCTCGGTCGCTCACGACGGGAGACGTTATTGTCTCCGAGGCCCCGAAAAAGGGGACATACAAAGTGGACTCGACCGGCTGAGAGCGTCGGTCACGTATTTCTGCTTTGCGTCGCTGGTTTCCCGGCAAAAAGAGGGAACTAGCTGTTCTGTCGGGTAAACAGTCGCCGCGTTGTGTTGTTACTTTTGAACGGCTCTTGACTCCTGACCAACCGTGATGATAAACGAGACGCAAGCTTTTTATGGCTCTGGGTCGGCAAACTGAGGACAATGCGATGTGTAACGAAGTTATGCATCTGCTTTTGAACGAGTCTTGGATTGTGTGCTCGAAGAGCCTCTTTCTGTTGTTGTTGGCTCTGATTTCGTTTGCTTCACTGTTTCTCTTCGGAGCTTGAATGGTTCTCGTCAGTCATAATTGTTCTTTTCATTCCAGATCCGTGCCAGTCTGTCAAGTGTCCCGAGCATCAGGTGTGTCAGCTTGACAAAGCGCGAAACGCGGTTTGTCAATGCAACTCTCAATGTCCTAGAGAGGTCCGACCCGTATGCGGTTCGGATGGGAAGACCTACTCAAACGAATGCGCACTCAGAGTAGAAGCCTGTATCACTCGGAGACAGATCAGGGTTCTCTATCAGAAAGAATGTGATTCAGGTGAGTCCCTAGTTCCGAGTCGTTTGTTTCCAACGCCGCCTCCAAGACGACGAAACCGCCACAGTGAAGCGCAAGGAGAGGTTCAGAACACGACGGAGTTCGGCTCCTAATGCATTCTGAGTGCAGCGAATTCAACATCCGCGTAGTTCCAAATTAACGCTGTGAAAAATGATGTCGATCAATCGAGCGGACGATTCGACCAAACCAATCGCACGTCGACGGCCGATCAATGCTTCCGGCCTCGGACGAATGCCATCGGAAAGATTTCTCCGGTAGCGAGCAGCTCATGTGAGACTCTTGAGATTTGCGGAGCACCACGTATTTTCGCGATTACACACTGCAGAAAGAATGAAAACTCCGAGGAAGGATGTCAATCGATTGAATTTGAGGACAACCGATCGACGAGGAAGTGAAACAGAGGGTTGGAAATGGAGAAAGGAGCCATAATTCAGTGAAGCGAAACCAGTCTCCGACTTTGCGAGTTGCGGCGATGTCTTCTCCGAAGGAGTTCAAAGGAGTGACGGCGTACCCTCCTTCGCAGACACCCGTCTACCTTCCCTTGTAGGCGCCGTGCTCGGCTCAGTGCGGGCCTTGTGAAACAAGAGATAGAGATTCTTTTGTAGAAAGGAATTTCAATAGATCAAGATCCTGAAGGGCGGCGAAGTAATTTCCAACGTCACTCGACGATGACACCGAGGAGAGCTCCGCAACGGATATCAGGAGTGTAGTAGCGGGGAGAAAATCTGTCGTTCCCCATCGAACAGAAAACTCATCGGCTTTAGGAATACCGACCTTTCCAACCGCGTCCGTCGGTCTGAGCTCGACGGTTCGCAGAATTCTTGATGAGATCGATACTCGCTTGATGGATGCCCTGTTTCGAGACGAAAGTTCCAAATAAGTTGACGATGGTTGTCGTCGAGTTTAGAGCGACTCAAATTGCTTGCGGTCGCAAAATTCTAATGAAGTTATTGGCGTGTACGGTCACTTTCTCTTCGGCTGAACGAACGGCAGGCCGCCCGCCCGCAAATTGAAGCAAATGCGTTTCCGATGCTCAGCACGTTTCGTCGGCGAATGTGCGACGACGAGCCTCTTCTTGAGGTGCGGGTTTCCTTCTCCGATCGGCAGGCAGGCTGACTAACTGACTGACTCGATGGCTGACTAGGTGGTGGATGGATCGCTGCCTGCTTCCAATGTTCTGCGGCGGCGGCGGTTCCTCCGAGAAACGATTCTCTTTCTTTTTCGCCGTCCTCCTCCGCGGCTTTATCGTGGCTTGAAGAGAACACTTATCGCCGCCGCGCGACGCTTGCACTCCCGCATCGACGGAAAGAGAGGGAAGCCATTCGGGCCCGCGATGACGAGCCCGCAGAAGATATCTCAATGGAACAGCCGGCGGAGGACATGATGACAATAAGTTTGCCCAGGTGAGCTCTATATCTTCAAACGCGCCGACTCTCGTGGAGATTTTTCTGAGCAGAACGACCTCGAACCCCGGTGTCGAACGTTTGATGAGTTTCTTCGAGGATCGAACTCGCCTTGATTTCAGTTTCCATCGATTGACGCCCCGATGAGTCGGCAAGAACCGAAAAGTTCCAGAATCGGATCATACTCTCGATTCCAACAGAACAGAATCTCAAATGTATCGGCAAACTCCAAATGATCGGAGTAATGATGATGATGATGATAATAAACAAATATCCGAATGTATCCTCGTCTGCTGCTGGGTGAAAAAATGTGAATGATCCCTGCGTTTCCGCAGTTGGGCCCAACGAAACGCGGGGATCTGCTCGGAAAGCCTGCGTCATCATATCTGGCTTTTGGCCTGCCGTCGGGACCGAAAGTTAAGGCCCGCGTTAGAAGACCAGCCGCACAAACCGCATGCAGTTCAGCAGACGAATCCGCTCCGTCGGGCGAAAGAGCCCATCCGGCCGTTGACAGGATATAAACGAAAGCCTTTGAAGAATCGCCGGGATGGTGCCTGCGGAGCCAAAGTTGGATTCCCGCTCGGCGGTTGTGAAATACTAAGTCCAGAGATCCCGATGAGCTGATTAATATCGTTATCGTCATCTCTCAGCGATCGGATCATCGGAGAAGCTCTCTTTACGCTCTGGTGGGAACGAGTTGCATCCCACGTCGAGACTCGGGGATTCCTACGATGAGGACGACCTCGCAGCGATAATTTGTTTATCCTGAGGCATGCCCTATTTTCGGAATTCATTTCCAAGCAGACGACGACGACGGTGGCTGTGGCCGGGAAGAACACAAAAATGCCGCGAATGTTCAGCGATCCAACTGGATGGAAGCGGAGAAGCAGCTGCATTAGCCATTGCGAGAGGAAAGAATGTTAAATGGAACGTAGCCTACATTAGCCGATGCAGTTGGCTTGATCAAAAACGTTTCCCGCGATCTCCTCCTGTTCCGATCCTCTCGAAGGATCGGTTTCAGGAGGATAGCGGTTCTCCGCGACATATTTGATTCGATTCCCCTCAATACCGCTGGAGGAATGGATTGCACTCGTGGGCAGGACGTCGTCGCCGAGTCCCATCGGGTTTCGCAATAAAGCTCAGTCGCTGACGAAAGAGGTCCATTGTCTTTGTTGCTTAGATTCGTTTCGCTGACTTCTCCTTTATAGCTGGTTGTCCTTCAATGTCGTGCTCATTCTTCGTCATCGGATCCGAATTACTTGCTCACTTTTTTTTCGAATCTTTTCAGTGCTCAATCCATGCCGAGCTGTCAACTGTGGCCCTGCGCAAGAATGCGAAATCGACCGACAGGGTACAGCTGTTTGCAGCTGTCCACCCCCGTGCGAACAGGTGGGTTGTGATTGGAGGAAAATTTTCCTCTTCGAGGTCGGATGCTCAACCTCCGAGCGGATCGGGTGCAGTTCTCAGAGATTGCTTCTAATCCTCTCGAACGTGTTGCAGGTGGTGCGACCCGTGTGCGGCACAGACGGAGTTACCTACGATTCTATCTGTGAACTCAATCGACAGGCTTGTCTCCAGAACACCGATGTGCAAGTTGCCTACAGTGGAACCTGCGGTGAGTGATTCGTCCTTGATTCGTTCTCGATGAATGCTGAGATGTGAAATCTCGTTTCCTCCATATAAGAATAGAATCGGCTTTCTCTTGCTGCGGTCTTCCTTAAATTCCGGAGAACTGTGGTACACAGTTTTGCTCCTATCGTGCGTCACTCAGCACAATGTGCACCATGAAGTCCGAGTGGGCCTCGAGTATGCGCTCTGGAAAAGAATGGTTGTTGGGTGCGGATCCGTTTGTCTCGTCTGATCGAGGGAGTGGACATTCTGTAATTGCTCGAGACACAGAACTAATGCAACCATTTTTTACGAGACACCGAAACGCCGTCGTCTCATCGAGAACGAACACAACAAACACTCTCTCCATGCATAGCTGTCCATCGTTTGTATTCGGTTGCCCGCCTTCGACGCGAATGCATCGCATTCTGAGTTAGAGAGCGATTTATTCACGTTTTCGCCAAGCGACGCGTTGGATGGCGGTAATTACTCACAGTGCTCGAATTACTCGAATGTAGACGTTTGTTCAATGCCTCGATGCGAAGCCAATAGAATACCGTCGCCGCACCGAGAGAGAGAGAGAGAGAGAGGATGAAATATTAATGCGACATTTGCAAGTCCGTCCAATCCGAAGACGATAACGTGCGATAGGCAAACAGGCGTAAAGCCACCAGGCTAACTGTGGGCGCTGGCTGCAAGAAAGCAAGCAGTGGCCAACAAGAAGACGGACGAAGGAACGAACGGAGGCTCGGTCAAGTGGGCGTCGATTCCCACGCGCGTAAGCACAGACCCGGAGTGGCCTTTTATATCATACTTAAGGCTTGCCCTCGTTCTCTCGGATGACCCAGAGTATGCAAACGACACGCGAACCCTCTAGAAGCAGAAACCCTGCACAAGTCGACGACAACAAGTGATGGATGGTCCGAAATCTGTTGCTTGCCTGCTTAAGGGGCTTTGTCCTGATCTATATGGAAGAGGTTTCCGCTCGGAAATCGTAGGTGCTGCTGGTGTTGGCGACAATGGCGACGGCGCGGTGGAGCAGGAACGGGTGGCGGCTGTCCCAGCGGCAAAAGCAGGAGATATGGCTGCTTTGCGGGCTGTCGTCTACGTTGGGGCCGTCGGCTCAAATTGAAAGTAATAGCTCCCCGGGGAGCTCACGTTTTAGTTCGAAAGGTTATGGAGGAATGAGCGACCAAACGACTGAATGAATGGATGAATGAATGAATCGCCGTCTGGCCCATCGCGAACGTGAATGGCTTCTGACGCAACTTTCTCGCCGCAGATGAAAACGGAGCCTGCCACAACTATCCCTGTCAATTGGGAGCCTTCTGCGTGGTTTTGCCGAACGGATACCCGTCGTGTGAATGCCCAACTTGTTCCGAGGAATTTGAACCTGTCTGTGGCTCGGATGGAATCTCGTACACGAACGAATGCAAGTTGCGCAAAGAGGCCTGCGAACACAAGAAGGACATCTACGTCGAGTACAAGGGACTCTGCGGTGAGTAACCTGGGAATCGGTCAGGAACCGGCGATCGTCGCGAGCAGGCCGCGAAAAACCGACAGCTCCTAGAGATAAGGATTCCAAGGAAGCGTTTCAGAGCAGTAGAATATTTCGTTTCGAGAGAAGCGGATGCGGCCCCAAGGATCTACGGTTAAACGTTGAGATTGCGACCGGATACGAGTAGTATTTGTTTCTCGGCTTCTTCCTTGAAGACAACGCACTTCCGACGACCTAGCCTGTGAGAGTTTTTGGGGCCTTTGGAAGGATGGGGGTCGCACGCTTATTTTTGGACGAGAGCCAAACTTCTTGCCGAGAGCAAACGCCGCGTAGCAGGTGGAGAGACCATAAACCATGAATTCAGCGAAACTGCGCTCTATTTGACGGCGGCTGCGGCAGCGACGAAATTCCTTCGAGAGGCGTAAAGAGAGGAATTTCTCTCTCAAATATGTTAATCTAATATTCCGAAACATAAATAAAATGTTTAATGCTTGCAGCTGATTCCTGCGCCAACAAGAAATGCGACCACTACGCCATCTGTAAAACGAACAACGGGAACGCTATCTGTGAATGCCCTTCGGAATGCAAACCGGTAAGACTCCCCGAACGGATTCCCTCGGCAAGACTCTTGAAGCTTGCTTCCACGTCTTATGAGTGGAATTTTCCTTTTTATGACCCTTTTCCTTTCGGCCGAGTGAGCGGACCGCTAGTCGGTAGGTCTCTAGGACCAATTCAGTGCCTGTTCCGTGTATGTATGCCGCTTCCAAGCGGAGCAATTCAACGCCAAGCGAGAAATGACCTCCTCTCTTCTGCTGCGAGCTCTTTCGGCAGCGGTCGTTGTTGATTTTCCACTCCTTGCCGCTTTCTAAGAGAGCCGTAGCGGCAGCGGCAGCAGCACCAGCGGCGACCGGCTAGTTATGAGCTTCGTCGACATCAGGGCGTTTTGAACGGAGTTTGGGCAAAGGGGAGAAAGGTGGGGGAGGGAGGGGGTTGGCTGACGTAGTTCATTCTTTTCTCCGGACTGAGTTTTTGATTTTGAACAGTCGACGCCTTCGGATGAGGTCGATTGAATATTTCTTTTGCATGACAAAAAGAGCGGAGACAGCGGTGGCGCCGGCGACTGCTGTTGGCTCTTCATTTTTCAACAATCTCTTGTGCTAGAGACGCGGATGGCTGCCCTTCGAAATTGGAACTCATCGTCCATTCGACCGTGAGGAGCAAGAGATGGTGATATACAACGACTTTGAAGTCGAAGACGGTTCTGACGACGACGACGACGACGATAGGGACCACGAGTCAACATATTAAAGCGCTCCTTCTTCCGAAGCTGTTCCTCACGATTAGACTATTCTTCGTTCCTCGGTTTTCGTCCCTTTCGTCCCGCTACTTCTACATTCGGTGATTTCCTCCAAACTCTGATTCGTCTAAAGAACGGCCGACAGTTCAATGATTAACCCCAGGGAACGAGCGGCGGTCTCGATGTTGTCTCCAGACAGAAAGTAGGCTCAAACACCGACGGTCGGAAGAACTGAAGCAGCACAGACCACATTCATTCCTCCATGCATGAAGTCGGAGACCTCAAATCCCTGAGTTACACAGAAGCAGCAACAACAACGCGACCACCGGCAACGTTTCTGTCTCGGTTGCGGCGGCGTGGTCGTCGAGCGCGAAGCCTAATGCAAATCACAAAGCAAACCGCTGCTTTTGTGGGAGGCGGGTGTTCTGCGACTTCCTCCTATGACGAACAGTCAGATGGTTCTCTTGTTCGCCGTCTACTCTCTGCAGCCTTGTTGGTTCGTTTCCAGATGTAACTCCGAAAGAGAAATATTGACTTCGGTCACAAACGCGTCCGAGCTCGATCGCCCGATCCCTCATTTTCCATCTGTCACGTGAACTGGGGTCTGGAACTCCGACTTCCACGATAGATTGAAGTATCGGAACGCTGGCGGAATCCGAACCCTTCGGTTCGACTTTTTCTCGTGTCGGTTTGAATTCGAGTCGGATGAGGAGAAGAGAAATCAAGGGATTCCAACGTTGTAGCTGCGTTCTTGTTCTCTGTTTATCGGATTCTATCGCGAGTTTCTCGTTCCTGTGCCGTCTTACTTGAGCTATAAGATAGGGCAATCCTCACGAGACACGAAACAGGTTTGCCAACGATTTGCAGTTAGCAATTCTCGTTTCCTCTACTTCGTTTAGGGAGGTCGATCGCTAGCACTGAAGAGATTTCGATGGACCCAAGGCCGTTGCAGCAATCGAGATACGTCTTCCTCCTCCCCCTTTCCTGTTTCTGCTTGCATGTTAGGTTGAACGGTCCTGAGGCGCTGACTTCGGGACCTGGTTCGCCGTTACCCACGCGCTGACCCAGCATCTCGACTGGAGTTTGCTTCTAAAAGGCTCTTCTTTGTTTTTCTTCCTACCTATAGGTCAAACTTCCGGTTTGCGGGAGCAACGGGAAAACTTACGATAACGAATGTGAGCTCCAGGTGGATGCTTGCAACTCGAAATCCGACATAGCCGTTTCCTCCACGGGACCGTGCGGTGAGTCCTAATTCGTTTTCGGTGTAGTTTGCTCTCGTTGCTTTTGTTTTCCTTTCCGTTCTCACTCCTCGCCGTAAGTGCGGTGCTCTGTTTAACGTCATTCATAGCTTCCCAAGTCACGTTATCACGTAGCCATCTTGTCTCTTATCTTTTGTTCATAAATCACCGCATTCGCTTCCTTCGTGCCATCGTCAAAGGCTGCGCCAACAACTACGGCGAGGGCAGCAAATACTTCGTGGATTCGTAGTTGTTCTCGTTGATTGCCAGTTGACGAAAATGAAAAAAAAATCTAATTACGATGATGCTCGTCGTCGGAAACGCGTGAATAGAATTCCACCCGGGCTCCTTTGTCCCTCCCGCCTTTGCTTTTGATCCGAGTTCCGGAAACTCCGAGAGCGTCCTCTGACAGAGAACCTATGTTTCAGACATGTGCTCGAACGTCGTATGTCATTTCGGTGCTCGTTGTGAACATGGCGACTGCGTTTGTCCTACTGATTGCCCGGACAATTATTCTCCGGTTTGCGGTAACGACGGCGTTACCTACAGCAACGAGTGCGAGTTGCGGACGGCTTCTTGTCAGAAAGGCCGTCAGCTACAGGTTCTCCACTTCAAGGAATGCGACGACGAAATCGTCTCTAGTGCAGGTGAGTTGCGACTGTGAAAGAGATGCGAATGCAAATTCCCGCTCTCGAGATTGTGCTCAAAGACGCTCTCTCTGGACACTAATCTCGAAATGCTTGAGCTGCGTTGCGTAACAACGAGATGCGTTGCCCGCGATGCTCTGAGAGCAGTGATTGATCACAAACTCCGTCAGAACGAGCTATTTCCTTCCGAAAACTTCACGATTTTCCGCTGGTAGAGAAATTGAAGGCCTTGCGAGGGCACTCGATTTGAGGAAGGAAAGAATGGGCGCGAAGCTCGCAAATTTTAGACCGCTGTCAGTGAACATTTGTCTTCAGTAAGTGTTTATTCAGAGGCGTTTGTTCTCCGCAGCAACGCGACGAAAGCACCCAGCCGTAATAGTATACCAGAACGAAGTCGTCGAACGTTCGAACTAAGAGATATCTTCGGAAAACGCGAAACAAGAAGTCGTACAGCGATTGAATGCTGTTATTTGTATTTCAGAGGGGTCAGGCAGCAAATGTGAAGAAAACTGTCGTTTTGGTGGAATCTGCAAGCCTCGTTTCTCCGGAGATCCGATGGAGTGCCGTTGTGAATTCAACTGCCCTGACGTTCGAGTAGATGAGAGCACTTTCGTCTGCGGGTCTGACGGCAAAAAGTCAGTGAAATGAAACGTTTTACGATTTGGACAATGGTTCCCCGTCCTCGTTCTCTCCCCGATGAGACTTTTCCGAACAGAAATCCCTATTTCTCTTCTCTCTCTTTTTTCTCGCAGATACGCTTCCTCTTGCCACCTTCAGATGGAGGCTTGTAAGAAGCAAAAACATATCAAGACTGCACCCAAAGAACGCTGTCTGGCCAAGGATCACAAAGCGATGTCAGGTGAGTGATTCCAAGCTCTGCTCCGGTGCTTTCCTTTTGTCCCTTGTTCTCTTTCTGGCAGCTTCTTCGGACCGTTTCGTCCTCACTCGCCCCGCTGTTGGACAATGGAACCGCTGTGACGTTTCCTCCCGTTAAAGTAATGAGACCGGCGAATCTTCCGCCGCGCCTTGCGTCCTCGGAGCTTGTCTGCCTATTTCAAGCCTGAAAGGAGCTGGACCTGCACTACGCGGGTGTTCTTTCGGAACTTCCTCACGGGACCTCTCCCTGGAGCCCCGGACGGAGTTTCCTCAAGAGTCCTCCTGACTGGACGTCTTTGCGCGAACTCTGTTAAACATAATTACGAAGCCACGTCGTAAATTCGGCTAAATTCGGCCAAACCGTCTCTTGCAGAGGGAAAAAGTTCACTGCCCTGCGAGGGCGGCCTTCCGCTCAAAGATCCGGCCACAGGCAACGAGTACTACTGCGGTGACGGTGGAAAGGTCTGCCCATCGGGAACCTACTGTCACAAAGGAATCGGATTCGCCACCTGCTGTGAGAAGAAAGGTGTGTTCGCCTCGAGTTCTTCCGTCCCTTCAGCAATCGGGGACCTGGGCCCTCGCGGTGGAGAGTCCCAGAGATGCATCGAAGTCGGTGCGATGTATGCGAAGTTGTCGCAATAACCATGTGGTGTTCTCCCTCAGCCAAAACCACCAAATGCATGTTCAGCAAGTACGGATGCTGCCCGGACAGCATCACTTCGGCTTTGGGTCCGGCACATCTCGGTTGTCCCGGAGCCTGCGGATGTAACAAACTGGGTTCGATTGGGAACATGTGCGATCCTGTGACCAAGCAGTGTCAATGCAAACCAGGAGTGGGCGGACTACGATGCGAAAGGTGGGAGTCGATCGTTACATCCTCGTGTAGCGTTCGAGATCGACGTGGTCGTTTTGACAAGTATTGGACAAGTGTCGAATTCTCGTTACAGATGCGAGCCAGGATACTGGGGCTTGCATCGCATCGGGGAAGGCCTCCCCGGCTGCTCGCTATGCGAATGCCATCCCCTAGGATCTGTTCGAGACGATTGTGAGCAGATGACAGGACGCTGCGTGTGCAAACACGGCGTACAGGGCATGAAGTGTAATACCTGTCCGAGTGGAGAGGTGCTCAGTGCAGATGGCTGTACCGACGGTGAGTGTAGATCGAAGAGATTGAGCGAATGACTTCTTTACTTGAAGAACGAGAAGAAGAAAACACAGGTGGTCTCTGACACGACCGTAAGGTTTTGCGGGAACGTCGTTAAGATCCAGTCGGGATCACTGCACTCCGGTTTTCCTTTCTGCAAACGACCCAGTTTATCATCACATTAACGATGACAGAACTCAGAGATGAATATAATATCAATGGGCAAGGCCCTGTTCGAAGTTGTTGGTGGAAATGAAATAATTTTTTGGGGATTCAGGCGAGAGCCTCCAATAGCAGAGCGCATCCTTGACTTTTCGGGGATGACTCTGTCTTTGGGTCAGGAAAGCGTGTTCACTCATCGAAGACACTTACGTTCCATTTTCATTTCCTCAGCCTCTCTCGTTCGACCAATCAGCGGGACTTGTGCTACTCTAGTCTGCCGCCACGGCGCCGTATGCCAGCAGCGAGGTCCCGGTGAAGCACTGTGTATTTGTGACGTGAAATGCTCTCCTGAAGAGGATACTGGAGGACCAGTTTGCGGATCTGACGGCAATTCTTACGGCTCGGCGTGTCAGCTGCGCGAGTTCAGCTGCAGAACCCAGAAGCACATTTCCATCGTGCATCTCGGGCACTGCCAAATGGGTCTGTTGAAATACATCGATTCGATTTTCCATGATCTCATCTCAATGGTGAAACGGGTAGGCGATTGCTCGCAAATGACATTCTTTCTTCTTCCGTTACGCAGAGGAGATTTCACCGACATCTGGTCCTATGCGACGCTCGACAGTGGAACGTTGGACATTGGACGATGACCACAAGTCTACCCGCGAAATAAGCATGTCCAGTCTGCCCGACGATTACAGGCCGACCGAAGCGTCGAACAGCCTATTCACCAACGATGACTCGATTCAGGTCCGAATCGACATACCAACTTATCCAATATCACCAGATTCTCTGAGGACGGTTTCTTCACTCTCCACACTCTCGCACCGCAGGTTCCTCATTTCAACGGAAAGGCATACCTCGAACTGCGTCGACTGCAGGCCTACCAAGGCCTCTCACTGGAAATCGAATTCAAAGCCTACTCAAGCGACGGCTTGCTACTCTATAACGGACAGACTATGACAGGAGCGGGAGATTTCTTGTCATTAGCTCTACGCGACGGACACGTCGAGTTTCGATACAACCTTGGCAGTGGTGAGTCTCAATCCAATTGATAACGAACGCATTCTGGAAGAGGAACGATTCTTGTTGAGCATTGTTTCCCAAACTTTCGTGCTCCGTGCATTCCTGTGCCGGCACCCTCCCATATGTAGAGCTCAATCGCACTAGTATTCTCGTGCTTGACGAGAAAGCGCTAAAAGAAAATGTTCATTGTGCTCAACAGGCACAGTGACATTGAAGTCTCATGAGCGTGTGACTCCCGGAGAATATCATCACGTAATGATTCGTCGCTATCACCAAGATGGAGTGCTTAAAGTCGATAATGGTGCCGAGGTGACCGGCAGATCAGAGGGAATCCTGAAATCTCTCGACCTCGCCGAGAACCTCTATGTGGGATCTGTCCCTAAAAGGATCGAGGGGTGAGTTGAAATAACTTCCTCTTCGGGAAACTTCCTCGATTTTTTTTGGAGAATCCCGTTTCCAGACGAATGTAGACACTCACGAATAGAGTGATTTGCATAGCTGTCGGATAAGGGACGCGACTGAGGCTGGATACCTCAGTGGGGCTCTATAGCAAAGGCATTCGTGGACGCTGAATGTTCTCAATTTACATTCGTCCCATTGACCCATTCCAGAATATTTCAAAACGTCGGTGTTTCCACTGGTTTCCAAGGCTGCATCAGTCTGATTCGGGTAGGGAAGAAACACCTCAACCTGAAATACCCTCAGTCCAAGGACATCCTCAGCGCCTACAACATTCGTGAGTTTTCGCCATCGAACGTTCTCATTGCCGTTTGAAGTCATGCTGGAGATCGTAAGTGATGAATCCGACAAGCCCGATGACGCTCTTTCTCTGATTTTGGTTTCGCAGGCGAGTGCACTGAAAACGCTTGTTCTGCTGCACCTTGCAAAAACGGTGCTCTCTGTGAGCCCGTGGGAACCTCATACAGGTGCGAATGTCGACCCGGATTCGGCGGCAGAGACTGTGAGGATGCGACCCACAAGTGTTCCACCCATCCTTGTGCTCATGGATCTACTTGTGTCCCCACGGATGATAACAAATTCTACTGCAAATGTCCTCCTGGGAAATCCGGGACATTCTGCGACACGAGTGAGTTTTCGTTGGCGGGAAAGCGCCTGAAATCATCCAAAACGAGTTAACATTCTGCTGCTCTTCTCTTGATTCCGGTCTAGTGTTAAAAGCGAATTTTGTTCCAATTCATTGTCTCAGGTATCAAGGCAGCAGGGCCGAATTCGGTCGTGTTGTTCAGCGGATACAGCTTCCTGGTCCTTCCGACCATGCAAGGGATCTCTCAGTACTTCACCATCGACATCTGGTTCATGCCGAGAGCATCTACTGGGCTTCTACTGTACAATGGACAGGGTACCACCGGAAAAGGCGACTTCCTCTCCATCTCACTGGTTTCGCAACATGTTGAATACCGATATAACTTGGGCGGTGGAGGTGTTAATGTTTCTTCCACCGTCGTATTGACGTAAGTGATCCCTTCGGTCGGCCATGTGTTTCCTCATTCTCGTGTTTCCTCTGAACCTTTTTCTCACTTCGCGTCATTTGTCCTTTTGCAGGGCGCCGAACATGATCAGCTTGAACGAATGGCACTCTATTCGAGTGACCAGAAGCAAAAAGGAAGGGTCCCTTCAGGTCGATCGAGGACCTGTGGTGCAAGCCGTGTCGATGGGAACACTCGACGAACTAAATCTGGATCAGCCCTTGTATATAGGGGGAGTGTCGGGGGATACTCCGCTGCCGAAGGATATCGGCCCTACGGCCGGTTTCGACGGCGCCATCCAGCGTATAGTCGTCAACGGCGCGGTCTGGGACAACCTCTTGGCGAGGGCCCGCTCATCGCATATGGTATCGCAGTACCATGGCGCACCGTGTGGGAGCCGCCCGTGCAGGAATGGCGGTATTTGTACACCGCTATTAAACTTATACACGTGTTCTTGCGCGCCCAACTTTGGCGGCAAGCACTGTGAAAAAGTGCTGTCAACAAGGGAGGAAGAGCTCAGCCAGCCAGTGCTCTTCGACGGCCACACCTATGTGCACATACCCCACAGATTCGTCTCCAAGTGAGTAAAGCGTTCAAATCAAACTGATCAAATCTTCGATTCAGCATTTGACGATTCTACAATCAGCTAGGCGATCAACGATTGATGGATTGATTGATTGATTGCTTGCAGGGCGGAGAACAACGAAGATGATACCATCGAGGTTAGATTCAGATCGAAGCAGACCAACGGCTTGTTGGCCTGGGTAGCCGAGGGCGGCCCGGCTTCCGTGGGGGTTAACGGAGGCTACATGGCTTTAGCCCTGGCTGAAGGCCATCTCGAGTTTAACCTGAATCTTGGAGGAATGCGGAAGGCCGTAGTACTACGCAGTACGGCGAACCTTAATGATGGACGGTGGCATCACGCCAAGGTAACCGTCAACGCGCAGATGGCTTCCTTACAAGTCGACAGTTCTCTCACAACAACCGTCGCCATGGACCACTCGCTGGAAGAATTATCGAGCAGCGGAGTCATCTGGGTGAGTTCCGGGGTCGACCGATTTTGTGAAGAGTCACATCTTGCATCTTTGTTTGAGATCTTCAAGAAAAAAAAGAGATTCGTCCAGTCCTAATAAATTCGTCAATCGATTGCAGGTGGGAGGCGCGTCTACTCTGCCTGCTCGTTTGCCTTCGGCCTTCTACAATGGGTACAACGGCTGCATAGCGTATCTCTCGCTCAACGGCGAATCGCTCACGTTGGCCCTTCATATTCACCCGGACAAGCTGAGATCGTGTTCCGACCGAGACACGGGCCGTGATCTCAGCAGATTATAATGAAATAGGCGAAGGTCTAGCCGTGAACTCAAATTCTAAGAGCAATGTATCATAAGTCGGATGGAACGGAGAAGTGAAGAATGATATAAATCACGTGACTGTGGTGCCTTGAAGCAGCTCAAGTCACCCGTTTTGTCGAAAGTTTTCGGGGAAAGAAATGAGGAGGCGCAAAAACCGAACGTCGACTCGAACAAAATCAACTCAACGCGACGTGAGGGAAAACTCCTTGAAGGGGTCATAGATTCTGATTTTATGAAAGGAAACGGACGAGCAACTTAGGAAACAGATCAAAAGTCTTCCGGTCTCGATAGAGCTCCTAAAACTTCGTCCTCAGTTGTTGTCGAGAAGAGATGGAAAAAATCGCCTGAACACTGTCGCGGGCCCTAGGAGGCGCTCTGAAAAATGATATTTTTTTCTCTCCTGATCGGTCCAAGTGAACTTGTCGCCTAGACAACGATCCGAACTGATGCAATACCATGATGCGGGCGAAGCTATTTCGTGAGTTTCACCACACCAACCAACGAGACGATCCATGATGTACCATATTGATACGCAATTTAGATAGCAAAACGCGGTATTTCCAAAGTTGAAAGTACTATCGTATGGTTCACGCAGGCTGTACCGGTTGAATGTATTATTTCCCTGTTTTTTTTTTTGGAGTCCATGATCCGTTTTGGAATCTGCCGAGACGATCTGTCGGAGCGTCCTCAAATTGAAAAAAATAAGTCGATTGTTTTGTGGCAGTGGAGAAAATCACAGAAAAGACGGAGATTTGCGACGAGAATGTGCAAATGCATGAATTGAAATAATTAGTGATTCACCGAAGACGTTGAATCCAGGTGGAGAGTCTCGCGATGGGAGAATACTCACGAAACTCATATCCAGAAAAAAGGACGGAAACCAGATACCCACTTTGATGAAGGACGGAATGGAGAGATTACAGATGTTGATTGCACATACCACAACAACTACGAAATCAATAAATGAATAAACGTTTGTAACATACGTCGAGCATTCTTCTCTTGTACATTCTCTGAAGAATACCGGTCGTCGAGTCAGGATTTCGTATAGCAGTGGCATCCAGTTTTGGCGTTTGGAGGGAAGAGCATGACTGAATTCAAGCTCCGCGAAGTTCGACCGGTGTGAGAGAGCCGAATAATATACAGGGTGGTCCCAAACTCGCTTTTTCGCGTTTTTCTCGAAAACTAAGCCGCTTACCGAAAAAAGTGAAATGGATGAGGTTTCTGGAAATCCGATTTTGCGTCCGATAAGATTAAAAGAATTCATCTGGGACTGCTTTTCGATTTTCCGAAGAATTCCGCGATGCTAGTGTTGGTCGAAGTTTTCGAAAATCGAAAAGTGGTCCCCGATGGATTCTGTTAGGCTTTGCGGGCGCAAAATCGGATTTCCAGAAACTTCATCCATTACACTTTTTCTCTAGCAGGCTTAGTTTTTGAGAAAAACCCGAAAACCACCCTGTGGAGCAGTATGGGAGTGGGATCGGGAAATTGGTCCACATCAGGACAAAGGGCATTCCTAGTCAGACCTCCATCAAATGGGGAAGAGAGACTCGCTCAGTTGCTAACACTGTAAGCAGGGCGAGGACAGCACGCCCGAGCACACTTTTCCGTTGCATTGGATCGCACAGCACTCGTGGACCTCATCGGAACCACAATTTTAGCGGACACCATCATGGAAAACATGCTATACATTCAGAATAAATTGTGCCCCATTCGAAAATTCATCACAGACATGTCTCCTGGCATTACTTGGAAGGCTGGAAGCATTCACAAGGAATGATGCCTTGACCTTGTCTTTCCCCATTGGACCGGCTGCCAGATCGTCCCACACGAGCAAGATTTTGTGAGTCAGGTTTCTGGTACGATTCATTTGTGAAAGTTTCTCTGAAAATCAATAAATTCCTAAAAGGCACCCCCACGCTCGTCCGATATGAACATACGATCCGTTGACGATGACGGATTTTTTCCTAACGATAAGAGTAGGAGTAACGTGCTCACAATCCCGTCCTTCTACTCGAAATGAAGTTTTCTTCTTCAGATATGGTTCCCATAATTCTCACTCTGTAAGGCAAATACCTCGTACAAGAAGAAGTTCTGATACCAGGCCTCCGGCACCAAACTTCCGCAACACAGGCCGTGAACGCCTCTCGTAGAGCGCCGAGGTCAGGGCGGAGTTCTCTTGCTCGGAAGGTTCACAGATGGGAAGGACGACATAAGATCGAACAGATACGAAAATTTATTGAGCGATCTCCCGAATATTTACAGTTTGAACATTCATCGAACAGCCAAGCGGTTCACATGCCGGGAAAACTATACAATTTTACCGGTTTTCGCAGCCCTGCCAAAGATTTTGTGCGCCATTTCTGCTAACCGAGAGTCGGCGCCAAGATGGAAAGGAATCTATATCCACCAAAGGCTTTTCTGATCCTCGTACAACAGAACTTCGCAGAAATTTCTCAGGAGCCCTCTATTGTACGGATGTTCAAACCGCATGTTGAGTTTCGCGAGCCGCTCCCTCTCATAGTGGTTCTGCTTATGTTCGACCGAAGTTTCGTTGGCCGCAATCAATGAAGTGTGCCAGCAGAACAAGCCGAATACACAAAGACCAATGGTGGCTACCATGAACAGCGTGTACCATACGATTCTTGAATATGTTTTTGACACCACCCATCTTCCAAGGTAAGTCTCCGGAACAGAAGCGAAGTAGTTTTCATCTCGCGTGATGAACAAAAACTCGTAGAGTACTGGGAGGCCGAATATCGCTATGAATATACAGCCGAGCAGGGTGAAGAAGCTGAACAGGTAGAAATGACGGTGTGTGTTCAGTCCGACACAATTGTTCAACCACGGACAATGATGATCCATCCTGAGGACGCATCTTTTGCACACCGAACAGTGATGGGTGCGCGCTGGCTTCGGGAAAACACACCGTCTGCAGACATCGGCATTTGTGCGATCGAAAACCGTGGGATGACCCGGATTCTTGACGACTCCTTTGTAAAAGTGAGTCCATACACAGAGTTGGAGATAATGTCCGATGATGAAGGCCACAGCCAGCGTCTTGTGAAGCTCGTGCCTGAGATACCATTCTATGCCGAGCACATAGCATATAGCAATCACCGACGACAACAGGAGAAACACCAAGGCAACAAGGTATGGACCCAAGAAAGCGGTCAAGTTGTCCAGAGGGAACATCACGGGGTTCAAAATAGTGTCCACTGCGTAATTCACGTCGACATGGGAGTTGAACATTAAACTGACCATTGTGTATTTGGCTAACCGGTACAAAGCTCTAGGGCCTCGGTCCGTCAGAAGAGTCGCCATTTGGCTGTCGGAGTGTTTCGAACACATTTCGACTCCTGTTCAGGGAGGATGGGTGTTTGGGGAAAGGGCACACGGGGTTGCTGGAGGAGGGTGCCTCGTGGAGGAGGGCACAGAACAGCATGACATCCCCGTGTTATCCTCGCTGATTGTGGGGAACTCTCGCTGGGTTTGCTGGAGATCTGTCTTCACCATAGACATGCGATCCCGGAAACAAAACATTTGGACGATTTGACGGGACCACATGTCAATTTCCGAAGTACAGAGGATCGGAAGTTCGAATTTCACTAGATCTTGAAAATTCAGTAATTTTTCATTGATCGACCGCCATCAATTCACGCAGAAATAAATAGAAGGACGTCCACATCGATGATATTCGTCCAAATACTGCGACATGGGCTGAAGAATCAGACATCAATCATGGACATATCCATCAATTTGTATGTATATATGGGGGTAAAGAATGAAAAATGTCTGAACTTTCGAACTCATTCATATAATTTATTCCTTTCGGAATGAATTCTCAAGCTCAGGGATCGAATCTTCCAGAAAAACGGATGCGGACGGAAGTTCAAGAAATTTATTCACAACACAGCAGAGCGAACTAAATAAATACACTTGACTTGAAGCAGCATCCGAGTTGGTGTTTCGGAGCTCGATTTTGTATTTTCGCCGAAAACGGCAGAGTGATACATCGCATTTTGACGAAAAATGCATGTCGAGCTTGTTGCTGATATTCTCCGGAATCCAGCTTCTGTGGCTTTGCATTTCGCGCAGTGCGGATGACTTTTGTGGATATGATAGGTGATGAAGCTCATCTATTCGTCGGATGATAGTACCTACATGTTCTGCGATCAAATATTCGAGCTCATGGAAGTCTCTGGTTTTGGTCGGATCAGGTAAGCCGCTCTCAGCCGGGACGATGACTCAGAGCTCGTCCTTGTATCTGACGAGATGCTCCCCGAAGTCCGTCGCCTCGGAATTAACGAACACCTGATGATGATTGACGATTTCGGCGATTGTCAGCTTCCCGTCACCGTTGTCATCGGCTAGATCCAAAAGGTGCTCAACTTCCTGGTTCGCGATGTCACTAGAAGGACCCAATTCCGTTTAAACACAATCTTGAAGATTCTTGGTGTCGCTAAATAATAGTTTTGAAATGGATATTAAAGCCGAGCGGAAGGGGGTCCACCGGGTTCGATTTCAAGGAACGCTTACTTATTGTCCGGTATCACCCACTGGTGGAGCTCGTCCATATCTACGACGGAGTCCTTGTTCTTGTCCAATTCATGCTCGAAACGCTCCCGCTCTTCAAGCAGATTTTCTTTCGTGAGTTTCTCATCCTTGAGGAATTCTTCCATGGATATTTTACCTGAAACACGCGGGAGGTTGTTCGGATCACGTCTCACAGGATTTTTCGGTCTCTTCTGCTGCCAAGAGACTATGTCCCTACTGAGTTGTGTGATTTTGATCGAAACTTGCGCCTTACCGTCTTTATCGGTGTCTTTCCTCCGGAAGACATGGGTAACAACCAACTTGTGCATTTCAGGATGGTCCTGGGGCTGAGAAACCCTCGCATATTCTTCAAGAGTGAGGAGTCTGTTTTTGTCTTTGTCTGCCAAATCGAAAAGCTCACGCTCTTCGTCGATCAGTGTTTCACGTTCTTTCTTCTCCTGCAAAGTCATTCTCATTGTTTCGATTACTGAGGACCAACTTTTCTGAGCTTCCTCGAGGCCGCAGTTCCTTCCGATAGAATGTAGATATATTCCTCTCGTTCCGAAAACATCACTGAACACTGTATCTCATCTAATGAGAAGACACATAGACAGTCAATCTGAACGAATCTGAACATCAGAGAGAGTGCGTGTCTGAGAAAGAGCGCCCGATTGATGGGATTCGCCCATGATACGAAGAAAAAATCATCGACTGATTCGATGGCGACGAACGAAATACTCTCAGCCAGCTGAATTTGATGATCTCATGACTTGCCTGCTGCGTTTTGTAGGTGATGGTACCGTCTCCAAATGATTCGGATAGATGCTCTTCCCACGAAACGAGTTTGTCTCCGTTACGATCGGCGTCTTCGAAGCGCTCAGTCGCCTCTTCCATAGACAGGGACCTGAAGATGAATTTGAGGAATCGTTTGAAATCTGCTTATTGAGCATCCACCAGTTCGAGCGCGGATCTCCGAGGAAATTCCTCAACATCCACAACACATGGAAACAACAGTAACTCACGCGAAAGAGTTCAGTATCCACTTCTTCAGCTCATCCTTGTCAACATTCCCATCTTTATCGAAGTCCATCTTTTTGGCGAGGCCTCTGAGTCTCTCCTTAGCTTCTTCCGGCGACAAATCTTCAAACTGTTCGATTTCTTTTCTGCTGCCTGAAACCAATGCAATTATTTGTCATGTTGAATGATTGTACGCAGATTTCCGGGAGAAATCGGGAGCTTGGTGTGAGAGACATTCTCGGGAGTTCTTCTAAGTGTGTCTTGGCGCCTCGCGCGTCGAACTCTCGGAGCGCTGAAGTCAAAGGGCTCATGCCCCAGTCGCAAACCAACCTGGATCTTGCTGAGCTCGGCTCTCCGAGTTGAGAACAGCCACGAAAAATAAGCAGCAGATAAAACCGAGAACACCAGCAACACGCGTCATGTTCAGACGTTTGTGACAATCGCACTGCCGGCGCTCCAGCCGCGTGACGCGAACCAAAAGCCGCGGAAAGAAAGAGCGGTGAAAATGGAAAAACCAGGGTAAAAAATACATAGACAAGAACAACGGAAAAATACAAACACAAAAATCACCATCGACCACCAGTCTGGCTCGTTGTCCAACGAAGCGACAATTTCAAGTCAATTCCTCAAGCCAACGGTTTCAGGCCAACTTACCGCTTGTCGAGTTTTTTCAGGGCGGTAAGACCGGTCCACACTCTCTTCATTTCGGTTTTTGGTAATGTTTATTTCAAAAGCCTAAACCGGATTGTAAAACCTCGAAACGAGCTTCCGAATCCAAGAAGTGTTCGAAAAACGAGTTGACCCATGAGCACGGATATTCCGAGCGTCGAAACTCTCGACCAGAATCAAGCATACGGAATCTAATTATTCCACTCGCAATATTCCCAACGTGGTCGTAAGCTGACGTCAAGCCACGACTCATCAGCTACGCGTTAGCCGACTCTTGTTTCTTGTGCGCATAACTGTCTCCGAAGGCCGTAAAGCATCTACTGGGGAGTTACTTGTTTTCTTCTCGGCTCTCACAGTAAGAAGCAACGGATGACCAGACACAACAATGGGATCATTGGATGAGTAGAAGTTGTGCAAAACAAAAACCCCTCGTTGGCCTCATGTTTCTCGTCATCCGTTTCCGTTACCTTCCATTGGAAACCACTCTCGATCGCGGAACTGCTTCTCTTGAATGTCGGAGGAATACTCAACTCAAAGTAGGAGATGAACCTCGACACGCGACCCGATACACTACCCATCGTTGAACCCGATTTTTTCCGCTTTCACAACAAGAGAGAATGCGATTTCTCATGGGGCCAGGAGAACCGGAAAGCTAGGAACTGTAATTCAAACTGAATCTCGCAGAAAGCTGAGGACAATTTGAGACTGATCCTTCACGTAAAACTGTGAATCCATAACAGAGTTTCTGATTGAATATCGGTCGTCTGGGTGTTTCTGAGCCTCAACCGAGATCTGCCGACGCCACACCGGTACCAGAGCATTTCTTTCCATCTTTTATGTCCGCGCCATAGCTACAAGGAGTCGAAGATACAAAACAGAAGCGAACACTTTTCGTTCCACAAGAAATCAATTCTATGGAGGCCGCATAGAAAATCAGCCCGTAGCCCATTAGAGCGAGTAAAGGAGATTATAGTATGGTGGGAGGGAATCGCGGAGGCTGAGTCGATATTTTCCTCTCTGTTCCCCCTGGGAAAAGCACAGAGCATGGGCCCCGGAAAGGAAAAAATTCAGAACTCTGATCCGAAACAGATGGAATATGGTTACAAGATTGTCATTCTGAGTGGAGACCTAAAGAATCAGAATCACGCACGATCCTTCCGTCGTCACGAAATTTTTAACAAGTTGGAAACTTCCTCCGAAGGGACGTGCCAGATGGATTTTAAAATAACGACGGAGAGCTGCCTGATACGCATGAAGACTCATAGGGGAAGACTCTTTGCATATGAAAGATTGATAAATATCATTTCCTATCTTATCCTCCTGTCTGCCCCTGCCTCTCGAGAAAAACTCAAACTCACCAAGTATCGAGCTGTGTTCGAAGAACGAGTGATCTTCGTTCCTTTGACTCGGCGAAACAGGACCGTCGTGCGTCCTTTCCTTATTGATATCATTACCATGGCCCGCGACACCGCTGAACTGGACAACGATGAGAAGCAACGCGAGCCACAGGATTGGTTTCGACCTCGGCAAGGACGATGACATAGTCTCAAAGTTTCAGGCGGCTCAACGCGATCTCTCCACTGTCAGATCGCTTCTCTCAAGCCAGCCGCCCAGCTGAGAACGCAGAGAATGTAAACTATTTTGAATTTGGCGCGGCGATAGATTCAGACTCCGGCTCCCATATTCTTTCTCGTTTTCAGGAGCTGAATGTCCTTAAAAAAGTTGTGCATGAAATTCGGAATTCGATTACCTCTGATCCGGAAGACGCGATGAGATGATTGGGAAGTGGAGATGATTCGAGGAGAGAATGAACAGGACTCGCCGCGCGGCTGACTCCTCCGGGCTCGTCTGTTCAGAGAGAGGGTTTTGACGAACATTTGACGTGTATTAGGAATCGCCGGCAGTGTTCGGAACAGAAAAAACTTCTTGTCGTTAGTTTGTCCACCGAGCCAGAATGGGTCTTTTAAGCATGATTGGAGTTTCTGATGAGATAAGACGGATGTCTTTCCGCCAAGTCGCGTTCCAAGTGTTGAATTTCCTCATGATCGTGGCTTCGGCCCTGATGATTTGGAAGGGTTTGATGGTCCTAACAGGCAGCGGGTCTCCGATCGTCGTTGTTCTGTCAGGTAAGCTTGGCTTCAGAAGACCGCTGATTCATGATCGAATCCTGACGTACTCCGATATTCTATACTTCAATTTTTGGGAATAGACTTGGAAGCCCCGGTCTCGATGAAGTGTCCAGATGGTGATCTCAGAATGAGTCCCACATCGAGGCCATCCTCAATTTGATCAGCTGGCAACAAATTACGAGTCCAATAGATATAGAAACTTCATTTCTGTTCGCGCCGTGCATCAAGGGAGAATTCAGAGGATATCCCGTTTCTTTTCTCCGGCTTCGAAATTTCGAATCAAACATAAGTCTGTGGTTCCACATTTTCAAGTTTCCCAATTCGCTCTCATGTGACAGCTGGGGAGAGGTGACGTGTACTGCGATCCAATAGTCAGCCAGACCGCTCCGTCTAAGGATTATATGAAGTTTCCAAACGCACTGATAAGGCTGTCTTTTCAGGTTCAATGGAACCGGCATTTCACCGAGGGGATTTGCTATTCCTCACGAACTACGAGAAGGACCAAGTGAATATCGGTGATATCGTCGTGTTCAAAATTGAAGGTAGAGATATTCCCATCGTGCACAGAGTTATAAAGTTCCACCAGAAAGAAGACGGAACGATGAAGATTCTGACGAAGGGCGACAACAACTCTGTCAACGACAGAGGTCTTTATGCGCCTGGACAATTCTGGCTGGATCGAAAGGTTTGTTCCTTTTGATTGATTGAATTACAGTAAATGCTTATTATCACTTGTATCTCTGGGTGTCGAATCCAATTGAAGGTTTGCTTACCCTGACCTCTTTCTTTCATTTCAGGACATCGTTGGACGCGCTCGAGGTTTTGTTCCCTATGTCGGATGGCTGACCATTTGTATGAATGACTTCCCTAAGTTGAAATACTTCGTTCTAGGAACTTTAGGCTTGTTTGTTGTATTGCGTCGAGAGTGAACATTTGTTGTAGAGGCTGAGTGACTTGCTTGGGTCTTCGAGTGCAACCATTGAATTTTCTCGGGGAAACACATAGGTAACGGAAAAGATTTCACTAAGTATAAAGCCTGTATGAAATATTATTCGTGTATATTTATGCAATGACGTTCCCGGTTTTTTCTCTGGGAAACAAGTTCAAAATAAAATAAGGTCGTTTTGCTGCAATTCTCTTTCGTGCCGCAAGGCTCGGTGATGGAGCTCCACGGAATTCTTTGATCGAATCCTTACATACGGTAATAACTTCAATTTAGTTTAGAAGTTCTTCGAAGGGCAACCCATATGGTTGCCTTCGTTGGACCAAACTCCTTTGAGACTCTGTTCCTCTACAGGCCCGAAAGTCGATAACAGTTGAACCAGGTGGGTCATTGCCTGATCCCTCGATTGCTTGTAAATTATGCCTTTTCCTCAAATGTATATTTTTTATTTATTTTTTTTTTTTTTTTTTTTCTTATTTTATTCTTTCTATCAATTATTTATTACGGATAATACTATTCGGGGTCACATAAATGACATCCGCCGAATTACGTTATGGGCTGAGTCAATCTGGCATCATTCATTATTATCCATTCGATTGAAAGCGAAAGATGGACGATCGAAAATGAATATTACCTGAATTTACAAGATCTGGTGATAGTTATGAGTCGAGACTGGTAGTTTAGGCATTAACCATTTCCGACCCTCCATCTATCCAAATGTATTGAAGGATATGTAAATATTGTTGCTTGATTGTTGATCATTGATGCTTGATTGTTCCAGCCCAAGTCGTGATCGGGTGAAAATCACCGATGTGGGCGACCTCCAGTCAATTCATCGATTGATTGATAGAGAATGATTAATGAATGATACCTAATCTGTGGGGAAAACCCACCTGAAAATCTCAAGGGACTGAAGGAATCTAAATCTTCGAGTCTTTAGTACTCTCCTTTCAGAGAAGGTGCCATCTGAACAAACGTCGCCACAGAATTTCCGCTCCGCACATTCTCGGCTTGGATCATTCACCCTTAGATATTATGGCGTTGACATATAGACAAAAGTCTTCCAAAAAAATTTTCATCAAAACCTTCCAGTTCCCGAAAGAGGCAAAGGATTTTTTCCGGTTCCGGCTCCGAAATCCGAGTGGAGAGGAAAAACGCAAAAGAGACGCCCAAGATAAAAAAAGAATCAAGTCTTGCCGAGAATATATTTCAATCAAAATCATTGAACAACAATTAAGGCTTCTTCTTGTCAGTGACTTCGTAGAGATCTGTTCTTATTTGGGTGCCGATAGGGATTTGTTGTCGAGTAGCATGAACTTCATCGAGATCGATATCCGCGTAAACTATCGATTCATTTTCATTCGTTGACGCAATCACAGTACCTCTCGGGCCTGCGACCAAGCTGTGTCCGAAAGCAACGTAAGAAGCTCCCGTATCTCTCGCGGGAGATACCGAGGCCACGTAAAGCTTGAAACACAAGAGAATCCATGTTGAGGGGACTCATGCGGAGAGACGTAAATGAATCCGCTGAAGCAGCTGCGCCCCGTGAAAGCAGCAGGGCACCGGTTTGGGGATAATGTGAAATTCGGAATCGTGCTCACCTGGTTGTCAACAGCGCGGCCTCTGCATAGGAGCTCCCAGTTCAGCGGTCCTGTGACCATGTTGAAGGCTCCGGGGTAAAGCAGGAGCTTGCATCCTCGTTGACGATAGATCTGTGCCATGGGCGCGAATCTGATGTCGTAACAAATGCCGACCCCCACTCTAAAATAGCAACGTTTTCCGAGAAATCAGACACGGGTAAAAAGTCTCCAATATTTGGTCATTTCCACAACTTCTTCGGGTCCTGCAGACTTGAGAGCACTAACTTGCAGTACGGCGTATCGAAGGTTGTGAGTTGATCTCCAGCAGTGAACGAGTCACTTTCTTTGAAAGTCATCTTCCCGGGGATATCGATGTCAAACAAGTGCACCTTGCGATGAGTGGCGATGAGGTTTCCCTCAGGATCGTAGACGAGACAGGTATTGTAGAGCCGATCCTTCGAATCTTTTTCCGACATGCTACCCCCTGGAAATGGGAATCACCAAATAGAAATAAAGTTGAGAATGTACCGAACGGTTTCTCCGTCCCAAAGGAGAGGGGCGGGAGTCGAAAACGATCATCCACGCTCACTAGTACCGAGAACTAGCAGTCGTGGGTCAGAAAATCATGAACGAAAGCATCTCATAAAGACATTCCCCAAATAAGCGGTCCTCCAAAATAACGCCAACCGATTCGATGAAAAGACGTCCCCCGCAAGGCGTTCTTCTGCACAACAACAATGCAGCTCAAGGCCGCGGACCCATCCCTCGAAATGATAGCATACGGAAATCGGAATTTTGAATGTTCTGACTTGAATGAAGTGGCGTAGGAGTTTAATGTATAAAACTGAATCCGATCACAGACCAAAGCACAGTTCATCCAGTGTTCAATCGCAACATCGACGAGCGCCAACAATGAATACCCAAGTGATCGCAGTGCTCTCCCTGATCGCCGTGGCTTCGTGCACTCACGAGCATCACATCGGCCACACTCACGACGACCACCACCATCACCACAAAATTGGCCACCACACCGTCCTCGAACGCCTCGAGGAAGCTGGAGTCCCGACTCCGTACCACTTTCAGTACGCGGTAGATGCTGGAGACGGTTCTCACTCTCGAGAGGAATCCGCCGATGCCGCAGGACGCGTTACTGGTTCTTATGTGATCCGTTTGGCCGATGGACGCTCTCGCACCGTCTCCTACACCGCCGACGAACACGGATACCACGCCAAAATCACAACCAACGAGATGGGAACCGAATCTCAGAGCCCCGCCGATGTCCAACTGGAATCCTCTGCCCCCACTGCCAAGGAAGCATCTTTGGCCTACAAAGTTGGCGAACACCGACACGAGGACCATCATCGTCACGCGCACCACCACCAGGACATCAAGCCCGTCCTATCTCGTTTCACTCTTGGCAAGTTTTGAGGCTCTTACCGAAGTGTACATGAGAAATGAGAAATCTCAAGCGAAATTTTGATTGTGCTCATGAATAAAAACCACCGGCAACGCATATGCGGCAAATTCTCTCTCAATCTCCGGCGGGTACTCACCCACAAGATATATCTTGTTGTCTTGCGCTGCTTTTCTAAGCATCTGTGAAGTTTCTCCGTCAGAAACTAATTCAGCGTTCGGTCTGGAAAACATTTGTGAATAGCTTAATGTGAGTGATTCTTCTCTCCCTGATCGATCGATCCTCATCCGATTGGAATCTGATCGGCGAAAGCTGCTGAAGAATCACGAGATCCTGGTGTAAGTTAAACGTTTCGTCAGATGCTTTTCGAGATGCTCCAAGGTTGACTAACGAATCAAGAGCCTCGTCTTCCACTTTTAATTGCTCGACCTCGCAAATCACCCCAAAGTTCCGCGAACAAGGAACCTGCCGTTCAAAGAACCCTATTTATCTATCGGAAGTTCCTTCTACGCAAAGTTCTTTCTGAGCGAGGCCTCTCATACGAAAAGTTCCTTATACGCGGCGTTCCTCATATAAAGGACTTAAGGGTATTATGTTCCAGCGCAAGCTGAAAGAGGGAGCCAAATAATTTTCATAGCGGGATCAAAGATCTTTTCTGAGAGGTCGAGGGAGAGGAACTCGTGGACGTCAATAAACGAGTCTTCGCATCAGAAACTGTGGGAGCTAATCTCCTCTTTGTTCTTTACGGGACCAGTGGCTCACTCACCGGAAGTATTGCGGTCCATAGGGAATGGCGAAACATTCTGAGAGACACACCAGCTGAGCCCCGCCCTCTTTGACAGCCTAGATTTCGGATTAGAAACAAGGAAATGGCGACATCAGAGAAGGCGAATTTATAAGATCGAATTATTGAATCTTATCCAGAACTCGAAATCGTTCTTTTGAAAAAGTGACCTTATCTATCATCGAGCGCGCATGGGCCAGCGAAGAAGTCTTGTCACCTCGAAGACAAAGTTGAAGGCAGGCGAGTTTGAATTTCGACATTATCACGTAGATCACTCAGTTCATTAAATAATCTGCGAAACCAGAATGATTGCGCACTCGTGATCAGCTGATAGCGGGCGGAGGAAACGCTTGTTGCCCCCTCTATCATTTCAGACCGGCTGGATGTTGTTGAGCTCCCGTACGGACGGCGGGACTCGCAATCGTTCTGATCAGACGTCCGGTTCTAATCTTTGAGGAGAGGAGAGACCAGATCCCTTTCAACCTTTATGGAAGCAAAAGAATCTGGTAAATCGGAGATTTTGTTGATTCCAGAAGACAGTGATGAGAGTGATCTTTGTCAAGAGCGTTTATACGTTGGAGGCGCTATCCCATGATGGAATTCTGTCACGGTCCTTGTCAGGTCGGCTTTCTTACTATGCGTGATATGGGCACAAGACAACTAGAACGATTGTCAATGTCCGCAGTGATCGAACGCTTGAGAAGATCATCGACTCAGAATACAGTTTTGTCCAACGTATCGTCTCATCATCTCACCATCAGTCGTAACTCCAAAGTTACTGTACTGGCTACATGGGAGAACGGGATCGGGCTGCTCGAATGAAGGGAACAGGTGGAGCAAATCTGAGACCTCGATCTTGACAATCTTAATTACCATCGCGGTTTCCTCATCGATACATTGAGAGTCATCCCTTACCAACTCGGTGAACAACGGGCAAAACGATCACATTCGCAGAAATACATACGAAAGAAGCGAAATGGACCCTGCTCTGCCTTACGACCGACGATTCACTGTAAAATACTGCTCAAAGTCCGTGATCTGAGGACGATTGATCCAACACCTTCAATCAAAACATTGATGAAGGCGTTTCTTCCCCTCGTCGAAATGTAGTTCTGATTCTTGAAGAGATCGACAACTTCTCTGTTGAGGACTCTTTGTTGAGGCACAGTCAGAGGATACCGAGAAATTTGATATTAGGCTCGTGTCAAGAACGCGGCGTATGATTTCTCTTAAGCGGAATAAATTTGTTGCACTTTAGTCACAACGACGTATATTCATCCAGGGGACCAGGAAGTCATGAATGACTGTTTTCTCGTTGAGCCTCCATGCAGAAAGAGATTAAAATTCAAATGCTCTCGAGTTCCCAATCGATTCTCGGCGCGTTCCATCTAGTTTTTGAGCAGCGTGGACGTCGACAACTGCTGATGTCGCTGGTTATCACTAGAGGTTGGAAGTTCAGGCATTATTCATTAATCAACCTCCATCAATCCATGGATAAATTGATCGGAGGCCGATCACTTCGATGATATTCGCCCAACATCGTCGAAGACTGGAACAATCAGGCCCTATTTCACCAAGTATCCGTCAATTCATATTGATTGATGGAGGTTCAAAAATGATTAATGCCTGAACTTCCAAGCTCTAGTTATCACTAGAGCCTGGAAGTTTAGGCATAAATCATTTTTGACCCTTAATCCATCCATATGGATTGATGGATAGTTGAGTATTTGATGCTCGATTGTTCCAGCCGAGGCCGTGATTGGGCGAAAATGATAGATGGGTTGACCTCCGATTCAATGAATTGATGGGGAGTGATTAATGAAAAATGCCTGAACTTCCAGGCTCTACTTATCACGTTCGATTTCTCCATCTCAGAGGTCCTTTTTGTGGAAAGCACTCAAGAACTTCAATGATGGATTCATTCCCTCGAGGATGAAAACTTCGAAATCATGCAATATGACTCTAATCTTGAATGACCTGGGATTTCATGTTCAAGATTTTATAGGATCGTCCGGTGTTTCCGGGATTTTAAATTTGACGTGCTTAGCTTAGCTCATGAAATTTCTCTCGAATCCTATGCAATGAACCAAATCTTCGATTCAGAGTGCTATTAGGGACTTGCCGCTGTCACGCAACTTATCTGGATGGACCCGGGTCCTTTAGTAAAATCAATGCCGAATATGAGTCATTTTCCGCTCTGCAGCATCAGTGTTCGACATTGGAAGTGAGCGTGAGTCATTGATCAAGAACTACCATCGTCAGACACATGCCGTCATTTTCTGTTTATCTCTCTTTCCACGCACAGACGTGTCCTCCTTCCACAAACATCAGCATCCTGCTTTTTACGCGAAGTTTAGTCACTCTTCGAAACCATAGTGACGTGTTGTTCCTGAATTTTTAAGAAATTTCAATTCTTGTTTCGTATCAGTCTCCCGTCTGTGCTCATTGGTTCAACTCGATATAGAACTCAGGCTTCACCGGAATGGATGAAAGTCATTGATACATTGCAATCCGTTGGTTGTGACGCACTGAATTGCTCTTTCTCTCCCGCCGTCACAATCGCCTACACCAGTTGCCAAGCATCCAGCAGTTGACTGTCTACGCTTGCAGAACAAAGGTGAGTTAGCCTCTCACTGAGTAAAAGCGTCCAACTCGTGATTCCAACGCATTCGTAAGCGATGTGCGTCGATGGATCTAACCCCAGAATTGACAAACTGAATCTTCGCGTTTGCTTCCCTCGTTTTCGGTCGACGGACACCTGTTGCAGTGGCAGAGCAGAACGATTCGAGAGCTGGACATTATGAATTTGTCCAATGAGTGTACATGTGGCTCGGTTTGAGCTGCGGCAGAGCCGAATATCACGTCTCTTTCATTCGAATTTCAAGCGCTAAGATGGTATTTTGAAAGTCTGCAATTTACGGGAAAATCAACCCAATGTGCTTGGTTCGCTGAAGCGATTCCACGTTACAACCGAGCCGCAATGATTTCATTCACTCACAGGCGCTGTGTTCACGTGTAGCTCACGAAAATATCTTTTCTGCTTGAACACTCACTGAACCTTCGCCGCCGGATAGTCAGTGACCTCGTTTCCGACTGGTGGGATCCGTCGCCATAAATGGGCAATGCGTTCGGAGAACTTCGTGTTTTTTTTTTGGAATATCAACATTTGAACCTCCGGAAGACCCTCATGCATGCTCTCAGAGCTGGAGAACATCGGAATCAGTCTTCATTAGTGGCGTCGTACCACACTCACGCATCGCTCACGAATGATTCACAACCCTCTGACTGAGTTTCTGAACTCTACACAACCCTCGCCTCTTTCTTACCCTCACTCGGTGTTCGTCTAACCCACATTGTCAAAAGACCCGAGCTAGGACCAACCATGAATCAAGGACCACCACACCCTGTAAGGCCCTTAGTATTTTTCCGTGCCGATTTCCAGTCAACCATGAGGAGCAACGCGATTCTCAACGTCAAACACTCCGTCTACTTAGGCGTTCCCCATAAACAATGGCCCTCTAGTTTGATCATATCGTTCTAGCAAAGCGTCAGCGAAGCGAGACAGGCTCTCATGTGACCACAGACCGCGCTGGATATTTTCTCTGGCTGAGTGTTCCGCTCAATGTCGGATTTCGGCTCGCGAAATTCCGGCCAGCGTGTTTGACGTCTTAGATTCGAACTAGGTAGTTCCGCTTAGCTTTAGCTTTATAACCTTTCTGGTTTTCCCCGAATCGTTCTTGGCATGGAACGAGCGGCTCCTCGATGCATCGTGCTTTTCGTCTTCACGAGAATGCAGCGGTTCCCATGGCTACTGACAGACAGATCAACTGATGTCACCCAGACAGAAAGCGCATTCTCAGCACGGCGTGACGGGATGCGATGTGACGGATATTCTGAAGCAACTTGACAAATTTTGCGGTGTTACATAAAAAGGTTCCATCGGTTCCCGTCCATATCTTGAGAATCGATCGCCTATTGCAGCTTTTGCTCAACACTGAATTGTTTCGATCATGCAGCCTGTTCCAAAGCTAGAGTTATTCAGCGGATCACAATCTTATCTGAGGGGGACTTTGCACGGGACGTCGTATTTACGACTCTCTCGACAGTTTTAGGAGTTGCAGGAGTGTACGAGAGTGAAATTTCGTGATTCCTAGGAGTCGAAAGATTCGCTGAAAACGAGGGACAGAAGGAGGGATCTATTTGGCTTTAACATCAGCTTCAGTTCCAGATGAGTTATCCACCTCAACAACAACCCTACTACCCGCCGCCGCAGCCCGGTTTCAATCCGAACTATGCGGGAGGACCCCCGCCTCAGGCTGGCTACTACCCACCAGCCCCACCTCCAGGCGGTTACCAACCAGGCTATCAACCGCAACCCCAGACTGTGTAAGTTTCAAGCGATTTCGTACCTGTTTGAAACTTTCCGTGGCAAGAAGAGTAATTCAGTCTGCGATGTCTTTTCGGAAGTTTTTGGAAACGACCAAGAGAATGTTCGTTTCAAGAGAACTTACATCTCCCCAAACACAGCCTCATGGTCAGTTAAACTGAACTTTCGCTTCTCCTTTTAGGATTGTGCACGAGCAACGGCCTCAGGAAGACACCTTCTGGAAAAATTGCTGTCTGTGCACGTTGTGCCTGGCTCTTTGTTGTTGGTGTTGTGATGACTGAATATGGGCCCTGATGTGAGGCTGTACAATCTTATGACTCGCTGTGTATATGCATACTTCCCGTTAACTTCACAATACGAATAAATGAGTGCTAGTCCACGACGAGCTCACCCGGTACTCACGTTGCTCTCTCTCTGAGTGAAAAGCTCGATGAAATCTCATTCAATATAGATGAAAGATGCCGGACGAGTGACACGCGTTAACAGATGAGTGAACCTCGATTTATTGGTGCATACCATAGTTCGTTATAATATTTCACAGTATTTACAAGCAAAATGCGATCCGAACCAACGCTCGGAATCAACTCCTTATGATCCTTGGAGGTTGAGCTTCGGTGACGAGCGCCTATCAATGATCAAAATCGTCAGTCCAATTCGCTGTAGAGGCGTCTATCACCTCTTTACATACGAGGAGGAATCTCGGAGGGGAACTTGGATTTAGCAGGTGCACTTACCTTCAGTTGTCTGAACACAAGGGACAGCTGGAGTATATTCTCGGGACAGGCAACCTGGTGTAGCATATTGACATAATTTGCGGCGCTGTCCATAAACGTCAAGAACTCGGGGTTTATTCTAGGTTCGGGATCACGGTTCTGAACCTGTTCGTGCTCTTGAATCATCTCGCAACATTGGTAAAGAACGCCATCTTCGTTAACCACTTCAGAAATCGGCTGCTGTACGATGAGGATACGTTCACCGTTCTCTTCGATCTGCAACGGATAGCGGGGTAAGGGGAGAGCTCAACATTTGTGAATATGTCAATGATTTCTCATGTCTCCACATCTTCAGGGGTGTTTTCTAGATTTTGGAATCGGTGGAACAGCCGTCTCAATTCACCTGCTGTGTCACTTGAATGGGGTATCCGGCTTCGGTGATGGCAGTATCTATGGGTTTCTGACTCGTGCCAGTCTGCTGATCGAGATAGGAGTCGAGAATACAGGTTTCCTCTTCGACTTCCTGCGCGACCACGTATTCTTCCGATGCCAGCTGAAACCACAGAAATCAAGTTGAACCAGACAATCAAACCAGACAAAATACATCAACAAAACAAATCATGAAGAAGCCCACCGATTCGGATGCGAGATCGCGATTTTGGAAGAGGATCACGGCGTGGATGTGTTTGCACATTTTCCCTATCTTTGTTGCGCCGCCGCAGTTGCATTTGTAAATATGAATGCAGCAATTGCAGAGTTTGCAGTACTGACCGCAGGTAGTCCCGGATTTCTCTTCAATTGGTCAAACATCTGCAACACGGACCACTCGATGGCGGACCTGAAGATCAAGAATCGATCGCGTTGGATTCCTGAGCGTTTATCGCAGTCAAAAAGGTTCGGTTCTCACAACGTACCTTCCCGTCGGGTTTCTTCACACCCCAGTTATTAGGTTCAGTCATTTTGATATCAAATGCGTTCTCTACTGCGCTCGTGTGCTCAAGAACTATGTCTCTGAAGGTCGTCGAAGATCGTTCCCTGAAATGGTTCCTCGACTTGAGATCAGATCCATTATTTGGCCGTAATTTCCCAAGTTTCTTCTCTTTTGTGAAGTGGTCAAGGAATGCATGGACATGAATCCTGTATCCAGTTGCAAATCGCGGAGAAGAAAATCGGAGTTCCCACTTACTCTGTAGATTTCTGAGTCCTATCACATTTGCCTCGAACTTTCTGCAGCATTGACACCGGATCCCCGTTGGCCACCGAGACGCTTTTGTTCCTTGTTAGTGTATTCCTGATTGTTTTGTAATCGACGTATCGGAGCGGATCGTCAACATCGAGTTCTCCAACCTGTATGATCGAGGGAAATTTAGACGGGTGATCTCATCGGTGAATTTCTTCTCAAAGGTCTCGCAGACGGACAATACCCTTGTCCGGGACAACTCAACAAGCCCATAATTACCGTTTGGTGCAGTACTTCGAGGATTTCTCGGCAGTTCATTCCGAGTTGCGCGTGATAACAGATGAAGTCTCTCTCGCAGTCCAACAGTGGAAGAAATTTTCCCTCCATTTCGTGATTGTAATGAGTTATTGAGCCAATGATACTGACTTGCCCTTGAATGAATTGGAAGTCATAATGGAAGAGAGCAAAGTAGCTGCCAACGAAAGGCTTACTCGAGAGCATAACTCTGTGACAAATCATCCATCATTCGTCACATAAAGCATCTGAGAGTCAAACGTGACCCGCACACCGCTGTGAGTGAACTGAGCTCACCATTCGCATGATAACTGACTATGGCATGGGCCGTGCAGAAAGTTCCAATTTTCGAGCTCCCTCTTTTGATATGTTTCCTTGAACGCGGGCCATATTTTAATCGTATCGCGCCTTCACGGTTGCAGTAGAAACGTTTGACGTTGTTGACTTTGCCGTGGCGCGAAACAAACCGCGTTTTATGTAACTGGAACGAAGATTTTCTGTGAAACAAGTGTGGGAACGATCGATGAGGCTGTTCGAGAGAGGAAATATTTCAACCATAAACCAAAAGAATCTTTCTTGCGCAAACCTCACCCGTTGGACGATTTGGAAGAAGACCTCGAACTCCGCCTCCGAGTCGAAAGTTCCCGTGACCTCTTTGATTTCCCAGTCGTGATCTTTCCCGAGATGGTGCAAGAGTTCTTCGCGAGTCTTGAGTTTCATTTTACAATTCCCGTTTTCCGCACAGGCGTAGGTCTTCTTCTGAGGCATACAGATGACATTCATCTGATGCTCGGGGTGTTTTCGTCCCAAGTGCTTGAAATACGTTTGCCGATTCGCCAGGTGGACATTACAGTACTCGCATCGTTGAGCCCTTTGACTGCTAGTGTGGAAATTTCTTCTTAAAAACCATTCAATAAATCTAGCTCCTTTATTGAAACTACGAAGGACGGATTTTAAAGCTCATGCCCTGCCTTTTCTTCGACGAGCCTTCCATTGCAGCTTCGTTCGCAGCAGTATCGAGTAGAGCGTCTTCAGCCTGGATAATTTCTTCGTCATCTTCGGTGTTCTCCACGACCATGGTCTCTTCGGTATCTTCTTCAGTCTCCATGATGCCCGACTCATCGATTACCTCAGCCATTGGGTCCATCTGTGAACGCCATACGCTCTCGGAGTCAAAATTGAGTGAGACTGCGAGCCCCACGGAGCTTGAAGCCTCTTGAAGAAGGGATTAAGAGGATGGGGAACGGGCTTGCCTAGATGTACACTTTCAGACCAGGGATGACATTTCGGTCTCCCCTGAAGATCGATCCATGCCACTTATGGATGATGGTTCGTCAGTGTCAGAGCTCAGCATAACACCCTACGAAAGTATCATCACGGAGAACGTGACTGTATCGAATCAATTCCCCATGTGCAGTTCTCCGCTCAAACGATGGAGGCATTTCGTGGAAGTCTCACACTATTATGCCCCAAGCATTCGTGACTCGAGGAAACTTTTTCGTTTTTAGGCCTACTCCAGCAAACAGAACGTTTGTGCTTCGATGCTCCGGGAGGAGATAAACAACTTCTGAAATGCTAAGGAATGGGTCTCTGTGGTGTACCAGAAGCTGTTCTCGAGAAGAGAGCTCACGTTTCCCGCCAAATACTATCATGACTAAAAAGCACACGAAGCTCGTGCAGAGTCGTGGCTAAATTCACATCATAAACCCCGCAGCTGGAGAGGTCCGAGGAGGCTGGTTCCCGTCAATCAGTGGCTCCCGACACATTCTGCGCTGATTCAGAAACATGCACTTACCTCTTAATGTTCCGCACTGCTCTCTCTAGGTTGAAAGTTATGGTCAAAAGACAGGCCAGCCTTCGCACTATAACTCCTCATATTCGGAACGGTCGAACCTTCCGAGATTTAGGTGAAAACAAGCTAAACGACGGAACGAGCTGTTCCCAAACATTTTCACGTGCTCCATCGAATCGGGTTCTCTGAGCTCTTCAGAACTGTGAGTTAGGTGTTTGATCACTTGATACTTTCTCGAGTTGTTGCAGTCGGTATTTCCCATGAGGAGGGCAGATTCCTAGCGATCCCCCTCATCGTGTCTCTCTACATTAGGTAACTGCAGTGAGTATCACTCGCGCTGAGAGCTCCTGTCGAGAAATGAATAAGAATTTCATCGTATGCCAGAGAGCGAAACTTTATTCGGCTGCTTTCGCAGGAATAGGTCAAAATGGCGCGGAAGAAGGCCGGCAACCGAGTGAAAAAAGATGTCAAGAAGCAAACTTCAGTTCTCAATTCCGACGAAGAAGATTTCGGTGGAATCGATAAGCGCTTCCAAAGAGGAGAAGATGATGAGGTGAGCGTTCGCTGTCATTTTAAGAGTTTCCCTTGAGAAAATCATGCGCTGCTCAACTGAAAAAGTCATGAACTCTGCCTGGATCGTTACAAAGAGAGCTGGACCGACTGTATTCTTTTCAGGTCGATGACTTCTATAAGAAGAAAGACAAAATCTTGCTGACTCGTCGAAATGAAGATACAGATTCTGAGCCTGAACAAGTCTATGGCATGTCTTCGGATGAGGACGACGAGGACTCTGAGGAAGAGAACGAGTTGCTCAACGAGGACTACGCCAACGACATGGTGGCGCGCTTTGTCAAAAAGAAGGAAATCGATTCCGACATCGAGGAGCACGAGGAAGAAGTTCCCGATGGGAAAGCATGGGGTACGGTGGAGAGAATGGAAGTTCCATACCGATCGTTGAATTTCCCCGGAGTGAGCTCATATTAAGAGAAACCATTGCTTCTATACAGGTCGTAAACGTCAGGATTTCTACGATAATGATTACGATATTAAGGAGACGGCCGGAGCAGTTATGTCTGAGCAGGATCGTCAAGTGGCAAAAATGGAAGAAGAAGAAGCATTGGCAATTCAGAAACGATTAGCAAGCGAAGTGGACGAGGACGTTTTTGGATTGGACGATCTGCAAACGGCGCCCGAGGAAGATCTGAAGAAGATAGAAGTTTTAGACTTCACGAAGTTGCCCAGAAAGAAACTCTTACGAATGGTCGAAGAGGAGTCTCCCGAACTTCGGGGTCTTGTCGATGATTGCCGCGATAAGCTCCGCGAGCTAGACCAGGAGTTGACGCCGCTCATGGATCTCCTGAAGTCAGGAAATCTGCCGCGAGGCACCTCAGCCGAAAATTACGTCATGCTGCGGTATAACCTCCTGTTGTCGTACACAACCAACATTTGCTTCTATCTGAGCTTGAAGGCGAAGCGAGTCAGCATCAAAAGCCATCCGATCATTAAAAGATTGGGGCAGTTCAAGAAACTCATCACAGAGCTCGACACGACAAGAGAGAAGATTCTTCCACTAATTCAGTTGATTCTCGAGAAAGCACGCAGAGGGGAATCCTTCAAGGTTTTCGAGGAGAAGAACTCGGAGGAAGACGATGAACTCGAAAGCTCTGACGCCGAAGTTGTCGACGAGGAGGATGAAATCGATGAGCTGCTGAGCGACGAGGACATCGAAGGTACGTAGTTTTTCTTTCTACGCGAATCTTCCCCACTTCGGTCTTGTTCGTGGTCGACGAGGTTTCCATCCAAATCTTTCTATATTCCAGAGGATTCTGTGCCCACGAGGAAGCGCGCCAAAAGAACTCTGGACTCCGCAGAGCAGGAGATATCTGCTCTCTATGAGAATATGAAGAACTCGAAGAAATTCAAGAACGACGAGGCTCCGGAGGAGGGCAATGATCCCGCAGAAGATCCCGCAGCCGTTTTCGGTGACACTGATTCGGAGAATGATGAGCCTGTTTTCCTGGAGGGGAAGGCTGGAGAAGAAGACGACGATGACGACAGTGGAAGTGAAGAGCCATCGCAAGACCCATCTCAGAGAGCTATCAAGGTACCGTACCAATGTCAAGTCTCAATCTTGATTGTATCGTGTCGCTGACACATCATTCCCGAACATACCTTTCATCACAAAAAGACTTTGTACAGAGCAATTCTGGGATCTTTCTACAGGACAATCCCGAGGAGGGAGAGTACGATGATGATGGACGACGTGCAATCAACTATCAAATGGCCAAGAATAAGGGCTTGACACCAAAACGGAAAAAGGAGTACAGAAATCCTAGGGTTCGTCATAGAATAAAGTTCAGGAAGGCCAACATCAGACGAAAGGGTCAGGTCCGAGCCATGAGAAATGAATCGGGTCACTACGGTGGGGAAATGTCCGGCATCAACAAACAAGTTGTCAAGAGCGTCAAGCTTAAGTAACTTCCTTGTGTATATATGTGTAATAAACCTATATTTTCTTCACAATTGAATGCTGTCCCCCTCTTCAAATCGGAAAATAGAAAGAGAGAAATAATGAACTTCGTCGTGAGATGAACTTTCTTCTACGCTTCAAAAGCTCGCTGATTCATTTGTGACAAAGTCCTCGATTGTTGGTGGTGGAGTTCTCGGTCTCAAAACTTCTGCGAACTCGAACCACAACATATAGTGCATTTTTTATAGAGTCGAGCTGAATCTCGGATTCGCGGGATATTTTTACAACGGGGAATGTACAGGGTAGGAGCTTGTGACAAGATTGAGAAGGACCGACAGTTCCGGTGCGTGACCACGATTTCAGGACGTTCTCGATGATTGGCGTCTCGTCCTCGGTCGCTCTGTAAAAACATCGGAGTGAAGTTATGATTTCAACACAAGTTATTGTACAATCGATACCGACCAAATTCACCGGACCTGAAACTCACCGTCGTAGTCAAGGACGAAGTCGATTCTTCCCTCACAAGACTTTGACTCGCACTTTTCGCTGATTCCGAACACAGCGAGATAGATGGATTCGCAAGTGTTGGGATCTAGAAAGGAAAAGCATTGAGTTAGGGTCTCGAAGGCAGAGGACAGATGAAACCTATCCATCAGGCGGAAATAACACTAATCAATCGGTATCCGCTGCAAATCGTCGAGAAACAATCCATACGATGAAACATTGAGCGTTTAACAAACCTGGGCAGTTGGGTCGGAAAGTGATAACTGGAAGAAAAATATCCGATTAAGATCATGTTTGTTGATTAGTGCAAAACAGCAAGACGAGCAGAATGGGAATAACACACTCACCGTTGTCGTCGATTCGAGTACAACGATTCCACCCGTCGACGCTCAAAACGTTATTCCTCTCGTAGCAAATCTTGAGGACTCCATTGGTACTCGATAATGTCACCTGTCCTTTCGAGATCTGGGGGAACTCGTCTTGGGTGAACTTGTAGATTTTGACGGCGTTCTCCGAAATCTTTTCCCTCAACTTCATGTGGATGGGTCCTTCCCCACAGTCTGGGCAAGTGATTATGGCGGGAGCTACATGAAATCGACAGAAAATCATCCCTCTCATTTCATAGACCTCCGTGCAAGACTGGTTGAGTAAGAACTCTCTGAGAAATTCCACTCACCGAGAAAACTCTCGCGAGCCAGATCTCGCGCTCGGTTGCGAATGGCCAAAGCCCCTTTATTCGTGTTTTCGTCCCAGAATTTCACGGAGAACATATCCTCGCCAAAATAGGATGTCTGCATGGTCGTGACGGCGAAAAACGATACGGTTTCTGGGTATGCGTTCGAGGACCCGTGAGATGTTTAACTACTCGAACTCATGAGAAGAATCGATATTCATCGAGATATCGACAATGCTCGACCTCGGAATAAATGTTCAGTCGAGAAGAGAAGCGATTCCGCTCTTCAGGATCCGGACCCCGACTCACCCTTGAAGTGCTTCCTCAGGTTTTCGACCGCTCGTTTCATGACTCCCTTTGGACTTCTTTGCTCACTGCCGTGGGCCATCCAGATGACAACGCGCGACGGATGAAGTTTATCGTCCAGGGTGATGTTCGACAGTTGTTGATGTAGGGCTTCCAGGACGGTTGCTTCGTCTTGGGGTGAGAAGTTTCCCATCCTATCCGATTTGAAGGTTTTCTGTGTTTGACAAGCAACGCTCGAAGGAAGGCCAGGATTCTTAGTTCCGATCTGCATCAGCTGGCCGTTGTGAACGCTCTGTTGATTCATCTTGAGATAGACTTTCCGATCTGGCCCCAGGTTGAGTTGTCGCGACAGATAGCTTACGAAAGCTTTTTGGTGGGCCCAGTAGCGCTGCATCTCTTCCAAAGGCATAAACCTGGTATCATCGGTCTTTAGTATGATATGAATTTCCGCGGGAGTTTCGATGCTGGCTGAAATTTGTTTTATAATTTGAAAAATGTTTTAAAAACCTGATGCATCTCGAATACGTTTTCTCGGAACGGGCATTTTCTTCGAGATTGCGACGTGACGGACCTAAAAATGAAATACTAACGGTTGGCTATCGACAGAGCGGTACCATCATCGCAGAAGCTCGGCATACTCAGTAGCTTATGCTCGGTTGCTCTCATTATTTTCTTCAGAATCCTTGAGGCCGCATCCATGACTTTGGATTCGGAAAGACCAGCGATGAGTCCCGGGTAGGCGTAAGCGAAGGCTCGGTAGAAACTTATGAATTCCGTTTCCAGGTTTCCAGTCAGCATGTCCGACGGAAACAGATCGTATCTCCGGCACACTGAGAGGCGATTCAGCTCGCTCGTGGGATCGTGATCGTTCAGGGATCGTGTGACTCCACGCGTGCTGTAGTATCCGTACAACAGCTCGCGTAAACTGGAGGTTGCCGAAAGGTTGCTATGGAGTCCAAGGATATACCCTGGGAACAAATGAAAGTTCGAATATTCATGGATATGACGGCAGAATCGAGAATAAGACTCGTTGTGATTCGATGTAATTCACAGATCGAGGAATGAGAACTTACCGTCGATGGCTCCGCGCACTCTGCTATATGTTATCCACGAGTCCACTTCGTCTTTCGGTGTAGGGTGACGAACGAAATCATAGGGACAAAATGTGTCGTGCCAACTATTACCAGAGTCAACAAGATCAGCTTTGGGGTTTGCAATTATCTCCGGGAGGAGTATTCCTGAAAGGACGATGTTTTGGAGACGTTTGTTGGACGAAGCATCGATTAAACTTTGGATTTTCGTTGAGGTCACAAACCGCCAAATGTGAGTGCGTTCAGGATGGTTATCCTGGAATCAGGATCCTGCTCTACTTCCACGACGTGATTGAGACTCCTCGTCATCTGTTTCACGCTCCGGGAGGATTCGCCCACTAACGATGGTGAACCGGAAATCCCAAGCAAGACGGAGTTGAGAGCGATTGCGATGTCCTGCGAAACACCGGAGAAGAAATGGGCACGTTTACCAAATGTCAAGCTGACTCAGAATCCTGATCTGCTACTTCTCTCGAACGAATACGAACTTCATTAAAATCCATAGCGACTACTCCGTGCTCGATCTGTTTCTCTTTCGAGTACGTCAGCAGATGGTACAAGTGACATTTTTCGCTTGGGAGCAGGGAATCATCTTTTATTCCCGGATCCTCCCTCGAAGACGCTCCCATCAGAGCACGCTGAACGGACCGGAACGCGTCTCCGTGAATTGCGCTTGCGTTCCTCTTCGCAGGGCTGTCAAGTGAGTATCTATCCAGCAGAAACTGCGTGAGCTGAAATGAATAAACGCCTCGCTCGGGTGAATTAGAGGCTCGTACATACGCGATGATGAGACATGCATACTCTGAACGCTTAGAGATTGTAGCGATTCATAGCTGAAAGTTCTTTGATCCTGAGCGGAACTAACGAAGAATGGAGTCAACCCACCTGTGCGATCGTGGCTGAAGGGTTAGCTTCTTCCAGCTTCTCCAAAATAAACAAGAACTGATCGAGAGTCAAGAGTAAGCTCTTCTGCTTCGAAACGGCGCAGATCTCAGTCATTTCACTTGGACGCAAAGGGTCATCGAATGCAACCGGGACGTCCGAGTAGTGGAGCGTCGATTGGTCAGCGTATCCCTCCCGCTTCGACTGTTCTTGATAAAGCTCGAGAAGTTCACTCTGCGCGACCCGCTGGGGTGTGCGGTTGCGACTTCGTTTCCTGAAATCTTCCTCGAGACTATCGTGAACGTCATCGGCGTACTTCGGACGCGTTGGTCTCTCGGAGCTTTCGCGTATTTTCTCTGCTCCGTTCTTGAACGAGTCGGGTTTCGAGGACTGGCTCTGACTCTCCTCGTGGAAAAGTTCCGGATCGTCGAGAGAATCTTTCGACCTTTCGTATGGGAGGTCGGGTCTCGACTTGATGTTATCGAGCGGTCTCCGATCGAAAGTGAGATCGTCGTCAGAGTGGGGTCTATCCGGGACACGTTGTCTCCGCCCTCCTGTTCCCTGTTGCAGAAAGCCCCGTTGTGGATCGCTTTTCGGTTTTTCCCTGACTTTGAAATCATCATCATTCCTTTCAAAGTATTGCTTTTCTTTGCGATGCTTTCCAACTCTCGTGTCCGGCGGCTGCTGGGGCCTGCGGCCGCGATCGGACTCCCCGCGTTCGCGTCCTCCCAAATGAGAGTTCTCGAAGTGCATGTGATTCCGGTCTCTCGTTGTAATGGAACCGGGCTTCTGCTCGGAGACTCGCTCGATCTGATTCGTTTTGGGAGAGTTCTCAGAGCCATGAGACGGATACCGATACTTATCGAGTTGATTGGATGTCTGCGAGAAGTCCTCTTCAAACTCAGCTGAAATTCAAGGCTATTGTTATTGGAAACGAACTTCTGAGGGTTGATAGCTCAAGGTTTGAATGAATTACGTTTGAGCAACAGAGGTGCTCACCTACGTAGCCGATTTCGACACGAGTTTCGTCGGGGTATTTACAATCGTCATGTTTGCACTCGATGAAAGGCAGTCCAGGCTTCCTCGGTAGAGCCACGATTTTGAAGTGAATTATATCACAGGTAGTCTCGTCGCAAAGATCGTGGAATGACTTCGCGTACGCATTCGCCGAATTGGTTTCAAGACAATCGGTTTCTTCGATCGGAACTCTTTGATGAGTGGAGTTCTGTCGCTCGTAACAGATTCTGAGAGGTAGACTTTCTGAGGTGACGGTGATGTTCACCAGGGATGGTTTCCGGGTCAGTTCATCCGGGTACACGGCCCACGAATACGACGATTGGGGAGCGAGGAACGTTTGGTGGATGCTTGACACTTGCAAATGATCCGTCAAACAGTTTTTGCAGTGAACTATTGCAGGAGCTGAAAATTCCAACGCAAGCGTTCGAGAAAAGGGGAATCGAGTTCTGAGGAATGGCGGTTACTGTTCAATATTTAGTTCGGAAGTTCCGCAAACTCACTTTGACAAATTTCATGAGCGAGCTCCGAAGCGATCCTCTGCATGACTCGATCGTCCGCGGCTTGTGGTATTATGACCACCGCGTCTTTGACATCTGCTCGAAACTTTTCCACGATTTCCGGTTTCGGTCCAACGACGAAAATGTACAAATCTTTATGCGATTTCCGAAGACCCCGAATAACATTCTGAAGATCCTCTTCGTTGCTTTTGAAATCATTGAACTTGAAGTATATCACAACTTTGGACGGCGTGACTGTGCCCGCAGCCATTTCTCTGTCGTCGTCCAGCAAAGTGTTCCATGTGCCGTTGACCGCTCGCCAAATGTCTGCCTCCTGACAGTCGACGCAGCCTGGGTCTGGCCTAGAGGTAAATTCGCACGGCTCATTGCAAGCGAACTGATGAGTTTCAATATGAGCCAAAGAAAGAATGGCTTCCTACCTGACGACTTGACAAGATGGGTTTTTCTGCTTATAGCTCGAACTGAAGAAAAGTTTCAGAACGTGTGGGTTGTCTGCCAGAGATGAGCTCGACATCGAAACCCTTGAGTTCGGATTGTTCTCCAGCAATTTCTCGGATAAGTAAGCCGAAAGTTTCCGTTGATAAGTATCGAATTTCGGGTTTCCAGAAACTGGATCGAGCAACAAAAGGACATTGCTCTGGGTCTGGCAAGTTCCTTTGTCAACCTGGCGATGAATTTCCTGGCAGGTTGAAGGCGGATCTTCGAACGGAAATCACTTCTTAGGTTCATTGGATTGAGGCACGTTCCTCAAGTTTGAATAATTCCTCAAACAATGGAGCGGCTGCGACCGGTAAGATATTCTTGATGATATGGAAATGAACACTGAAGCGGGACTGCCGAACCCTGAAAAGACGAAATACCGGATGAGCTCCACATGAATGACTTACGGGTAACAAGATGTTCGAGACCTTGGGCGAATTTTTTCACAGCTGGCACTAAGGCGTAAGTTTCTATGACTTCTTTCAGCGGCAAGGCTTCAGCCGCGTTGAAAAGCCTCGCAACTGCCAGAGTTTGTTCCGTGAGACGCTCGGTCGAGAAAAGTTTGTGGAAGATCTGAAAATCATTCGTTTTAGTCGGGTGTCGTCCAGTGTAGAAATTCGCCGCTCTAAACTCCTTCATCGGGATGGAAATACTCACTTTGCCTCGATTGCAAAACGAGACTCCACCGGAAAATTCGGGAATCAGCTCACGGATTCCCCGACTCGAGTAATATGTGCTCAGGAGCTGTGTTAGACTGAACGGTCGCTGACGCTGTTTGGAAATTCTAGAAGCCAAGACGTTGAGGATGAAGCCATCGATCGTCCCAGAAAGCTCAGCGTCCGTGACGTCCGCGATCTGCAAGAACGTGACTCCCGATGAATTTCGTAATTTTTTTCACTCTCTAAATGGACGAATTAAGTGACGGATATTCAAACAACCTTCGAAGAGAGTTCGAATTCCCTTGGGCAAAGCGGCGAGGTCCAGATGCCGCTTCTGCCGATCCGTGGAGTCACCGATGTGTTACTCCACAAGACTGAGGTTCCGAGCAGCATTGCTAGAGTTGGGCCGTAAATGTGGTCTACCACGGTGTGGCCCTCAGGGACTGGAACGTTTCAAAGTATTCGATGACAGATTTCTCGCGGACGACTCCGAAGAATGGTTCTATCCCACCTTTTCGCAACCCACCTATTCGACTGTATGGTCTCAAAATGGTCAGGAGAGCTTCGGTTGATTCTCGTGACGCGTATTTCGAAGCCGATATGCCTTTAAGCGTTGCACTGAGAGCGATCGCTGAGCTGCCCTCTGAGTGGACGATAGGCGACACAACTCCATGTTCGATGTATCTGCACAGATTCACCATTAGACGAACTATTGCGAAGAAAATTGGAGGTCCGACTCATTTATATTTCCGTATCATTGATTAGGGCTAACTCGATGACAACACTCACGCGAGATTCCCCGTCGCGATGTTCCTCTGTTCCACGCTATGGGAGAGCATGAAGTACAAAGCGCACTTTTCATGCGAAGTGAAAGAATCTTCTCTGAAAGTCAGTCTTGGTGCGCTCCTCAGGATTACCTCGGGAATCGTTGCTTTTGCCTCTTCATCTTTATCCACCAGGAACATGTAACCTTTCTCTGTTTTCTTCAGTCGCATATATGGCATTGAAAACCTTAAATAAACGTGACGGCAGCTCTTAGAGGTGTACGGTACTTCATGGAGGTACCTCGACTCGGGCCAAGACGCTCCCTCGATGAAGCAGTAGTCTCTCGCAAATGTCACACTTACCTACGAAGAAGGAGTGAAGCGGTATCCGCAGCATCTTCCAAATTGTGCAGCTTCTCAACTTTGTCCACCAGCTCTATGAATGTTTTGATGTTGCGAGGAGAGACGTCTTTATCCTCCGGTCCGTGCTTGAAACACGCTGGAGCGACGAGCCGATGAAAATCCCGAGATGTCATCAGCGCATCCGAGCACAGAGCACACAACAAACCGATGTAAAGCTCGAGAATCATGTTTCTCGACTCGTTTCTCACTTTGAATGAAGGATCCGAAACTTGTTTCACTTCTCAGCGGAGACTCCCGCCTCCGAACTCGTTCGAACTCTTCCTTTCGCTAACGTTCCAAACACGCATTTCAGTCGTCGTTAGACATCGATGGAAGTCTTAAGCTTACTGTCAGTGAGAAGATCTCCCTTGAAGTTGAGAGCATAGATCTAAGTAGTGAAAGCAAGGGCAACGGTGAGGATATGAAGGCCCTGTTTGTGGAGCCGCAGCCCGCGCGACAAAGAAAGGGTGACCCGGACTGCAACGGCTCGGATTTGCCAAGCGATTCCAGATGAACTCGCTGCGCTGAGCCGACTGATCCGCGGAAGATAGTCTCCCTCCGCACCCGTCCGACGTCATCTTTATCCAGCTCAAAATATGTACAAAGACATTTATGAGAGGCTTCTTAGAGTTTAAATGTCGCAGAGTTGGCTGTTGATCGGAATTCTCAACCGAGGCCTTTTGGCAGAATCCTTCTTCTGTCGCTCATCCCCGAGAGTTCTGAGCCTGAATGTGTCGGCTAGCATTCAGGACCCGTCAATTATACTGATCGAAACATTTTTGAATGGTTTCTGATCCCCAGTTTCGCTCAGCTTCGGCAATCGCTCCACCCCCGCCGCAGAGTTCTTTTCCTACATCCAGCCAGATCAGAAGAAAACAACGCTTGATTTCGTAGCAACTGCTTCCTAATTTGGATGCCGTCACGGAGGCTACGCGAAGGAGGAACCCTAAGCTCAGAAGAAGATCCACATACTAGAAGTTCGTTTGAATGAATAGAAGCAAGATGAATGCCTCAGCGATTGCTTTGTGTCAAATTCTGGAGACACCAATTGTCTATGCGCAGGGTGCTGTTACGGGAGACGGAGCAGTTTCACTTGGAAGGGCGGCATCTGATTTTTCGTTCTAATTCATCCTAAAGGGCCGATCTAGCTCGTTACATGAATAATAGTTTGTGATGGGAAATATCATCTAGACGCTACCGATGCCCTCACGACGATGAAGTGAATGCACACGGGAGAAAAACTTGAGCTCGATCGCTCATTCGCTTGAGCGGGGCATCAGTTTAGAGCAGAGATAGACTTCCCGCTGATTGGCTTGACGAAATAACAGAGAAACACAAGAGCGGTTGGCTCCACTAGAAGACCATGAACTTCAATCGTTATCTCCCTTGGGTTCCCTTCTCAGCGGCCCCACAATGAAATCGCTCCTCTTCAGAAGTTCTTCCAAGATGTATTCTCAGGTTATCTTCGGCGACATCTTCGAGATGTCAGTTGTTTCAACCGAGCGAGAGCAGAACTAACTTGTTCTATTGCCTGGAGAGCAGATGATGTTTCCATCATTTAGATAATAAACGATCGGAAATTGCTCTCTAGGCACCGACACCACACAAATTCATTCTATTCAAAGCACACTTTGTGAGACGCGACGAAATCAAGACGATGCCCGAACACGATTGACGAGCGTGTTTCACGCTTCGGAGACGAAAGTCGTCCTCCCGAGGTGAAAGTTACGACCAATCGAAAAACCTGGAATAGGAATGCAGAAGCAGTTGAAACTCGGGAAATTCAACTGTAGATGAGTCTCTTGGCCTTGATGAATAGCTCTCCACTTATAGAGAATGCGCCCAATTGAACTTCTATGGAAATCCGTCCATTTATTTCCCTTCATTCCGCCCTGGAAGTATCTTACATTACAGTATTACATGGCAATATCAATGTTGTCTTCGTTGTTACCATCAGCATCTCTTAGTAATAACGCGCATCGTGTCCCAGATAAAATAAGCTGTTTTCTATAGATTTTATTTGCTTCTGTTTGATGATTTGCCTCTCCTTACAGTTGCCGAAGTTACTCTTCAGATGTCATTATGAACACCGGCAACCGGGTATTCCTCTGCGAACGATCCAGATATATTCATCTACACATTTCAGTCGAATCACACAACAAACTCCGGTCGCTGTTCGAGTTGAAACGCTCCCTTAGCGAGAACTTCGTTCAGGGAAAAATACGATCGAAAAACAAATCTGGAGCAGCAGCAACGGTGGCAGCAGCAATTCTTAACAACTTGTGAGAATTAGTGATACCGATGACTGTGATCTCAATGAATCACGAGAAGCATTCTGGTCGATAGCTTATTGTCATGAACACATACGTGCGTCTTCGCTGAAAAGTTAACGCACAAACTCAATCGAAATCTTATTGTTGGATTTTTGTTCGTCGGGGCTCACGACGAGACTTGAGATAAATTTTTTGCTTAATGAACGAGCCAGGTCACAGACTCAACGAACAGTGACAAGAGCGGCGTAAGAGAGAACGGAAAAAAGAAAGGCCAGAGCCGCATGTACTATATACAACGCGGGAACGGACTTCGAAATCGACCAGAAAATGCGCAGAATTATGCAGAATCACTTTTCTTCGCTGCAAATCGCTGTTGCTACCTAAAAATCCCGCTGCACGAGCAAGTTTCGAGAATAGATGACGCGAAGATTGAGGTCGAATCGCTTCGTACAGTGGCCCACCAAGTTTTGCCGCAAACTCCAAAATTATACAAATCTATACAAGAGGTGCTCGTATTCATCTTCCTCGTCTGCAGATTGCATCGAGCGTCGTAGAACCGTTCCAGAAGTTCGTTTTGCTACGGCATTGCTGGTGGTAGAGATCACAAGGGTCGAAAGGCTGGCTTTGAGAGGGTTCCCGGCGAACGGCCGTTCATACACACAAAAAACTATTTCAGTCCTGTTGCTCTTCCTGCGCGGCTGCCTCACACAAGGCGTTTGCATAGGGCGTGGATTTTCTTCTCATTTCCCTTAATCTCCACAGAATAGTTCTTCTGACAAAAACAGGTCCACTTCTCCTGATGAACGACTCAATGATGAAATGATCAACTTGTTGTCGAAGCAAGTATGTACAACTCCCTAACGACCTCCTAATGTGCAGTTGTGGTTGTTCTGTCTTTGGTGTCTCTCATAGCTTTTCCCTCTTCTTCAGCGGACGCTTGCTGACATGTTTGCCGATGACGTCCAGCACTCTGCCTTTGTGTTCGAGCACCTTGCTCAACTGTTTCTTGACTTCGATCATTTGGTCTTGCATAATCTTGCTTCGCTGCAGATTACCCTGGAACGAGGATTGAGACGATTAGCTCACCAGATCCCATCTAGAAACGATTGCATGGAGGAAACCTAATCGAAAATTGCTGTAATTGCTGAGCTCAGTGTCAGAAGGCGACTAATAAATCGCCGGCGTCTGTGCAACGTACCTTTATTAGATCGGCGATTTTATTGAGCATTTTCTCTTCATCGGGTCCGAAGGTGGACCTCTCCGTGGCTTTACTCGATGTCTCGAAATCTTCCAGCATTTTCTTGAAGCGGTGAACAGCGTCCGACTCGATCGTTTCGACCTCTTCAACTTGTCCCTTAATGTGGAAGAGCTGCAATCGGAAAGAGCAGAATGAATGAACATTGATTGTTGTTCGTGGAATACCGAGAACATTATCTTTAGGTGACAACAAAAAACACCAACCTTCCAGCCGTGAGCTCTCTGCGCAGCGCTCTTCTGATTGGCCAACTCATTGACGGATGGCTTCCGATCATCTCTGCAACGAACGTCTGAATGTCGCAGAAAATGGTTGAGACGTGCCTTCCATCCATGCTGCTGTCCTCCAAAGAGCTGTGGTCGCTGATTCAGAGGCGCGGACTCATCCTTGCCGTTCTCCTCACGTCGCACCGGTCGTGCATCTCCCTCCATTTCACTTGACTGTAGCAACTGTTTTCTAGGCTTCTTCCGCGGACTGACCTGTCCGTTCTGAGCTCCGTGATGGTTGTCGTTTGTTGCCGTCGAGTTACCGGGCGTAGAATTATTTTTATCTTCGGTCTGCACCTCCTGCTTGATGCTCAACAACACCTGATCGTCCTTCGGATCTTTTTTCGGAGGAGGCGCGCCCGAGGAGACAAGCGCATTGAAGTGATCTGCTGTGCTCGCAGGTCTCTTCCTCAAGATGGAAGGTCGACTGGGACTACCTTGAGTCGCCTGTTGATTCGTGGGAATTATCGTCGCCACCTGATTCGATGTCGTCGACGGGATCCCCGTCACCGTGATGGGTAGAGCTCCTGAGGACGCGGTTGAGAGACTCGTTCCTCCGGAGAGTGCTTGCGTGATTACTTTCTCTGTCAGATTCGCCAACTTCGTCGAATGTTGTTCAGTCACTGTCGTCGAGACCCGTTCTACGACGGGTGTTGGAACGGCCGACACAGTGACAGCCGGTGGAGGGGGTGTCGCTAACTTTGTTATGGTAGTTTCGCTGCTTATCCGTTGAAGGCCGGCCGTGATATCGGGATTGAAGGTTGTTTGTGCAGTGCCGAGGTCCGTTGAGTTCGTATGGTTATTCGCTTTGGTGGCAGTGACCGAGATGACGTTGTTACTCGAAGTGCCCGGGTGAACTTTCGTGTCAACGGTGACCATCAATGAGCGTTGTGAGCTGAATGGACTGTTCGTCCGAACTCCCGGAATGCTCGCGGTTGTCAGGTGTACCGGAGTCGATGTTCCGCCTTGGTTACCGAAATACGCTGCCGCTGGATAGGTCTCGTAGCGCAGATACGTTCCGGGTTGCATGTATTGGGTCGCGCCGCTCCCTCTGCTCGCGTCTCCCGTGAGCACTACGGCTCCCGGTGTTGTTCCTGTAACGTTCTGGCCGACGCTGATGACAGGGAGCTGCAACCTGGGTCCAGCAGCTGTCATAAATCCTATCGGCTGTGGTTGCGCCTCAATGTCCGGACCGGTGACTGTCAGAGGCTGCTGATATACTTTTGCCATGGGAATTGTGAGATTATTTGCGTTGGGGGTTGTCACTTGTGTTGTCGAGACGTTTCGAACCTGCAAGGCGAAGAATTCATCACACGTTTGCATCACTCGCATTCACTTACAGTGGTTTTCCATCGCTTCCTCAAAGAAGTGAATGACGACAAAGTCGATGTCGATATGGAACATCCGTCACATGACCTAGACCTTGAATATGCACAAGCCAGCTGCCACCAGCGATGTTGAAGCTTATAATCTGGCAACGATTCTATCGAACAAAAAGCCATATCATAAGTCCCGGAAGTCAAAGACTCGTTTCGGTTTGCCCGCGATGGACGAGCAGAACTCGAAAGCTTCGTCCACCCTCCTTCCTATTTATGATTGCCCGAGGTCACAAAAGCAATGAGGAACTTGACAAAACTATTCGTCTTGAGAGATTTTCGAACTTTCACTTCGCCTAACGTGTTCCATATCGCATCAGCATAATCGTCGAACACTTCCAAAGCAATCACTGTCAGCTGAGCGTCGACGAAGACCGGCACCGAACGCCAATTTGTCAGTTTGATAGTTTTAGCTGACGATACGGTCTCGTATGCGTTGAACACCACCCAACATCCGATATAGAGGAACAAGGAAAGGAGAAACTTTCGCGAATACTTACACTGACCGGTCGTTGCGAAGTGATGACCACGTTGCTCACATTGGTCTTGTTAGAAACGAAAACAGGACTCGCCACTTTGCTGAACTGGTTCGAGTTCGTAACCGTTACTTTGTTGGTTATTGTGACGGCCTGCGACGTCGGAACATTCGATACCGGTTGAACGACTGCCTGAGGTTGTGATGTAGTTATCGGAGTGAAAGTTGTGGTGCCTTTGTTGAACTGTGCTGGAGCACCAGTACCGGTGGTCTTATAGAAAGCGGTCGTTGCGGCGGTTTTCTCGCCCGTCGACACGATCGGTTGAAAGATAGCCGGTGTGTAAACCGTCTGCTTTTGGCCCGTCGCGACCGTTGAACGAACTCCGGGTTCTATTGTTATGCTCGACGGAATTCCGAGGTGCAGTTGGCTCGTTGGTTGCTGAGGTTTTGAAAGTTCCACCATGGTTACCGGGGCGTAGGCCCGAGTAGGCGTCAGGGCAGCCGCCGAGGCTCTCGCGCCGACAGGAATATGACTGGACGCCAATACCACGTTTTGGCCGGTCGTTTGCCGGATGATCGGAGTTGCCACCGCAGTACCTTTGGGACCCGCTGTGATGCTTGCCACCGTCGCAGGACCTCTCGGTACATGGGTCGTGAACTGATTCGAAGCTCGTATCAAGGATGCCGCGACCGGTGTCGTTGGTCTTTGCTTGTTTTGCTGCGGCTGAGCGACTGGTTGAACGGTGGCCTGTTGCACCGGAACAACCGGAGATCTGACGTGTGGAATAACCGTGGGAGCCTTGACTCCTTGTGGAGTTATAGTTGATGTGGCGATGATTTTCTGTACATTGGTTCCTACGACAGGCGAAGGCTGCAGAGGACGAATCGACGGTCGGAGTGTCGTACCCTTCGCTGCCGCTATAGATGGTACGATCAGATGAGATGCAGGAGACGGCGACGGCGTGAAAATACTTTGACCTGAAGCTGCCGTCGCCGAAATGACGGAGGTCGCGGGCTGAACTCTCGGAAGCGCCAAATGTGAAGTCTGAGGCGTAACAGTAACCGTCGCGCTTTCTTGAAGGGCGGTGGGCTTAACAACGACTCGAGCGAGATCGATTGGAGTTGTCGTTGTCGTTGCAGCAGCCACACGCCCTGCCGGAAGATCCGGAGGTTTCGTTTCCCCGGATGATGACATAACTTAGGGGGGCAATGATGCTCCTTCAAGGAGGCTTACGTCTACGAGTGTTTCCTGCAAAAAACACAAAAAAGATGACGATTAGCACATCGTAGTATCGAGCGATGAGGGAGACACGACAGGGAATCAATTCGTTTGAAAGTATCTATTCACATTCTCCTCGTCATCGGTCATAGTACGTCACACCGGGGTCGAGCATAATTCATGGACCGTCTCTCACGAAAACCAGGTCCCCTGGAACCGATTTCTCCAGGGAAGAGTTCGTGACCACAGAAATCAGGGTTCCAAAACTACGGGAACGAGACTGGAGAGCGAAAAGATCCTCAACTAGGTAGCGACTCTCTCTGTATTTTCATTACTTGTTAGTCCGGCAAACTTTCGAGTGCAAGACCCGACCACTCAATCCAGAGCGTCCGCGGCGAACGGAAGCTGTCGGGGCTATATGACATAGGGGACTCACGGCGGCATGGGGTCACACTTCCAAGGCTTTCAGAGAACGTTCGAATCGGATTCCACTTGTTAAGATCTTGGTTCCAGGTTCGGCTCGCGCACACTAGAACTGCCACAAAGCTGTTTTATGGGAACCGACATGATGGGAAACAGGATGGTTCGTGAGAAACCATTTCGGGCACGTTCGCTGAAGTAGAATTCATTTTCTGCAGCGTTTCGTTGTTTCAGCACGGACGGCGGGCGCAGCCTTGATACAAGTTCGTAGCTGATCCAGCGAGCAGTCGCTCGGTGGCGTCTTTCCCAATCCGCCTGCTGCGACCTTTCCGCAATCGCCCTTTCCCTAACGCCAGTCCCCAAGGGAACGTTAGAATAGGACGGGCTGTCTGATGGGTAAAACGTCAAGTTATACGCAATGGCCCGATAGCCAAACAGGCCGATCATGATTTGACATGACCAGAAGGTATGCAGCGATGGATCTGGACTTGGACGATTGCCTTTTTGAATTCCACCCCTGTGCAGTGTTTAGCAGAAGCGCCTCCCTGTCTTCTGTCTGTTGCTGCAGACAGGGCCAACAGCAACAGATTTAGCCGGAGCGAGAGTTCGTGTGTTCTGCCGCCAAAAAGGTATCCACTCAGAGCTGGTGGTCGCTGCCTATCTCGGCGATGAATTCACACCGTAATAGGCAACTGAGAGGACGACAGGCGACCCCATATTCTTCTGTTCACTCGTAATACACCGGTTGACACACAGGGCCCGCCAGTTCCTTTGCCGACAATAACATGGAGCCGGAGAACAGGAAGAGAGGACGACACGGGCGGCTACGACGACACAACACACACACACACTCTCCCGCTCACTCACTGACTCGCTCACTTGCACACACGGCATCATCCTTAAGTCAATCAGCTGGGAACTTGGTAGTTCACAACAAACAATGAAAACGATGAACTTCTCTGTAATCAATGGGGACGAATATTCTTCCATTCGATCCACGAATAAAAGTCTTCACCGACACCCGCCTGTCGTTTGGCCGATTCGTGTCCCGCAACAACCGATTGGGAGCCCGGGATGAGTCTGCGGCTCAAAACAGTCGAAACATTGCTTGCCGCCGCGAAAGCACTTGAGTCCACCGACTGCATGGAGTCTTCAAACAAAACTTCGATTGATCACATCAGCACCAATTATTAGTACTTCACTTATCCCGAAGCCGAACCTCACGTCCCTCCGTCGTTCACCGCCGAGCGTACGAGAATCTGGCGCTATCACCTCCTGAGTGTCAGATTCAAAGCTCCAACAAATTGATCTTGGTCATTCGTTCCCGGATTCTTCTTCGAGGTATAATCAGCGCTAGACGATGAGGATGAATGTAGTGGGCGCCCGAGCCCGACGAATTCGAAAAGGCCAAGCCGATGGTGACGACGACGCGACCGCGTAAGCATTGACGCTTCATTCTAGCAATAGCACCCGTCGCACGTTTCACTCGAGGCGAAATAGTTCACCCTGCGACGGATGCGCACCTTCCATCTGTCGTTTGGCGGTATACTCAGAGCCCTTGGCCTCCGACGGTTGTGGGGTAAGAAGTCGTGCAACTGTCCCGGAGAAAATTCGCTTCTCTGCTATGTTCGTTTGTCAAGGGGCCGAACTTACCTGTGAAGCTCTTGCTGAAGAAGATGACGCCTCTCACAATGCACAAAATGTTCGGAACGCTGTACGAGCTTGACACCGCAGCACTAGCCGCAGCAGGCGAAAGCCAATATGTCTAGCTGTTGTTTCGCTCGCTCCCGTTCTTCTTGTTCTGCTTACACTCTTTTTCACACTCATCCTCCCTCTCACAGGGAAAGCGTCATGAGGTAGCGAGTCAGATGGTGGCGCGCGGACGATTTCGAGGGAGAGGAGGAGACATAGACATGGACCGATGTTCAATCAGCAATATTTGCGAGTCTTAAAGCATCGATTCAGGATTGAAGTATATTGTGTGTGATCGATTTTAGCTATGCCTCACTTGGACGACTTAATTTTCCGACCTGCGAACGTAAATCCTGACCTTTCGCGCCGCATTTCGAATCCCTCTCCCTCGGTATCGTCTGCTTTTCAACCGAACGCCCGCCCGCCGCCACCTCACGACCAACCGATACACATTTCCCACAAACACACACATCTATACTAGCGTATTTCGGAACAGAAGGAGCGGGTGGAACGCATATAGTAATAGCGTTCCTGATGTACGGGAGGAATGTATATTCCAACCAGGAAACGCCGTTGTGACGAAACAAAATTCTGAGAACTATGGAAACGACGGTGCGAACGAAGAAAAATAGAATATATGATTACTGTGATCTTTGTTGTTTCGCGATTTGTCCTGAGGGCGACTTTGGACTCCCAACCGGAAACTGCTGCACTGGAAACTAGGGCTTCCCTTTTCGTCAGGCTATTTACACCAGTAATTCCCAACCTTTTCCTCTTGCGGGAAAGAACGGAGGTTGGACCCATCTTCCAAATTAAGTTGGTGCCCAACTTGTAAACCCGTTTTTACGGATCTATCGTAAACCCAAAGAACGTCCGGGCATCTATTTTTTTTGTCTCAATTCCTCGGGGTGGGCTTGCATTGGAAGGGAGCGTCTATTTTCAAAACCAGCCTCGCGGTATGGGCAACTATTGGGAAGAGACGTTCATTACAGCGTCTATAACATACCATACCATACCATGATTATTGAGGCTGTGTTTCTATGCATATGCATATTTTCGTGTATAGCCCATATTTTGTCGTTGTCTGCATCTTTTCGCATATTTTGAAGGTACGGACGAATTTTCGGAAGAGGAGTCGACCCCTCACTCGAAGGCCCAGCTCAATACAAGCTCTTAAGAAGAGGAGTGGTCACACTAACTTACTTTTCCTTGAACGACTGAGCGTGGCAACGGTCCACCGGCATAAGTTTCGGGAACAGTTGGCGGAATGCGAAATGTATCCAGTGATTTGCTCAGCTGTTCTGAATGCGATCGCAGTACATATCAAGCGGAAGTTTTGCACCGTCTATTCAAGAGACGGTGAGCCAACTCAGCCTGCCGGCGACTTCCTCGCCCTGAAATATGCGCCCATCCTTTCTTGGGGACCAGATCGGACTTCCTCGTAATATCAAGCGGCCCCCGAGACTATCACTAGTCGTTACTCTTCGAAAGCTCTAGAAGTTACATGATTGAAGCTTTTAATCAAAGCGCACTTCAGATGTCTTTCAGTGGCGATTAAGATTCCATCGTGCATATTCTTCCTGTTTTACTGTGCATACTGCATGCATATTTCTGTTTTTTTTGTGCATATTCTGCACAGCCCTAATGATTATACATCCTGTCAAGTGACGTTTGACACATTCAACGACGATAAGTGAGTATTCGGTACAAACTCTTTTTCTTGAGGGCTCCGGACGGCTATGGGGTCTGGATTCGGGCCCAGGGCACAGAGCTTGTCTACCCCGAAGCTAGGCGTGGCCGTTCATTGGAGATCGGCGTCCATTGGAAGTGGGCGTCTATTTTCCGGGGACGCATGTTTTCCGGAGGCGATTTGGAGAACCTTCTTTCGGCGTTGGCTACCGATACCAGAATTGTGAGTACGATGTGTTCAAGGATACAAACGTTGGGATTTATGTCGATTATATGGCGCTCATGGGTCCCGTTGGATGCCGGAATTCGGCAACTTCTTCCAGAACGCGGACCTTTTTGTCCGTTTCGATCAAAACCGCTCGGATTCCGAGAGTCGACTGTGCTCCTGCCGAGGATGCTGGATTACAACATAATTATTGCAAGTTCTGGCCATATGCAGCCGAGATTCAATGAGAGCCACAAGGACCACCGTCCGCAGAATGCACGTAAGCATCTTTGGGCCTCACTTAAGACAACCGACCGTGATCAGGGAAAGACCACGCGGTAGTCGATGGATGAGCAAGGACCAGGAAGCGCATCCATGCCCCTAAGGTAGTCGGAGAGAGACGGGCTGAAAGGACTCAGGATTTTTCTGTGGATGCTTCATAATAAACTTCGACATTCTCTCGGCCGCCCTGCTGTGGTGCAGGAAGAAAGGGAATTTGCGTGGGCGGTCGGAGCCTGCGATCTCTCAGCTATGATGGCCGCTGCGAAAACCGAGACCTCCCTCCAACATGAGTGGTCCGTCAGCATATAGTTTGCCGGACCGGTGCAGGTCGTATTGCTCGTGGAAGATGAAGTACGCATGAATTGCTCTTTGAGATCTTCCGTGTCTTGACACCTCTCGGAAGCGACAATTCTCGTTCAAAGCGATTTCATTCTGCCCTGATTCCGCTAGGCGGCGCGCTGATTCTTTGATGTACTGCGAAGTGGCACGTACAGTAAGAAGCGCTCAGAAATATTTTATGACGAGTATCCTATCCATGCATACCCTCATTTCGTTGTTTATCTCAATTATGATATGATCGAGAACTGTTGTCGGATTAATCTGAGTCTAGGATCTTCAATCAGTGCATTTTCGACGGCAGAAGCTCTTTTGACAGTCCTATCCATCGTGCATGTCTTGAGTATAGGTCCATTTAGGACCAAAACGGCAAAAGAACCGCCTGGAAATCTACGATACAAAATAATTTTGAGCCGCCAAATTATCACTTTCTAATCAATAACGTGTTAGGTATCTTTCGGGAGTGTGGTTTCAATGTGTCTTTTGAGCGCGCTCCAACGAAATGAGGACCTACAGCGTTGAAGTCTTTTTTTGGTCGAGAAATTGCAGAAAATGTGCTCCGCAAATTGTTTCTGAGCGCTGCTGTACTCTGGTTGCCTGAAAAGTCTGTTTTGTTAACTGAAGTGCCCATTCGCTAGCTTGGAACGCCTATTTGGTTACCTGCAGTGCTTATTTTGATGCCTGGAATACCCATTTAGTTGCTCAAGAGGCTTATTCAGTCGTCTGAAATGCCTATTTCGTCGCCTTATATGTCCATGCAATCGCCTGAATATTTCACTCGACAACACAACTGCGTGGTGGCTAACGGGGACAAAGTCAGTGAGGTCGCCATCTACACGCAACGTGGTGGACGATGCCTGTTATATTCCAACAGTTGTGTTAAAGAATACTTTGACTGCCGCCTGGAATGCGGTTTCGGACCTGCCTCTGACTCCTATTATGATCTAGGATCTAGGAGATCGGAAAGATTGGAACTTCCATTTTCCGCACACTCAATAAATTCTGCGCCTTCTCAATTCCTCGGCTCTCGCTCCCGAGCCCCTCGATTCCGCGCCCCCTCAATTCTGCGGCTCTTAGCTTTCTGCCCCTCCAGTTTGGCACCCGTAACAAATGCCCCCTTTGCCTCCCCTCAAATACCCCACCTCCCGTGGGCTTGCAAGGCGCGGTCCAGATCAAATCTCCGCTAACGAAACGCTGTTCGTCTGTCCCCTCTCACATGCTCCACCAGTCCAGACAGCTACTCCTTTTTTTTTTCTTAAATCGAAGGGTTTATTGAACGTCGATGGTCGTTTCATCCTCCTCGGGTCCGTGGGTGGCGTCGGTACAAGACAGCTACTCCTAGCCGCGATAGCCAGGCCGAATAGGTCTTCCTCGAGCCTGGACATCTGCCAGAAGAACCATTTTCGCACTAGCATATTTAAAGAATGCTACCACCTGCTCAAAGGAGATCTCAACTCTGTGATCCTATTTCGGCGAATTGTTCTCTTCAGTCGAAACAACCCCCGAAAATGATATCCACGATCAGTATCCCGCAAACGACAGGTTTTGTCCTAGGGGACAACCTCAGTCCATTGCTGTGCCAGCCGACCTGCCGTTCAGAATTGCCTCGAGACACTCACAAGTCAAAGCTCCCGAATACGTCGAGAAGGCAACGTCGCGACTTTGCCTTGTACAGCGCGAGCAGAATCCAGCATTGCACACTCTCGCGAGATACGTCGGATCAAATTCAGGAACAAAGGAAAATTGGCGAAAGTAAACACGGTGACACTATCGAGAGAGGAGGTGAGGTTTGTGAGCGATTTCACAAATCTCGGGATAATTCTTTCTACCAGCGGCCGAAGTTTCTCTGAACATGTCGCTGAGAGGAGCCTTAGCAGCGTCCGCTGCCATCTAAGATCCCCAAAAACTCTCGCTTCGAACCGCTTTGACCCTATTCTGAATGAATGTGTCGCCAATCGCATCCTACTGGATGAAACCATTCTGGAGATACGTAAACGTGCGGAACATGACCAAGGATGGTGATGGGGTACAGGGTCATTACATCTTTTTTTTTTTTTTTTTTCTTCTGTTTTTTTTTCTTTTTGTTGTTTCTTTTTCTTCTTTTTTTTTTTTTTTTTGATTTTCTTTTGTTTTTTTTTCTTTTTTTTTTGTATTTTTTTTCTGTATTATTTTTTTTGTTTTTTTTTTGTATTAATTTTTTTTTTTTTTTTTATTTTTTTTTTTTTTTTTATTTTTTTTTTTTTTTCTTTTCTGTGATTAGCACGTTGAAGTTACGTATCAGCCTCTTTGTCGCCACTTCTGGTCCACGGTGGTCTTTGGCAAGTACTTGACTTCCATCAAATCAAAAAGGATATCTAAAGGATTATTGTCAATTGGCACTCCTTCTGCTTACCGTGAAGGGATTTCTGATTTCTGGGAAGTCGAATCAAATCATGCGGTCCCTCATCGGTAAAGCTCTGTTCTCGGAAGTGGCAATCCCAGCAAGTAGTGATACTCTTTCGCAGAACTGTTTGATCTTTCGCATTCGATTGGCGCGCATGCCTCTTACCAATCGGCAGTGGAGAGCGTATGGACGTCTTTCACCGATACCCGAGTCACTTTACAGGCGGCTCTTCGAGTAGATGTTGACAGACGAGCGCCGTCAGAGCTGACCATGGGCAAAGTGTATCTCATTCGGCACGGACAGCGGTTCCCCGTCAGGGATTTCTCACACCTCAAATCCGTCTTCGGAGAAGAAACAGTGAACCCCGGGAATCTCACCGAAGATGGACGGATGAGGATGCAGCAACTGGGAGCCACCTTCAAGGGAGTGCCGATTGTCAAAGCAAAATTCAGCGGCAATCAGAGATGCCAAGATTCTGTGACAGAGTTCTTCAAAGGTGCCGGTTGCTCGTTGCGAGCAGAGCATTTGGGTGATAGAAACTTCGCCGGGTTCAAGGATTTTGTCGAGAATTGCGACACGACAAAAGTGGCCCATGCATTCAAAACAACAATCCGAAATCGGAAGGCGCTCGATGAAATAAATGCGAAGTATCTTCCCGGCCTCGAAGAGGGTTTTCTTCGGGATTGTGCGAGTGGCGCCATCATCGATTCGTTCTCCATTTTAGATGATAGAGGCGTTCAGAAGATGACAACTGATGTGGCGGGGCTTGATTTGGACTACGCGCTTGCTATGACGCTAGGTTTGCGCGACTGTTTTGGAGACGCGATCAGGAAAACTATCTTCGAGGCCTTCGAAGACGATGGGGACACTGTGGCGATCGCATCGGATATGCATTTACTCTACGTGCTCCAGAGAGTGGCCCCGCATCTAATCGATAGACGCCCTCCGTTCGGAGCCGTACTCACATTGGCTCCCTCAGAAAGAGGTGTGGTCCTACAATATCAGGATCAAGAGATTGCGGTTCCGTTGACGGAATTCCGACACAAAATGGAGCTAGATGTTCCTGCGTCGCTTGCTTGAATCCATGCGGTCAAGATCACAAAAACAGGTGGGCCACGGATTCAATGGCAGAATTTTCCCATTAAAAAGTGAATAAATAAGATGTTGTTCTTGAATAACCCTCGCGTGATCGTGCTTCTTTGCTCTTCCTTCATGCGGTTTTCGGAGGCACAGAAGTCCAAGCTCAGGCTCGTGAATAAGTAATTTAATTTTTCGGAGCCCGAAACATTCCCATATAGTTCTTTCTTGCAAAAAAAGCACTGGAGTTTTTGTTTGACAAGATGCCGCACCTTCTTGTTGCCGGTCGGGAGTCATCCACTACTTGCAGGCACTATTGTTCCTTCCGATCCATGAGGGCTCGTGCTCAAGAAGTTTTGGAGTTCAGGTGAGGAACGTGAAGAATCCAGCTGCAGAAAGTCATGGGAAATAGGGCAGGATCCGGAGAATGTGCCGGGAATTCGAGCTACATATTTTGGATCTCCGACCATTCGGTGAGTCTCTCGATCGTCGGGCTGCCCAGGAGACGGCGTCACCAAGGAATAAATTGCGGTCCACCACTCAGAAGCATCCGGAATCGTCAGAATGTTGGGCCCGTGGAAAGCCCCTCGCTCTCCGCTTGTCACGCTTGGGGACTGTTTTCTTCGAAATTCCGTTTTCTGTTCTGGTCGCCTCCTTGGTTATGGCAATCGACCATCCGCACACAACTATCCCCTTTCCTTCACGGCTTTCAACGCCGTCCCCTCGAGCCAAAATCAATGAAATCCTTATTTGCTTGGTGGGGAATTGAGCATTTGTTTGTCGAATGGCGGGTTGGATATCCGCAGTGTCCTCTTTTCGATGAACCGGGGGGAATGGATCATAGAGTCGCGTTTGAACTTTACTGGAGTGCAAACAGGTTCCCAAAAGATCCCTCCAAATCAACGGGACAGATTAGAGCGGTGTTGGTAGATCCTCAAAGCCCCTGTGTTTACCGTTCGGTATCTATGACCGTCGAAGGAGTTATTTTTTTTCTAAACAGCCTCGAAATCGGACAAATAGTCAGTAATACTATCTCAGGTGGAATATGTTATAGAGAAAGAACCACACGCGAAGCTTTCAATTCGCAGATGCTTTTAATGCCTTCAACTTGATGAGTTTTCGTAAAATAAATAAGGCCTCAAAAGCCCTGCTCGATTCGAAAGTGATGATTTTGATGGGAATATTGCAAGCCGACAAAAGCTTCCGCTGGGTTTCGAATCCTTCGTTTCATTTATATAAAGAAAATTATGAATCAAAGGAAACAAGAGGAATTAGGTAAATGCTTCGGGCTTATCCGATCGCACCCCGATCACATAACAGGATCCAATCTCTTATGAAACTAGTCTCACAAATGCATCTTCAGTCTCATGACTTGCGCAGCTGTTTAATTAAAGTAGAGCTGTGGGTCCAAAGTAGCTTCCTTCAAACTCCCGATACAAATATCGTTTTCCGATCTCATTGCTGGCTGAGTGCGCGCGACTTGCTGGCTTGACAACGAGTGCCGTGATCATATACAGAATATGTACAAAATCAAAATTGAGCTTAAAGCTTCGGTCGGGCCTGTTTCCTAATCTTGGCACGCGAATAGTTGGTCGTTCCGTTCCGAAACGCATTTATGGGTTGTCATAAATACTACTGGAACCGGCCAAAGGCAGAGGAGGCTTGGCCTGTCCAACTCCCATTTGAGGTCTCGACGGTCCAAGCGGAGGCTTCCTAGGAATCGGCATGGCACCATGCTGGCGTGATTGAAGCATACTCATCTGCAACGAACAGAATATCTCGAATTAAGATCTGTGACTGTTCAACCGGAACGCTTCCAGAACGGCCTGAAGTCTCGGGGGAGTAAAGCTCAACCGATTCATCGCTAAAATCTCACCTGGTCCTCAATGCTGCTGGTGGATAGTTTCCTCTGCATTTGATGATTATTACCATCAACAAGTAAACGTTGCGAGCCAGAGCCTTCCAAGCTGGAACTTGAACTCTGCTTCGTCATCGGTGGGAATGCAAAGGGGGATGGAGGATTGCTAGTTGGAGTTGAGCACGCAGATGAGTTGTTTATGGCTTCTACCATACCCGCAACGAAGCCGGTGCGAGGTAGGCTACCTGTGAAGACAACCCGTTACAATCGTCGTTACTTTTAGGAATTCCGTAGTCAGCGAGGATACAATTTATGGCGTGATCGGTTTCTAGCACAAAGAATGAAACGATCAGTGACGAATCCAAAGCGTACCTCCGTAGCTACTGCAGCTATTAATCGGCGTGGAGCGACCAGACCTCGGCAAACTTGAGGCTGAATCGTGAAAATGTATAGGTGTCGAGTTCCCAGAACGGAAACTCTCGGGATTATAAGAAGCAGATGTTGAACGAGGAAGGCTTTCACTCCTGCAAAACGGACAGAAGCGTGAAGCGAATCGTGCAGACAGTTCGTTAGTGGTGGACAGTAGGCTGATGAACGGAGCCATCGATGAATTCGCTCTGGATAACTTTTCGTGACAAACCTGAAAGACGTCGGAGTGCTGCTCCGAGGGGTAGAGGTCTCACTTTTGTGTCCCCTCTCAGAGGAAGCGGTCCGGCTTCCTTGGGTCGGGATACGTACGACGTCTACCGTGTCTAGGAGATTTTTGGCGTCGACGGCCAAAGCGTGTGCAGATGCCAACATGGCTTTTCGGTACTCGCCATCTAGAGCCGTTTTGTAGTATCGGTGGGCCAGCTTCATGGCCTGTACTAGGTTAGCCATGTCTTTGCTGAGTACTTTGTGCGCCATTTCTACATTACGCCGATGCCATGTGGGAATCGTCGGCACAAGTTTGTCGACGGTCGCCAGCAACGCCCTCAGTTCGAGACCAACGCTTTTGACTAGTTCGACGTAGTCGTCAACGCGGGATTCCTTGACGCCATTCGAGAGCAGCATTATGGTTTTGACCACGCGGGTGGTGCATTCGTAGACCACATCGCCCGTTCGGTCAATTTCGCTGCCGGCCCGCGATGGAACCGCGGTCGAGGAACTAGGTGTGGCTGAACCTGACGCCGGTAACGATGCCTCTGCAAAGACAGATGAGCTTCGTTTCTTTTCGTTCTGTTTCCTTGCTTGTTCTATTTCATGTGAACGACGCGCTCAGCAAATATACGGAAGAGCGCATCGGGGGTAAATGAAGAGAAGGACTACAATACTTACGAGGCGAGTTACCGCCGTCGTTGGAGGAACTGGGCTTGGGGTGACCGGAGTTTTGAGCCGGAGCCAGACTCTGGTGTCTCAGTTGTGGAAATGAAGCTTCCTCATTCAACCATCTCTGGTCTTGTTCTAATTCTTTCTGCTGTTCTTTCAGCTTGATCTCCAGTAGACGTTTCTCTAGAAACTCTTGGTCTTCGACGACCGAATTTCTAATCGGTGGAGTATTCGGTGCTGGGGGAGGTGGTGGGTTGTCCTGCAATCACGCAAATCCATCACTGACAGCTTTGCTCTGGGGTCGTCGTAGGGAATTGAGGCGTTCTCCAGTACATTCTTCAAATTATTTCACATATTCCCCGTCACGTGAATAAATAGATTCGAATGAAATTGCGTTCGAGCTAACCTGCTGCGGGAATGCACTTGTCGGTGAACTGAAGTTATTCGTTGGCGATGAGGCGACTGGTGCCGTTGTTCCCGTCGCGTTCGTTTTTGAAATCGTGTTACACGGAAGCCCCGCGCCCTTGGCTGCAGCTTCTAGTGCGGAGGTCACGCGTCCAGATCCACCGACCGCGAACGTGTTCGTTGGAGATGCTGGTGCGACATATGCCCAAGCAGGAGGGATTGCTCCGTCGTTTTCTCGCATCAGACGAGCAAGAACTTCGGGCGTCTCCGCTACAATGTATGTAACGGGAGCCTGAGGTGGCGTGCCCTGAGGCTGAGGAGTTCCACAAACGCTGTTTCTGTCGCTCATAGGTCGTGCGGGCTACAAAAAATCGTACTTTTAGAATCATCAAAGCGAACACGATAGAGGTAGCGTAGAAGTCGCCGTGAAACCCACCTTCGGGGGAGGTTCGTCAGATCCAGATGATCCCCACGAAAGAGTATTGTTCCTTCGAGTGTCTCGACGAGAGCATTCAGCTTGCGTCTTCTCCTCGTTGTAGATCTCGCTGTGGAACAACAGGAGTTTCTCAGGAACAGCACTGGTACATGAAAACTCAACGGTCCATGATCTGACATTCGCACATGCTCTGAGGCACATTATTCCATCACAAGCGATTACGATTACTTACTTCAGAGCCTCCTTGATGGCATGGAATTGGGGTCGTTTACTGGGCTCATACGACCAGCAGACGGACATAATGCTGTAAAGTCTAGGTGGACATTGAGGGGGCAGGGGTAGTCGCTCGCCATCCTCGATTCGTCCAACCACGTCGTTATTCTTCACTCCTTGGAATGGTTTCACACCAAACATCAGAATTTCCCAAACGCATACAGCGAACATCCACACGTCACTCGCGGTCGTGAATCGTCTGCGAAACATCTAGTATCAGAATTAGATCCTGGTTGCTTGCCTTGAAAGAGAGAGGACTCAAGCCCTGGTAGCACCTCCGTGAAAACAGCTTCTCGGTGTTTCCTCACCTGAAGTTGATCGACTCCGGGGCCATCCATTTGATGGGCAATTTGCCGTTCGATGCTTTGTAGCACGAGCCGTCATGCAGAACTCGAGACAGACCGAAATCCGCTAGTTTCACACAATCGTGCGAGGCAACCAGAACATTCCTGGCAGCAATATCTCTGTGCACAAATTTTTTTGACTCTAGATACGAAAGCGCGGTCGACAGCTGGTACGCGTACAGTAACTGGTGGTGCAGCTGAACGCGCTCTCGATTTTGTTGCAAGTACTCGCGTAGCTCCCCGTGCTTCGCTAGCTCCATGACGATCCAGATGGGCGACTCGGAACATGTGCCCATCAATTTTATAATGTGCGGATGATCAAATTGTTTCATCGTATCTGCAATGGGTGTTCGTACCTCTGAGTTTCTGCCATCTGTTCATCATAATAGCTATGATTGTCTGCTTTTATCCCACCATAAAGATCGAGGTCATTTCCTCCTTTTGATTCGACTTGTACTTACAAGCTTCATCTAGGAACTTATCGCCGATGCCCTCTTCGTTCTCGACTTTGCACGTTTTTATTGCGACCTGACTGCTGGTTCCGTCTTTGTTTCTCCAGATCCCTCTATAAACATCAGCGAATTGTCCCTCTCCTATAATTTCGCCAAGAGTTATCGTTGTTCTGTCCAATTCGTAGTCTTTTGCTGAGTGAGAAATTCGGTCGGTTGGTCATGAAAATTCCTTTCGTTTGCTGACAAGATGTAGATCTGAGCATGAACTATAGATTCGAGCATTGAATCAATTTCGAACATGAGACAACTCACTGGCTGTCGAGTAATCTCCATCATCATCTACTATTTCAGCGTAGTCTTCAGAGTTACGGTGCTTCCCGCCCCCGTTGCGCGTTTTTGCTGAGCTTCGTCTGGAAAAACACCCCTACGTCAGTACCTTGAGTTTTTTTCTCACATTTGGTCAGATAATCTCGAATTTCAAAATCCACACTCACCTATAGCGTGGTGGATGATTATCTGCGGAAGTTAGAGGAAAGACTTTAGATTAATAATGAATATGGAACTGTCATGCTTGATATCAAAGATGAAGTAGATATTCTCTCTTGGATGATCTGAACTAGGGGTTTGCTTGTGACAATGAGGGCGTACCTTCACCGCCAACATCATCCTCAGAAGATATAGCGACCTCTTTGTCGTCATTTCCAGCTTTTATCTCTGAGTGTGGTAGTGGGAAAAACGAGGTTGAAGTCTGATGTTAGTTTCAGAGGAAAGATAAGAAGTATAGAATGACATGCACATAGTTATTAGTCGGCGTACAGAGATCATGCTTCAATGCAGTTTTGAGCGGAACTCACCCTTCCGGGTCCAGTAGGAAGCTTGCGTGCTTTGAACTAGCCGACAATAGCCGTCAATGAGATCGGCAATGCCTTCTGCAGTCCGCAAACTGTCGCAAGAAATACTCAATACGTCGGCGGTTCCAGCTATTCGCAACTGCAGTAGCGGTTTCTGGCCGTCCTGAACAATTGTTTGAATATTTTGCACCTGGATGAAGGAGCCGACGTGGTTGAGAGAACCGTTTTTGTCGGTCAGATAGCCGATCCCTGATTCGCACGAAATAACCAAATCCACCGAGACTGTCCAGCCGGTCTGAAACGGATCGGATGTCGAGTCAGCAATGCTCCACCAGAGGTCCAGACGGCAAGCTGCTGCTGCTGCCGCCGCCGCCGCTGTTGAATAATGACCCGAAACTCACCCCTAGCTGACACGAGAAGATCTCTTTATCGTAGCCTACTACGCCTCGGACCGCTTGGAGAAACTGATGCATGCACTGAACTTCGTTGAGCCGGACGAAGTTTTTGAAATGCGATTGAAGCATTTTTCTGAGAGCCTTTGGTTTGTGCTGGCTGACAATATTCTGAGGCAGAAACCGATCCAAGCCAACTTCACGTTCGAGGAACTCCAAATTGGATTTTTTGTCGATGGCCAGTTGAGATATATCTTTGTAGAACCTTGAAGCGAGAGGAGAATATAAGGCAAGCTCGGTAGAACGGAATCTACAAATGATAAATTCGACAATCGGGAACAGTAGAACTCGCGTTCATCGACGGAAGGAGTCGCATCAAATGGCGTAATGGAGGAACTCACCTGCGGATTTCGAGGCAACATAACGTGATGGCCAGTTCAAGATCCACTTCATCTTGAGTCCGGAGGTAATCGTTCTTGACTTGCTCGTAAAAGTAGGTGAAAGTCACTCGGTCGCGAGTGCTAAACTCGCTGAGGTTCGAGTGAAGATATCGAACTCGGAGCTCAAACCTGGTTCACGTAAAAGAGACATCGTTAGGAAATGTTCTAATCGAAGAACTGGTTGATCTCGGGCTTCCAGAGGAACTATCAAATATGTCTGACGAATAGAAAACAAAAAATTACCTCCAGTCGTTAAGTGAATGTTGAGGGAGATACTTTTCGAGGACTTGATACATCGTGGTATCCCGATGTATCCACTGGATTTCTCCTGTCGCGGCATGACGCAACCGGAGCGCGAACAGGATCTCCAACGGCAACGTCAATGTTGATAATTGGCCGCATAGAAGGTGGATTATACCCTGAAAGTTTCGATATGTTTCATTAGCAAACATGAAGCATATAATTTCCGTCTCCTTAACCCCATAGGACTTGATCTGTCCGGAATAGATCGATTGATTCGTGAGAGAAACGAGAAGCCGGCGTATCAGCAGGGAGATTCCCAAAGACGTTCTGGAAACGCGCGATTCCTCTCGCCGCTTAGACCTCGACTGGTTTTGGAAACTTTAATCATCGAATTTTCAAAAGCGGTTCGTCCACTTAAGGCACACCAGCCACTTGATTTAGCGAGCTGTCTTCAACATCCCACGTTCTATCGCTTTGACTGCCCATTCAGACGGATGGATGGCTGGGTGGTAGGACGGCTCCGTTCAAGTCGTTTTACAAAGTTTAGCCTTCTGTTGAAACGCGCAAAAGCTGCAGCGATTTTCGGCTCCTGCGCAATCTTTTCCGTTCGCTTCACATTCTGATCGAGATGATACACGCTGCATACATATAGCTCACCTTGACGTCTGTGGCATCGCCGCATTTCACGCTGCGGAACTCGCCGTTGTTGAGGTAGACCTTGAGCACCGAGATGGTTTGTTGGCCTGTTCCTTGATTAACATTTACTCCGAGAGGAAGCTTCGCTGGAGAAAGCCCCTCGTCCGCGCTAGCCGTACGAGTATCCAATCTGGAACAAAATGAAACATTCACAAACGCCCTTGCTAGTTCGAGTTCAATCTCTGCGAGAACCGCGGCTCCACAAGAGAGATTCCCCATCAATCAAAATCCGCGATTCGTCCACCTATCGTACAATTATTGGTAATTGCTGCTTGATCTTTGTTACGATTGGACCATGCTATGAGGCACCAGCGGACAACCGCATCGATTCCGGCGTAGAGAATCCATGGATATAGACATCAGGACGGCGACGCGACGGAACATTAGCGCTCCGGATGATCGACCGCAAAACAGAAGAATATCGGACGAATTCTCAAATCTCTCGATCTTTGGGCTGATATGAAAAAGCAATTTCTCGCGAAACATCTTTTTCGCCGCGTAACGTGTGGAGCAAAAAGATCCACGAATACCCTAAATGGAAAATTCCGGATTCCGGCAGCTGCCAGGTCACTCGACCTTTTATGGAGTTCCTGAGTAAAAGCATGAAGCACTCATCTTCTCCTTCTCGCAAAAGCAATTTATCACAACGCTGTGATCGAGAGGCTCGTGGTTAAGCGTAGCGTCGAATATGGGTGTAGAAATCTATGATCGCCCCTCTTAGACTGAAATTTAGTCTGTCATCATCTGTAATTGTTCCCTATTAAAAATGATACAATGCTCCAACTACAGGCCTCTATCCGACCGCATCCGTGCAAGAACAAGATTCCACCGAAAAGCAACCTCGATTCTCTGTTCATTTCTCGACCTGGATGGAACGAGAGAGAAGTGCACGGAACCGGATTCCGAACACGGAACCGCGGCACCGCATACATGCCATCGTTTTGCATGTATCGCAGGTGTCATGGTCGCTGGTTGGCGAAATACTCGCTCCCATCGATGACCAGCAACAGGTGTCCATCTGATTCGATGGTCGGCGTCGTTGTTGTTGACGTCGCTGTCTTACGAGAGGTACCCCCGAAGGAAAATAACAAAAATCCCGGTCCGATCCGTCCAAAGTCCTGTTATGCACCGAGCCGAGCCACCTGTCTGGCGCCAAGCTAACGTAACTTGGTCGTTAGGTGAATGGTCTGAACGTTTTACGCGCGCGAGGGGCGCTCTCTAGAGCCGCACTTTGTTTACAGGCCGGCATTTGTAAACTTAGTTTACGATCTTCCCGACGAAGAATTTTCTGAAAAACTCGCTAAGCTTCGGGCTGCCCGAGCGTCGTCGTTTCGTACGCGGCTCATGATGCTTGAGATCATTTGAGAGCAGGGTGAATCTTCTTTGGCCAAGCGAACACTATCATGATCCGGTGTTTACGATGATGTAACTCCATTGTTAGTTATGATAAACATGAAAGGGGCGCCAAACGTCATCTTTGAGCTAAGCATATTGGCACCGAGTCGGGCCCCAGATCGATCCACACTGACACCTCCTTGAATTTCTTCGAGGTGTTGATCCGTGCGTAGTGTGCCGCGGTCCCCTGACAGGAAAGCCTCATCCGTCAATGCATAAAACATGTTCGTCTTCCTCTCTCGAGTCAGAATCCTGTGGTTCCGAAATTCAAATACGGGGCTTCTGCTCGTTCGATTCGGTCTCGACAAGTTCAGTGAAAGAAATTGGCGAAAAACACAGAAATCGTCGTCGCGGCAGTCGCACGAACGAATCTACGCAGACTCGATATAAGAACACTGAGAATGCGTCTTCAACTCACCGCAACTTGCGAACTCTTTTGTGAGTGAATGTGTTGAGGTGCGCCCAGCCTTTGTGCACTGGGCGCTGCACAGAAGGAGCTCTCATTTAAGCACAGAGCTACAACGCACACTTATCTGAGACACTTCACACTTTGGTTGATGTCGGAGACGGACTCCTGTACAGCCTAAAGACCGTCCTGCTCTGAAACCAGAACATTATGATCGGCTGCAGTCGCCAACACTGCCGCGCCGTCGTACGCAAAGTCCAATGAACTAGATTTTGCTCAGAAGGCGGACTAACACCACTGAACTACACACAACATCTGAACTCCTCAGATCTCTTCAAGCGTTCTAAATTTTCGAGTGGGTAGTAGAAAATAAGCAGCAGTGGCCGCAGTAACGGCGGCCAAGCCGCGATAGAGTAGTCGTTCGCGGCAGCGACAGCAGCGGTTGACGGAGAAGACGAAAACGGAGAAAAAAGGAAGGACACTCCACAAATGGACAAGAGCGTGCGCCCGGTTACCGTCAATACAGTCGAGCCGACAAGTCAGGACGCGTGTTCACAGTCCATCCTGCAACGCCATCTATCTTACTTCAAATAAGACTCGAAGCTCAACTTTTCGATCTCAGAATGAGCACCACTTCCATTTTCACTACAAGTAGTGCGAAAGTGGAGTCAGACGATAAGAGTGAGCGAAAAGAAACCCACGACTGTTAATTGCCAGAAAGGACCGAACGCATTTTTCCGCTAATGGTATTCACATGACCCAAAGCGATATGAGAAGGTTTTCTCAAATGCGGTACTTTTAAAGCTAACGAAGTCGCCGCTGGGAATGTGCGGGCCCGCCAAAACGCGACTTCTGTCCACCCACTCTTGGCTTCTGTTACCATTCATCATCATCATCATCATCATAGAACGGATTCAATGTAACCGTTTTCCGGATCGAGATCTTCCTTTCGTTGGGTCGAGAATCCGGCCGGAGGAGACCTCGTGAAGTTGATGAGTGTCGGCGAGCTGTGACTCTCCGATCTTCCTTTTCAACATCAACGTCTCCTGGGGAGCTTCCCGCATAGTTTTCGCCATGATGCAGGTCGACGTTTTCCATTCATTCTTATCGAACTATTTCGTTCGCTGTACGAGCAACAGGTTTTTGAGTCATCTGTTTATTCATGCAGGTGAATCGCCGCGTCAAATAAAATTCAACTCCCGCTGTGGTTCGACACCAGATAAAAAGGAGCTGAGTGACATCAAAAGTTTCACGAGAACTAGGTTCCCGTTTATCAGCGGAGCCGGCCATAGCTCCGACGACACCGACACCGCGGAAAATCAGAGAGGATAACAGGTGCTCGCATCATCATCATCATCAAAACAAACCGGCTCACTGACAAACCCCTATTCTGTTAAATTCTACTCCATGACGTGCCGTATCATCGTGAGTACCTCAGACAAATGAACTTTGGGTGAACAGCGAGAGACATTTTGACGTACCACCTCATTCCCGAGCCCAACGTGACCACGAGGTCTGTGTGAGAGCCTCGTCGCTTGACCGGCGGATTGTATACACGCTTGAGGAAAATCGCAACCGCAAGCTGTTGCTACTTTTTCTGAACAGGTTTCCACCAGCGTCGACGGTGACCCGGAAGCCACGTCCGATCTCCGACGAACAACCTTCGTTCAAGTTCGACAATTTGAGGATACGTATCCTGGAGGAGTCGGTTAATTTGTGTTTTGCATGAATCCTGTTATCACTGCATATTTTGTTTGTAGGCGGATACCCTCGCCTCGGGTTCATTACGAGGCTCGCCTCAATGAGATCATCATTCCACAAAGCCGCCGTCGCCGCCGCCGCAGTCGCTGTCGGCGCCGTCGCTGATGATGAATACAAGCTACGAATCAGGCTGAACTTGTTCCTGACTCCGGAAAATCCATCCGAAGACGATCAAAACAACCAAACAAATCAGCTGTCTGTTGCTCGCTTGGTTTTTGGCGAATGCCGCCGCGGTGCTGGACGTTGGGTGAATTTTATGCCGTTTTTCCGCTCGTCTCAAGAACATCTGCATATCTCGACCAGCGAGTCGCGGCGGGAGAGTCAGCGAACCTCGAGTTTTCAATTTGTCTTGTATAGTGAAGCACGCTGATTTTTTTCTTCTCTTCTTGAAGAACTAGATGCTATGGTTTACAAACAGGTCGGATTTGTATCACGATTTCGGAAACGTTGATTCCAAAAGCGCATAGCACGTTCAGATTAAAAGTTCGAAACATCTGATTCGGGCCGTGTGCTGCGCCTTGTGACTTCAGTTAGATTGATCATTTGATGAATTCGCGGTTTGCGGAGACGAAAAACTATTTGGAAGCATGAGCTCAGATTTCGGTCCACTTGACGTGTTCGTGCACGTACGCACGGTGACCGCCCTCCTTCAGATGAGCGTCGTTTTCCATTTCACGGAATGGATTTCGCATCGTCGAGCATTACCGTCACCGACGTCGCGTCGTTGGAGCCAGCGAGAGAAATCGAGGAGAATCGCAAGTGTACGCCTCGCCGCAATTGGCCGTAGAAGCTGAGATTTAGGGCGCGACCACCGGCGACAAGATAGATGAGATTTGTACGACAGACCAATCAGGCTTTTGTGAAACACGCCATCTTCTCGTAGACAGGGGAAAATCTAGGGAAAGAAGACACACCACCACATCATAGCCGAGCTCGAGCAAGTGTGTGATATAATCCCCACGCCATTATTGATTGGATTGTTTCCATCAAAGCAGAGCTTGCCAGATGCTTGCGACGTCTCCCAAACAGCTAAGCTGCTCGACCGGCCAGAATTGTGTCTTTCTTTCGATCGGCTCATCGATTTATCGAGTCGCGAGAAATCCACCGCTTTATGACTTCATGGCATCTGAGAGGAGAATCAAGCAGCATCATCACAACCAGAAAAAGCTTCCTCAGATCGAGCTTCTGTTTTCGGCAGCTTGAACCAGCCAACAATTGAATTAATGAGGAGTTGCTCGCTTGCCTCACGAAGCTCGAGAAGATCATCGTCACAACTTTGACCACCACCATCTGCTGCTGCTGACAATCCCCGGCATAAGATACGTAACGGTTCCGGTGCTCAGGAATCGTAAACCAAAACTTCGCACCGGATCAGATCAGGATGAAGAATTCTCAGGTGGTTGCAGAACTTGTTCGGGAATCACGGCAGTACTTGAGTCTCCTAAACTTTGACGTTTTTGGCCAATTATCCAAGTCATCGATTCTTTATTCGGTCTCGTATCTGATAGATTCAAAGCGATTGTGCAAAAACTCTTAACCGACGGTGGTGTCGAAAGGACGAATGGTCGGTCGGTCGCTCATCGACGAACGATTCAGATCGAGCCGGACCTGGCGGCTTGGATTTCTAGAATATACATCGGTCTCGATCGAAATCTGATCTTCCCACACTTGCATTGGAAGTTGGCCGTGTCGCTTCTCATTGTCGTCATCTATCACAACATAAACACTTTGACTCGCATACATGCGGACCAACACACGAGAGCGGACCGTCGAGCGACGAGAAACAAAAGTTTCTCAGTCTGCCGAACCAGCTAAACGAAATATTGGCGAACACCGGAACACAGGAGAGAATAAAACGGTTTCGACGTCGAAATTTCTCATCTCGTACCTCTGGCTTCGCTCGAAGTCGGTTTCTCGGGACAAGATTGAAGAAGTTCCCGGTTCCTTGAATTTGATAGAAATGCTCGGAAGGATATTTCGATAAATTCGCGGGTCTAGCCCTCATAGAATATACAAGTCATCGAGCGCATAATGGAATCCGAGGTTTCTATCAGGGAGCTTAATGAGAGTCTGTTTTTGTTTTCGATCCGCATGCCTCACTTCGGATCTTCTGCCACGCTGGTTGGATCGTTTGGTTTTCCGTTGATTCTCCTTTCGTTCCATCAATCGATGGTTCGTCGTTCGTTTGTCCGACGGTTTGTACCTATGTGCGGATGGTCCGACAAATTAAAAATTCTCCAGCTTCGATCGGTGAGGTCATGTCCACGACCTCACGGACCGCGTGCTTCCCTCAAATTAGACTTCGATACATTGCTCAACAACTGGCTTTCATTCAGTGCTGACCTTCGCCGCGAAGTGATTCGCACATCGGTGGATAATTTTCAGTTTTCAAAAACTCTTCTTGACGCCGCGGCAGAAACAAACCGTGACTAAGACGTCCGGAAACTCCGTAAGGGTTCAGTTTGAAAGGATTTGATAGTTTCAGAATTGTTTCTCACATCTTCTCTGAAAAGCGGTGATTCGGATCCTCTGACGCCGAGGAACGGTCGAAGATGAGAAGAGAAGAGAATCTTCCAAGCGGAACCGAAGCTCCTTACCGCCTAAACTACGGAGGTTCGTCAGGTTGAAGGAGTGAGTCGCCCCTGACGACGGTAGCAGGTCGGTCGAGAAAAAACTCGTCTTATACACAAAAATCGTACATTTCTGGTCAGTCTGGCTCATTCATCTGTCGGTCGGTCGGTCGACTCGTCAGTTGGTCGCCAGTCGCTGTACCGGAGGAAGTCACGCAGTGAGTGAACGACGCTTTTTAGTTTGTATCGGGGGCACCCCTGAGATAACGTTGTCGTCGTCGTAGCAGTCTGTACGGAGACATCGACGACGTCTACGACCGCCGCATCAAACCACGACCGGTTCTCTATTGTGATGTCGAACTACCTCTCTGGTTACGCCGGACTGTGCACAAGCGATGGGCAGACTCGCGGGCGGGCGGTCGGTCGGTCGGTCGGTCGGGCGGACATGCACAATGGACCGCTAGTCAAGAGTCTTCACTTTCGTTCACTGTACATTCCGCCGGTAGCCGACCGCTATTGACGATCAAATCGAGCGAAACGTCCCATTTCTTCTTCCAGTTTCTCCGGCGGCGACCGAAAAGAACAGACGCCGTTCGACTCTTACCGAACGAATGTTTACTTTAACAGCGAGACACAATAATCTCTGACACACAACTCAGGTTGACCCCGTTTTTCTTCTAACCTACAGCAAGATCGACGACGGCAACGAGCGTCTGTCAGCATCAGTATCACCGAGCCGCTCGAAGATAGTATCCTGTCTTGATCAGACACAGAACATAGACGAACACAAACCCTTCCCCCGATCTCTCGGAGCAAATGGCGAGAAAAACATCGACAGAGAACAGGAGGTCTCTCTAGTTCCACTGACGAGCCGAGAATCCGATCGGTAAAGGAACTCTGTTGAACACACACAGAGAGTTTTGTCACCGGTGGCAGGGGAGGACAAACTTCGGAAAACGAATCAGAAAGCTACGAGCGACCGCTGGAATCATCAGACGAATGACTGGCTGGACCGTTTCCAGAAACACGCAACACAACAATAGAAACATTCGCTGTCGAAGTTAGGCGATCAACAAGAACAGCAATGCTAACTTAAACTCCGACGCGGACAGGATGCTTCAAAAGATGTTACGTCGGTTTCACTTGGACGCCGCCGTTCGGAATGGAAGTTGAACCGATGAGCAAATTGAGGGAAAAGTGAAGGAAAACTACACAAGGTCGATCAGCAAATCCTGGACGCGTCCATTCCGCTTACAACTTTCCTCAATCGGCAAAGCGATTACGGATAACTCGCTCGCTCGCTCGCTCGCTCGCTTTCAGCTTTCGAAGAGACTCCTCGTAACGAGAGAGAAAGGACAACCTGAGAAACACATTCGTCCAGCTTTTCATCAATTCATTCAGAAGAACCTTGTCCAATGTGTTTCCTTTTCATTCAGGTTCGGCATCAATCAGACCTATCGGCTTTGTTACAAAGTCACGGATTACGCATAAACTCGCGACGCTATCCGATGAAATATTCCGTTCGCACTTGGAGCGCTTCGAAAATAAGAGAAAACTGTCATCAGATCATGAGCCGGGCGACGGCGTCATCCGCCGTGAGCGGCCAACGAATCTGAGAGTGGTTTGTTTGCAAGCAGTGCGCCGCAAGTGTGATGATCCAAAAAGTCCGCAACGCGTCCGAACGATAACGTGGGCGTCCCCGAAGGACTCCGATATGAATTCTGGACTTGGCACAAACTGCCAGAATCTAAACTTTAGCTTCTTCTTCCACCGGATTTCAACGCGAGAATTCTCCGAGAGATTCGTTAGGATCGAAGCCAGTCTAGCGTAGCCTCGGTTTCCTCAAAAATTCAGGACAAACGGAACAGGATACTCATGAAACAATCGTGATATTAAATGTTACATCCATTTGCCCCATTCAAGAAACGGGGCAAATGGATTGAGAAAGTTCTCAGCGTCACTCACAAAAGTAGACGCCAAATGCGCACATTGTAAGTTTCGATGTGATCCCATCCACTTCTCAATTTCGCCGACCGAATCGTCACAGTATTGCCGTAGACGATTTCCGGGCTGTCGATTGAGATCGAAAGTGAATGTTGTCGAAGTTCGAAATCGATTACTCATGAAACCCTTTCACGTGGATATCGTTCGTTGGTTGTCGAATTCCAAATTCAGTAACCACCTTCGGTACGAATGAATCAGCCGGGCGCGTCGGGAACTTTTCATCCCTCGACGAACTTCAATTCCATGAGTCACCACAGAAAGCTGCTGTCAGAGCTGTCCGAGGGACCGAAAACGAAGAAAACGGTTCGCGGTTAAAATTTTGTTGAGTTTCTGCTCATGTGAAACCTTGGAAGCTGAGTTCAATCTTGCGGCAGAAGGCCAAACGTTCTGCTTAGCCGGCTCTTTACCGCTTCCGGTAGAATAATAAGGATCGTTTGAACTTTCGTTTTTCTATCGTCAAACCAAGGGTTTGAGACCGCATTACGCCCACGGCTAAAAGCGTCATTTGTTATTTAAGAGAAGCTTCTGACTCGTTGGTGAAGCATCAAACCAACAGCTGGAGCCGTCGCCGGGTTTGCTTATTTCGCCGCAAGGATTATCGAGTAAATTGAAATCGTGTTTTTATCAAATGTGCTCAATCTGTATATTATATGGGAGTCGCGGAAAATCGGATGAATGGATGAATCTTTGGAACGGCGCGAATCCGACAGAGTGGTGAGCCAAGCGCCTTCCGGCAGACACGAGAGACTCTAGCGGAGCTCGTGCGAATTCGATACTTTTTGATTCACGGGCAAGGATGTGCGTGAAAAGGCAGAAGAGAACTCGAAACGATCCTGCCTTGCCGACATAATCCGCGGTGTCTTTTGAGTCGCTTCTTTTGACTTAATCCGTAACCAGGATCCAAATAACGATGGGGCAAAGGTTCACGAACAAACGGAGCGTCCAAGATAAGACCCCACCCGTTGCTTCCGGCGCACCTTTGTTGGATCCCATAGCGTGCAGGCGGAAGGCACAACTTGAATGGTGCGACGACATTATTGACGCACCATCATCGATGGTGCGACGATTGTGTTGAAAAAAGCCCCACTGTCCGACCAATTCCAGAAATGGTATTTCATGACTCATCTAGATTGACGCTCTTTCATGAACGAACGACCCGTATGCGGCCGCGAGTGAGGCATTGATTCGCCATTCATTGATAAGACACCCAGAACCCTTCCGATGACATCAATCCGTGACAATAAAGAATCAACGGAGCTACGCTTCTATCAATTGTCTCGGTCGCTTGTTTCGTTCTTCGCTTTCGGTGCAAAAACGTTTGCCGTGCCGACTTTTCACTTGTTTCCCTTCCGTTCTTGAATCATTAGCGATTTTTCTCATCTTCGTAGATACCGTTGACGACGGGCCTTCGTAGGAAGTCCAATACTGCGGAATGTTCGGAAAGTGAAAAGAACGTCGTTTTTATACGAAAATTAGAACGACCCGCATTGTGCACCGGAACCTCACGCCGCGCATCCCTAAGGAGGATTAATCCGCAGTCCATTTGGTTCAGAAGAATTATTGGGGCAAGGAAATGATATCTAATCGAATTCAAGGCTCTAGGTGTTCACTCACTTCAGCAGCGGGAACCTCTTCACCGCCGGACTAGGAGGTTGGTACCAGTAGAACACAGAGTTTGCTATCACAGTTCCTTTGTCGCCGCGCACCGCCGGCTTCAAACACCGAGGTAAGGTGAGTTCCAACCACTTCCGAAGTCGCTTCTTGATCTCTTTCCGACGCCGAGAGGGACTTCTCAGCGTTTCGAACGTTTTCAAAAGGTCGAGCGGTGGCGTGCCCGACAAGTTCGAGCAACTCGCCGACGTACCCGACGGTGCCCAGGAACCCTTGCTGCCATCGAACGGCCGACAGGGCTTTTCTTCCAGGAGGCAGTCCTGCGGCACCCGGTACTCGGAATGGATTTCGTACGGAGCTATGATGGCGCTTCTTACACCGGGGGCAATGAGCCCTCGGTTTTCCTCAGGTGATACACATCACTCCTTAACGATGTTATTTATTCCTAAATTGCACTTCACTTCCACAGCAAACGAGCTCCGGCCCGGACTTGGGAACGAGTAACGACACACCAGTACGCACAGTATCCGTGCGAAAGTCTCATCGAAAACTGACGGCACCGTGCCGTTCGGTGGCGGATCACGGTGAGAGGGAACGCTCTCCTCTCCGCTGCGCGACCAAGCGAGCAAACGAGAAAGAAAGCAAGCAAGCAAGCAAGTGAGTGAGTGTTGAAAACACAACCGGCAGTGGCCACCGGTGGTTGCCAGAGGCGGTCGTTGATTCGAATTCGTTCTCTACCGAGTTATCGACTCGCTCGATCCCGCTAGAGATTCACTCGACAGCTGACGGTACGCGGGAGAAATCGCCGGGAATTCATCGCAGAGCTCGATCAGAAACACAACGAGACAAGTTTGCCGTAACTTGGAGTCGTTTGAATTGTGATCGGACTCCGTTGAGACCGTTTGGTAATCAGATGAGTCACCGCCGCATCGTACATGAGACCGACACCAGACACCACCCCAACGGTTTTTCGTAACGGACGACACCGAAGGACAGATGTAAGCGGCAGATGCCCATACCATACCCTGCCCTTCGCTGCTCTCATGCTCGCGCTTCGAGAAACACGGGTTTTCGGTGGCCTTGGATGAAATTCAAAACTTATTATGTTCAGTCTATCGAGTTGAATGGAGCGCTCCAGAATCTCCGATTTTCCCTCCTTCCATCGAAGAAATTCTTGGCTCATTCCAGACGAACTTCTACGATAGAATCGCTCGAAGTCTGTTCTCCGTCACAACCGATTGACTTACGCTCCGACTCATTCGGATTGCAATTCTCTTCTTTGGGTTCGTTTAAAACCACCAACGCATCTCATGCCGAAGACAGACAGTGAATCCGACTCGCTGCTCGTCGGGCCGCCACACCGGACAACTCTGACTCGTTCGCTCGCTCGCTTGCTTGATGACTGACTGATAAGACTCGTCATCAATCCGCTGACTCGAGATACGGACACCGGTTCAAGTGGAAGCTCAGAATACGGAACCGGTACCTCCTCAATAAGATCGAAATGTTCTGTTTGTGAATCGGGACGACCTCTATTCTCCGAGCGTTAATCAACCGAATCGTTTTCCATTCCAGATAGCTGTCCTTAATGATCCCTGACTTGCAGCTTCTCCTCGTTCTTGACAAACTGATGCATCGACGGACACACAGATGAACCGAAGAGCAGAATTTTCATTTCGAGAATTCCAAAGAAAACTCGTTGTTGAGCAGATCGGACGAGAACGCGAAACTCGTCGCCGTTCAGCGGCCGAGAATTTTTCAATGATGTCATTAACGTCTCGATCCGAAGTCGGCGGAGTTGTGCACACTTCGTCTACTCCCCCCTTCGCCCCTCGTCTCGTCCCTTGGAATTTCGGCAGCGTCAGAAGTGGAGGAAGGGAAGCTGTTTGACATAAGCTATGTTTTAGCAGAACACACAGGACTCTCGACTTTTGACTGTGCGATCAAAGGATCGATCCACTGGCCCGTCGAAGAAGTCAGAGACATCGTGACGTTTTTAATTCACCGTTGGCAATCAATAAACTTTCGGCTTTCGAGCGCCCCGGAGCGGATCCGTTCGGCTTCTGCTCAGGATTTTCTGACCACACACACACTCTCTGGTTTAAACCCTGGATGAGCTTTCCTTCCTCTTTATTGGATCCAACGGGGGCAGGGAGGATAGCATCACTTTATTACGGACCGTAATCGCGGGCATCACGCTATCCATCGGAGACAGACGACGCTCATCGAGGTCGTGTATCCGTTCGGAAACCAATCAATGCGTACAATGGTCCATCAAAGCCACCTCCCGACGTTCTTTTTTTCTAGTGCACCGCTTCCAGTGCGGCCGAGGCTCAACGGGATGCGATGTATTGTCAATCGTCTTCAACATTCGTTCGCCATTCCCTGACATTTTATGTTTCTTGAGAAGTTCGGACTCCGAATTGAGAAGAAAATAAGTTGAAATCCACCCGGCGGGATAACGCCTGACCACTTCAACGGGAGTTGACGTCATAGAGCGAAAGAAGCTCTCACCCAGAAAAACAAAGAAAATATTCCCGAACGAGTTCCCATCGAGTTAATCTTCCCTTCGAAATTCTCACTTTGATAACCTCCAAGGGTCGTGACCCGTTTGGGAATTAAACGCGAGAATAAAATGAGGAAAATTTATGACATGATTTTTCACGTTCCGAGGAGAAAGAATGTCCGTACTCTCAGCCAAGTGGCCATTTAAATGGCGGTAATTTCGACGAGGCCACCTCGGGAGCACATGATTGACTCGCTGCGCTCGCGGGATCACACATCCTCATTATGCCGTGGACTACGGGAGCGTTCAGGAGTTTTTCGGTGAACGTCTGTCCCGGATCTTGACGAAGGGGCCACGGGAGAACCAATGAATGATTTGCGCGAAGGGAAGTCGATTGGAATGGAGATCTTTTGAGAATTTATCGAACCAAGTTCGTCGTACTGCTCTACTCTACTAGTTGCTACCAATGACAACTCGGTTTCAGAGTTTTGGGCGAAGACAGAACCGGTCCCGTGCCAAGATGGCTCATTCTGAGTTCTGAGTTACTCTTTTGAATGCAGTTTGGCTAAACGGAATGAACGTTCGTTCAAGAGCTACGACTTGAGTCCTTGATGACCGATTCAACGCCTCGACTCTCGAACTCCACCTGACTCAAACTCACGAATCCAAAAACGTTTCCACCGGAACCGTTGCTGTTCAGGAGTTCACATAGACTCCAATCGGAATTGAGAAGAAATCAGAAGAAATTCATATCCGTATCGGGACTTGCGGGTCACAGTATTCCACGTACAGCAGTTGCGTGGGTGGTTCGGATGTGGATAAAAACGAATATCATGAACTGCGGAGCCTTTTGATAAGAACCTGACCTTTTTTACGTTTTTATCATGATTTACGAATAAATGGTCCTCTCGGCCGCTGTTTTAAGAAGCGTTCATGGAGGTTTAGGTCAGGCAGAGAACTCTGATCTCACTGAGAACATTCCACAAAATTCACGTTTTTCGGGCTCTTCCGGAAAACTTTGAAAGAATTCGCTCTAACAATCTCGGAAAAACAGTGACTGATGGACCTCGGCTCCAATCGATCATGTGGTCGATATCTATGAAGTCGATCCTGGAAGGAACTTCATCTGGGAACAGGGCGGAAACACCGATTTATCGTCGGAAATACATCGTCGCGTTCGAATGAACTTTTAACATCACAGCGATATATTCGACAAGTCTGGAAATTGGATTCAACTCTTCGTTCGTTAAGAAGCACGTGGGAAGCGTGGCATTTACTTTTGTGTCCAAAAAACTCGAAATACCAAAGACGTAAGAGAATGGAGAGGTAACCGTCGATCAAATAAAAATCAATCTACTGCGTGGCGGGCGAGAAAACAGTCGCGTGTTGATTAACGTCCCACCAACCCGTTGGACACATCGCGATAGCATAACCGAAAACGATAAAGAAATCACTCCAATTTCGACGCCATCGAGCATCGCACTTCTCGATAGGGGCGCTGAACGCTTTCGCAAGTTTTGCGTTTTTGCACATCCACCGCCGATCGCTTATCTTTACTGGAACTGGAATTGGTATTTGTGAAAATATCGTGCGTCTCAGGGAAAAAACAAATTCAATATCAGCGATCGGGTCAAGTCGAAAACAAGTGGTGCTGGGTTAAGACGCCCATATCCGAAACACTTCCAAGCTGCGAACCAACGCCGCGAGAAATCGAATCAGGTGACATCGGATTGAGCTAACCTCACTCAGTTCTTGTCCGTTTGTCGCGCTGCGTTCAGAATCGAAAGAGAAGAAAACATTCTGACCGAAGGGTTCGAGAGTTTTCCAACTAATTCCCCGCCTGTGATACTCCGCAGAGTTTCAACTGGCCGTGCCAATGTTACTGAGTGCGTTGTAATCACTCGTCATACTGAGGCCCAGAAGTTTCTCTAGAATCCGGTCGGTCGGTCGGGCTAGCAGGCCGGCGACCCGCCGAAATAATCTGACGAACAAGAGGCCTGCGGATTTCCGGCTGGTGTATCTTCCACGCAGAGAACGCGCTTTCTGTTTTGCTCGCTGTTCCAAGTCGGAGTGGTCTGCATTAATTACACTGCCAGCAGATGCCTGCAGCCAGGAAGGCAGTCACTAATGAAGACTACGTACGTCGCTTCTGAGGCTAACGGCGGACGATGTCGTTGCGAGGACCCCGCTGATAAGGCGTCAGATATCCATCCGTCGTTTCGCTGAAGAATTTTTTCCTTGCTCATCGTAACCGCCGGCTGGATCTGAGATAGCGCAACGACGGCCGAGGAACTCTCCCACAGTTATCGGGACGACACAATTTCCAGCTTGCTATCAGAACACATTGCTCAAAGCAGAATCACTTTTGAAATTCAAAGCTAGAATATTATGTTGTGAGTGGCTCAGTCAAGCCGTAGCTTCGTTAGTCGCTATGAGAGGTTGGGTGGGTGTAGGTAGATAGTTGGACGGCACTAGTCGCTCGCTCGCTCGCTCGCTCGACCGAATGAGTGAATGAGTGGCTCCCATGCCTGCGCTCCCAAGCATGCATGACGTTACGGATCCTAAATCGAAGCCTTGCATGACTTCCACCTGGTCCTGGCTCACAGATCAAAATCAACACGATGAACGTCGAACGCCCAGACGAGTTCTTTGATCATCTGCTCACAGGCGTTCCAACATGCTCTGGAGGACGATCTGCATGGTCGTCCGGAACGAGTGAGTCCATTGAACCGACGATTGATAGATCTCAGTAACCGACTACTCGACCGATCGTTATTCAATTGAAGGGATCTCCAAAATTTCCAGCAAAAGTTTCCATGCAGTAGTTGAGCTCGTTTATCAACGATTTGGGAATACAATTTCTCAAGCTCCTGATGGATTCTGTATGAGCTCGGATTCGATCGAAAAATTCCTTCTCCCGCGCTCTCTGCAGCTTTTTGAAGCAAAAATTCTCAAAACCGGAACGAAACTGAGTGGGTCAAGTAGAAGACGCAGGATGCAATTTATGCATTTATGTGGTGTGCTTCGAACTTCTGAGTTTTTGAAGGAAACCAAATCCGACAACCTGCAAAAAGCGGATTTCCTCTAGAAGCATTTCGCCGGCTCCTTCACCTTCCCTCCTCTCTTGTTGTCGTCGTCGTCGTCGTTTCTCTTCTGTCATCAGCATTTAGATGATCCGCGTCATCTTCACTCAAGACGGGAGCTAGTCACTCTGCCTACCCTGCTGCCTGCCTGCCCGACCGCCCGGTTACGCTTTCAGGGCGGATTTGAATTTATTCTGCTGTCGAGTATTCATATTCTTCACCTGCCCGATCACGGAATCGACGAAACGCACAGAATTTCGAAAATGCTCGGATCCAACGGATCGCCGATTCTGGTCGTCGGCGACAGCCTTGCCATTAAGGCAGTGCCGTATGTTCGTCAGAGTCAGTCAGTCCACGGGTGGACTAGCCAAGGATTTCCGGGGCTGCCCTAGTTTCTTTCACAATGTTCACCGGTCGGCGATATCCGAAACGTGGTCGTCTCGCTGGATCCTGTCCAACCTGATGCACGAACAGCCGGAACCTCCAACAGCACCCCAGCAATCATGGCAGATTATCGTAACTGATCCGCTTCTGTCAACAGCTTTCACACCTTTACCGGAGACCGAATTGCGATTAACAGGACAGAGGACATCTTGTCGTCGTTTTCTCGATGACATTCCACAGACTGTGGGAAAAGCATTCACTGAACGAAAGGGCACGAGTTCATCAACGAGGAAGGTCTTTCATTCACTTCTATTTGTTGTCGGAATACATTCCAGAACAGACCTTGCCAGGCGCCGAGCATCCAACGCACTCACTCAGTCAGTGAGATCGGTCGCTCTCTCGTTTACTTGCTTCAATTTGTCGAAGCTTGGCATCGGCCGTGTGAAAGATTGTTTGTTCAGAAATGTTTTTCTGTTCAGACGACATGAGTCGGCAGTACCAACAAGGCATGAAACAAAAGCAACAATCGACAAGCCTCATCTATCAGGACGTGACATAGCGTTTTCACCAGTTCTCAGAGAATAGTTGAAGAACTGAAGACTTGGTGGGAGAGCTGTGGGAGGCTAGCTAACACATCCGTTGACAGCAGCAGCAACAATCATCGATGACATAACAATAAAGTAGCGGAGGAACGAATAAATCTTTTCGGAATCGACGGATAAGCAGCACGGGAAGAGAACGAATTGTTGATCTCGAAGCCCAAAGATTCGAACTCCTTCGTTCCATCCAAGACATTGATTCAATAACGCGTCCTAGGGATGCAAGCCAGACGATTCTTCTGATCGACGTCAGAAGAATTGGCGCAAAAAACGAAGCCAAGTTCGTCGGACAACTTGGGAGGCAGAACACTGATGTAGAAGCGGAAAAAATAAGTTACGCTGGACAGAATGAATGAGGGCTTTCTGGTGCTCGAGCCAAGGACATTTCAATCCTTTACGTTCGTGAATCCCCGTCCTCCTCGACAGACTGCGATCAGACAATAAACAAAGTTGCGTAAGTTGTTCCTCTTTCGCTTCTGTTCCGAAACTGGTGTAGCTTGATAATTCTTACATTCGATCGCGACGGGAGCGAATGAGTTGGATAAAATGACAACGCGATCGCGGAAAGCCTCGCAATCAGTGCTCTGGCCGGCCCCACCGTCAAACGGAGACGATTCGCTGGCGATATTTTGACGTTGAAGAGCGGAGCTCAAGACCGAAGCTTAGTTGACTCGGTTTCTTTGCGACATCGAGAATTGCCGAGCAAATGAACGCAGTCGGCTCCATAACCAGGCTACGTGTAGGGATGATGGGTGTTTTCTGGCTGAATGTAACTGTCGTTCGAGCGGCTCTCACCTTCAGCTCGAGCAGTAATTCAACGATTTTGGCACGGATTAGCGGGTCGTTTAGTCACGGGGAGCTGTTTCTCAGTTATGAACACATTGCAAGATCCACGATTTATCAAACAAAATATCATTGACGACCGATTAAGTATGTTCTACTCCGATTACGGCAACTTGCTGTTGTAATCGAAGCGGTCCCCGAGATTTTCTTGAACGAGTCGCCTGAAATGAAATCGCAACAACATTCGGTGCCTCTGAAGAAAGGAAGCTCACAGGGAAACGCCGCCAGATCACATCCAAGTTTACCGATAATAAGTACGCAGTGAGGAAGAAGATAACGACAAAGATGATGGATCTGAGGTAATTCAATGCGCGGGCCCTCTATGGGCCCCACGCCCACAATCGACCCCGGACTACGACCCCAATCACCGCAATCACACAGTTCTCTGAGCCACTTTCTCTCGATTTCCGGAAAGCATCGTACGACGCAGCATCAGCGTGAGCTCAAGCGAACGAACAAACAAACGCGCACAATCACCTGTTTGGAGTGTCGGATAATGTCACCGACGCGGCGTCAAGCACACTTATCGACCGTTGGCATCGGTAGCCACTGGTTCCGGTGCTGTTCATAGAAAATTGTGAAAATGAATTCAGTGAATCATCGCTTGTGGAGTCAGATTTTTAGATTCTTTTCGAAATACTGGGCGAACCCAACGGATTGAAGAAATTCGATCTCGAGAACGAAAGCCCCGCAAGAATTCAGCTGAATTCGAAATTTGAAAAATGGGGAGAAGTTTTCTTTCGTTTCGATTTGGCTTCGTGCACTTCACTGACAACGTGATCATGTGTTTTCAATCCACAGCGGCTGTGCTAGCCGCGGTGGCATCGTCGCGCTCACAAAATTTTGAATGGCTTGAGAAAATCAGCATTTTAAGAAGGAGTCGTGAGTTTCATGCGTTTTGTAGCAGCGAGCGACTTGTTTTGCCCCTCACTTCATGAACGAATCGTGGGCGTACGACATTCCGGAGAATAGTCATCATTCCAACAGGTTTCCTGGCTTCCTCTTGAGGAATGACGAGTTCGTGGAAAGAAACTCTCGGTGCGCCATTTACGCGACTCGGTGGGCTCTTGATGACGGATATGACGGCGAAAACGAATCCGGACGATATTTTCCGGAGAATTTGCATTTTTTGATGAGAAGCACACAAGATTGAATCTGATTGTTCCCATCGATAAATCACTTTGAAAAAATCGAGTGGCAATATAAAAAACGACTCCTCATAACTCTTGTAATTTGATGATCTTTTCGGTTTCTTGCTTCGTAATTGAACGCTCTCAAGGAATGCGCGAGGTGTTTCTCGCTCGGGATCCGGAAAATTTCCGCGGATTCCCCAAGAACTCATCTCCAAGCTCTCGTCGGGGAATGACTGCAAATGGTTCAGGCCTAAATCAGTATCTCGTGAAATCTGGAATGTCATCTTGTCATCAGAGAATCATTCGCTCCAGAGAATTCCCAGGCTCCGTCTTGAAGCTAATCAGAGAACTCCTTAGAACGGACTGAAAATGAAGCGCCATAGTAGATCACGATCAGCCGAGTCATCGCTCCGAAGGATGAATTTCAGTGAGAATTCGTGAAACTGTTTCTCTCGGTGATATTTCGACTAAATTGTACGAGTGCTTTTTCAAAGCTGTTCGCACCATTTTGATACGAGCCTCCCCCGCTTAATTTAAGCAATTTATCAAACACAAAAAAGAAGACCAATTTACGACGAAATCACACACGGGCTCGACCCAGTGATGTGCGCCATTTTCCGATCCTTCAAACGCTCGAAATTGAATTTCCAGGACTGGCAAAGTGGGGATCAAGATGCCCCAATGGAGCCAAATTCTGACATGATCCTTCTCCGTTGCAAATTGAGGATCATCAATTATTATTGGAGATTTTTGCAGAATGACGATTCCCAGTGGTGGATTTGGATTTTCGGAGACTGCTCCTAGACTCCGGGTACATTCATCCGAGGCCGGCGACGAGCTCTCGATGCCATCACGCTGTCTGCTTCGAGCAAGGGTATGACTCGGTAAGAGATTCCAACGCCATTTGTCATCGTAGCGAGAAACAGCCGGGAAACTCGGTCAGAAAACATGATGTGAAACAAAGGAGAACATGCTCAAACCCTCACAACAGACGCTCTCGAAATAACCACGAGAGCGCGGCCATTCAATCAAACACGTTTCTACGAACACAGCTCAGTTGACAACAACACAGTGGTTCTGTGGGCTACTAGATCCAGAGCGTAGTTGTCATCGGGTAGAACGTCCACATGTTGCAACTGAGTCAGGCTTCAAATAAGACATTCAAGCTCGCGAGCTTCATTTATTTAACCGGAGGTTGTAGGGCTGAATTTGGCGAAGCCAGACATCTCTGAGACCTTCCGCTGGCAAGATGCGAGAACCGGTTTTGGACGTAACCTTTGAGTTTTCCGCCCGAGATTTCGTTGTTGTGAATCACGGACCGGATCCTGGTACAAGTAGAACGTGAAAATGCCAATTCCACGATTCAATGATCAGCCCCGACTGGACTGCGCGAGGGTTGACGCTCATTCTGTAGCCCTGTCGGGGGAATCGGAGTGCTCGACAAAAACCGATGTAACCCAGATCTGTGTAAATATCGGAGAAACCGAAGTTTCAAGGCGTGAAAAGTTCATTACTACGGTTCCATAGCAGCTTTCAGGTCAAAACTATCCCGGATTTGCGGAAAACGCTGTGGAGGAGAACTAGGTACATACATTTCTCAAGGGACGGCCGTTTGATAAGCGTATGTTGAGAATATTTCTTTAATACTCATTCTAGACGGAGAAAAAAGCCGTGACGGAAACTTTTTCCCACACACGCGCATACAAACAGGGACTTGTGGACGAACAGACGGACCCGCGTACGGGTCCAGAAGTCTTCTGACAGCGAAATTACCGTAGCAAGGTTGACAGCTTCAGATTGTCTGTATCTACCGAATTGGGACATTACTACCTCTCTTCACTCGGATTCACTCGGGTGTGGAGTAACGAGGAGTAATATTACAAATTTCGCCACTGAAGGTTCTTCGAAGTTCTCGTCACTCTACGGAACGTAAGGTGTCAGATTGTATCGAATTTTTTTCTTTTTTTTTCGGAATGGAATGTGTTCCATGGAGCAATCTCGACCGACCGGCCTGACGCTTAAAACGAACTCAAACACAACGGGAAAGCAATCGCACCCATCCCGGTTTCTCTGAGGAGTCTCCGAACTATGAGTGAGCTGCGATGTTTCCATATTGGCAGCGTAGTTTGCCTGTGAATAATCGCCAATCACTGCGGGACCAACTCGAGATTGTTACAGCACCTCATGAGCATCGACGAGATGGCGCCGTCAGATCCACGACCAAACAACGTCTCGGTCGAATAAGTTGCCACGGGTACCGTCGTGGCCGGAGCCGCAGCATGGTCTCCAACCGAGGAGATCGTGGTTCCTGTTCTTAACGAACAAAGTCTACTACCAGGAGGCCTCCCTCTCGAGATATGTACACGTCTGGGTACGTCTTCTCTTTTATGATTATCTCAACTATGCGCGCTTGCCGATTCCTAACGAGTAAACAATCATTCGCAGATCGATATTGACCGAATAATTGTCATGTCGTGTTCAATGAAATCAACACATCTGGGATTTCGTGTTGAGATTTGTTGGTGCCGCAGAACTTCGCAATGGACATCTCCGAATTCGAACTCGCTCCACGATATCTGGAAATGCTTGTTGTCTGCCGGAGTAGGCAACGAGTCGGATCGCCGTTTTGAGCTTTGTCATGATACCAACAGCTCGGCAGTGTTACGGAAAGGACTTCTCCTTTCTGGTGTTTTCAACTTGAGCTTGGCTTCACCCTCCAGAATACGGGTTCAGGATTTCCAAATGGAAAAAGCGCCCGAGCAATGTCGTGCAGCTTCTCGAATTTCGTTTCCTACCATCAAGACCGAGATTCATAAATTATGTTGACGATGACTAACGAAGTACCAACCCGGCTTTCTCGTCGATCCCGACAATAACACGATATTTTCAACCGCTGAGAACGAAATTTCGGATTTCTTCCCGTTGTACTTCACATGGTCGGAGGAGATTACAATATTCTCATGGCAAGCCAACAATTGCTCTGAACAGGTGCGCCGGGGTCCCAGACCGGGTGCTGGCATCTGCCGCCATCATCCGAGTTATGAACAGAAAGCGAAAAGGGAAATTATTGAATAATATCAACGTCTTCCGGAATTGTGAGCGCCGATGTAGCGTTGGTTGGTCACTCAGTAACAGTTTATTGCGAAAGCATCACTGCCAAAGGTCGCAAGGTCTGACTTCTTCTTTTCTTCTTTTTCTCCGCGTTCTGTCTTCAGATGTCCGTGGCCATCGAGCGAAGCAGCCCGAAAAACGCGACGGGAAGGTGTCGTTCTCAACCCATTCATTAAATGCCACGGTGATTACACCACTTGCAAATCGTTGCAAACATCTAGAGACGATGAGGATCTATGGATCTAGATGAGCTCTCTGCCTCGAAAACCAATATGGGGATCCGATAGTGTCCCCGCTTCCCTCGAACACGAGGAACACCAGATAGAGGGACGATAGTAATAGGGTCAACCACGTTCAAGAGTCATGGCAGTTTACGGATGATAGATATAGAAAAGTATGAGAATGTATACGGGAGCAGTCGAAACCAAGTGAGCGAGAGCAACATCACAAGTTCGGTCCGAAAACGACAGCCTCAATGAATTTGTTTCGCGATTTCCAGGACGTTTATCGTTGTGACGACGCCGACGTGGGCGCATTCGCAGCAAATGAGACTCTTTGCGGTTCAGAATCATATCTTAGCCTGGAGAACTATTTTCCATGATCGAATCAGCGTCCACGATCAATGGATTAGACTTACAATGACAGCAGCGTCATCTCCAAAGGCGTTATCATAACGTGGATACTTCAAAAGGAACGCCTGCGGACCTCGACACGCACAAAATCCAATCGATGCATCACCGATTCCACAGCATTGATGGAAAAAGAGCAGAACTTCGTCGGATTTTTGTTTTGGCTTCAAACACGCCGCGACAACCGCAGTGGCCCGAAACTGCTTTTGAAGAGGGGAGTTTCTTCCTACAAGGGCCCCTGGTTTGGCCCTCGATCTCTGCTTCTGGTGCTGCTACCGCTGTTGTTGTTGCCGTTAGAGAACGGGAAGAAGCCCACGATGCGAGAGTAGGAGGAGGTCTGCGAGACTGTCTCTCAGATCAGACAGAGCACTAAGTGGAGATCGTCGTTTCCGGCACCGAGCCGGCATCCCATTGTGTGCCTCAATGTCCGCGCACCATTCCCGGGAGCGCCACGCTCAAAATTCGAACATTCTCCGAGTCACGTGAATGATTGAGAACTTACATCATAGGAATGAGTGTTAATCACTCGATCGTTTTACCATTCGTTTATCAGGAGATCACGGTGTCCCGGATTCATCTCCAGACAAAATTCAGAAGTCATCCTTATATATTACTCTGATTTATACAATTTCTTTCGATGAGTTTCTGAAATTTCGTTCGGTCTATACTCATAACGCGTCCGTTGGCATTCCAGTGAGCGGAATCACGCCGCCAGAACAACTGGATGGTCCTTCTGGGTTACAGAAGTCGGAAGTGTTGGAGGAAATGTCAAACATTTCACACTATAATTTGACTCCAGCCGTGCCGAGCAGCTGATCTGCTGTTTCTTCGGCGGTAAGCGATGTTTAGCGTTGCTGGCAGCGGAACGCCGTCGAAGTCAGCATTGCAATAGTATAAGCTCAGCTGAGCGGTTGTCGTCAATGATTGATTCGCGTTCCGTTGGATATCATCCCCGTCCAATTTACCCCGATCACTGATTATTCTTACGCTCGTTACTTCGATACTCATTTCAATCTCATTCGTCAAAAGGTTCCAGGGATACTCGGATAACAACTCGAATCTTGTTTTCCGACCTAGAAGACTAGAAGGAGACTACTTTTGTCACGAGATCCATTTCGAATTCTGGTTGGTGCAAATCGAGGCGCTCGGCTGATCGGCCGCAGAGCCACTCGCGTGAAATTTCCGCCGCTATCTGCGAGTAGGATAACGCTTCCACCTTTTCGTCGCCTGTTATCGTGTCGGTGAACAAAACTCCGACATGCGCGCGACCCCATACGATGAGCGCCGGTAGCGCCCATAATTCTGAGATCGTTTCCAGAGCTGGTCAAGTTTGTCAGCGCTCAGATTCGTCCATCGGCACAAAATTTTCGCTCTTCGGTCTCATGGAACTTCCCGAAGCAGATGGCAAACTCCCAATCATTCTCATTCTGCCAACGTCATTCCTACCAGAGGGATCTATCTGCCTAGTAAGCGCGACTCGGATAGACAAAACGAATAACACGGAAACGCGATACTGCTTGTGTCATTATTTTACATCTGATGGCTGACCGCCGGATATGCTGGACTCGTTTGGTTCGCCTCAAGGGTGGGGTAGCGCACCACCTCCGATCTAAATATAGAACCCCCAGGTCTTCTCTTTTTAACGCGGCTTCAGAGCGACTTCAACAGAACCCGATCTCTGGAAAGCATTCCATGAGTCGTGTCGTATTTTGTTCGCGAAAGTTCAGCTGTTCGAAAGAACAATAATCAGAGAGATAAAATTCCAGGAGTTGAACAACAGCGTTACCGAAAGGGTTCATTGGTCTCCTTACCTTTTTTTCTCCTGTGAGTCAAAACTCCTCCCGAGTCCAAAAGTTTTCGCGAGCATTTTTCGCGACTCTTTCTCCACCGACTGAGTTCCTGGTTTTCACTTGTTTCCACCGAACATCACTCCAGCAGGCTTGGTGCCGTATCTGTCCGGTGTCTCTCAGATGAGGGCGCACGCACGGACGCCGCGCAATCTCGAAAGCACTTCAGAGTTGGCGGCAAAATCAAACCTCAACTCGGGATATATTTCGATAGTCTCGTTGCTCACTGCGGCAGAGACACCGAGTAGAGTCGCACAACTCCGGCCAGATGACTAGGAACGGGATCTATGGTGATTCCGGAATCGATATCCCACAGAGCATACTCATCAGCTCTTGCGAATACTTCATTAGAGTCTCTCGAGCATTTCAGCGCCAACGCGAGAACTGCTATGAAAGCTAATCAGAGTTTCACCGGTTCTTCTAGGAAATAACAACTCTCTCATCGACAGAACCAAACAAAACATTCACTTTCTTATGATTCACACACACACACACACATCGAGACAGAGAAGCACATAGACAGACGGTCCGACACTTGCAGCGGCTACTACCGCCCCGCATACATGCAATTCTTCGGAACGGGGACTACGTGGATACGATGTTCCTTATGGTATGGAAGGAACGAAACCTCAAACTAACGTTTCAGTTCAGGAACAAGAGGAAAGAATCACGGGAAATTACTAAAACCATTTCTAATGTTAAACTGAATCTTCCTCAAAGCAGCAGACGACATGGCCCGCTTCGCTGATGCTGATGATCTCTGCTGGGAGGGATCAAAACACAGAAGCTCGCATACTTTGCCTTCGTCACTTGTTACCGACAGGATTGGCGATAGAAAGCGAGAATAATGGGGGCTGCGTGAGAAGATGGGGAAGACCTCAACATCACTTATGGGATCGATCGCCATATTTCTCAGAGAAGTTTGAGAGAAGCGAGTTGTCCTCTCAATGATTCCTCCGACGATGCATCCGAGACTGTCCACATGGCGACGCCGGGAAGATGGGTACGTATGCGCGTACGCCTCACGTCGAAAGAAAGCATTCTCCTCTTGGATACAGATCAGGTTGACCCTGATGATGACCAGCGAGGAACTCCCACGTCCTAGTAGCTGCTATGTGAGCTCTATCAGGAGAGCAACGAAATCCTTAATCGGTGGCATAAGAGAAAGGGATTGTGTGAAACGTTGTGACATGATCATAGATCATTGTCAAAACTAAGACATTCGATCCCATTTTCGAAACTCGTGAATAGTAGCTATTCGTTGATATCGGACTCGGATTAGTGTTGGGATTCAGCGGTTCAACACGCCTTAGCGGCGATTTAAGCTGGATTCCGGTGCGCTGGCTTCCAGGCTTGCCAACCAACTATCGTAGCTGCAGCTGCCGCAGACCTTTAAATCACGCCGGCTTCATTTTCACTGCACCCGTTATCCCTGTGTTCACGTTTGGAGTTAAGTCGCCGGATGTCTACATAAAAGAACCCTCGGTTGAGACGAGCACCAGGGCGTTAAGAGGAACGATAGATTCCCGATAGACATGCGATTCGAAGACGGGCCCGCTGATCCGGCACCAGGTCTCAGGACCTTCCCCTGAGCAACCTCTCCAACCTGACCGTCACCACGCTGAAACGTCTACTCTGATAAAAAAGCTACACCGCCGGCTCACTCAAGGCGAATGCGAATCTGATGAATACACACACTGATGTACAGGGCCGGATTTAGGATTTTGCCGCCTATAGGCTAACCAAAATTTGCCGCCTTACATGGGTTGATCTGTGACCTAGAATCAAAACTTCGTTCTTTCCAAAGTATGCGATAACTTCGTTCACTTCTAGCCAGCTTGTTGCTCGACAGACGTACGCGGTGTCGTGGTTGGACATCTTGAGCGCAATCCTTTGCCGCCACGGCTCGCTGAATATTCACTTGCCTGACATACTGAAAGGAAATTTTCGCCGCCTATCGAAAATTTGCCGCCGTAGGCTATAGCCTACTTAGTCTATATAGTAAATCCGGCCCTGCTGATGTACATATGCGATCTTTCAATCCGTCAAGGACGTCGCCCGTTCCACAAGGGTTCCCAACGGAACAGCGTGACGTTCTTCGCGAACAGATTTTCCGAGACATTGTTCCTAACGGAGACAATGAGACGGCCGGCCAGGCTAGCATGAACTCACTTCTGGCTCGAAACATCAGATATTTGGATAGCACAGCTCGCCCCAAATCATAACATTCATCACTTACCACACCCGGGCCACCAGCACTCAGTTTTCGCGCCGCATTTCAAAATCACTCTCTCTCGGAACCCTGACGTCTGCGACCATTGTTTTGGCTGGGACTCCCTTTGGAATGGTGGTAAGTGGTACATCCATCGCGAATCCGGCATCCATCGAATAAGGAACGACGTTCTGCTCAATAGTGAACGAAAGCTGTGGCCAGTGGTGGTATAGGCGAAGGAGCACGGAACGTGATCATGGCGCCGGCGAAAGACAGACTGGTCGGCCGAGTTGATTTGCCACTGTACTCAATTAATGTGGTCTCCGAGCGACACATTGTCGTGGCAGGTGGAGGTGGTAAATCTAAAACCGGCGTTGCGAACAAACTTGTAAGTCCTGATCGCCTAGCCAGAGTAGTACGCGAATTGTATGATGCCGTCAATCATGAAGTGACGTGTCATCTGTTCTTAGCTCACTTCTATCAACGAACATATGTTCAAGACTATGCTCGTCTCTTCTAATTCATACTATCTCATTCGTGGTTCCGATCGGCTCGAGTGCTTGAAATTAGCTCTCCTTTTCTCGTAACCTACAAGCTAGCATTGCAGTGCCAACAGAGACGCGCATCGATTCTCGAAGCGATTCTCACTCTCATAGGAACTACCTCTCTGTTTTGACCGGCCTATCCACTGAATATTCTTCAGAAGTCTCCCGGTTACGGAGTCATCCTCAGAAACCTCTGCAATCGTTCTTGTCTCTTCTTTTACAGGAAGTTCTTGAACTTATCCCGGAAGAGAATGGCTCGTTCGCGGCGGAGGTTGTAGCGAGCCATGAGACACCGGACGCCGTTATGAACTCTACAATCTGTCAAATAAAGGATTCGAGGCATCTATTCATTGCTGCCGGAATTGAAGACATGTGCGAGATGTATCGGATGAAGTACACCTTACAAAGCCCCAAGTTTAGTAACGGATCTGTCAAAAACCATGACGTCACCACAAACAATGGTAAAAACTAAACTCCAATGCGATTGAAGAGTTGCTGACGATGCCATGAGTTCATGAAGTGGAAAGTGTTATCTCTCAGCAACTTCAAGATGAAGTGCTTCTCGGCTAATCTGACATGAGTGTGCCCGGAGAGGGCTTTGTCTTTCTTGACCGCCGATTCGTCGACTCGGCATTCAGTCTAAAATTGAACTCTTTCCAGAAGCCTCTGTGCGGAAACGCAAACTCGGAGCGGGGGACGCCGAACCTCCACGGGTACCTCCGACCCCACGGGATGCTAACCTCAACTCTTTGAGACTGGGATTCGACATAACGCCCGAGATTTCGTTCAAAAGCGACTTCAGCAAGAAAACCCCTTTTCAGAAAGTGGTCCGTTTTGCACCACTAAAAGGAGTGATCCTCACCGGTGGCGGGGACGGGTTCCTCCGAGCATGGAAGGTATTCGAACTCATTCCACAAAATAAGATCTCATCTCTTTCGGTCTTTGAGTTGATTCCGATTCGACTGCCCGCAACCTGGATAAAATCTTCATTTCTCTTCACGCAGAGTCCCACCTTCAACAAAATGTTCGAAGTGAAGGCCCATTCCGAAGCGATCGACGACATCGCCGTATCTACTCAAGACGAATCCATAGTCACGATAGCAAAAGATGGGAAGGCTTCCGTTTGGACGTTCGACGGCGAGAAACTCTTGGACCTGAACGTCGAGCTACCTGTGAAAGACAAATACGTCTATAGAAACTGCAGGTCTGTATCATTACTGAGTGACGGTTGACCGTCGATTGCGTGAAGATGAAATGAGTCGCAGACTCATGCAATTCTTCCGATCTCCATGATTTCTGTTCTTGCAGGTTTGGAGTCGTCGAAGGCAACAGATCCGTGTGCCGGATGTTCACACTTTTGAATCCAGCTGCATACAAGAGACCACCACAACCGACTTACATTGTGAAATGGAATCCTCATAAGGGTTTCATGCCTGAAAAGGTCAAAAATGCTGGGATTGATTGTTTCTCCACCATGGCCGTGAGGTAAGAACTCGCTGCTCCGCTGAGTGAACTCAATCTCTCGGACGATTTCAGCGCTGGCCTCAATGTTAAAACGAAATTCCTTTTCAGCGATGACGGCGTTTTCGTTGGAGTTGGTCGACTATCGGGAACAGTTGAGATTTACATTGCGTTCTCGCTCGAACGACTCTACGTTTGTGAAAAATCTCACAGTACCTTCGTTACGGGATTAACGTTTCTCCGATCCTGCCGAGAGACGAGGAACTTGACCCAGAGTGATGCGACTTTGATCTCTATCTCTGTCGATAATAAGCTGAAGGCACACTGTATACCTCCTCAATGTAAGTCTGTTTCGAACTTTTTCGCTTTCAGGATAGAATTCGATCTGTATCACTACTCCGAAAATACGGTGGTTTCTAAGCGACTGTTTCTCAACTTTTACAGCATCGATGAGTGTTCTTGGGATCGTGTGTTTCTTTATTTGTTTCATGGTTTTAGTGTATATCGCGCTGAATGTCCTAGGATTATAACGAATTTTCAAATGAATAAATATTTAAGCGAAGTGAATTGTTGGCACAATCTCATCATGAATATTCTTCATTTCATCCCTGCTGATAGTATGACGCCGTATTTCCACATCATAATGAGTGTCCCAAAGTTTTGCGACCTCAAATGTCGAAATCTCTTGACGAAAAGATTCGAACTCTGATCTTTTCCGACTCAACAATACTTTTTCACGGAGGAGGACCCGAGCTTATCTTCCTCCCTTCCCCGCCCCCCAATGTCTAGAAATCTTATGATGCGTCCTGAATGTAGGCACCGTTCGTCGTGGCATGTAGGAACCACAACATATCTCAGTTCCAACGGCATTTTTCGAGGTCGTCATGAGCACAGAATGACCCGAACTTGCGATTCCAACAATGAGCATTCGGTTCCGAAATTCTAGAATATTCTCATCCGGAATGTCTAATATGTACCTATTCAGAGAATTGACATCATAACGAAAAAAACTTGCATTTTACTTGAGCTTTTTGTAAGGCATGACTAAACTTGGTGTCTAAAGAATTGTTGTCACACAGTTGTCTATGTGATGAAATTTCTTCGGATCGCCCCAAAGATTCCGTCTACATATATGGTAAGTTTCTGAAAGATAATCATTCCAAAGGGTAGCCTGCTATCATGATTATGCTGGTACCCGAGGAATAAGATTGCAGAAGATCAACCTGCTGGAAGAGGTATATTCCTCATAATTTTCTCCTGCCCTCCGAGAAATAGCAATGAAACCCGCTCGCTGGGCCTGATCTTGTTTTCCCTCCCGAATTTCTTTAGGAACGATGTCCTCTTCAGTTTTTTTCCAACAAGCAAGCAACCAATTTGGTCACGTTGAGGTCACTATTCAGCATCGATCGTAACCTGTGTGAGGTCTTATAATCATCAAGCTTTGCCAAGATCCGATAGTCGAACTGGAGAATGACGGCAATGCACGTGATAATGACTGCAAGGTAGGAGAAAAGCGATTGCTTCGTGAACGTGAAACAATCCAAAACCATCAGAGAGTCCTGCATCTCGTCGTAGGAAAGCACTTGAAATGATTTCGACCACAAGTAGATGTCGATGTCTGATCTCACTTGACGACTCTGAGACAGAAAGCTGAAAGCTGTTCGCCTGCACGAACTTATGATTTGGCTGCCTCCGGAAGCCAGGTCGTAGAGCATCATTATTTGAATGGCGGAAGAAGAGGACGCAAACATCAGAAATCCCACTTTGCCCCACTGCAGGATTATAGATGACAAGAAGATGTAGAGTAGCAGGGAAACCTTGATGTAAAGGAAAGCGAATGTCGTTGAGAAAGCTCTGTTGATTTTTGCCGTCAGCTGCCTTATGGCTCGTTTCTTCGTCAAGATCTCAGAATGTCTCATTCTCTTCTCTGAGAACTCTAGCTCGAAGAGGCGATCCTTCAAAACCATTTTGCTCTGGAAATATAAGATGAAAATCAAGTAATGGCATTGCTTGCTGCTGATACCGAACCATATGGGCAACGTCGATCGCAACGGGACGTTCTTTGATCGTTGAAAATTGCTTTCTTCGATCGCGATCACAATGTCGGTTAATAGAAACCCTGCCCAGCCCAGGAGATAGCAGACTTGTTTTTTCAGGTTGAAATGCGTCGTTTGGACAGAAGTTTGGAACAGTTCTCTCAAGAAGTTCTGGTTTTTCCAGAGGCAGGCCATCGATTGCACATGAACGACGGGATAGGTCACTGCAAAAACGAGCCTGATGAGATCGGTCGAGCTCATGTTTGGGGTCGTTTCAGAATATCGTGTTGCAATGTTGTCCAGAGTGAAGAACGCAAGCTGGACACAAATGAAAGCCCTGACGATGAAAGTTGTGTATTTCCTCATTTTGGAGTGACTGGTTGAAAAGCTGGGAGAACGAGGGGTAGTCTTTTCCTTGGGAATATCGATCCCTGACAACAGACAGAGAAGTGACAAACACCGCACAATGAAACGTTGGTGGATATGCGAGCGAAATGTTTCCATAACTGGATGAAAGCTTCTGCGGTCCGACGATCGCTTCATACTGCGTCCCGATGAAGCTGTACGTGTGCGACGCGGTTCAATCGAAGGTCATGAAAGCAACTCAACGAACGCAGCAATCGATCTGATTCATTTTGTCCTCCTTCCGCCATTGTGGGACTCACATGCATCGGATCATGATTTGTGAGGGCAGACTCGAGCTGCGTGTTCTCTGTACGATTCTAAAACGATAATCCCAGACTTCCTACCGCAGCATCTGATTATTCAAAATTGCGGGTTTTTCAAGCGCCCTCTGTGCCTATTGGGTCAATGTTCAAAATCGTTGTCGCCGTATCGAGACCCGATATTCCTCAGGAGAGAATCGTTAGCTCTCTCTCAGCTCAGGGTAGAGTGTATCGTTCCCTCGAATGAATCCATTGGTAAATCGATCTTCGAGAATCGGTGGGAGCGCCGGCCCTCGCCGACGCAGCCTGGAAGAATCCCAGAGGTGGAGTCTGGCCGAGAGGATGCATTCCCGGCTCGTGTTTGCCCTGACATCTTCTCCTGTTTCCTTGAATCTCTCGCATCAAACGCGGCATGCTGTGCAGCATAGTCTGAGTCTTTACGCCATAGGCCCCTGATGTGTGCGTGTGACTCCCTTGTCCTTATCAGGGGTCTGCCCCGAATATTTTATTTCCCCGCATCCTGAAAGTCCAGAATGCCCGGGATTCGGCCGAAGGTTTCCGGCTCGTTCGACCCATCGACTCTATCGAAACCTCAGTTCCGATACACCGCGCGACGTTGACCCAAAATAACGAAGTCTTCTAAGTTACCAAGATGTGGGGATCGGGCAAAAAGTCAGAGGATCCGAAGATAGAAGATGCCACTAACACCGCTCCTGAAGCTGCAGGAAATGCTGGCGCCGATCAAGGAGGCATATTCTCGAACTGGGGGACTACGGAAAGGGCTCCGAAATCCCCTCATCCGGGGGCTGCCAATGAGGGAATGTTCTCCAACTGGGGGAGTCCGGATAAATCTAAAGATACTGCCACTTCTGGAGCGGAAAAAGAGGGGTTGTTCTCAAATTGGGGGAATAAAGATGAGGCGAAAAACAAGGCCGATGCCGGAGCCGAGAAAGACGGACTTTTCTCCAACTGGGGAAGCAAAGACAATCCTCAGAAAGCCGACGAGAAGGAGGGAATGTTCTCCAACTGGGGAAATAAGGACAAGCCTGAAACTGAAAAAGGAGGAATGTTTTCGGATTGGGGGAAAAAGGATGAGGCGAAGAGTGACGACAAGGATGGACTTTTCTCGAACTGGGGGAACAAAGAAAAGACTGAAGACGCCGCCGATAAGGGAGGAATGTTCTCCGATTGGGGGAGCAAAGACAAGCCTCAAACAGAGAAGGAGGGAATGTTCTCCGATTGGGGGAGCAAAGATAAGCCTCAAACAGAGAAGGAGGGAATGTTCTCCAGTTGGGGGAATAAAGATAAGCCCCAGGATACCGCCGAAAAGGGGGGAATCTTCTCCAACTTGGGGAGCAAGGATAAGCCTCAGGATACCGCCGAAAAGGGGGGAATCTTCTCTAATTTGGGGAGCAAAGATAAGCCTCAGGATACCGCAGATAAGGGGGGAATCTTCTCAAACTTGGGTAGCAAGGATAAGCCTCGGGATATCGCCGAGAAGGGGGGAATCTTCTCGAACGTGGGGAGCAAGGATAAGCCTCAGACCGACAAGAAGGGACTTTTCTCAGACTGGGGAAATAAAGATAAGTCCAAAAATAAGGAGTCCAAACTCACCGATCGTTTCCCCGGTATGCAACCCGACCCGGTCGTTGAGAACAGAGCTGCAGAAGCACCGACGTCAAATAAACCTTGGTTCGGAGGCAAAAGTAAAGAGGATACTGCCGTCGACGCGGAGAAGAAGCCGGGCTTGTTCGACAAAATGCTCGGCAAGGATAAGGACAATCTCGCTGATGAAGACCGGAGTAGAAAATCTGGAATATTCGATAAGAAAAGTAAGGATACATCAGAAGTCGCCAAAGACAAAAAGCCCGGATTGTTCGGACGGATGTTGCGCAAAGACAAAGACGGGAAAGTCATCGAGAAAGAAGCTCCTTCAGAGAAGGCTGGTGGAAGCAATAAGCTTCCAGGTTTCCTCACGGTGGGCACATCGCGAGATGATGACTATACCTCACGGAAAAAGCGCGCCCTAGTATACAAATCCACTCTCACCATGAGGACTGTGGTAAAGATTCCCTTACTGATTCTCATACTATTGGTGGCATACCTTTGCTACCAGTATCAAAAAGCTAAAGAGAATTCTTTAGGATCCGGTATGAGCGGCGGAACAGTCGCCGAATACTCGGAGTACGCGTTTCCGTCTCAGAGCGATTGGTGTGGTCATCCTGTAAACAAACCCAAAAGTTCTCGGGTGCAGCCTGCGCCCCTTGCAGCTTTAATCGTGACGAACACGACCGTGTTCTCGAAAGTATCTGACGACTACGATAAAATGATAAAAATATTTCCGGAAATGGTGGTGGCTAATCAGACGAAACAACCCGGTCAAACAGCTTTCATCCTCTGTATTTCGTATCCAGTTTTCGTCTTGACAATCGATTTGAAGGACAACGTCGTGAAGCTAACGACTCTTGACGAACCTTGCACAGCCTCGTGAGTCATCGTGTTTGCTGATGTATCCGTCAGTCGACTCCAAACGCACAGTCGAGTTTTTGGGCTTCATCTCTTTGAACTCCCTACGAATGCGGTATGTTACTGTTCGTTCCCATTTCCAACCGAGTTTCATCGTTCCAGATCGACGTTCCGCGATGCAGTCGAGAGCGCAATCGAGAAAGAGGGTGACGATTCATTCAATCTCGGCGCCGAGGCTAAAACGGACACGATCCCGTTCGCCGTCACAGTGAACATTCCTAAAATGCGAGCCGAATTCGTTCTTTGCAAGCAAGGATCCGAAGGTTGTCTCGATCCGGTGGACTTCATGAAGGCGGCGATCGACAAACTGAATGTCAAGAAAGGAATCACAGACTTTGCTCTAGTTTACTCCGACAACGCTAACACGTTCAAGTCCAGTCCAAAATATATTTGCGAAGTCAGCCAAAACGATGTTCAAATGTGTTGGAATCCGAAAACCTATGCACCCGTGCAGTGCTTCAAACCATGAAGTTCAATAAATCAAAAAAACTTGTTGGTGATTGCAATTTTCAGACCACGCCCTCGCCATTAATGTACAAACTCAGACCTGCGTTCCCCAGTTCAAACTCTTCATCAGAAACGGGGAGCTCTCAATTTCGTTCTTCGCCAGCAAATATCGTTCACTCCAAACGCTCTTCCTATCGAAGAACGCCGCCATCGTTCCAAAGCCCAAGAGTTTGACAGAGATTTGTCCATTTCCACACAGGTTCACAGTCAGACAAGTTCGATGTTCCCTGGCTACTGGACTGCATGGAAAAGTAGAAGTCTATCAGAAAACGTAATATTTTCACGATGAAATGTCACCACAATTCAATGAAGTTTATTGTTAGTCGCAAAACTCTGCACTGAAAGTTTTGGGGTTCCAGCACATGTTTTTCCCATTATGCATCAGTTTGCAACTGAGTCTGATCGAGCGCATGAACTCGTTCTCCTGTTCCGAATAAAGCATCGCAACAGGAACAGCGGTGCTGCCGATTCTCAGGCGAGAGAAACGCGCGCTCATGTGCTCGATTGGGTTTTCGCATTGATCGTTGTAAGTAGGCTTGCACAGATACACTGCGGTCCTCGATGTTTCTTTGTTGACCTGCACACTGAACAGGAACAAAAAGCCAACTCTTGTCAGGGAGAAAGGCATTGCAGAGATCGGCTCTTTTCTCATTGCTTTGACGACACTCTGCCGAAAAGCGTCTCTACAACGAAAAATCATTTGAGATTCTCCTCCCGATGGAATGGTACGAGATTGAAAGTCGCTTCCAGGCGGGCAATGAATGCTCGGTGGAAATGAAACTCACGTCAACTCGCAGGGCGCATCGGTTTTCGACAACAGGATGTACGACCTGTTGAAATCGACTATCAACAGCAATGTCGGCTCAGTCGCGCAGATAATGAGCGCAGCTCTTTTTGTCGAATTCAATTCACGAACTATCAATTCCGGGTACAAGATAAGATGCTTATGATTGTAGGTACCCGCCCTAGAAATCAGGCTCATGTTCGCCATCAGAGGCCACAATTGGAATTGCTCTTGCGGCTCATGGTGATTCACTATCGAGGCACACCACTCATCTTGGGTCGTCATCGCGTACATTGGTCCTTTGTGAGGGTCGATCATTTCCACCATTGGCGGATGAACAGGTTTCTGGCCTTGCCGAGAATTGAATACCGAGAAGCTCACCACGCAGATGAAAATGAAACCGAAGCCCAAGATTGAACCCAGGGAGCAGGCTCTTTGATTTGAATTCTTCGCTTTAGCCGTTCTTCGCACGTTTGGTTTCTTGTTCGTTGGTCTTTTCCAGCTGACATTTTTGAAACCGGGAATTTTGACTCGCGGAGGCGCTGCTGACTTTCTAGCCTTGAAAGTCGGCATCGTTTCCCGAATTCGTTCCCGTTGCGTCGCGCAATCGGCTACAGAATGTGACGCTCAATCCCGATCATGAGTCCCGCTCAACAATACCGCCTCGGCTCTCGAAAGAGTAAGCTTTGTTGTTGTTCCAGCTTACCGACGCGTCCTTGGCAATAGACTTCTTTGAATCTCAGCCCAAATCCGCTGATTCGACGCCCGCCCTGACTGTGTGTCTTCAATACTTCAATCTCTTATTAAGGAGAATATTAAGGTATATTACAGGAGCGATGACAAATCAAGAAATATCGTGTAATTCTGGTTTCCGTTTTGATGGACATACCAAGCGACTGTAGGGGTTATGCTCATGATGATTTCCAAGGTTACACGGTTGACGTGCGATGAAGGAAAAACCGTTGATCCCTTGTTTAGTTCGAGGAGAGCCTAATCGCCAATATTTTCGATACCGTGGAACTATTTTGTGGCGTGGGGATGGATTGAAAGCGATAGATTAGAGTAAACGAAGGTATTTTGGGAGAGTTTTCGGAAGCAGAAGCGATGGACCGCATTGAGAACCATATGCGACCAACAAACAAAGTTTATTCCGAGCTGTAATACGTATGATCTTCGAATTTATCCAGTACTTAAGATCACAGGGTTCCGCGGATGTATTAGGGGATATCTCTCATCTGAGAAATCCGAAAAACCGAAGAAGAGAAGTCTCAACCACGCTCGACGTCTCAACGAATTCCGAACCTTCTCAACCGCTTCCAATATCAACGAATCAGAGCTCTGCGAGCAGAACTTTTACGCCGTGCTGCGCGAACAACGTCTCCAATGTCGGATCGAAGTCTGGAATCGATTCGAACCCGTAAATCTCCGAGACAAAGATTAAAATGACGGTCGCCGCTGTTCCGTGATGTAATGCGAAGGGCGCAATGACAGAACAATTCTATTCGAACAAAATTTCTAGCAGACTCTCGAGTAAGAACTAGGAGACAACTTACGCGATAACAACATAGTCTTGTAGACGTCCGAATGATGATTATCGAGTCCGTACCAATCGGCCAACGTCGACGAAAGCTTTAGTGGCGCCCTTGTTTCAGATTTCCCATTCTCTTCCACCGCAATCACTGGAGGTGGAACTGGCTCATCATCGCGCGGTTTCAGGGGATGGTAGTTTATCGCGGTGGGGCCGTCTGAATTTTCACATGAAACAGTGGTAAGAGTTTGAGAGGAAAGGCCTCAGAAGACTTCATCTTCGAAATCCGTGAAATTATCATGAATTTCCCCTGTACTGACCATTGAAAACAACATCTTCGTATGAGAAGTGCAGTACTCTTCCACGTAATTCCTTCAAATTCTTGACGATGATTGAGTCGCCGACGCACGGAGTTTGAGGTCGGAGAGATATGTCCCAATCGATGAACAAACCCACATGAGGTAGAGCTTCACGCACACCGAATGGCAGAGCGCGAATCTCGACGGAACCTGGTTCGAATGATTCTAGCGTGTCCATACCCAAGATTTTCCCGTCCGCAAGGAGTAATCCTGTGATTTCGTGGACGGATCAGACAACGCTTTTCCGAAAGCCGGAATAGAACAAGGTCAAAGTAGCTATAGTCAGCAGTTTCTCTGAATTTATCTTTTTATGATTTCGTGATTGAGTTCGTACCTCTCTGCATGAAGAAGCCATCTCTACTGATGCTGATCGTCAATGGTCCCGAAATCGGCTTCATCGGGGCCGCGGTGCGTCTATCGAGCATGGCCTTCAACAAGTGCAGATCGAGGTAGCTGCTGAGCCGAAGACCGACTTGGAGGATGTTGACGCCCGTTTTCCGGAGTGAGATTACTTCACAGACCTCCTCCGCCTCAACGAAAGGGCACAACATCGGGGAAGCGCGGTCTTTTGACCACGAATGACTCGCTGTAGTTTCTAGTCAGTCTTTAGCAAACTTTCGTTCAACAATACCGTGTGATTTTTGCTTGAAAGTTATAATTGGATATTCAGATGAAGTGAACAATACTTACGATGCGACGTGCGTGGCACGGAAGGTATAATCACGTGATCACTTAGAATATTTGTGATGTACGTTTGAAGATCCAGAGTTTGAGTAATGTACACAGTAGCCACTCCAAGGCGAGTTTTGCTCCCTAAATTCCCACACGGCAGGGAAGTATGCCGAACCAGCCTCGTGCCGGGTGGAGGCGATTTCCATTGCTTGTTGAGAGCATTCGCAGAAGCTTGCGCTCCCACTCTTCCCGAAACATGCTTGGGGCCTGTTGATGTAGAACTCAATTTCATTCATCCATGGACTTAGGTGGATTCATCTGTCAAGCCGATCTCCGTTATTCGAAGTCGCGAATTCAAGTATCACATATCTAATTCCGTATTCACGTACGGACGACGACGTTGAAGGGCTCCAGTCCCTCGATGAAATATAGCTTCGCATTCTTCAAAGCCTTGAGAGAATCCGGCAGCGCCACAAGAGCTCTTCCGTCGACACGCTTGAGAGTATCTAAAGTATCATCCACAACGATGTCCACGTGTAAAGCTCCGTATGTTCTGCTTTCGCAAATTGCAGATATGTGTGCTCGAGCCCTGCAATCAGAACCATAACGGACTTTGAAAAATACATAAAGAACAGACTGCTTTGAGAAATTCAGGATCGGATTGCCCGAGGACCCACTTACCAAACGCCCTGATTGTTCCTGAAGCAGACTTTCTCTCCTACTTCGAATTTCGGCGCGACCAGCGAGCGTTTCGTGTCGAGCTCCTTCATCTCATCCTGGATTCTATCATGTACGCGTCTCTCTAGCAACATTACCGTCAGCGTTGAGAATGCTGACCCGAAGCGGAGAATCACCACCTCCCCAAGCACTTGACGGAGTACGTGAAACAAAATTGACAAGTTATTCGAGCAAAGTAATCAGAATAGAGAACAGATGAATTCGAATCACGACGTGCATCATCGAGCCGGATTAGGGCCGATCGGAAAGAAGCGCAAAAACTCGAGGAAAATGGCGACGCACGTGCTGCAGTATCTCACTGAATCGATCAGAACTTCTTCACTCACTGAAAAATGAGGATTGTCAACGTTGACAAGCTTACCTGCTCTGTATTTCATAGTTCTGCGATCTCTGGGACAATTCCACACTGAAATGTCTTGGATACGCCTCCGCGATGGAAGCTGTACGGGAAAATCCGTCTCGACGACGGCAACGAACAGCGAGATCAGCGCGCATCGGCTTCAGGTCGCCAAAACTTGAGTTTGTTTTGTCTGCAACGGGGGAGTCGAAGGAAAGAATCAGAGCTGACTTCTCTCCTCGAAAAATCTCCTGCCCTGTGTAGATTTCCCCGCACACTAGATCTCTATAGAAGTTGGAACAACCCACAAAAACAAACGTGTCGACATCGTGAGATTTTATATTCGATTCTCTAAGTAACCACTTCGAGCCTATCGGAGCATTTCGAATTTTGCGCTCTTGGATTCCATGGATGTTATTTTTTGGAAATCTGCGCCATCGAAAGAGAAGAAGATCATGCGAGGGTCGCGGCTGCTCTCCGGGTGAGCCACACATCCTGGTGAATGTATTATTTCCATTCTGATCTGATCAAGACATGTTAGCGGCCCATGTATCAGCTCCGGATTGAATTTCTCAATTGTGATCGATACTAAATCTATCCATTTCCGTATACACATCAAGACACGGGACATCAAGGAAGATGACAGTTTATTCGATCGTTCGACGGCCAGATTATCCTCGCCACAGCCGATATTTGTTGGCGAAACTCGCTGAGTTCATGTTTTCATTGATTTTATGGAAAACTGAGATGTTCGCGGAAGTGAATGCTCAGCGCATCCCTCGCAGGTAGCCGCAAACATTTGGAACTGGACGGCGATTCCTCTCGATGTTCTGGTCACACGGCTTGCAAATATGTTGCTTGTGTGGTATTTCATCAGATCAGCAAGCGTTCTAGTTCGATTACCAAAGAATCAGAGTTCGTTGAATGGAACGCTTACAGCGAACTCCGAAAACATGAGTTCAACGTAAGAGGAGGTGCATGCATCTGGAACACAACCCAAAGAATTTTCTACAATGCGCTAAAAGAATTGAGATCTTACCTCAACGATACCACTATTTTTGAGAGATACTCACCATTTTCATAGACATGCGAGAATAAAGGTGTCAAGTCAGAACTCAAGCCATACCACTCGGCTACAGACTTTCGAGAGTACGATCTCTCTCTTTGTTTCTTCTTCCACAATTGTTCCCGCTGTGTAGTTAGTCCCTGCTTCCGCACTCGGATGTCCCGACCTCCGATGACAGCTGGTTCGTCTACATCGAATCCGGAAGAATCCCTTCAGTGAATATTGCTACAAATATTTGACATTCTCTGGGAATAACGTGATCCCATCTCGGGACAACCCTCTTACTCATTATTTTGACATCATCGTAAGAATACTGGAACAATTCCTCGCATTCCCGAAGCGGTCGTAGATTTGTGACGACGACAAAATCCCCGAGACACGGCGTCTTAGTTGTCGTGTCCCAATCAATGAAGAGACCTAGATGAGGGAATACATCGCTCAAACTATAGGTCACCGAACAGAGTTCGACACCTTCTTCCTCTGGATCGAACACGTCCAAATTGTCGATGCCGAGGACTTTTCCCGACCTGAGAACAACCCCTGAGGATTCAATAAAAGTTGAATATCCAATCCCGAATGGAGCAAGGCATCAAAATTTCTCTTTCCGTCAAATATACTCATCGAGCCCAGACCTCTTTGAATGCAGCTGTTGTAGAAATTTATGCAGACGGCGGATAAAGCACCGATTGGTTCGGGGCCTGGCTGTCTCGCCGGTCCACCGAGCAAACGTTCGAACAATTGTTCTTGATCTAGGTATCGCAGAAGTCTGAGCCCTACTCTCAGAGAGCAGGCCCGATGCTTCCGAAGTGACACCACCTCACAAATCTCCCTCTCCGAAACATAGGGGACTAGAACTGATGACCCTTCGCGAGGGACAACATCGGGATGACGAACTGAGAACGGATCGTACGAGACACCTTTAGTTTCATGACGAGCTATCCAATTGACAAATTATTCGAAAGACGTCGAGTCAACACCGGCTTACCTGCATCGAAATAAGCTCGTGGATCGAAGAGAGGCACTATAACGTAGTCCTTTAAAAAACTCTGGATGAATGAGGGAATATCTCTACTCCCCTGCACGATAAGCGACGCCACAAAAATGCGAGTGTAGCGCGCCGCGCGTATCCTCGCTAGATACGGACAGATGAGGTCTTCTAGAAGCGCGATTCTAGATTTCTGATCCCAAATTTCGTTCAAAGCGTCAGCACAGCGTTGCGCTGTCACGGAATCGGTCTCGTCCTTGTGAGCTGTTGACGTGCGATTATTGCTGAGAGCTCAATAGGATGGGTGTCTCTATGAGGAATAAGACGAATATATGCCACGTTTTGATTCCAAATGTGGATTTTTCATTCATATTCATCCGATGATCGTACTTATAATGACGTGGTAAGGTTCCAATCCTTTTATAAAATATGGAAATGCGTGTTTTTGAGGCTGAAAAGAGGGAGGGAGGGCCAACAAGGTTTCGGCGCTCACGCGAGTGTAAATCTCCTTCGTGATTTCGAGGACGATGTCAACTGTTCGATTTTCTTCCGCTTCGACATCGTGAACGCTTCGTATGCGAGCTCGAACCCTGTCGTGGAATGAGTCTTGAAATTTTCAGATACGACCCGTCAAAAGTCGGAGAAACCGATCGTAGTATTTTCCAGCTCGCACACGGGGACGTGGAGAAACCGTCCGATGTTTACAGGCTATTCAGGTGAGCTGGAACGATATCCGAAACGACGATTCGACTCACCATTTGCCTTCATAATCTCTGAAGCAAACTCTCTCCCCGGATGCAAGAACTGGTTTCTGTAGTTTCTTCGTGGCCTCTAGCTGATTCAGCTCTTCCTGAATCTCGTCGTAGGCTCGCTTATCGATCAGCCAGACCGTGAGAGTGGAGTAAGCCGATCCAAACCGGCAGATTATGACCTCCTTTGATAATCCATTTCTTTCTGCGGGATTTCAATGAAATTCCAAAAGTTAAGAGGTTGTCATGAATGATTAATCGGTCGATCCCCATAAGCACAGTGTTGATGTCTGGATATCGGATTGTGGTGTTTCAAGGAGCACGTCTCGGGTGATTTCTAAACGTTTTTGATTTTCTCAAACTCTCTCGTAGAAAGAACCTTCCGTTCCCGCAGACAAATTCAAAGACCGATTCGCTACAGGCTCCGTGCTCAAGAGTCTCTTGTTGAGGTTCCTTATCTGACAATGGGGGTTCCTCACATGCGAGAGCGTAATCGTGTATTGATTTGTCATGGTCACATACCTTGTTTTTCTGAATACAGAAAGACAAGGTACACCTGGAGCTCATTCTTTGAGTTCAATCAGTTATTTCACTGTGACATTTAGGGAACATTTCGTTGAGCCTACTGCTAACAATAACTCACCCACTCCATGTTGCCTCATCATCCAGAGCTTTCTCGATCGTGGCGACCGGCAGTGCTGGTTTCAGATTGATTCGGGACGCGTCGAAAGTCCAAAACGGTTTAGAATGCACGATCCCTCCTCCCGAGGTTCCTAGGCGTTTACCACCGGCGCGGCGTCGACGTCTGAGAAGAGCCACCAAAATGTTTTCAAACGAGCAGAGAACAGTTTTGTGAGACGTCTGCACGGCCGACAAGCCCGCGCCAGATCTCCTCACGATTTATTGACTCGTTCGGAGTTTCCGGCAAAAATATCTCTTCTATTCGATTGCGGTTCGGTTCGAAAAACTCACAACCGACGCTAGATTGGGAAGCGTCTCTCGAGCTGAGTAAGCTCTAAAACTTCGAGCACTGGAGCCCCCAAATGAACTCCTCCCGCCTGATTTCGCGCAAAAACGAGCAATGAATACTCTTAGGGATGATCAGGTATCAAATACAATACAACATAACATTCATCGGTCGCAAGTCACGGTAAATTTGACCAACGAACATCATGATCCCGAGAAATACATCAGTTGCTCAATAAGACTTCAACGGCCACGTACACTAACAATGTGCTGCGACATCGATTTCTTTGTTCGCCGCTTCTTTTTCCCTCTGTGAAATCGAACAGTAACTCGAAACCCAGCTTCCACTGAAATTTTGAGTGTTCAACGGAACAATCTTCTCCCGCTAGAATTCAAATTCAAACGCATGCGTCAGGCAAATTCATGAATAGTGCTGGGATCGGAACCAATTGGCGTCGGAGCGAATACGCTCAACTTTCGGTTGGAAAGGGATATATGTAGTAGAGTAATGCGGCTTCGTTTCGATGATACACTCGTCCACATTTTCGAGGCCTCACTCATACTCGCGTTGCTCAATCAAACGCGATCTCGCGATATGATTGTTCAGCAGACAGGAACTCGGACACCTTCAGACCATCTCGTTACCCTCACGCTGAGTACACTCTGTGTTTGAAGGTGATGCCGAAACAGCTGGACTCAAGGCAACAATCGCAAGGAGCAGTCAGATTGTGCTCCTCCGTTTCATTGTCGGTCGAAAATGATGCCCAGCAGTTTGATCCTCTTGTGCGCCATCTCTGGTATGAAAATAAGTGAAAATTCCGAAGTTCCGCTTCCCTAATGTTGATCATATCGGAGACATTTCGTTACCTATATAACGGCGAACAACTATACCTTCAAGACCCGACAGATTTTCTGTTTGATAGAAAGAGCATTCGACTCAGCTGAGGACGGTGTTTTTTCCCCGCAGGTTCCTTGCCGGAAGCTCAGAGTCAGGGATTGGGCGAAGCATTGGGAAAAGTTCGAGTTGTTGTATCAAAAGGCCGGGTGGTAGCAGGAATCGCAGTAAAATTCGTCCCCTGCTTCAAACTTCTTGGAGAAATACAAGACAACGTGAGTCTCGATTTGCGTCTGAGCGAAGCTTGATGCAATCGTATCGATTAGCAGTCGATTAAGCGCGAACGAAAACAGGATGCGATTGTATCAAGAGAGACCTCGACACTGATCGGCTCCCATTCTCTCCAGATGAAGAAGGTCACATACAACTCAAAAGGTCTTCGAATGTGCTTAGAGAAAGCCATACCGAGAGACGAGGAACTCGAAGGCAAGGAGAACGTTTACGTGACTCGAGGCGAGATGCGTACCAAGGTATGCGATTCGGCTAAATCCGAAGAAGCTGTTCAAAGAAATCCTGGGCGGAATTCTCTCACTTGAAGTCGAAAAACTTCTCAAGCTTACGTTGTTTTCGGGTTCACAGATAAGAACTTGTATCAGCAGCATGGTCGCTGCGGCTAGGGTGAGCAGAATAATTCGGTTTTCACTGAAACTCCGATCGCACCGATGTTGAGTGTCTTGGGTTGGACAAGAGTCTTTTAACCAAATAGTTATAGCACCCCAGATGAAGCGTCTGCTTCAATCGTCGACCTGCCAACCCGCACTTCAAGCAATGTCTTTTGTCGACCCTCATTCGCGCCAGGATAACTGCGACTGTACCCGCTGAGTTTGCGATCTTTTTTCAAGGGCAAGGACGTTGATGACGATGACGTCCTGGTTGACATAAGAGAGTGTTTCATGGACGCCGCACAGTCTCTCAGTGCCCTAACTGATGACGACAAGGAGGGTGAGAAGGAGGGTCACTAACTCCCCTCGACTCTGGAAGGCTCTGAATCAGCAATGAGTATTATGTTCCAGCATCTGACTTCAAGTTGTGGCTTATACTGCACACGCATTCACGAGAAATGTTTTCCTGGCTGTTTCACGCCATTATCCCCGAAGGTATTCCGAAACATCCGAGAGTGTGAGAACTTCAATCAACAACTCGAATGAGCGACTTTGTACCAATAAAAATTTTCTCAAACGAAACGCATTTGTTCTTGATCATCCAGTCTGAAAAGCTACCCGAGACCTGAAAGGTATAACAATGATGAAAGAAGCTCTGATGGAAAAGATTGGACTCGAGGGGCGATTTTGAATGCCGCGGGTCCCAAACTCACAGTCAGTGGCTTGGTCGGTATCTACGCATCGGCGAACGGTCACGGGTCGGAATTAAGGCGCTCAGGTTGGATTTTACCACAGACCGTAGTGACAGCGCTATGTTCGAGTGACAACACCTTGTTCCTGTGTTTCTTACGTGACGGTATCATCCTACCGTCTATCCGACAGCTGAAGTGAGGTTCGATTCCATATGATGTGCTCAGGCGTCTCAAAAAAGTTCCGATACGGTGGACCCTCGGTGTCTCGAGGTTCAGTAACTCCCGAGAAGCAGAGTCAGCTCGGACACTTACAAAGATTCCGAATCCACACCAGGCCTCCAATCGAGACCTAGAGACTCACGAGAACCTTTCCGTGATTTCAGATGCAGTTCATGCTCCTCTTCAGTCGTCAAGGGAAACTGCGGCTTCAGAAATGGTACTAAAGAAATTCGATCCAATCCAGGTTCTGTCATGGTCCTTCGTTTTCATCCAGCTTCCAGCTGGTTTCCGAATTGCCTCAGAGTTAACGAACGTTGTCTTCCCAGGTATACCGCACACCCAGACAAAACGAAGAAGAAAATTACCAGGGAGTTGGTGACTACAATTCTGACTCGTAAACCAAAGATGTGTTCTTTTCTTGAATGGAGAGATCTCAAGGTGAGATCACTCATTAGAATTTACTGATTCGTAATCTATGAAGGTGTCCTCAAATATAACCATCGATGTGTCCCAGAATTCCTTGTGTGCGTGTGAGGAATGAACATCCGTCATTCGTATTCACAGATCGTTTACAAAAGGTATGCCTCCCTTTACTTCTGCTGCGCGATAGAACAGACAGACAACGAGCTATTGACGTTTGAAATCATCCACCGATACGTTGAACTTTTGGACAAATACTTCGGCAGCGTAAGTTTGCTCGGGAAGCGATCTTTCTACGAATTTATTTCTGAGAGTTTTCGAATCCCTGTGAATTGGCTGGGAGAATCGGCTATCCATTTACTCAGCCTTGGCCAACGTATCACACTTGTGAGACTCAAGTAGAGGCAGTTCATGTTCTCAACTTCAGTTCCGGAACCGAATCCCCTTCTCCACCAATCGGGTTCCGGAGTCGGTGGCGAGCTCGCGTAAAGTCTCCGCCATTATTCATGCTCCGAAATTGCCCAGAGATTCGACAGGAATGATTACATTACTCACGTACTCTCTCAATGCAGGTTTGTGAATTGGATATCATATTCAACTTCGAGAAAGCATACTTCATCCTTGATGAGCTCCTGCTCGGAGGTGAAGTTCAAGAAACATCGAAAAAAACGGTGTTGAAAGCAATAGCAGCGCAAGATCTACTACAAGAGGTGAGTCATATTTTATATCTGCATCGTACTGATTCGGAACGATCGATTTCTCATCACTTAACTTCTGACAACTGAGTTCTGCGTTAAGGGTCTTTCTCTCGATCAAGTTCCGAAGGTGGAATGCAAAGTGGTTGCTGAATGAACTCTGAATGAAAATCGTTGCACGACGCATGTGTCAATGTTAGGTTCAGGATGGTTCCGCTGGCTTTCGTGGGTTCAAACGCTTTTTTTTCCTGCAAACGATTCAGTTGGATGAAGGAAATCCCAAACCTGCCTCTAGTCCTGGTGACGGCTTAACGCTTCAATAACCTCACGGCCCCACCTTCTGAGTTTATAATGATCCTATGTTTTCCCCGTGTATTCCTGTAGGACGAACAAGTGGAACAAGGTATCCAGGACTAGAAAGGAATCCATCAGAGAACCACCGTTGAGCGAGTCATGTCAATAAATTATTTTATTTATGGTAATGTCACGAGTTTCTTCCGTTTCACCTACCTCGGTTTCACACCATAGCCAACAGACAGTGCGCAAACCCTCTCCCAGGTGATGGTAGCCCCTCTTACTTTTCTCGTTGTTGGTTAGCTCACCAGTTTAATGATTGCCAGCGACAGACACAGAGTGTGGCCCAGCAGAAAGTAAGTCTTCTCGCTTCAGGGTCACAGTTGAAGCAACGATTTCATGAGATGTGTTTTGTCCTCGAAGTTATGAGACCACGCGTTCTGCCACTCGGAATTTTGTTGTTTGTTCATCTTCTGAACATTGATTGTTGTTGTCATTCTTCTTCTTCCTCTCGATGTCGTTCTACTGTTATACGCAATGTTACATCGGTGCGCTGTTTCTAGGAGGAAACCCCCGCAGGTCTGTTCGACGATCACGGCCTGGGCTAAATGGCTGGACTTCCCTTCGATTTTGTCGCCCACCTTTAGTCGCTGAGTTTTCGTTCGTTCATTCGATGTTTTCATTTTATTTTGTTATTACGGTTTCCTATTAGCGTAGAAATGTGTATTTGACATAGGCAAAATAGTTCTGCGTATCCCAGAATGGGTCCCCTTGTGCCTTATAATAAACTGATTCTCGACGCTCAGTCAGATGATTATTGTCAGGAGTTTTCTTCTTTCGTTGTTCCCATGTGTCTGGAAGAATGCGTTGCACGTGCGTGTTAGTACTTCGATGTTTACGTTGTGTTGGTTCGTCGGATCAGTGTCGTATATTCCTCCAGGATATTCATGAAGCGGCGGGTGGTCTCCTTCCAAGGCTCCTCAGTACGGCAGCAAACGTGGTGAGTGACTTTCTCCGATTATTGGCGAAGTTCGGATTTCTTACGCAGTTCTCTTGTGTCATCTGACAACCTTTAGAATACCGATATCGCGGCTGAGATATCCCAACCACCAAATTATTCATACTAACTTCTACTCTGGAGAACCTATCCAAAACTCTGAGGTCACTTCCTAGATAGGATATCGGAATTTTTATCTGGGAGGGACCGGGATGCGAGACATGACTAACAATGCTCCTTCTATTCAGGGATCTCCCGGATCCTCTCTTCCTCCGTTATCTTCCTCGGCAGCGGGTTCTCTGTTTGTTAGGGATCAGACGTCCGAACAGTCGCAAGATACTACCTGTTGATCGAGCGTTTCGCATCGTCACATGTTCAATCGACACCTATGAATCTCAATCCGTGCTCAGCGTAGCAATTTGTATCATTCTGAATATGCTATAGGATCTCGTTCATTCTATGTATGAAAAGGTCACAGGAACGATCCTCGATTCGGCTGTATCTAACCTCCCGCCGTCCGGCGAAATGAATAACCAAACTGCTCCAGTGTAGATCATCACATGATTTGACGGTATTTTATCAAGGTGTAAATCAATTCGGTGTATAAATAGTCGGATCCTATTAGACTCTTCTCAAGTACTGAGCTATCCTTTGATCACAGCAATGGGACGGAGTTTGACACATTTTTTTGAGATCTTCGCCGCGTGACAGGTATCCACGACATCTGTGACATTTTTATAGCTTTCCGGAGCCTCTTCCATGACCAGTTTGGGGGATGCAACGCGGATGGAAATATTCTTCTCCGCAAGCTTTTCGAGTACCTCAGAGTAGTCGAGATTCCGACGAGACTTTGCCCGCGACAACGCCCGGCCCGCGCCGTGGCAAGTGCTACCGAACGTGTGTTTCATGCCCTCTTCGGTACCTGAAGCAGGAACGAAAAATTGAATACTTTTAGAGAGATATCCTGTTCGAGGACGTCAAGTGCGGACCGAAACAGGCAAATAAAGATTGATTACTCAAATGTCGGAGAATATCGAGTTTTTCTTTCTCTCACCTGTGAGCACATAACTGCACGTTCCCATCGTGCCGCCAATGAGGACGGGCTGTCCGGTCAATTGATAATCTACAGGTATGAGCGGATGGTGTGGGGGAAACGCCCTCGTTGAGCCTTTCCGATGGACGAGCAGAGTTTTCAATTTGCCGTCGACCAAATGTTCCTCCACTTTGGCTATGTTGTGCGACACGTCATAAATGACTTGCATGTCGAGATCATCGGGAGTGCTATTGAACATTTTTCCGAACGCCTGTCTGGTCAGGAAGGTCATGCTGCTTCGATTGACCCATGCGAAGTTGGCAGCTGCTGACATTGATTTCAAGTAGTCTTGCCCTGAAGTCAGAGAGCTTCCTCATCAGTCTTTCAGAACCCAGAAAACAGTCAAACTCAAGAGTCTCTCCTATCGATGCCCGATCAAAGATATCGTTATCGGGACTGATTTCAAACACTGTGGATATTAGATCGCCTCACCTTCCTTAGAATGAATTCTGGCGCATGCTAGTTGTCGGTCGTTCACCTCGATTTGATCTCTTTTCATAGCGCGTTCCATTTCAAGCAATGCATCTGTCGCCACTTGATGACCAAAACCCCTCGATCCCGAGTGAATCATCACGCAAACCTAGAATCGAAGAGAGAGGACCGAAATTATGACTTCGAAATGGAGCAAGTTTTCCACGACCACCCTGGGCCACGTAATTTTCTCACCTGGCCAGTGTGTTCGATGCCCATCTTGGACGCACTTTGCTTATCGAAAATCTCGTCAACAACCTGCGAAGAAGGCTTCTGAATGAGGGACAATCCTAAATCCGCCCTTTTTCCCGTACTGGACCTAATAAACAACCGAAAGTCTTCTTTTTTTGTCTCGAAGTCAGAACCGAACCTGGATTTCCGCGTAATGATTTCCCGCTCCTAGTGTTCCTAGTTGTGGCAAACCTCGCTTTTTGGCTTTTGCTGACACCTTGAATTAGAAGCGATGTATCATGAGCCAAGGACACGATGATCCGGTCGTTCTCGGTGTACGTCTAGATTTTCCACTGCTAAATCTTTGGCGAGAATCCTGTGGATTACCTTGGAAGGGTCTGCGTTGAGCATTCTCCCATATTCTTCACAATGTTCCTTGTCTTCCGCCCATGCGTAACCTTCTCTCAGGGACCAGTCCATTCCCATTTCCAACGCTTCCTCAAGATCTCTAGCATTCATAGGGATGATTCCTTTGCTCCCCACGCCCACGGGAATGTGGTCGAAGAGAGACTGAGCCAGTTGCTCCTGAAGAGTAATGAAGAGATAAAGAGAGAGCTTCCGAGAGCCACACGTTATCGGTAATTAGATTTTCATTCCCTGAAAGGTAGCAGAGTTCAGTAATCATAAAGCTGAGTCGGGAACACAGACTCCGGTAGGTACCTTCACTGGTTGCACGTCTTTCTCAGTAAGATTCGTTCTCAGAAGTCGCACACCGCAGTTTATGTCAAAACCAACTCCTCCAGGTGAAACCACGGCGAGAGGATCGCTCATATCGAATGCCGCCATGTTCCCTGAAAAGTATATCATTTCATGATTTTCAAAATGTTGTGAAACTTGAGTTTTTGAATCGAAAGCAGTGTGACATCTCGGTGAGGGTTGCAAACGAGACGTGGTTTTCTAATCTGATTAAATACCATACCGATCGCAAATCCATAACCAGAATGAATATCTGGAAGTCCGATTGAGTGACCAACGATTCCTGGCAAAGCTGCGACATTCGCAATCTGCTTGACGCCCGGGAGGAAACCGCCAACTCGACCTGGAAGACAAAATTTTTGTTCTCGAGTTTAGGCTGCTTATCAGTAGGAAATAAGTTGGTTTGGTAGTTCACCGAAGGGCAAGCGCACGCTCGAGTTGATAGCCAGTTGAAACAGATGGAACCTCCAAAGACCAATCCGAAATCGGCCGCCAATAACGCAAACTTCTGCCCATACGTGTTTTGACGCGGACAAGCGCCTACCTCTGTCATGAATCATGATATGATGCAATCGAAACTCGACGTTATTCTGTTTCCCCGAATGCAAACAAATATACTTTCACTTTGAAATGTTTCCCTCCATGTCTGTTGGTATATTTGTCTATGCGCGGAGGCATGATTGGGCGAAATCGGGGGTAGTGACTTCGTGGATTTTGCAGTACAGCGTGGGAGAGTGCTGATCGTTAAAAACGACTTCAAAGTTGATCCAGGAAGAATAACCGTCAGCGAAACAAGGACGCGGCTGATATTTTTCAGAGAAAAAGTAGAATAAAAGAGCTCACGAACCTTTGCAGGACTCTCTGAGCTCATCGAACATGAGTTTCTCCAGATTTTGATTGACATAGAACCTGCCCTCGACTTTCATGTTATTGACGAACCCTTTCTTGATGCTCCAGGTGACATTGTCAAGCTTCTCTAGAAACTTCAGCTCCTCGTCGAAAGTACGACTCATAATGTAAAGTTTAGCTCAAAAACTCCTCCGAAGTCAACAATATGCAGGAGCCGCCGGCAAACCGCGAAAGCAGACGACGACGAGTCTCGTAACAGTCAGCTGAGCCCATCACAACAAGGAGAGAAAGTGACTCGAAAACGTGGCGCCAATTTTCCGGACAGTTCCGACGCGCGGAACATCGCCGACCGCCATTCATGTTGTATCGTTCTGTCGGATTCTGTCTTCTCACTGCGTTTCGTGTCATACACGGAATTGGAATGGAATTAGAAATAGGTCTTGCAAGAAGTTCCCATCTGTTTGGCTTAAAGTTCCAGCTATGCTATGGCTTTTGTTATTCAGAGTCCAGGACACGAGCGAGAGAAAACTATGAATATTTTCCCCACGATGAGCTTCTGAGTCGACGCTGGAATTGATGGCAGCATAAATGCCGTGAGACCGTTGACCTCAGTGGGGGATTCTACTCCATCCAAAAATCCAACTAGTCATTTGCTGAATTTCCCCGTTGTCGGATCGATTGGATCACTTTTATTCGCGAACGAGGCCACAAGATGAATCCTCAATAAAACATCTCTTCCATTTGGCGGACCACTCGCAAGGAGGAACTAGCAGGACTTTCGGTCGCCTGCCTATTCATTCGAGGGAGCCTGTCTGAGTACTGTGCGGCCCTCTGAATTTATGAAACAGATCAGGGCGAATAGCGCTAGTCTCGGAGTCGGTTCGATACCCGATGATTCATTGGCTCTTCTATTTATCCCAGAAAAATCACGCAGATTATCAAAACAAAATGCAGACTGACAGGATGAGAATAGAATACCACGCACTGCTCTTCACCGACTCAGGTTATTCGTCTTATGTAATGAACGGACTTTCAGACCTCACGCATTGTCGGTCTGATAGCCTGAGAAGCCGGCCTGTGCAGCTGTTAGAGGCTGCCATGAGGGAGTTTCTCACCCGTCCTCGAAGATGTTTCAGTTTTGGGAGCTGAGGCTTCGGCTATGGGCTATGACGTAATCTTTTCCTTACCGCTGTTCATCTCAACTGGCGACGTGCTGCACCGCGCCACCCGCAAGTCGTATCGAGTCCATGCTTAACCACTCGCAACCGATCCTTGAAATCCAAGAGATTTGATCTCCCTGAAGTGCGGCGTATAACGAACCATGAGAAACAAAAATTAGACATCATTTAACGAACGCAACGTATATGACGAACTCCGCGTATAATGGATAGTGGGATAAATGTATCAATTATGGACCCGGCCCGTAACTGTCAAGCGGTACAATGCCCTCGACCAGTTAAGGACCCCCATCATGTTTTGACACAGTTTCTATTTGATAGAGGGTCCATAACTGGTCAAGAGGTCAGATCTCAAAGACCAGTTATGGGCCGCTGTTCAAAATTGATAGGGGTACATGAGGGGTCAGCGGAATCTGACCTTCTGACCAGATTCGGACCCCTTAACATCTATGGACCGTGTCAAAAACTCATAGGGGTCCATAAGTGGTACATTCACCCTATTATGGCATCTCGTGTGCGAAGCTCTCTTCCTGAGGAATTCGCAGCTTCTCGGCGGCGTCTTTGGGTTAAATCTTGAAAACAAATTCGAGATCAGCGTCAAACTGCCATTTATTCGGGAAATATATAGCGAGTTCGTTATTTATACCTACTTTTTCTCTTCATTATTCATCATAATAAAATAATATCGATCTCCGGTGCATCGTTGCCGGCCAAACGAAAAAATTGATAGCCATTGAAAGGAACTGCACGATTGACTTGATTCGATAAGGTTCGGTGTCGGTTCTTTGATAACGGAGAGTTCTGCTGTCTGGTTCAGCCACGATCAACTGGCATTTAACAGTGTTGGGCGTAGTCATAGTCATAACTATAACTCACGCGTGAGTCATAACTCATTCTATGACTCACGGGTGAGTCATAACTATAACTATGACTCACGATGAGTCATAGTCATAATTATGACTATAACTCACCCGTGAGTCATAACTATAACTATGACTCAGGTGGGGGCCCGCCGGGGGTCCGCGGGCCCCCGCGGCGCCCCAAAAAAATACGAGCAAGGGGCCCGCGGACCCCCACTCATAGAGCTCAAGGGGCCCGCCGAGCCCCTCACCCGTATTTTTGGGGCGCCGCGGGGGCCCGCGGACCCCCGGCGGGCCCCCACCTGAGTCATAGTTATAGTTATGACTCACGGGTGAGTTATAGTCATAACTATGACTATGACTCATCGTGAGTCATAGTTATAGTTATGACTCACCCGTGAGTCATAGAATGAGTTATGACTCACGCGTGAGTTATAGTTATGACTATGACTACGCCCAACACTGGCATTTAATACCGAAAAAGCAGTTGTCAGCATTTCTCTAGATCCAAAGCGTCATCTGCCCTCAAGAATCCATGATTCTTCCAGCAAACGTCGTTCTCGAATGAAATTGTATGAAAGAACTCGGATCTTTCACAGAAACTATTCGCGATATAGAGTTCATCAACAATGTCCGTGCGAAGAGCCCTCTTTCGGAACATAAAAATGATATGATAAATAAATTGAAGTTGAATTTCCCTCACGAATATGGGCTTTCTTGGAGATGGGGAATTGAGTTATGTTACCGGGTATACAATGTGCCAACCTGAGGAACTTATGAGTGCGCAATATCAAGGAGCTAGGGAAGAATTAGGTGCTTTGCATGGACGATTCCGTGGCACAAAAAGATACTTCTTGATTTCATGTCGTCAGTTTGCTAATCACTCGTCGTCTTTCCCCACTCGTCTCCAGCATAAGAAATAACGAGTTGTCGGCTTGAAAGGGGCTCAACATGCTCGTCACCTACGTTGAAGACTAACTCCTTTGGAATGGAATTTGGAATTCACCGTAATTCAACAGAACGTCCGTCGAGCTCGTCGACGTTGTTCTCACCGTATCCGCCATCGCTGAAGTCCATGAGAGCGATGAGCTCCGCTTCTTCGTCCCCCAAGTCATCGTAGGTGAAGTCGTCGATGAGAATCGCTTTGCCGCATGAATCAGTATCGGTCGACGACATCGTTCTCTTGCGTTTCAGCACGCGTTTCCTCTTGGATTGATCGACTGCCGCCGTCTGTCTGTGAATTTCCGTTCCTTCAGACATGTCACCACTCCGGGTATCCGCGCGCTCTTCGGAGGTCTTCACGGTTCCGGTTTCTCTTAGCTCCTCTTCATCCTGAGAGAATGCATACGATTGCTGAGAATAAACTATCACGGGTTTCGATATTCTTGGAGGCAGGTTGAAAAATGTTGGCATGCACGTCCTGTCCATCGTGAAGTTCGGTAGCTCGCTCTGAAGGTGGCGTCCTTCGACAATTTCAGCTGAGCCGTCGATCCAGCGGTTCGATTCCATCGTTGAGAGTTTTGTCCGAACAGGCTCAAAACTATTCGAAACAGTCCATTTTAACGAAGATCGCGGCCCTCGCTCTCAATCTAGCTTCGCCCTCAACACCTCTCTCTCTGTTTCGACGCTGGAAACCCCATCCAGAGAAATCCGACCGCGGTCTCGATATGAGTTTTCGCCTCAGTGTTGCGGTTTAGCCGGGGCGCATCGGTGCATTTTCAGTAAACTGAGAAATAAATAGATCCGCAATTAGATCCGCTCCCTCTCGATTCGGTGAAAGAATCGCAACAGAAGCAACGAATGAGATCGCGGATTCCCAGAACCATAAAGTGAGCGGTTGCAGAGAAAGACGTCCCGTTTCGCGGGGCGATTCTGCAAAGCGGGGAGACCCCCACGGGACCATTTTGGCATGTAGAACCCACTCGGACCGACAATTCGGATGTTTTGGAATCAAGCACACGCTCATTATGCTGAAGTGTTCTCGGCACTCTACGGTGATCATTTGATTAAGAACAGGATGCTTGTTAGCCACAACAATGTGAGCCGGTTCATGCCTGAGGTCGGTTGGAATGGCGATCGTTTCCGAGGGTACTTTGACTTCGCGCTGGTCGCAACGTGATTCCTTCAATGTGCACGGGTAGTCAGATAGGCGCTGCTTACTCGGCGATCTTGTCGGCTCCTCGGATTAATTGAAGTAGGGGAAGGAGCCCTAACATGAGATAGTCTTCTATTATGAGACCCCTCGAGTTCTTCGTCGTAGATGAGATTTTTGAGGGAACGCTCACGTGATTGGATGCGCTTTGTCTCGTCGTGATGGATTCGGGGGTCGGTTTCGAATCATATTTGATTTGGCAAGTGAGAGCGGCCTCCAGATTAGTTTCGTCGATCGTGACTCGAGCTTTTCCAAGAAACTCTTCGTTTTCCTTCTGGAAACATCGTGAATGAATGTTTGGACGCGAAATCAGCCGACTGCTCCAGTATGAGGCATTACTGACATGTATAAGCTTTGCCCACCGTACTCGGACCACCGATTTCTCGTTCTGCGTAGATGACACACGTAGCCTAGGCATTCCTCATACTTGCGCGGTTTGCAGCCCCTCCAGACTCATGATACGAATACAGTTAGTGAAGAAGTCTTTATCTTTCTGTCACTGCTCTCCTTCCAGCTCCGCGGAGTGGGGTGGCGAAAAGTGTTAGCGGCTTCCAGGAGCAAAGAGTGAAGGCGTATCTGAACATGAAACGATCACAGCACTTGCAATAAAAACGAATCACTGAGTCATTCGTTTCCGATTCGGTATGCAGGTCTGTTGGGTCTCGATGCGGACTACGGCTTCAAAGTCCTGCCACGAGAATTCAGTTCCTGAGGGTAAAACTTCCGATCTCGATTCGCCCTTCCACTGCCTATCACCGATTCCTCATACCTTTCGATCTTTAGGAGCTGGTGTATGATACCTTCGCGTGGGGTTCCTAGTATGGCTAGTATCGCTAACTCGCGATCTGTTTCGCCGTATTTCTTTTCATTTTCCGGAGAAAAGGCAACGCCAGAGTTGTAGGAGACGTCGGCCGCCCGTTCAACGCCAAAATATATATATTTTTTCAATGGATAAAGGATAAATCAGGGTATCGAGGGAGTGCGAAACAGAATACATTGGCTGCGTTTTCCCGCTTCAAAAGTCCACCGATGACGACGTCACGAAAGTATCTGGCCAGTGTTTTCTATTGGATAACCAAGAGCACGCGACAGTTAGTATTGATTCCAATGTTTTGGGAATCAATATGAATTCTAGAAGATCCTTTTCAGTTGAGCTGCTCGCTATTGTGAAACTGACCAGAAAATTGATGGCGGCAGGGCGCATGGTTCCGCCTTAGCCTATCCATAAGTTGCTTAGCGCTGGATTGCGAAAACGACTCCTCGAACCTTTGTCTGCAATGCGGATATGCAGCCCCAGCTTCGTTCCCGGCAGAGTTCTTCAGATTCTAATGAGCGTCCCATGCGACTGTCCTCTGATGAAGCCCAGTGGCCACCCGTTCTGTGATTAACGACGACAACATGATATGGAAAACTGTTGTAAATAGAGGCCGGGAGACGCTCGACCCTCGCGCGGTCAGAACTGCGCAGAAGAACATTCGTTTGAACGTTTCTAGAGAATGCACTCATTTTTAGTTCAAACTTGCGGTGCTTTACGAAACTTGCATATTGCAGCAAATGTCGACCGCTTTCGAATCAACGAGCTGCAACTATCTCTGAGACCGTTCGCTACACACTGACCCCTCGTCTACCATGGACCTTTCACTCATAGCAGACCAGACTTCATTTCAATTGAGCGGAAGACAGCTCTGGGATGGACTTGGAGCATACTTATTCGTTACCACCCTCGAAAACCTCGGCGACTGGCGACGGAACACTCCAATAGCCCATATCTGAGCTGCTATGATTCTGGTTAAGCAGCGTGCTTCACTTCCATAAAAACTTGAATTTAGAATCACGAAACTATCATATAGGATCTTCCTGATGGGCTTGCTGACACCAAACAATCAAGTGGTGGGGGCTACGTTCGAGGCTCCTCGAAGGAGTAAATATCCCTCAACAACATCACGAACGCTGCCTCCTCTTCGCGATTCCTGTGAGCTAGAGAAGTCATCATCGTCGATGTAAGCACGAGTGCTTGCTTGCGAGCGTCCATACCATTTTCCTCCTAGCAAGGAGCGCCAGGATGAACAATCCAGGATTTCTTCAAGGAGGAAGAGGAGTCCCATCCTTGATGAGAAGCGTCACTGGTCTCTCAAGAACGTTGGTGTAGAGTTGAACTATCGCATTCCTCACACAGCAGGCTCATCATCCCCGCGAAGTAAGACGATCCTCGTGAGCAATTCAATTGACCGTCAATCTCTTTCATTGTTATTCGTAGAAATCTATATCATTCTCAGAACTCGACCCCGCAACAAGAAACTTCTCATCCGTCCCAATGAGGCAGATTTAGATCAGCTGGGACGAAACCTCGACTGAGAAGAAAACGATCGAAAGGTGCGATCCTGGACAATGTTCGAGATACGTGCCGCTAGGAATTATTCCGTTCCTCGTCCGAGATTTTATCTCTCACTCGGAGAACAGCTTCCTGGCCAGTTCCTTTGACGTATCACGCGATTCACGCAGCCGGCTCACACGCTAACGAGAGTTCGACTCCTCGTGGATAGGTACCTGGCAGATTTTTATCGAGCGCTTTGGGTGGAAATTCCGGTTGCGGTCTCTTGTCGGAGATATCTTCATTGAGATTAAGTCCGGTCGTGACCTTTGCAAGGATGGCTTGATAGACTGACAGACTTTCCCGACACTGGCTCCCAACTTGTGGAATATGGAATCTGTCGGGAATACATTCAATAGGTTGGGGTAGCATGGATGCGAAGAACCATCATTAGCATGGTGGAGACGAGTGGTGATCTGGTAACCTCCCACAAGGTTTCAGGTGCGTTTCAGGACCGGTTCTGAATGAGTGAAGCCAGAACGCGAACTTACGATCGCACGCAAAGCAGACGATCTTTCTCAGTCATCAAAGCGCGTCGTTCCATACACTCCTTCTCTGTGTTCCTTCGTCGCGGGACACTTTGTGTTGGTTGTATTAGTTTACTCAACTATTTCGGCGAGCCATGATTCTTGATTGATTGCGAACTTGAGATGCGAACGATCTTCACAGAATTCGAATAGTGTTGGGCGTCTGATTGTGATGTTATGGATAAGCGTAAGGAGAATCATCACGGAGAAACGAAGATGGATTCATTTGGCGTTCTGACACTACATATACCAATCACCAGAACAAGTATGAATCAATGGGATATGATTTGAGCGCCGCTGATTTTACTTGGTTCAAGGACGAATTCGAGAAACCAGTGGACAAAACTTGAATACTTTGATTAATATTTCCCTTTGTGATTTCGTGCCTATATTGTAATTGCTCTCCAAGCTGACAGACGACCCACTCCAAGCTTCCAAGTAGAATAACGATGGTGATATTATGCGAGGAGGCGTGCTTGAACATAAACGCCTAACGTCGGTTGGGCTCCGGCAAGCTGAAGCTTCGAAGAGCAGCCAGTGAGAACGTCGGTCTCTATCTAGAGACAAACATCTGGGGAAATTTCCAGCGAATCTCGATTTATTTACAACGATGTTTTGTATTGTTCATCTGTTCCGTGTGTTGAGATAGAACAAGCAGGATAATATTAATCACAGAACCTCTTCTCTGAAAATTCAAAAAACCTTTTGTGAACGCTCAAGTATACGTTTCGATTGAGACGACAACGCAGAGTTCAAAACGAGTTCCTCCGAATTCCTGGAATTAATTTGATGATTTATAAGGAAGTTGAACTCAATCGCAACGTGGTCCGCGAGGCGCGAAGATCGGAAGTTCTTCGTTGCTGAGGCGACATTCACGCGGGCAACATTAGAGAGAAGAGAGTCCCGGCACTTCCGATAGCGTTCGGCTCGTTACGGTTGCTGTCACCTCTTCTCGTACAATGCGTTGGTTGTCTCTTGGGACTCATTGGATGCACAGAGTGCAGACAACACTGGGGCGTGCACTTTTTAAGACAAGGAAACATTATTCGCGACTTTGACGAAGTCCATCAGGCCCGGCATTGTGTCTACTTGCCCTTGTTTGTGTGCTCAGTGAGTTTCCTTCATGGCAGAGAACCTGAACTATTCCAAACATATACAGGGTCGCGAATCTGAAACTGTAAAAAATACCAGAGAATCGGAAAACACCTCATGTTAGTCCGAATAACAGACGATTCTCTGACCTGAGAGTATTTACCCCCCATCAGTACCAAACGAATACGTGCCAGTGAAACCTGAAGCGCGACAGAGAAAAACTCTGGCGTTCAGCTGAAACAACTCGTCACTGAATGAGGGTCATGAAATTCTGTTCATCAGACAAATTATTCTTATGACAAGACCGATTGTTACCATAGGGGCACAGAGGGAGGCTCCCTGGGAACTTCGCGTTAACCCCAAATATCATTTATTATTACTAATATCTGATAATCAGAGGATGCAGAAGGGTCGGGTTCAAAGCGTTTTGCGAGCTCTGGGTTCCTAGAGTCTACTTCCATAACAGAGGAGTACTAGCCTTGAAAGGTAGAGTTTTAACTCGATCCCATTGGATCGGAGGACGCACAGTGTTTACTGACGTGTGGTGGGGGTCTTGATCGGCTCATACGGGTGGGACGAATTCTGCACCAGTCCGTGCAGATCACGAGATCGACAAGTCAGCGGATGATGTTCCTCAATCAGTCAAATAACCGCAGGAATAGAGTTTCATTGATACTGCGCCTTGGGTATATCCGGTGAGGTCCGAGATACATCCCTAAAACGAAGACGGGAGACGAGAGTGTCTGACTGACCATCAACTCCGAAGCGCTTTTGGAGTCGGTGTAGACCACCGATCCGTAGCCGATAGGGGCCGACCCCCTTGGGAATCGCGAAGCCTTTTAAAGGGGGGAAGGGGCGCGAGGCTTTTCTCGCGAGGGTAGATTCGCTGTCGTGGTGGCTTCTTGTACGATTTTTCACAACAGTAGAGGGGTCCAATTCAGAATCAGGACTGCAGCGCAAAATATTCCGACGCAGCTAGGCCAAATCTGCTGCGGTAAAGTATTTCCGATCTCGAATCGATTCGTCCGACCAATAGCGACGGACACAGGTCTGAATAGAACTCACACCCGGACTTCTCTTGTCAAAGAACCCGGATTTCAAATCATTATGCATCGTGCATTTGAAATTCTTGAACAATCGTTCAGGTTCAGTGAAAAATGGCCTCGAAAGGAAGAAGGTTCCGAACCTCCAGTGGTTCACGACTTCTCTTAGCCAGGCGACCTCCCTATGTACCCGTTCCCATGGGGCTCAATGGAACGCAGACGAAGCTCGCGACCTCCTCGCTTGAAACTAGGGTAGACGATGCGGTCTTTGGTACAGCCAAGTGCTGCTCCAAGAAAACCATGTGAAATGGTCTCCCACAGGAGTGCGAGGACGCTGATGTGGTGTACTAGCACAGCGGTTCTGTACTTCCACTTCCAACTTCTACCTTTCATGAGATGGAAATCGATTCGTGCGTCCAGTTATGATTCCATCCTCCCGTCCAGAATCTCTTTCGTCTCCACCTTTTCATAACTGTATTTCTGGTTTCCCTCCTATAACGGATTCCTGGTGATGCTGATGAGCCTCCGGGAGTTTTCCGTCTGAGCACTGATTCGAATTAAGGCAGTAAGTCGTTGGTTTGGTTGACTTGGATGTCTCGGATCACCGATCGGAGGGAATTCTTCCTCTTCCCTCTGTGAACAACGCGACGCACAATCCATGCGGAAGTTTGCGTCGACCACGGCACCGGTCTCATCAGTGGGCTTGATGAAGGGCGAAAATATCGTGGAGACGCCGCCGTCGCCGCCGTTTCTGGACAAGTACTCGGTCCTTGTCAGATTCCGTGATCCGTCAATGTTCGAAGTTCGGTTCAGCTCCTCGAAGAACCAGAGAGAGAGAAAAAAAATTCTATTGTCACAATGTCAGTTGCCAGATCTCACTGCGTCGACATCACGATCTCCGATCGTTCGTTCGGCGTCTTCGATGTTGACTGATCGCTGGAGCGTCACTTTTCTTGTATCGCGGGTGATCATATGACGTCGTCGAGCTTGTTGCCTCAAAGCCCATCCAAGAACTCCGGGTCTCTGAGCCAGACAGAGCCTTCTTTGTGATGTTGATCACATTCTGACTTTCCTGACAGGGAACAGGCTGTAGTAGGCCTTTTGAAAGAGCGAGAGGAAAAAAGTTGGTAATTTTGCAAGCGGCAATTTTCACGAGCGTCGCTACAGATTCAGGTACGCGACACACTGTCGGTTATCCGGTTCGTTTGTCAACAAATGTCACTCACAGAAAACGTTTGAACGAGCTGTGATTCAAAATACTTCCCGGACCACGGTAGTTTGCGCCAGCTGGCCTAGCAGGTGTTTTGTCTACGCTCAGTTAGCTCCGGGCGGAGGTGGTGTTGGTTGTAGTGGTGTCCCCTTTCGACATAATCGCGCGAGACTTCTTCACAGGCATTTAGGGTTAATGGAGCTGACTGCTGCAGTGGTTTTTTCTCTGGTCCCTATTTTGGAGCTGCCTGCCACACAGTTTATCCTCGACGAACACCAACTTGTCGAGGGTAGGTTTCGCAAAGTTTGCTGCTAGCGGAACTGCTCGCTCGTATAATGTGATAACAAACAACCATTGAATGCGTCGGCGATGGCGAGTTCCGCTTATTGAAACGGTCGTTAAACGTGACGTTCAATTTTTCTTAAAGAGCGCTCACAACACATCGTTTCTTACGATAGTTCTAGAGGTCATAAAAACGGTCTTGCCGGACAAGCAACAGTGATCGCTCGTTTGGGGATCAGCTGTTCTTCTTCAGGTTATCCCACCATCTGAGTGCAAGCACTAGAAATTCAAGTCAGACAGATGTCGTCCTTCAAGTCTCTAGACTGGCTTTCAGGCGGATTTTATCTGAAATAGATGCCTTTCCATAAATTATGAGATTCCCAAATGAAACCTTCTATTTCCACTTTGAGTTTCCGGCCAGAAGTACCCATCGACGTCGACGAGGGACAAACACGATTTTGCACTCAGTTTTCACTAATCTAACAATGAGTGGTTATCGCATATCGGCATCACGAAAACGCTCGCGTATGGGAATTTTGCCGCAGAAGATGGACAAAGTTATCGCGGTACTGTCTTTCTGCGTACTGTGTTGTCATTGTAACATGCAATGCGACCATGTTTGGCAGGGGCTAATCCAATTGTGGGCGAACATGTCTCTTTCGAGGAGCCGATCTTTCCCGATAATCAATCGATATAATCTCTTCGGATGGCTGGCTGAGCAGAGCTCTCGCTCCGGCAACAGCATGAATTCATCGGAAACGAATATATTGCCGATCACAAGGGAGGAGCTGCAATCGATTTCATGCATGTTTTCAAGTAAAATACTTGAACAACCTATTCGTATGCTGTAAGCCCTTCATCAAAAACATGCTGAGAGTCTGAATACATTTAGTGCCCTCCCACTTCCTCCCAGTCGAGCATATTTCCTTTATCTCTAGCCCCTTAGAAGATTCGTCTGTCTTTGTTCGTATTCTCAGTGCGGCCGTGACACGGTCATAAGGCCTCCTGTGAGCACTTGAATATAGCGACAACATATCTTGACCAGAATAAAGCAAATGTGATTAAACAAAAAAGTAACGGACCCCTGACGTGCGTTGAGAGGCCGTGTCTCGTCGGCGTCGCCAGCATATGAAGAAGTCTGGAGCCAGTGGAGCTTTCGAGCCCGACGTGGCAGATTACGCGAAGCGTTTTCCAGACTTTTATATGATGCAACAATATCCTGCGATTCCCTGGTATCCATAGATTGTTGATCGATACTGTGGGGCTTCGAAGGCTACATATAGGCATCATTCGGTCATCCACAATTGTGCGAAGTCGAGTAGAAAGGTCTTTTGTACTCTTCTGGAGATGTTTCGGAGCAGCTCATAACTATTTTTCGGAAATGGTCTCAACAGGGAGAAATTCTTCCAAAAGAAGCAAGGAGAAATGTTTCGTTTATTTGTAAGGAAGCGAAAAAACAAGATGACTATTCTTTCGTTGAAAACAGAGACATCAGCCATCGAAGCGAAAGGTAAATCGTTTCATGGTACTCTCGAAGAGCTAACTAGCCGAGCTTGGAGACGCTTTTGGTCAGCAACACCGCGAACACCCCTGCTCTCGCACAATCTATCCCTCCGCTACGAGGTCTTGGTGCCATATAAACTTTGTCTCGGGGAATCCTTCCAGAAAACTTGGAGTAATTATCAGTGAAATCGATATTCTCACTACCATAAAGGATCTTCCTTTCGTCCTTTGTGTTTCCAACGCCGCTTCATGCTGAGCTAGAAGTGAGCTAGGGCCTTACGTCTCGGTCACGGATGGCGGAAAGCTACTTGAAATGGGAGAATTCGGAACATCCTCCTTGGGCAGAACTTTTTCCGAGTTATTCAGAGAAAAACTCTTACTTATTAGCACCAGCGATTCCCGCTTTATATGGGAGCCGTTTTAAGAGACTTCAAATTCTCTCACGCGAAGACTCGAAGTAAAAGAGCAAAGTTAAGTTGTCTTTCCTCTGCGTTCAGTGTTCCGACCTTGAGTTCATTCCTTGCATCGAAACATCTATCAGGAGGAAATATTCGAATCCACTCAGAGTGTCAAGAAGGAATTCCAATGAGCAGCATGTTATTTCTGTCACGCACCCAACGCCCGAGAAAGTCGCGCTCGGGGAAGCTTGCTGCTCTTGTTTTCAACACTGGCTGCCACATCAAAAGCCAAATGTTCTCTTCATGCAGTTTGACTCAGTGAAATAGAGCCCAAGGGCGAAGTTATTCTCGCGGAGACACCACAAGTGTCTTGCGCCGACACCAAGTTGAGCGATTACTCTGTCAGTCCGCTTGTGAGCGCGGAATTCGGGAGGTTGAAAACAAAGAAAATAACTGTCATGCAATGGTTGCCGTCGAAACACGCGGGCCAGTCTGACAATCCTTTGTTTAAGCGAGTGATCTTTTCTCGGTTTTGATCTCATTTTCACTCGAATCTCCCGACAGAGCAGCGTCCTCCGCGAAATCAAAAAACCAATACCGGCCAGTTTCAATACTCCTCCGAGGCCTCTCCTTAGGTTCGCATATGATAATGATTCTTATGAAGGGCACAGTGGACGCGACGCAAAAGAGGAACAGTAGAAACGAGATCCCCATCTAGCCTCGAACTTTTCTCGTTTCAGTTAGAAGATCGGAATTCTCGGAGACTAATATTATTAAAGCTCTCTCGGTATTCATAGAATAAGAAACAAGGGGATCCCCTGTGGAGAACATGAACATAGTAAACATCCGTTGGGTGCCATCTCGTCTTAACCTGTGCGGCTCTGATATTCGTCTCTACCGACTTGCGTTTGCGTATACGCCATTGCGCGCAAGCGAGCTCAGGGAAGTACAGCGCACGGGAGAAGTCAACATTTCTCCTCTAGACTCAGGAGCTCTAGCGGCTGGTTGCCTCAAATGACGCGTACCTTTCCCCTTTCGCTTTTCGTCTGTCCGACAGCCCCCTCTTCTCTTTTCTGATCGCCTTCTCCCACTCCTGTGCGATCCTCTGGTGACGAGTCTTTGGAAGAACCAGCCACCAACAGCAAGCTTAATAAAGCCTCCGAAATTGCCAAAACGGCTCAAAACTTCAGGAGAAGAAGAACGAGGTGTGTATGTGTGAGGCATTCCAGACATTCCTATGCTGCACGAATATTGCTCCTTGCAGCGAGCAAGTCGGCCTGCCTGCCTGCCCGCCCGCCCGCCGGAACGGGCGGTCGCCAGCCCCGACGCCATGCTTTCCTGTGAATACGCTGTCGGCATATTTGCTTGGCTCCCGCTCTCTATGACTGTCTATCACTCTTCCTTCCACCCCCATGTCGCTTCGAAGACGCCCCAGGAATGTTTAGGCGAAATGAATTCCAACCAACATTCGCGGGTAAGAATCAAGCCGCTGCCACCGCCACCACGCATCCACTTCGCCTGCGGCTGGCCTCCTTTTCCCTTCGTTGCGATGCGCGTGCGAAAGCGCTCCGACGGCTCGACGGCAAATGTGAGACAGCGCAGAGGAATATGGCGATAACTTCGTGTTTGAAGTTGCTCTCGTTGAAGCGATTTCAGCCCTCCACCCGGAGGGTTTTGCTTCTCTCGGTGGCTTTGAAACCCAGGTAATGCGACGAAAACACTCGAATAGCGCCAACACTTCAATGCAGCGATGGGCAAAGGGAGCGCTCGACTTTCCGTATGATTCGGACGCGCCCTCGATCCCTTTGTGCTCCGATCGATCCGGAGAGCATCAGAGCACGGGTGATACGGGGTGTGATACCCGTCCCACGCGCGATTTCGTGAAATATTCCAGTGACCTTGATTGCGAGACACGATTTCCCTCATCTACAGCTCCGAAAAAGACGGAAGACCCCGAGAAGATAGGAGTACGATGATGGCTCGTTGGATAGCGCATTGATTGCCCTGGCTCTTACCAACACGCACGCCAACGAGTGCGATGAGCGCACTCGTTGGCTTTGGACGCAGACAACAAAATGAATGCGCAATCGCACTCTTGTGGAGCTTCTGGAGTTATTCCATGCTGAACGTGTTCAACAGCGGCAAACTTGTTCGTTTCTCCTCGACTCTGCTATGTGTGGTCTCTGACAAGCGCCACTATCACTGAGGAGTCATACCAGGGAACTCGAGTCCGAAGAGTCAACAGTCCTAAATTCAATAAGAAACCGAGTGGAACCGTTTCTAAGGAAACAGGTCTTCGCAATGCTCGTGGACTCAAAAAGGAACGGGATTCCGAATAGAAAGCCAAAACCGTTTCTATGCCGACGTGACTCCCAAAATTCTCGAAATCGAGGCTCTCAACCAAGAATTAGGTTGATCAAGTAAAATATTTGCTTCGGCACTCTGAAGTTTCCTCAATTTCAGCAACAGCTGTAGCTTTGGTAGCTGTCGATAACGACAGACACCAAATGATAGAAACGCGTCTATCGTTCCAATAGTAAGCCGTCAGAGTATTAGTGACATTTGATGAAGGCGAGTAGCGGTGAAAAATTTGTTCGACACCGAGATGTTATTGGAATAGCATCGACTCTGATTGATGAAACAAGTACGCGACGAGGCAGCTCACGCCATTGATTTCACGCTTCGGCACCATCTCCGATGATTTATTGAGTGTTGGCAAAACTGCGACCAACCAAAGAAAATAAAGTTTCTCTCCCTCAAAGCGTCCGCTTCGTTTCTCGGACAAAAGTAGAGGGATCGAAAATACTCAGAACTTTCGCATTAACCCTAATCTTCCGAAGATCTGTTTCAGTGTCAGATCAGAGGATCTTGGAAATATTTTCTTCTTACCTTATAGGGCCTCGAGGTGAGATCTCCATGACTCCAATCTCATGTTTTCGGGGCATCAGAGACAACGTCGAAATGAAACGATGACTTTCTTGAACAATCTGATGGATGCACTCATAGCTTCTGAGGAAGATTTGGGAAGAAAAACACATCACGAAAGCAAAAGAAGAAAGTGAGGAAAATTGTGGAGGTCGATTTGGGAAGATCAAGCGGTTGACGAAGAGGTGGAGGATTTTATTAAAATGCTAATTCCTGTCTCCTCTTTCGTTTTCTCCCTCGCTCCGCCACTACTAGTAAATCAGCCCGCATTCAGTCAGTCTGCTAGCCCTTCCAGCGACTCCCTCGAGGACCAAAGAAGACAAGGATGCAGCCCACTGTCACCACCGCTTCTATTTATGGTAATTCGATTTTTCGAATCCCTTTTTTCTGCGTCTGAACCCCACTGCCTGCCTCTGATACTTCCAACTACAGGCGTGCAGAGAAAAAAGTATGAGGGAAGTGGAGAACCGAAATGATTCGAGAATCCAGAGAAATGGAAACGAGAACGGCGTTGTTTGAATTTGTGCGGAACTCGAGAGAGAGACGAACATGACGGGAAGTGAACTTGAACGAAGAGAGAGGAAGCGTCCATGCTGATTGAAATCCTTCTCGTGGTGAAAGGATGGGACGGATAAGTTCGTTCTCAAGCTTCCGTTCTAATATATTATCTTGAACACCAAGATTGGGCGTCTCCACTATGCAGCCATCACATGGCGAAAACGTTCAGGTTGCAGCCGATGAATTCAGCTCTCACTGCGAACGCTCGCGATGTGATGAATGGAGACGGAAGATGTATGTTTTTTGCGTAGCAATTTCTTCCTCTCGTTCTACCGTCTGCCGGCCTTGCTCCGCTCCAGCAATAATCGTAGCGAAGCATTATCTCTAATAATCTCCAGGTGGAAATCAAATCATGGCCTGCTGCTATTATTCTGCGCCTAACGAATAGTGTTACTGTGTAACATTCTAATAACGGCACGAGGCCTAGAGAACGGAGAACACATCGCTCGAGGGAAAACACCGTTCCGCGTTGCGGAACATCAGCTCCTACAAACTGTGATGGAGACTTACTTCTAGTTCTTCTTTTCAGCCTCAAACTACGTCTTTCATTTGAGCCAAGAATCTCTGAATATACTTGATTTGAAATCAGAACTTCGGTTCGAGATTTCAGTCGAGAAATCATTCGATGAGCTCGAATCCACGCGGCCCGAGAAGGGCAACGAGCTGACAAATGAATCGGGTTGGAGGTGAGATTTGAACTCCACCTATTTGGATGCCAGTTCATTACCACCTCCTTTCTCAAAGATTTCTCCGAGAGGCGGCATTTCTTGCGTGGAGCGAGAGCCAAGCAACATCGTTCGGATCAAGATATTGGGAAGCAATATTTCTGAATGTCTCGAGGATCTCGCTGAGATTCCGGTTTCCGGGAAGTTTCCCTCGCGGTAAGCTCAGACGTTCTTCCATTCTTCCACAGCCTTTGAAGATTCGGGTTTTCCGAATTCTCCCGAATCATCAAGTCAGCCCGCCTGTCAGGGGTTCTGCTTTCAGGTTCGTCCTTGGTTGCCCATCGGAACTGCCAGTCGTCTCTGTCGTATTCAAGGATTCTTAGAATTTATCCCTCTCGTTGCTCGATGCTCAGAGTGCTCGCTGTCGAGGGTTCTCTGCTCGGATTTCGAGAAAAAACCGCGGTGATACTTCGTAACAATTGTGCGCATTCATCGTTCAAAACCCGCTCTAACCGCGATGACTGTGTATCTCAAGAGAGATCTGAGAATCGAATAATTCCAATATCCTTGACGCCCACAGGATAAGATCGACTTAAATGCGAGAGAACAATCGTTTCTGATGCGCATATTGGAATCCGGAGCGTGATTATAGGATTGTGCACCCTTGAAAAAGTGGATGAATCCTCAGGGTTTGTGAGGAAAACGAACCGAGGAATTTTCGTCGAGAACACAATGGATCGAGAGGCTTCAATCGCTCAATTGGAGCGTGAGCAGCTCCTTAAGATTATGTAAAATACTCTCAAATAAGTGGAGCTATTCAGCGAGCAAGAAGTGTGCGAGACTTGAGGAATCACGACCGAGGGCTATTGAGAAGAAGTCGAAGAAAGAGTCGAGAGAAGAAAGCAAGAAAGAAAGAAAGGCCCAGGAAATGCGGCGAGTACCCGTCGTCGAGCGGACTCTTCGGCCACCTGTGGAATAAGTGGAGAAGACAAAAGAAACCGAACGTCATCTTTTGACAGCGACCGGATGAAATGGAATAATTAAGAAGTCTGGCAGGCGAGCGAACTTACCGACCGACATCCTGGCTGGCTGGCTGGTCGGCCTGACAGACCACATGTGCAAAGAAGTCGGTCGCCGAGTTCTAAAGAAAGTTCAAAAGAATGATGGAATGCGCGACGAACCACAAAGACCGTCAGAGTCTCTAGAGCGAACAATTTGAGTGAATCGTAAGCCGGTTCTCGCTGACGCCCTGCTCATGCATTAGCTTCGCGCGCCACCTCAGGTAGGCAGCCAGCTTGGTAAGCCATCCTGTGTCCTGTAATACCATCTTGCGGCCCTGTTGGCAATCGGGCAAGCCGTTAGGCAAATATTAATGTGGGCCATGGAAGCCGGCCGGCCCATCGAACTATTGTTTGGATAAGGATTGAATGTAAACACAGGGCTTACATCGAGTCCGGTCTCGTGCTAAGCCTAACGCACGGAGCTTGTTCATTCTCGGCCTTCATGCCTTCGCCCTTTTCTTCTCGTCCTTTGTTGGAGCCCGGAGTCCCTTTTGTCTTTGAGCGGCCCGCTTTCTACGCTTGCCCTTTTTCGTCACTTGGGACTCTATTTATTTGTTTTCGCTTTTCCCTTTCATTCTTTCGAAGCCTTCCCACAGTTCGTTAGATACTTTCGGCTGAGATCTCGACGAAGGTCCAGTTCCTGTAACTCACAGCTTTGGTCCCCATAGCTCGTCGGGGGGATCCCTCTGTGATCCCTGGAGTCATCCTCCCAATTTCCTGGATACACATCCATATGGGCTTATGGATTATCTCGTGGAAATTCATAAGCATCGAGAGTTTTGCTCTCGATCGATGCATAGATGCATGAGTGATCGGTGAGCTAAAGAGGAGCTAGCGCCGCATGCGCGTAGATATGCATGCACACTGATCGTTCGTAGGGTGCGCAGGAGCATAGATGAACGAGACTCACGCGGCGATGGGGGATTGTTGTGGCACCAGTGTCCGACGGCTTCCTATGCGGACCGTGAGTATGGGTCTCGGGACGGAGGAATTCACGAAAACACGAGTTTCATCTTTAATCACATTCACAGACTACAGGTCTCAATCTGAAGCATTTCCATTTTTTTCCAGAATTTGACCTCTTCGGTCTCGCTACGGCGAGATTTGCAAATTTTGTTTGAAGTTGGATTTTTCGTTATAAGTGAGTTTTAAAGAATTGACCTTATCAGTATCTTATATGTTGACGACTACACTCTGATGCACTCGATTTGTTGACTCAGTGAGTAGGGAAACCGTCCTTCTGATCCGTTTCCTCGTCGGACAGAAGCTCCACCTGACTCAGCGAATTCGTTCCGATTAGAACTGCGATCAGCTCTTTCGTGTTCCACATGAACCCTCTGATAAGGACACAATGACTGTGTTCGAATGTTTTGCGATCATAACTCGTGAGGAACTTTCATTCGGACCCTGTAACACGGAAACGTTCTTTAACCCAAGCCCAACTGACCGAAATCACTGAGCACTCTCGCTATGAGAACGATTTGACAACAAAAGATACAAAGTTCCTTCTCGACGGAAAAGTTCAGGATGATTCAACGCTGAATACGTTATTAGATCAATTTGGCGGTCGCCCAGTTGGATGGGTGGCGCGAATTCCGAGATAGAGACTCGATGAACAGTGAACCACACCCAGCCACTCTGCCGGTGCGAAATGGAGGAATCGAGATCTACTCATGTTTCGGGTGACACTTTTAGCATCAGACGACGAAGACTCAACTGCAGAAGGAACAAAATCAGTCGCCTCGGGAAGGAAGGAAGGAAGGAACGGGTCGGGTGAAAGCCGAATGGAAGCGTTCGGATCTGACCTGAGGAAGGAACTCAGATAATCCAGCGGCTTTTTCGTCTCCCTGGAGAAGCTTTTTCCATTTGCTCACGGCTTGTATGCCGGCTCGAAGTTGACTCGACGTCCTCATGATTGATGACGAGGTATTACCACAAACCTGAGCGCAAAACTTACAGACTTGCTTACGCAAAACCCAGGATCTCTGGTTAAGCTTCGGCTTTCGTTCCAGAAGCTGCAGTTTCGATCGAAGGCGAGGAAAACGGTGTCGAAGACGAAGATAGAGGAGCTCCGTCCGGGGTCTCCATGGAACCAAAATGATGATGACGATGATGATTGTCATCCCTATAAAGGGAACTTCTCGGCTATCAGTGCGATATGGAGCCGAGGGGAGGTTAATAGGTGCCGAGCGAAGGCGCCTGGCTGATGCCGCCATTTGTCAGCAAAAATGAGGGACATTTTCGGACAACTCTTATTGCCGCTGCTGCGCCGTCGTATGAGCTGCAGCCGTGCCACGCAGTACAGCCATTTGTGGGAGACTGGGGCCATCGAGATAAGTGGAATAGAGCGAGCACGATTTGGAAATCGTTTTTGAGAGTTTTTTCTCGACTGGCTATGAGCCTACGTTTGGAATGACCGTGTTCCTCGAAATTTTATTTGCTGTTAGTGAGCCTCGCAAAGGTCGTCGAGGAAGGAATTCTTCTTTTCTCGCGTAAGTTCTAAGTAACTCTTCTTCGAACAGTTGCTGTTGAAAGGGCGCCCGCCTCGTCGAGAAGAGTTAGGATGAAAATTAGGAGAACTTGGCAGTCGATCACGCTTCGGATAATTTTACACGATCTCTATGTTCGTGAACGAGAACAGCGAAATCAAGCTGTTTCCGACAAGTTCGGCGAGTGATTCGAAATTCTAGAGATGGTTCTTTGCTTTCGGGTCTCGTTTGTGCGAGCTTCCATATAGTCACGACGTGTTGGAGAGACCGCGGAATAAATCTGGACCTCTTGGATGATTTCCATGGCTGCCACTTTTCGCCACCGGAATCAAGGTTGCTCGGAAAGTTGGCTGAAGCAGAGATCTTGACCTCGTACTTGGATTTATCGCTTTTCTCTTTCGAAATTCTCAGAACGAGAGCGTGATTTCTGAATCTGGCACCCATATTGAGACTCCATGATCCCATATGAATGGAGGCCGCGCATGAACAACATAGATAATGAGAAGGAACGATTAAGTTTTGTATTCAACATACACATTCTGGTCAAGGCAAAGAGATGTTCTCCACGGGGATCGTGGGACACATTCATCAGGAGACGTCTAGTTCCCTTGAGCTTCCGATACAGAAGAGAAGTCGATTCAGTTCCTTCCCGTTTTTCCAACATCTCTGACTTTTAGAAACCCCTCTTATTGGGATCGCTTCGATTAGTAAGAAAAGTGCTGTCGAGGGATTCGTAGCACTGAACGTTTGAGAACGTTACCACAGAAAAAAAGCTTAAAATTCAGCGGACAGATTAACCTCGTGGACTCGTTTTCATATGAAGCTCCATTCAACCCCTCGTTCCCGATTTTGTGGCGGATTCTGAAGTTTGCACGACCGCCTTCCGAGATCCTTAGGGCTAAGAACTCTTGAACGAGAACTTTCTGCGCTCGGGGAGCTTACAAGTCAAGGGAGAAAACTCCGATGGTGCTCGTCGGTCCCTTGCGAGTGACAGCGAAAGTCTGCACAATCAATTTCCCCGCGTGTGAGTGTGTCCGTCCCGACATGTCGGGACTCCGTCAGTTGGTCTTGATATTAACAGTCTCTCCCTCTCTCCAGTGGCTAGGAAGAAGACACGCTCACACAACACATACACGCTTATTATAAGTGTACGAACAACGGATTATGGAGGGTTGGAAGAGGAAAAGCGGGAAATAAGAGCGATTATTGTGCACATTCAATATGTGACACACACCCCGTAGTCGATCATCACGTAGACGCATTGACTATGATTGCCTCCTGACTCGTACGATTCGCCGAACTAATGGGGCATTTATAGCCGCGATGCCTTGTTCGAAGAAACCAGATATTGCGCTTCGAGCGTCATCAGGGGAAAGTAGGTCGGAGTAAGAGGTTTTCCCGAGCCTGTCAGACACATGAGATTGTTGTCTTGACCTTTTCTCCCTCAATTAGCCGCAGCCTTCACGTCAGACGCCTGCGTTTCGGTGAGGGAAAACTTCCGATGTATACTTATATATGTTCCACATCCGGACGTCTGGTCGTTCGCAGCGACGCTCTCTCTCTCCGAAGGGTGATATTCGGCTTCGAGTTTCATTGCATCATCCGCTCACAACGTCGAGCTCGGTCATGGAATGCGCTTTTGTCCAGCAACCGAGACGTGCGCCCTTTTCTCCAAGGAATAATAACCATGGACACGAGTTTCGCGAGCAGATTTCCTCTGTCTCGTCCGCGCGGTGAAGTTTTTCACCCCGGTGCCGTGTCAGGTGTTTAATAAGTTCGCTCTTATTGCAAGAAGATTCCGTCCGCTCGCTCGGATTCATAGCTCTGATTGAACTGACTGAGATAATTCCACTAAGCTTTGTGCGGACTTTCATCAGTCTCATAAAGCCGCGAACGTTTGCGCTCGAGGAAAATAATGATGATGACGATTATAACAATAATGATAGCCATCAGGAGAAGAAGGCGAATAAGCACCTTTATTGCGTCGCGCGCGCGAAGAAAAGCTCAGGTCAACTCAAATAAAACTCGGCTTAGTTCATCCGCTTCCGATCGTTTTCTCTCGATGAATCCTATTTGTGTGCTCGGCTGATTTTACTCTCAGGGTTCGAAATCGACCGTTGAGCTTCTCGCTAGTCGCAACGCCGGTCGTGGATTCCGTACTACGTGGCGTGAAGTTCATGTTTCTAGTTCGAGAGCGTTTCGTTCCGCTCAAACACGAGCTCGCGATGATTTCGGTGGACGCTGCAGAGCGACCTCTCATGGATTCCGCATAAGATTTTGTCATCCCCCCACCTTGCCAGATTTCGGAAGCTCCTCAGTCTAAGGAAATTTGTCCACACAAATCCCGGAGGAGGCAAAAGAGTTGACGTTCAAAGATCGTGGAGAGCAGACAGGAACTCTTGATAAATGGAAAACAGCAATGCAATCCTACGAAGAGTAAAGCGGACCTCGAACCGACCCAATGATTTTATTTTCATCACTGGACAAAATGCTGAAGCGTTCCAGCAGGAGAGCCGACCTCCGAATACCGAGTGACTCTTCTCAAGTCGTACCGATGCTCACGTTTTCCTCCAAGCGAGTTACGACTCCTCTATCTGATATGAGCAGATCGACACAGGAAAGGACTCGCGCGGCGTATTCACAGTCATGTCTAATCGTGAATGGGAAACCATAGAATCGACCTTCACGGCGATTCGGGACGATAGCTCGAGACATGATCTGAATTTTAGTTCGCCTCGTTCGTTACAGATCGCCGTGGTAAGGTGGGTACGTTGACCGAAAAAGATGGATACACTTTCTTAGTTCTGAGGCCTCTAGGGCTCATGTTTTGATGGTAGGTAGTAACGAGCTAGGTTCTCGGAGCGGTATCCTCAACTTCTGAAAGATACGCAGCTGGCTTTTGAATCCGCAGGAGGGATGAAACCATCTTCGACGTCTTCTGGCAAGAGTAGGTGCTCATTAGAGAAGGAGCTTACATTCGACGGTGAACAGCCTTCCGTTCGTTTCTTTTTGTGAAGTTGTCCGCCCCGCCGCGCCGCGCCCTCCGCAGCATCTCCGACTCCACACTTTCCCAACTCCGATTTCCCACACCGAGTCCAGATCGTGATTTGCCTCAAAAACTGAAGTGAATGTTTTGGTATACTTTCAATGTCTGGATTACGCAGAGAAGAAAAGCAGAAGCTTTTGTTGCTCTCATCACAAATGTGGATTCCTTCGGAATATCATCGGCGCTAAATTCACGGCCTGTATGCGATGATTAGCGACCCGACCTCGAGTCCTCGACGTTCCTTAGAGATTCCTCCCGGGCCACGGGAATCAACGAATCCGCATATTCGGTAATTAGTGTCATTCAAATGCAGCCGGTTAGTGACCTTGACATAATTCCATGTCATTGAAAGCTTAGGGCCGCTACAGGTCCGCATTGGAGACTTCTTCTCGGGCATCATCATCACGGAGTCGTTTGGCTCCCCATCTTTCTAACACGGCAAGAGCGATTGCTTGAGAGCAAGGTACGAGCGCTCAAGGGGGAAAGGTGTCACTGTTGACTGCCTGCTGCAGTGCATCGGCCGAGGGGAGCAGACACTGCTCCCTTCCGAAGTGCAATTCGTTTTCTATGTCCACAGCAGAAAGCCGGCCAATATAGCTAAGACTCGTCTCCACCGGTAAATATCCTAGGTGGTTCTTTTAGCCTGGGAGGAAGCTGTGACGGAGCGGGCCAGCGAAGGACACGCAGAGCGAGTTCAGTTTTGTTGCGTCTGAGTTCTCTCCGACTGCCGAATCTGCTCCCATTTCCTCCAACTCGGACGCATTGTAGCAATTCCGGACCCGGAGAAGTTTGGAGAATGATGCAATTGACATCTGAAGAACAGAAAACAATTTCTCCACTAGATCTCATTCGCTATCGGCTTCGAATGGGCGAAGCTACTCAGCGTGCGATTAGCTCGTCATTTATTGAACACGCCGGGAATTAATAAACATGCGTTCCCAGACGAAGCCGATAACGGTCAGGCATCCGTTACAAGTCGTGAAAAAAAGCAAGATTCGATCGAAGCGGGGCAATATACGCTCGAATCGAGAAGAAGTTAACGAGCGGATCACTGATAGATCGAAAAGAAAAAAAACTCTTGTGTGGAGAGGATAAAATCGATCTCATTCGAGAGAACTGAAAACTACCGAAACACCGTTGCTCCTGATCTTTCAACGATCGCTGGAAATGACGATCCGGGAGAATGTCCTCTGCAAAACACTCGAGAATGAATGGATGTGCGTCCTCGTTCTCCCATTACGCTTTCATTTCAAGGGCGAGCAAGGTCTCCAACGACCTTGATGTGGCCTAGCGATCTCATACACGGAGCATTCCTTCCCAAAATGAGCGCTCATCTCGAAAAATCTCCGGCTCCCTAAATATTCAATCAGCTTTCCGTAGAGAATCGCACGTGGAAAACGCGAAGAAGAAAAATCAAAGTTGGGGCGAAGCCTTCGGTCCTAAACAAACTCAAAATCCTCAGAAGGTTCGCTCGATTGATAAGATGATCGTCTGCCCTCGAAAAATTCCACATGCAGCAGCGGCGGAAGGATGGATTCTTTCGAAACTCACGGTTCGCTAGTTCCTGACTTGAGAAGATTCGGCTGCGAATACATTAAGATTCATGGCGAGAAAAGTTCAGGGAAGCGCCTCGATTTTTACGCATTGTTGCTGGAGTGTTGCCGGGAAAAGTGTTTCCGCCGACCTACCGAGCGCTCGGTCGACGGAAGCGACTCGAAACCCGGTCTCGCGACTCTTCCCGAAGAGTCCTGTAACCCCATTGCCCCTCCGCGCCACGCTACGACGCGTCCAAGGTGTCCCGCAGAGATAGCCAAACAGTGTGAAACGCCCGCTGTACGCGCCGGCATACCGCCTTCCCGCATGTCTGTCTGATAAGGCAATGGATGACTGCCCTCATCTAGCTCGTTCGCTCGCTCGCTCGCCGTTCCACCAACTCGGGAGCCTGCCTACTTACCGACCCACGAGCTGCCTGCCCACGCAAGAGTCCGCGGCGCCAGGCCAGCCACCAGAGTAGAAGTATGACAAGATCCTGCACTAGGCAATGGAGTGCTGCATTTGCTCTTTTTGGTGAGCTCGCCACTGTTGGCAAAGGCGAAAGGGAGACGTCGACAGGATTCTCCTCCAGTCAGACCGCTTGTGATTCTTTTCCTCGGTCTTGCGCCTGTGAGCGACAGTGAAAACGCGGACAGACAAGCAAACATTCTACATGTACGAGGCTACTTTGCGACACACAGACACATACACAAGCTTACGTAACGTCCGCCAAACCTGTGGATATGATTCTCAGAGGAAAATTCCCGAAATTCACTGCTGTCCCGTTTAGACGAGTTTTCCCCGCGTTTCTTCAGGAGTCAGAGGTTTTACTGGAAACGTGCGATTTCGGGAGATGTCTCGGCAGCTCATGTTACCCCAATATGCTGGATTCACGGCTGCAATGGAGGCTTCACTTTGGGAAGCAAATTGAGGAGGCGCAACTTCCAAAAAGACCGAGGAATAAGAATGACTTGCTATGGCTTCCTCTATAGACCTCACCGGGCGTTTATGGTCCGACTTCGCTTCAAATCAAAGCCTTCATTTCCTCTCGCACAGATGACACGGTGGAAAATCCTCAATAAATGCAGTTCGGAAATTTCCTTCGATGTTCCTGCTGTTTCCGTCGAGCTATATCGGAAGAGTGGTCAGAAGAAGGATCAGTTCCTCTTGATATCAATGAAGAGAAAATATCCCCTTTCGCTCCAAAGCGCTGGACGTTCGACGTCGACTGTATTCCAGAGCCACTCCGAAGCAGTGAGCCGTAGGCTTCATACTGTGAGGGTATCAGATTTCAACAAATATTTACCGCCCTCGGCGCACCCGGCCTGTGTCAACCCTGTCGCTCGATTTGACTCCTTCGAAGAGACTACCAAGTTTTTGAATGAACCTTTTCAAGACGACACCGACATCTGACACCACGTGCACGTGTTTGACTTTCAGCACATACAACTGCAAGAATGCGAGGAAACCTTCCACTTGAATGCCTAGCAAGAGGACAATTTCTTCATACCTGAATTCTGTCGCTTCCATCGAGAAGACCCATCGCTAAGCCCGAGCCAAAGTTCGGTCTCTGTATCGGCTTCCTGAATTCAGCGGACGTGGCTCCGCTGCGTGAGAGGCTATCCTTCCAGAATTCACCCCGAACGAGTTTCACAAATTAGCATGCACGCCGTTGCGCGTTCCGACCTCATCATTGATCGCATTAATCTACGCCGATGCCCTCGAGGATTGCATTCATCACGAACGAATCGCTAAATAGTGGCTGAACACTCGAGACGCGAACTCGAGAAGCGAGGAAGATCCTTCCCAGACCCTAAAAGGTCGGAGAAGATTCCAATCAATCGAACCGAAGACAGTCACGAGTCGTTTCCTCGTTGGTTGGGAGGTTTGCCTGTTGTCAAGACTAACGTTCGCGAAAAGCAAATGACTTCCTCGATAGCCAGCCCTTCCTCTCATCGTTGAACTCGTCGAAGAGGAATTCCGGCTTTCCCCTTTGATGCTGCCATTCACCTCCCTGGATCGGCGGTGCGCATCGTTATTCGTTCACTCGGATTAACGACTCTTGGGAATTGGAGATAAAAAGTCACCAACGATGTCAGCGACAATGAATGGTTTGGGCTCCATTCTGTCGATCAATGGAATTTCCTACGGAGGGCGAACTAAACGCTGATCGCTTTGATACAAGTTTGCTTCCGCAGTCTGTGAACATGTTCGCGCCGAGTTGAACGGTGTTACCTTTTGAGTGAACTTTGAGCCCGGCGCACGAGCTGACAGCAGGAGATACTTCGTGCCAAACACGTGTAACAAATAGGAGGCATCGAGCTGCGAGGGCTGCTCAATACTCAATGAGTGCTGCTGGCAGATGAAAGGTTCTACCGAAGAGGTGTCGATGTTGCTTATTTTGAACGAGTACACGCGAGTCGATAGAGGGGCAAGCTGCCTATCCAACAAGCACAAACCGGGCAAACCCAACGTTCGCTTTGGCCAGTGTGCGGAAACTCTGCGATAACCATGCAGCCGCGGATTTGGAAGATCTGATTCGATTCTGAAGATCACTATGGAAAGTGAACAGCAACCGCCAACGCCGTGGAGACAACATCACGATGGAGAAGGGAAGCGTTATGATTGAGATCGTCTAAATGCCCGGCAACCTCCTCTTTGACTGTTATAGTTCGTTCCGCGTACGTGTCCTGCCGTAGACCTTTTCTGTTGGACACGTACCGCGGTCTATGCGTTGTGGCCCACAAATTCAAAACTATTTTTCTTAAATTACAGCTCTTCCTCTGAACTACGATGGGAAGTTTTTGTTTTGATATCAGGCAGTCTTGAAGTTGGCTTGATTCGCAAAATTTTGCAGAATCATCTCAATGAATCCAATGAAAGTGTTCAACTCGCCAGGACTCGAGTAGCTTGCTAATGATTCTGAAAAAAAGGCGGCATCCCAGCTCACCTCATAGACGACTGGCCATAGCACAGATATTCGGGATCAATTCTGGGTTTTGAATTCTGATGTTCATGTTTTCCAAGAAAGTATCTCATTCACAACTATGATAAATCGCGGTAGTGTCAGTTCCGGAATTTTCATCCAAGCGGCACTTTTTCTCACCTCAAGACAAAGAATTGGCTTCTCGGCGTGAGGAGTCGAGAAGAAAGCGTCATATAAGAACACGGAATTCAATTTGGCCAAGCGTGAGCGCAAGCGTCAATCCAAGATGTCATTCAGTTTGAGAAAGGATTCATGAAGAGAAAAACTGTTGCGGACTAGCGAAGAAACACACGAATCGTTGTGCTCTGATGACTGATATGAGCGACTTTCGGAGTGAAGCGTTCATGTGTTCTCATGTCATGTCATTGAGGCTGGCGATCTTGTTGGTGAATGCTCGAGTGTCAGGACATAAGTGAGACGTGAGTTTTCTACTCAGTGTTGGAGATCGGGATCCAATATTTGTGTTCTGATGGAAGAAGGAGATTCTATGAGTGCGGAATCATTGATTATGTAGCATAACATCAGAATTTCACAGCGCTCGTGACATGATTCTCCAAGTTTGCGTAATTCTCGCCACGGCCTCTCATCTTCAGGTTCTGGGACAGCTTTCCATAGAAATAACTCCATGCGGTGAGTGGGATTTCCTTCGAAGCGCTTCTCCAGGATCAAAATAAGCGATTTCTCCTGAACTTGTCGAAGAATCTGTTCCGAACTCCGAGGTGAATACCGAAACAAGTTCGTTGTAATAATTCATTTCCTTCGTCAAAGACAATCCCGGCAAAGGTGTTCTCCAAGCAATCAGAGCTGAGCCCTGCACGACTAATCCCTGCCAGCTGAAAAAAGACACAGAGGTCGAGTTTTCGTTCGTGTTTTTAGCCGACCAGGTAGGAAAAACTTAATTGAAACGCATCGAACCGTTGACGGCCTGAGTTCTCAGTTTGCACACGTATCGCTTATTCATAGTTTGAATACAATATTAGCGCCGGTAGCAATGAATACCCTCATATTTCACAGTCTTCACGGTTCACCTGTTCCACAACGAGCTTCTAGTTGAATTCTATGATCAGTCTGCCTTGGCAACAAAATCGTTCATTGCGAGGACGGAATGTGTTTCAGGACACAAAAACGGCCACATTGGACAGCCGGGCTTCGATACTTGGAATCGATGTTCCGATCCCAGGAGTGGAAACGAACTTGTGCAGGGGCGCCATCGAATGTCCAGTCCGGAAAGTACGCTTTTTCCCTCTTACAAATTTTCTCTTTTTTTCTTGGCGACACCGACGAACGCTCAAAAGCGTCCTCTTGAAAAGCGTTTTCATCTTTTCCAGGGTGAAATTGTGAAAGGATCGTTCTCGTTGCATGTGCCGAGCTTGCCATTGAAAGGCTCGACCGTGAAAGTGAGAATTTACGCCGACGAGGGGCTCACATCGTGTTTCTCCTTCCCTGTGGGTTTCGTTTGAAAATTTATTCCGACGCAAGCGGTCCATCTAGGAGAACATCCTCAGTCCCTTCCACGAAGATACTATATTCGAAAAACAATATGATTTCAGTAAACCCTTTTGTAAGAGGCCAGCTTTTTGATTTAGATAGAATTTCGATGAAGGTGTTCAACTTCTTTGGCTTCATTTTTGGAGCTTCCCTCGAGGGACGCTCGAAGACTCCGATTAAAGTCTCCATAAAAAGCTGAATCCATCTCTCGTGAAGCTTCTCCGAGAAGCTTCACAACTTCAGGGAGACGTTCTAGGGTCACTTGTGTTTTTTCGCTTGCCGGGCGTCTCTGGGGCAATAGATAAGACCTCTTATTCAGGCGAAGGAGCCGCGTCTTATAGGAGCCGCTCTACCCTCCGAGAGCTGCTTGGAAATAGGCCTCTGCACAAATCAGCACGGATCCCGACGAGAAAAACCCAAGTTTCCAGGAAGGATGGAGTTTGACGAAAAGACCGGAGCAGCCATGACTTCATTCGTATTGCTCTGCAACTGAACAACTTGTGTTCGAAAATGTTTTCATTCCCCGAAATATTAGAAGACTGAATTTCCGATGCGAGGAACCCACAGGATTTTGACGCTGGACCGGTCAGCGAGCTCATCGAAATCGGAAACGTTGTTTGGAACTCCCTAACTGGACGACTCAAGGTGCGAACTTTTCGCAAGTAGTTCTTTGGCATTCTCCGAGAGTTCCGACAATTCCCACAGGTGGAAGTTGGAGAAGTCCTTTTTGGTGCATCGAGTGATTTGTGAACACAGCCCTTGACAATCTAATCCATTCCAATCCTCTTACGTTGGACTCGCTGATTGAAGTGTCTAGTTTTGCTTCTGTTGGGGCCGGCCGCCAGCGAACTCCGTCAGTTTCGTTGAAGGCCAAAAATATTCCCTTTCAATCCCAGTTCTGATCATTCGGACGAAGCCCCTGATGCGCACAGCCTGGAAAATCGCTCGATCAGTTGATCTGACGGCTATATTCAGAAACCCCGCGGCTTCCCGAGGGAGGTAGAAAATCAAAATACCACTTGTTGCGCTGTTGCTTTCGAAGGTGGAAAACCTTGGCGGCCCCGTCGGTTCCAGCCCGGCCAATCTCGTATTTCGCTGATGTTTACTCCCGAAATCCAATGAGAAAACGAAAGACTTTGGAGCAGGGGTAATGAGTTCCTTCCGTCCTGGTCAAACGGGGTCTGCTTCCTGAATGGGACAAAAGGTTCTACTTCTGCGGAAGTTGCTCCTGGTTGCGTGGTCAATGCTCGGCCGGCTGTGAATGCATGTTCTCCCGATGACAAATGGATCATGTCGCTGCTCGCCAGGATTGTGTGAACCAGTCTCTTGATATTCCCCGAATCGAAAACACAGAGAAATCGGCACTGAAGACACCGCCAACTTGTTTTCTGGCTCCTAAGGCTCTACGATAAATAACCTTCGAACTCTTTCGCAGAAACCGTCAAAATTTCGAAAACGCTCCTTCAATCCACTACGAGCACACCAGTTTCGCAACCTGCGGCTTCCAGCTCACAGATGGTTTGTCGGTTGAGCGCCGCAGCTGTTTTTCTTTGGAAATGAAACTCTCCTCTCTGCTATCACAACGCCTCTGAAGACTGTTATTCCGTCGTCGATATTGATGAACTCGAAAGCAGGGCTCGTCTTGGAAGTAACGCTATCGCACAGTTCTCGCAGACATGAACCGACAGTGCGTATTTGACGAGTAGCTCTGTTCGGCCCCGTCGGGATTGGATCTGTTGTCGCCCACAGGAAATGGAAAGACCTCACAGTGTTTTCCGGTGTGCAGATTGAGAAGGCGTTGGTTTCTCCGTCGACGAACGTCATTCAAGAATCTTCCACTAGACAACCAGGAGTTTCCTCTGTGTTGTACTTGCTTCCATCCGGCGATGTTCATTTTTTTCCGTTTTCTTCATCCATGAGATCTTTTGAATGTGAACTTCATCGGATCTCGCGAAGGCCTTCGATTGAGTCCAAAGCCCACGGTTAGTTGGGCCGTTAGCGGATGGTTATGACTCAGAAGTTTGCAAGAAACTTTTGATTTTTCTATTTCCGTTGTTGATATGATGCGGCATTCGATCGATCGATCGATCGAATGAGAGCCTGGATGGACGAATCTGCTCGTCAGACTGGTTCGAGCATTTGCGGCGGAAAGTTCGGCAACGTTCGAGGCGGCGGCTTGTGCTATTGGAGGTGCAGCAGAAACCTGTCCTCCTCTCTTTCCTGAAATGTTCGTTCAGCGCCGAATCGTCGAGTTAGCTGACTGACCCCCGGGGCCAATTGGGCAACGGACTCCATTGGGAGCTTTCTCTCCGAAGGCGATGGCCTTGTCTCTTCCCTTCGAACAGAAGCTGCCAGCTCAGAGAACAGAGGAACCGATTGATCTGGAGAACGTCCAAGTTTTTTAAAGCGAGGGCGGCCTGAGGTAGAAACTCCCGAGCTATGGTCGCTTCGAAAGAGGCGATGATTTTCTGAAACATTTTCGGACAGGATCCAACGAAAATTCCAGCATGCTGTTGAAACATCGGTTGATGTTTGCGAAACTCATTAGAATTCTGAAACAGCTCGGCCTTTTTGATGGGCAGGATAGCCGAGCGGTCTCATCGAGTAGTCTAGTGAGCCTGAAGTTAACTTTATTCAGAAGCAAATTCGCGAACCCCTGGTGAGCCGTCCAGAATCACTCTCTGATCCGCCTCCGAGTTTAATCATAGCAGCGATCGTTGGCTCTGGTCCGATCGAACAATCGCGCCCAACTGGAATCTATCTCGGGACAAAACAAGGCGAGGGACTACGGCCATGACTCGATTCAGCAGCTTTCCTCGCTCGTTGAACTCATCTTCGCATGTCTTCATGCGCGGAGGGCCTTTTCTTCGTACGTCTCGTCGGATGATACCGTTCGCCTCGAGAAGCAGGCGGACATCTTCGGGCATAAGCTGATTAGAATCGGCAGCACGGACAACGGATTCTTCAACGAGCCGAGAGACAGATTATCTCTCGAACTGCAAACAGCACAGAGTCGGTTTCCTGGGGGAAGATCCAGTCTCTTTCTGAGGGTTGTTCCCTGTCAGAAACTCTTTCGGAATCCTCTTCTCTCGGATCAGAAGCTGCCTCCCGCCTTGAGCCCTGTTGCATTCCTCTTGGAAACGCTTCTTCGAATTCAGACACGGAGCATCCTCAGAGCTTAAGGTTCTTTCTCGAGATTCCCTGATCTCGCAACACCTGTTCGGTGGAGGAGACGTACCTCACGTTTGTAGAAGGAATCTCGAGGCGATAAAAGACTTCGTTGAGTTTGCCACCTGCTGGTCGCTCCTTTCGATCATCGACTTCGCGAGCAAACTCCCACGGATGGAGCGGATGAGAAATGGTGCCATTTCGAATATGCCTGTGCTTTCAGCATCGACAGAACTTTCGCATTGCAAGCGATCTTCGTTCTCGAAATCTCGCAAATTCACGCGTTTGACCTCGGGGTCGTGATCAATTCTTTCGAATATCAGACGGTTCCGGATTGAAACGGATTTTGTTCTTCAGAAGCGAACTCTTCCTATTCCCTCGGTCGCTGCCCTTCTCGCATCGCTGAGCCGTAGGGTTGGATTCGGCACGCGTAGTTTCCCTTGGGTGCTGCGCGAGCTCATATCGAAGCTGGCGTTTCATTAAAAACTTGTGTTTGCTCGAGATACTGAGGTTTCGTCTGAAGTTTGTTGTTCAAGTCGGAGTTCGCCGACTGAGTGGCTTGAATAACTCTGAATGAGTGAATTGCTCAGAGCACAAGCACATTGCGTAAACACCACGATTCCTGCCGTCGAGCATCACATTCTTGTTTGAACAATGTTTTCCGTCGTCCAGATTCCTGGGTCAGTCTTGCCGCAGCGAACTCGGAACGCACTGTGCTGTCTTGGATATTCCTGGTGAAGAATTTATGACCGAAAACTGCGTTAGGCTCCGCTCTTTGACGGCTGCTGAGGGCGCGGCGTTGCCGGCTACGACGACGTCAGCGGCCGCGACAGAAACGTATGACTCGAGGAATCCATTTCAGCAGAAGCCACTCCATCTCCGATATCGTCGGTCTTGCGACAACGTCGAGCTCTTTTCGGAGACGAAAAACGAATCCGTCCGGTTTCCGGTGATCAGTTTTCTTTAGAAATTATCACGATGTCGTCCAATATTTCACAGCGACGACAATTCATCCTGTATACTCCTGCTTGCTCCGTTCTTCCTTTTATTCGATGCCAGTAAGAAACGATCCCGCTGGAAGGAGCGTTCATGGCCGAGAGCGACGGGAACGGGGCGACATCGCGCGAGATTCGACTTCGGAGTACATACTAGACATTGCTGTGGAGTAGCGGAATAGCATCGCTTTCGGTATTATCGACATAAATGGGGGATGTGAAGCACTCGGCAACGATGAGCGTATGGATCTTGAGAATATTTCTCTTGAGGATTACGCAAACCAATCCTGGGTATAAGGAAACAAGTCGAGAGAGTTCGATGCTGAAAAGTGTTGAGGGCTCAGTCCGGTGATGCGCGGAAGGAAACCGGCGATGACCGCGCAATCTCTAGTAGGGAAAGGATCGCTGCTCGAGAGAACATGTTGGGGTATCTCTAATAGTTCATCGAGGCTTCACCGTGACCGTCAAACGATGTGTTCAGTCCGTCTTCCGACTGCCACACAAGACAAACTTATTGAACGAGATGATTGAAGAGGTTTCAGCAGACGTCTGATCTCACTCAGTCAGTCTACTTCAATTAGATTCGTCCAGGGGGCTCACCTCCCCAAAGCCAGCGACCGACCGAGACCGGGACTCAGATATCAATGCTCTGCAGGCTTATATCTCCCATGGCCGAGTGCCGAACGACTCGTTCGGGTAGCGGGCTCTCGCTAGAGCTCTGCTTTTCCGGTCAGAGCGCTGCATTTAGACTCGACCAAGGAGAAAATGCCTCTTTTCGAAAGCTCTCATCCTTCCACTTTTTCCTCGACTCCTTGATTCGCTCACCCGCTGGCTCACTGACCTGTTCGGTGACCGGTGCATGGGTCAACCAACCAGCCAACCAAACTCTTCTATTTCGTCTTCTCCCAAAAACTCCACCTTTCTGTCAGGCTCAAGAGTTTTGCCACTGGCCATGCTCGAGGATTTACTTGAACCGAGGTCTGTACCGAATCACGCCGGCCGTACAACTGAAGAGATCGCTCACTATACCGATTCGTTAGTTCCTTTGCATCGCTTTCAGTCTGTCCTCCTCGCATTCGGCCCTTTTTGTTTGGATCCCAGACTCCGGATCATCTAAACGAGGGGTTTGCAGCTCAGCTCCCAGATTTTCATAGCACCTAGAGAACGTCGTCGAAATTTCCAACCGGGTGGCGGTTCCTTCTCGCTTCACGGCCGTGTTTTCGTAACACCAACCCGCAAAGAGGAGAAATCCTTGCGAACATGAGGTTTTTGAGAGCTCTCGAGAAAAAAAAAAAAAGGCGAACCCGTCGTTAAGCGAAAAGAGCGTCGTGTGTGCCTCACCGCACCACTGGACTTTTTCCCTTGACGAGCAACTGCAGGGCGTTCCATAACAACACTCCTCATAACATTTGCTCGAGCTCACACAGCGCGAAGCAGAGTTAATGCTTCTTTGATTCCGTTTTTTGCCCGTCTTTGGATAAAATCAGCGACATATGAGCGTTCAGAAACCAAGAATCAAGCGCAACGAGTGGTTGAGTTTTCTTCTTATCAATTCAGTGAAAACGTCCCGCTGACTCCGATGGTCCGAATCAGGAAAGAATTCTCTCGGGGAACAAGAATCTGCCCAAATACAAACGTCAGTTCGGGGCTAGTGAGTGTTTGTCGCAATTAATACTCTGCGGTGAGTGATTGCGTTAGTCTGCTGGAATGCGCTTAGCACGGCATGAAGATTGGCTACGTGCTCAAGCACCGCGGTATGCCAAATATCCTACGGCTGCTCCGATGGATCGCCAGCCTCGTCTATGTCGGACGTCTTCGACTCGGTCTCATTGGAAACTTCCTCCAATGTCTCAGTGGGCTGAGCAGTTTCATCGCATTCATTCTCTCTTGGACGTTTCCCGGACAAGAAACAGACCCGCAAGTGTAACTCGTCAGGGAATGTATGGAAGGAAATCGAAAACGAGGTTTCTAAACTCGGGCCCCCCGTCGGAAGAGCGATCAAGAAGTTCCTTTCGGTCTCTCAGCGTAGCATCAGAGTAGACTTCAGCTCTTGGTCGATTATATTTGTGATGAGCGAAGACGTAATTGATCCTCTCAGCAGTCGTAGCAGCAAGCGAACACGAGCATGGCCGGCCAATAAGTGCCACTCATACCAATATGGAAAACAGATCGGTCGGGGTAGAATATTCAACCAGATGGGACACGACTCCGAAGTTGATTGTCTTTTTGAATCCACGAATGTTACGACCCCGTGGACTGACAGCGGATTCGTGAAGGGTTTATTTCGAATCAGCGGCTCTCAGGCCGACTCCCTGCGTGCGTCTTTGATGATTCCTTCGCTAATCCCGGGGCATTTCCTGTCGAAGTCCTCCCGTTGTTGTTGTTGTTGCTTCACTGTTGCGAACGGCTCGAGTCGGCAGCTTCTCGTACCTGACATGTTTCCCTGGAGGGTTTTGCTTCAATCAAAAATGATAAACATTACATCCGATGAAAGAATCGCGAACTTTGATGGACGCTCCCATTGGTGTTGTGTTGCCGACGCATTCTGGGACGCGGCTGAGATCCTCTCAAAACTCTGATGTTCGTGAACGAGAGGCTCAAACATCAAGGAATAGAAACTATTTCGTGTGCGCTTCGGCGTTGGTTTTCAGACAGGGGGAACTCGAGAGTTTCGAGTTCCGAGGGATCGAAACGCATATTAGGGCATGATCGTATGACGCTTCACGGATTCAGATAAATTTCTCGTTCTCGAGCACCTCGACCGTCGTTCAGAAAGGAATTCCTCGAGTCTCTGAACCTTTTGAATCGTATTTTCCTCAAATAAGGAAAAAATAAAACTCCGACTCTGTTCTTGCAACGAGTCAAAAGGTCAAACGGACTTTGGAGTCGACTTGGAGCCTTTTCAACGAGCAGATGGCCAGAGGGCACTCAAGACGGATGAATGACCAGGGAGGGACAAATCCACGCAGCCAGTCAGCGAAGCTTCACAAAAGAATGCTTCCCGACCGGACCATATGCGGTGCTATGGCACGGAACGGAAGTATTGTGATTGCGAGCAGGAGCATAAATACCGGCTGTTAATCGCACTGGAAGAAAACGTGCCCTGGCTCCACTTCCCTCACGCTGAAAGGAAGAGGGAGGAGGGAAAAAAAAACGAATAAAAAGACTTTCCCTTCGTAACAGCCGACGTCCACACGACACTCCGCGACTCTGAACTATGGCCACCACGGCAGATTGTGGTTTTCTTTTCTCTTTTCTCTTCCTTCTCATTCGACTAGTTCGGAGGTTACCGAGTTCCTGAGAGTATCTACGAGGAAAAACAGGAGCAGGGCCAACACATGATTTCTCGTAACGATGGAAATGGGCCAAGGATTCGACAAACGCGTTCTCGTTCCATTCGCGCGAAAAGATTCGGGGTCGAGTCAGATGACCACTGAAAATGTCAAAAAAAGTTCTCCGTGGCTTTTTCCGCTCCGGTTGAGCCAGTCGTCACGAACGGGGGACGATCGAGGCCATTCGACATTTATTCGACTGCAGGGACCGTAATCTCCGCATCCGACCGAGAGGCTCAGAAAGCAACCGAAACCACAGATGACAGAATACAGAACTTCCAGACGCGCTTTGTTATTTGAAAAATAAAATCCCCGCAAATAACTCAAGCTTTTCTCCGCTGGAGTTTTCCGGTGATGGCGAGTCCTGGGCTTGGACTCGACTTCAGGGAACGACAGGTGCTTTCATTCACCCTCTGCGGAGCTCTGTTTCACTCTTGGGCTTTAACGATGGAGTGATTCTAATTAATCGTACTCTTTCAGAAGGCCAACGAAAATTAATAGCGAACAAAGATCCGATGACCTTTGCTTGTTACATCCTCGAAAGCAGAAATGCAGAAAGGTCTGCTTCAATATCGAGGATCTCCACATATTAGACTAGCTGAAGGTGTACGCGAGAGCACCACTGGCCTTTCATTCGAGCATCGAAGTATTTCTGTGGAAGAATAGTTCACAGTGGCACGTCACGCCACTCTGTGTTCACGCGACTCCGTACGCGCACAGGATGGACTCCTGGCTGCTCTGGAGTCAACAGTAATACTCGTGTGTTATCAAATCAAATACTCTATTCGTTGAAATCCTCGAAGATATTCCTTCCAGAGCTCTCTATAGATCACTGTCCATTTCCAGGAATTCGGATTTCCACCTTAATTGTTCTTGAGGATCACGAGAAACTTAAGAATTTTCGTCCGCGGTTTTTGATTCAACACTCCATCCTACAACAAATGATCAGCTGCTTCAACGACGAGCCGCAAAGCCAACGAGCAACGTCGATGTTTAGACGTCTTTCGATAAGTTTTCGAGTTGCCGCTGGGACGCCGCCGTCGAGGAAACTTCGCTTTGGCCGAGTTCAGGATTCAGTTCAGAACCAAGTCGGGAGTGATTAATTCTGTAGAGAGAGAGGAGGGAATTCCTGCCGTTCCTCGTTCTCCTTGGAGGAAGCGATTTCTTCAACGAGCGAACTCAACCGACAAGGGAATCGAGACAGTTCGAATGTTTTCTGAAGTAGATACCCACTTCGCAGCAGAGATTTCAGTTAATTCGAATCGCTTCGAGTGGAGTCGAAGATCCGTCAGATTTCATACTTACATGGAATATTTTCTTCAACTTCCACGCACTCGAGCGACGGGTGTGTTATTCTGGCGGCGGCGGCGGCGGCGGCGGCGGCGGGCTAATCGAAGGGCGTGGCGTAATTAATATTTACTTAGTATCATCTGATCAGCCGATGAACTAACTCTAGGCGTTACTACGGGCGGAGAGCGTGCGGATGACAGCGTCTGAAAGAGCGCCAACTTTGATGTCGACGAATTTGCATAGGTCTTTGGAGGAGTACCTAACACCAACCAAGTCCACCAACGAGTCACGCGGAACCATTTCACACGGCCCGCTGTCGATATCTAAGCTCGTCTTGAGCGGAATGTTCGGAAAAAGCAAAGTCATTCCGTGGCAGACCTTGTACGCTCCCAGTTCGAGTTGAGGAAAAGCGATTCCCGAGAGTTTGGGAAACTTTCTTTCACGATTTTCCAAACATTTTGTCATCATCAAAGAGTCCGAACAGATATTCGAACAAAAAGTTCGCAATTATGTGTTCATGCATCTGCGTAGCTTTGTTTACGGTGCTCTTGAAAGTTGATGATAAGCGAGCTCGCAGACCGATCTCGACATTAGCATAAATTCAAGCTCGGAATTTACATCTTTCGACTCCGGTTTTTTCCCACGTGGAGCAGCACCGCGATGATATACAGCATGTTGACGGGTGCCCGCGCCCACGGAGCGAGGGAAAAGTCCGAAGCGCCTCTCCAATGGCAGCGTCACACACCGCGAACGGCTCGTCGACATCGCTCCGTTTTTGGCTAACTGGACGGGAAGCCTCCCTTTCGTCTCGAACATTTCGACGTTTTCACAAACTGAGAGCCTCAGTTGGAGGGAGTTGATCAGCCAACGTGAATCTTTAGTTTTCGTCGTCCCAGGATGTGGTAACATTAGAAACCGGGCATCATAAGCAGAGGGTTTTATTTCGCTATTCGTTCTACTGTGTTTGCTTGTTTCTTTATTCACCGTAACCATTCGTCGTAGTGGTTTGCTGGTCCCGCTCCGGCTATCGTTCTCGTCCGCAATGTCCCGCGGGGAAGAACAGTTTTGCTCTGTGACGTCGCCCATCGCCCGCCCGAGCGACAGAGTGCAGTTGCAGCCGCCGCCGTGGAAGGCAAGGTCTGTGGCGGTGGACAGCGTTCGCTCCCAGATTTTCACTTCGAGTCAGTTTGTACTTGTCGTAATAATCTCGCGTGGTTGCAGCAACACCAACGCTGGCACTGGCTGAATGCAATCTCGTGGAAATCCTACAGTTGCAACCGTTCGCGAGACACTGAATGAGAGGGAACGACGAGCAAATGTATAAATGAACTAGAGTGTTATAACGGAGTGCTCGAACAATTACGATGAGTCGTTGTTTCTCTCATTCCGCTTGGCTCCCGGTGAGATTCCGTTTCCGTATTCTTAATGGAGCAGTGGGTTTTTTGCTCGGCCAGGGCTCGACTTCAGCGGGTTTTCCGTCGAACCGTCCAACGGAGAAGTCATCTGGCAAAAAAAAAAACAGAAAAACTTCGTGAACCTCTTCGCAATTCAGCTCCGAGCTCGTTCGATTCATTGAGGCAGGTGGGGGTTTGATTCAATATTTATTGAGGAAACGACAAACTTCCCACGCAAGAACCTTCGGCGAGTGAGTTTATTTACTCTTGGCTCTGTCGAGCTTGTTGGATGAGGTTTCATAGATGGCTTTCGGTCCCGAGAGATGTTCCGGAGCAGAGGTTTTCATTATCCAAGGATAGTTCTGTCTGTGTTTGTCGAGCGGTCAGCTCCGAGTGGGAAGAGAAGATGTGACATTTCTTGGCACTGAACCTGGTAACCGAGTCCAATTATGAATGCTCGAGGAAAGCTCCTTTGACGACGACACTCCGTTGTTGACGCGAGAATGAATTCCGGAGTTTCTACCGAGGCCACTCAACTTCTCAAAGGAGCCTAGGCCCCAAGATGTATGGTTTGTCGGCTACCAAGCTCTCGGATAAACACAAACAAATCGTCTTTTGACAGATTACGACGTACTTCCTCTTAAGTCTGCACATAAGAGGACCGACACGTTTTAGGTGAGTGTGACCACGAAGTTCCACAAAAGCTTAGTTCAGGCTACGGAACCGTTAGGATCCGCAGTTTGGATTAAGTGTTGCGTTCGTTGCTTCGCCTCTTTTGCGCCAAAGATGTCCGCGTGAAACGACAGACGTCTGTCTCATCATCGATCCGAGGAAGCCGCGTCCGTGAAACCCGTCAACTCAGCTTCGGCTGAAACTTTTCGGTCGTCTTCACAATGGGTGAGCTTTTTCCTCTCCAGAGAAGAATAAGAGTCGTTCTGAATTTCTCGATGGCGATCGTCGACAGATGGAGAAGTCCCCGTGAATCGAAACCGAAAGGATTCCCTTCTTCTGTTCTATCTTCGAATCGGTCACGCGTCCTGAGTGAGAAAGGAGTCTCCGAACGCTACAACTCGACCAGTTCTCAAAGAGTGCTCTCAGGGGCGATGTTCGCTCAAGATCTGTGGAGGTCATTCCGACCAACGATTCCTTTCAAGGAACGTCCTTCGAGCCCACATTATGCAGCCAATCGAATGAACAGAGACTCAGCGTAAATGCTTGAATACAGCTCGGAAGAAATAAGGGTAGTCTATTCCGGCCCATGCAGATTCAGCACCTAGCTCAAGTAGCAGGTCTTCCTTCCTTAACTGAAGGGTCCAGCAAGGGAATTACTGCGACCTTCGATCGTGAAAATTGTGATTCGTGATTCGGCGGAGACGATGGACAACCCGAAGTTCACTCCGGAGTGAATTGAGAATTTTGGAGGAACTCCGTCTCTCATGCTTTCTTTGAACAGAAGAAACAGGAAAGAAGAGAGGATCCGAATATTATTGCGCCAACAGGTGATAGACAGAGACGAGGATGCGGATGAGAGAGCATCGCGTTTGTTGCTCGAACTCAGCATTGGCGTTTGTCGGTCCAACTCTCAGTCTGTCCCGGCTCCCGACAGCGAAATTTACAGTTCTCTTGGGAAGGGTTAACTCGATTTAGAGGGCTTTATTGGCTGTGCCGCTCTGTCTTCAATCTCGACGTGGAATAAGCCCGTCCCACCGGAGACCCACCGATTCGTTCAATATCAGTACCCGACGCCACGTGCATCGTCTGTTTCAGGACCACGCGTTCTTCCAGACCACGAAAGCAACAACGTTCGGTGGTGAAACTTCGCCTTCGGGTACTCGACCTCGTGCTCTTCGGAACTCGACTACAAACCTATGAGAAGGCGCATGTGGATCGCCGCACAGTGGGACCAAACCCGAAAATAGGTGGAAAAAAGGCAGGTCCGAGGTTCGGGTTTCTGAGTGGCGCGAAATTCCAGGGGAATAACAGGGAACTCCAGAGCCATGTTTGTTTCCGGGATCGGCGCGCTCGAAGCGGTGGAGAGAGCAGCTCAAAGTGGCTACAAAAGACCGACTCCGACCATCGCATTTGATCTTGTGAACAAATGTTGTGAAAAGGAGCGCGGAGAAATGTTCGGGACGGTTCAAATGGAAACAAGTGAGTCAGCTCACTACTCCACCTTCACTCTCGTTCATTTTCAACCGCACAAAAAAGTCATCCACTGTCTCTACCTACTGAAGGAAAAAATTTGAAATTTCGGCAAAAATCGGCTATTTGTTCGGCTCTGGAAAAGTGCTCTCGGTAGCTTTAGGTAATACAGTTTCTGTCCTTGGAAATGCGTTTTGAGCTCAGCTTTCCGATGGGCAACAGCTCAACCGTCGGAAAAAGTCGGAAAATCACTTTTTTCCCCGCTTTTCGGGCCTATTGATTCAGACCTCCCGCCGGCGAGCCTTTGATGTGTGGATCGCTGCTAACTACGGAAAAAACCTGGATGTTCTGCAAAATTTCGTACTGGCTCAGGAGAATGTTGTCAAGAGACTCAAGCTTGCTCCGAAACCGATCCCGAGGGTTCCGACGAGTCTCTGAGCTCGGATGACGAGACCCCGGAACCGCCGGAGCCACGAAATTTTTGAACGCTCTGGTTGCATAGTGGTGTCATAAATTGAGACGTCCATTCGGAATGCTTGCTCGAATGTAAATAATTTGGAAGAAGCTTCGAGTTCGCCGAAAGAGATGTATGAGCTTTACACTCGTATTCACCGCCGAGCTCACCCCGAGCGTTGAGAAGGCATCAGATCACTACATGCTCCTATCAAAAAGAATCTGATACCCTATGTTGTACGAAATTCCGAAATAAATGAAAGAATTTTCATGCTTCTGCTTTGCTGTTCTCCATTCGCTTCATTCTTCTATGCATAGAGACTTACAACTGCATCACGAAAGTGGTAGCCTGGATGTTTTTTTCTTACGGAGAGCTCGTTGGACATTCCAATCTTCACTACTGGCACGAAAAAGCTCGTCCGGCGCAGTAGCACATTGTTCGATACGAGTCGTGAACCATGAATCCGAGGTTTTTCAACGGGATTATCGTCGAATCGTGGAATCAATGGTAACCTCTGCGGGGGAATTGATTTTCCCGGCAACCTCCCTCATTCCAGACGGGAGTAAGGCGGAAAGAGCAATAAAATAATTTTTTCCACCTATTTTCGGGTTTGGTCCCACTGTGCGCCCGTTCTCGACAAGGCATCGAAAGTTGCAAAAGTAAACGATAATACGCCTCTGCTCGCTGTTAGGAAACTGCTGGCTTGATGAACCCGCGGAAACACGCGTTCATGCAACGATCAGAGGAGCCGCCAAGGAATACCATTCTAATATTGGGATCGTAACTACGGTGTGAGCGGTGGTTGCGTTTGCAGCCACGGTGGCGGGAGGAATTAGGCGCCGCCGCCATCTTGTTCGTTCGGCACACCTGTTTCTCTTTGCGGCGGTTGCTGCATCTCGAAATAGCTGCGTTCTTACAGTCGTTCTGCTCATCCGCCGCGGCCAGCCAACAACCTGCGGGCGCAGCGGCTACTCTTCCTACAGTTACGATACGATGAAGGAGAGAAGTCGGTATTTAATATGTGATTAACGGTCATTTGTTGACGCGGCTGCCGAGAGCAGGATGCGACGGGGCGGCCGCTACGAAAGGATGGCGGCGGCGGCGCTTAGCTGATCACCGGCGTGCGAGCGCTATTTCAAGCCTCCTTACCTGTTTTGTGTGGCTGACCGGCTATCTACTCGACTAGCAAGCTGGCCGGCTGATTTGTTGGCTGTCGGTACCATTCTTCTCGCCGTTCCTTGTCTGGAGTTCTCTAATTTCTCTTCGAATCTATATCTCCCGACCCACCACCATGTCATCATAAGACAATGCCGCCGACCCAAGCAGTCACCGATTTTTAGCTGAAAGCTTCTCGAAGAATCATCCTTCCCCTCATCCAAGAGGATTTTTGTGTCGCTCTATCGAAACATAATGATTCGGATGTTCCTTCTCCGTCCCTCGAGGATTAAGATCTCATCGGAGAGAAAGTCTAGCGATAGATGCGGTGGACATACATTGCTGAACGCAGTGCATTTATTTAATGAAAGATATGATGCACATGGAAGACATTATCGATGCGCGTCGCAACTCGCACGAACGCACATTCTCATTCTCTATGACCTAGTAAAGTTGACTGACTGACTGACTGACTGACTGTTGATCGAGCGAGCCGTCGGATTCCAACCCCTGCTCCCCCAGGCTTCTTCTCCGGGTGTTCGCTCGCTCGTTCGTTCGTTCGTTCTCTTCTTCGTGTCATGGGGAACTCGTGGGCGACAACTCTTTGAGCCCGCGTCCCCTCAACGTGAGGAGGTTTCAGATGAACTTTCAAATATGCAGAGCACATCGGTCCTGGAGTGTCGAGGAGCAGCTCAGGACCCTGTGCGACGACTTTAAATATGAGGTACAACACCACCCGCTTGCATAAAGCTTCCACCAAACGTATTACACTATTTACACATACTTAAACAACATAACAACGAAAGCCGTAGATATTCAAGTAGAAGTTGTTCATCCGATCGGGTTCTGATCGGGAAATGACGGATCACTCATTCTAGAAAGCGAGATGATATCATCAGCGGCACAATGAACAGCATCGGCATCAGGCCGCTCCCTCGACGAGTCCGTAGCCGAAGATCTTTGAAGTCAACGTCACCGTCGACGTTGTTTTGGGTATTCTCTAGACTTCATTGCAATACTAAAAATAAACAACGGCAACTCCGTTCAGGACTCGCCCTCCTCGGGCGATATTTCGGAGTCCTTTAGCTGATTCAGTTCTAGGGGGAGTTTGTCGAGTTCCACTTGCTCCATGAAGGATCCAGGGTCGCTGCTGGTCGCTTGTTTCTCCTGCGGAACAAAGGATGCCTCATTTTAGACTCGGTGCAGCTGAAGTTTCGACAAACTTCGAGTAACTCCACTAGTTGGACCTCTTTCAGTCGGTCGAGTCTATCTTCGATGAAGCAAGCCCAAGAGACGAAGGGAAGAAACAAAAAACACTCTTGTTTGAGAAGGAACATGTAACGATTATTTGAAACTCCCGGTGGAAAGCCGACACACATCTCGGGTAATAGCGGTCAGGTTGTCAGGCGCCTTTGATGTCGGGACACTTTTGCGAGAAATAATGAAAAGAAATGACGAGCCCGAGATCAGGATGTCAGTTGAGAACATTCTCCACCGCCGGCGTCCTGCACAACACATAAGAACGCGACAACGTTCTATTAATAGTCACTGAAATGAATGACCACGATACAGTTTTCCATGCACACGACATCAGCTGGTTCAGAAACGGCCGGACGGACGGACGGACGAATAGACCGACTGTCTGTCTGTCTGTCTGTCTGTCTGTCTGTCTGTCTGACTGACTGAGTTGTAGGTGCTTGAAAGCCTAGCTCTCACATCAGTGGCCATTTGGCTTCAAGTGCGGGCGAGTGTTGCCATTTAATTTAAAGTTATTTTCGCTCAAGCTGAGTGAGTGCCTTCCTTCCTCTATTCTGCGACTCGAGGTGGCCATGCTAAAGCCGTTTCGAAAGCCTCTGCTGCTTCACAACATGCTGTACGATGACACCGTAAAAGTCACTCGCCACCGAAAGGGCGGATGGACGCTCCTCCGATTTGAAGTCTACCGATTGGGCAGGCCCGAAATAGGAACGCCATTGATCTGTATTCGCAGAACAAGACGTTCAACACGGAAATGTCAGCGAAATTGTAGTAGATTGGCAAAACTGCTCGCGGTCTGACAAACAGGCCAACAACTCGAGCTTTGTGAGATCGACTACGAGGACAGTAAAGTCGGATATGGACACGCGACGAATGATGGAGAGGACAACGACACATCGATGGTCGAAGATATGACACAAAATGCGATCAACAAAAACTGAAAAATCCGAACTAGCGGCATTCCAAGCTGCTGGAATCAACGAACGATGTTGACATCACGACGAAAACGAGGACGTTTCTCCAGACTGCGGATTCAAGGTCGTTGGAAACTGCCGTCCTTGCATATCTCCAGAGCTTGCATGCACGACAAAAGCGAACGGAGGCGGGGTAACCACACCAATTAACGTAATGCTCCGCTGCTTTCCGAAGAACGACGCAGTTTTTTCTTCGATTGTTTTTCGATCTGAGAGAAGTGAGAAGCTACTGAGGAAAACATGGGCGCGTCGAGCTGAGAATGCTTCTCGAGCCGCACACACTCCTGGTTCGCCCAGAGTCGACAAAAAGCGTCCCAGTCTTGATTGAAAGGGTTGAGGCGTTTCGAAAAACTGTTCCGTCTGCGTCAGCATCCGAGCAACTGCGGGAACAACGGAAAGTCGAACGAAGAGAACACAATGTAGGTGGTCGGAATAATGGAACTCACCAGAAGGTTATCGTTGAGACAGTTGATACCCTGGATGTCGCTGCTTTCCTCGCTCATGTCGTCGTGATTTGAAGCACAACCCGCATTATCTCCGTCCTCGCTCTGGAATTGAGTTCCATTCTGGTAACGTGAACGCTCTCGTTGTTGTCAAGCTTCGTCATCTACGCGCTCTTAGTTTGTCGATTCCCTCAAACTGCCTAGACCTAGACAATCTTCGTGTGACGAATACGCGTCTTTCATTCTCGAGTTACATTATGTATACACCGCCTCGCCGAGTGACTGAAAAGAGCGATGAGCCGAAAGGAAAGTGTGGAAGTACGTTCTGAAGGCGAGAGGTCGTTTCGGTTGCAAGGCGACGAATCACAGGACCTCCATTTGGCTTCATTAAGTAAGCGCGGTGGCCCGCTGCCGTGCACATTATTAACTCAGCAGCGGTTTCCATGTGCAAAGATCTCTTGCTGCTCTCCCGCGCTAGCATATCAGATGGGCTCTTCAGTTAGCGAGAAAGCTTTGGGACGGGTAAAACATTCGCGGATTATAGCCTCATTAGAGTCATGACCAAAGCTGCTGAGTTCGTTAAGGCGTGCGCTCAAGCGTTTAGTGATATCTTTGCTACGTTAGAATTATGGATGGGCGTTACGTATCGGACATATTGGCGGAGTTTCCCCCCTGTCGTATGTCAAGAGAAAATCCTAATCAGCTTAAGCTACACTCTCCATAACCGAACTCGGAATGAGGCGAGGTCGAGAACGCGAATATTCCACCTCTTTCAGGCGTCAGACCTACCTCGTTGGTCAAGAAGGAGTTGTTGTTGTTGTTATTGTTCAGGATACTGTTGTTTATTTGGGCGAGAGTCGGAGCGTGCTGGTACAGCACCAAACCGTGCGTGGATTCCATGTGGCAGACCAGTTGCCACCAGGAAGCACATCGGTAAAGACACTGGGCGCAAACAGGCGCGGGACAATCCGGACTGTCGCCTGTAATTTATAAAGCTTATGGAGTACTCAGATGAGATCCCACCGTCTCGCCTCGTTGCATATCTCGAGCCGATGGTCGAATCTCTTCCCGCTTCGAAACTTCTTCCAGGACCCGATGTAGCTTGGTGGTTGTCGCCCTGTCAGCGCGGATTATACTTTCAGAACAGTCTTCCCCCGCAAGGAATACGCGGCGTACAGAAGGAACCTCGATAAGAGGAAAAAAGTGCGTGCGTTGCGCACAGTAGACTTTCGATGTCGGAGAAAAACTTGTGTCAACTTACCCGTTATAGAGCTCGGTTGGCATCTACACGTGAAACGAAGACGACACCGTTGGCGTTTGTGTTCGACGAGCTTCTGTAGGGAGGGAAACACTTCTCGACAGTTTCCGCAGATGAGGATGTCGGCGTCTGCAAACACACACGGCTAAAAACCATTAATCAAGCTATCCAACTTTTGGCGCTCAGCGAATTCTTCGAGTTTCGTCCTTTGGACAATTAGCGCACGTACCAGGCATCGGCTGCACTTGGACCGTGCTCCCAGCCGGCTTCCCAGTCGGGCTTTTAATGCCATTCTGTTTTTTGGTTCGGTTCCCGGAGAAATTATTGCCGGCACTGTCGGTCCTCTGCCGTTTCACGGGCGAACCGAGATTTTGTCGAATGGCCGCCTGTGTGACCGCCGCAACGGCAGCGTTCTGCTGTCCAACTCCTTGCAAAAGACCGGGCAAGGCGGCCGTAATGATCGGGGTTTGCGCCACGGCCGAAAATCTAGAAGAGAAAAGAACTGAAGTTCGGCTGAGGTTTTCAGCTCCTGGATCCGAAGGGGAAACTACTCATGACGTCATCAATCATTAGGAGGTTAGAGAAGCAGTTGCACATCGGTTCCCATCCGTCCGAGGTGAATTCTTCGCGTGAGACGGACAGGAGAAACCGATTCACCGACGAGATCGCCGACGCAAGGCACAAGGCAACGGAAGGACGGCGCAGACAAGCCTCGGATGCCGAAAAATCGGAACCCTCTGATAGCTGTGCAAGATAGATGATGAGAGTGTGTTTTGCACTTGATAAAAGCGGCCAAGAAGGACAAACGAAGGTCGAGAGCTTGGTCGTCGTGCCACCACTGATGTTACGACCAGCGGCGTTACCTTGCCTAATATAGGAGGAGCTTCCTCTGGCGTTTTTATGCTCGCCAACGGTCTCCCAGCGAGCCAAAAACTCTCATAGCCTAGAAAAAGAAGCGAATGCTCGTTTTCAAATTAGTGGTGAATCTGTTTTAGCTGGCAGGCATTAAGATGCTGCTGTTCGTTGTGCTATTTTTTTTTCTTGGTTTTTTCTGAATAACTATCAGCCACCAAGCCCTCCTAGCAATCTCAGATTCATCGTCGTCGAGTGGGGACACTCGACGCTAATGAAGGCTGGTGAACAGGCGCTGTGCTTTCGTTTCCGATTTCGTTTTCGTTTGCAGAAATTGTGAAACCGAGAATGGAGAAGAGACCGGCCCCAAAAACTTGCCCGAGTGTCCGAACTGAACGCTCGCAAAAACTCATTACTCAGAAGACCAAAAATCTCGGACCCGTTGAACGAGGACTACCAACTCTTGCATACAACCCACGATCCACTCGACCTCGGCAATTTTGAACACCGACGACCCATGACGACGCTCGGGGCCCGCCCAGGGGGATCATTACCTTTCAGTATCCACAACTTCAGGAAGATTTACCCACTTCCCAGAGTAGAGAATGTGGAAGTCGACACCGGTCTCGGGTCAAGGAGGTAGAACTGTGATTTGTCTCGCAAACCGAAAATGAAAGAAGCTGTCCTCCAGACTCGCCGGCTTCAAAAGTCGAGTATTTCCGCCAACAGCACGACCGAGGCGTCGAAAAGAGAGCGATTAGACCACAGATCTGCCTTCACAAGAAACCCGAACCCGCTGCACTATCGTCATGGCTTGCATGAATTTTGTTTCTCCTTCGGAACAACCGCTCAGAAACGGATACAGATCAAGTGTCGGCTTGGTTATCGTATCCGATTGGTTCCGGAACTTTGGAATGGCCGGTGAACTTCTTTCCTCGGGAAGTTCTCTCTGCCGGAAAACAGTATTTCTCTCTCGTCGTTCGAGTGAAAAGCAAAACTCGGCACCGCTTCCGCGTGTCGCTCCGTGTCCACGATTGAAAAGAAACCGAATCTCGAGAGAAAAACTCGAGCTGAATCGAATCAAGGCAGTTCAGTAATAGCTTGATGATTAGCAGCGTCGGTGGAAGGAACAAGGGAGAAGAAGAGACGAAGGAGACGGTTCAAAGCGCAAGATAAGAACTTACGGGTCGGGTGCAAGGTTGAGACGCTTTCGTGTAATCACCTGATGAGGCTTCGGCTCCGAGACCATGTTAACGTCTGAAAAGAAAAACTCACAACTGCCAAAAACTGCAACGGCATTTCGCTGCAAAAATCATCCAATCAAATATCTTGAGTAAGATGTTGCGTCAAAATTAAGTAGTTCGACGGAGTGCGGAGGAAAAACATGAAGAAAACAGCTCGTGTGCTCTCAATGTGAAAATCATTGAGACTCGAACGAACCCGTAGCAACCGGAAAACAACCGTGAGAAAACGAACATCGTCGGTAGTTGCAAGAACCCAACGTGGGAAACGTTAACATTTAGCTGTGTGTTAAGTTTTCGTGTCGCAGAAGATCCGTGTTCATACAGGGCACATACAGACTCATACTTTCGACATCAGAACTAGATCACAGTTCGGCGATCGATCGAAAAGTCAAATTGGCGTATACCATCGAATCCCGAAGATTTCCCCAGATTTCCCATTTTATTCTTCGAAACATTCAGATCCCTACAGTGGTGTGAGTTTCTCAGGTACGTGAGGTGCAGACATGATCGGTGTCAGTATTTAAATTACAATAGAATCATTCGTTGATTTATCGATTGTAGAACACACATGATCAGATTTGAAAAAATTGTGCAAACCGCGATTACGTGGTGATATTTTGATGAAGAAGCAATGATGTAATCTCGAGAACGAGGTTCGCACTCTCTGTGCCAAACATAGGACAAGAATTCCTCGGGAGCAATCGATATCATCATCATCAAAGAGAATAATCAGCCGAAGATCTCGTGGGAAAATCAAAGTAGGAATGGATCCATGATGACACATTGTGCTCGTAACGCCCGATAGACAAACGGACGAGTAGCCGAGCGAACGGTCTGACAACGCGGACTCGATATCCAATTACCAAGTGAGAGAATGTAAACCTTCTGGGAAAGCTCTGACACAACGAAGACTCGCGCTGATCCGGACGCTAAGAAAAAATGGCCGAGAGAGAAGAACGACTCTCCGCCTCAAGATTACATCAAGATGAAGCCAAGTCAAGATATCGATCGGCAGGCCGGCCGGCCTAAGGAGAAGAAGCGCTGGCCGACACTACAAGGATTCAAGGATAAAGGAACACAAGATGCAAGAACATTCGGAGTTCGGCATTTGGCTAAAGTGGCCATATGCCAAGATGTAGGCGAGGGTGCGAGGTGCAGTGGGGTCTAGCCGGATCTACATCACTCTCTCTCTGTCTGTCTGTTTCAAGTTTTCTTACGTGAGATCGCTGAAATGGAAGACTACCTGTAGATCCTGCGCGAGGAGAGGATAACGACCAAGCTAACAACTTCTACTCGAAACAACAACGGAAATGGCGGCGGCAACGACGAAGACAACAGCGAAAACAACACCAACGACATTAACAACATCCGACAGACAGCTGTTCGCTGCAAAGCGTGAACCATGCACACTGTGGAAGAATTCAGCGCTTACCCAATATTTGTCCGGCAACCGTTCGTCCGTCCTCGCCGAGTATTGCGTTCCTGGCGTCGTAAGTATCCGTGTATTGAACGAATGCGTATCCTTTGTGCATGGAGATCCCTGGATTTCACGAAATAACCACTTAACATCTTTTCTCATCGAATTCCAAGCTCCCCGCCAATGCATCCACCTGCTCGCACGTGAATCGCAACCTCGATCTCATCGAGTTCCGCCTCAAAAGAACTCTCGACCCGGCCTGGCGTAAAACTTTTACCAGAAAGACACCGTTCCGGACTTTGAAATTGAGAACGAGATGTAACGACGAGATTCGCTCAGAGAAGAAAGGTGCAGGGAGCCGGACGCGAAGCGAAGAGTTTTACGTCCCTCCTGAGTTCGCGCACCTCGTATCTAACGCTCCGTGGAACGATGACTTCAACTCGGCTGAACTGACTCTACATACCGATGATTTTTCCGTATTTCTTGAAGAGACGCTCGACGTCTTCTTTCGAAACAACGTGAGTGTTGAGGTTGCCGACGAATATCCGCGAGTTGACTGCCGCGGGATCAGTTGAATTTGTTTGGTTTCCAACGCGGGTCATCCTTGGGAGCCCGAATAGTGGTCCGAACAGATCCAGAATTACCGCGTTGCTGCTGGAATCGAAGGAAAACTTCGTTGTTATTTTCGCGTCAACTCCGTCTCGACTGCCAAACTCCCGAAATCTGTTTCGCCCGTTCGAAAAGGACTGTTTCTTCAAACAATTTTGATGAAAAAATGTTCGGAGCTCTGGCTCTTTTGTAGGATGTCCCCGAGGACCAAAGGCGTAGCCAGGGGCGCGAATCGTGGGTTTTCAATTAGACATGCATCCGTTGCAACGGCTTTTTTTTAAAACGACATCATTCTTGATTCAGATTTTTTCCTCTCTGGGATGTATTTCCTCCCGGAAATTTTCGATGGCAATGTCGTATTTTCAAATTATATCTTACGAAAATCTGTTTCCGAACGCATCTGAGGACCGTTGCCGTCCACCGTTGCAACGGCTCCTTTCACAACGGCTCATATTTCTTGTTTTCGCCAGAATTTATCCCAAAAACCCGATTCCTAAATTCCAATAACTCAATAGGGTTCCCAATAACCTCTGTTTTCCATGGAACCAGCGAGATTAACTAGTTTTAAGCGCATTTGCGAAACTTTGGAGCCGTTGTGAGAAAAAAAGCCGTTGCATGTCTATTTCCTATCCTCAATCAGATCAAATCAGGAAGCTGAACAGTTCAAAATGAGCTGGAATCGGGAAATCCGATCAGATGCTCCGCGAGAAGTCGAACAATCGTAGATATGGACCGGCATTTTGCACAGACACGATCTACTCAACGACAGAGTTTCGAGATGGGAGTTTGACGCGGCAATTCGATCACGGGACGCGATCGCTTCCGTTCTCGCTGCGGTCTCGGGTTCCATTGCCGTTTTCGTCGTAGTTGTTGCCAACAACGTCATCGTCCTGTTCACACCCCTACACAGCCATATTCCTCGGATGAAATAACCAGTGACAGACGATTCGCGTGAAGAAGGGAAATGTCCATTAGGCGTCATCTGGTGCTCTGCAATCATCGTCGCACAAACTCCTAACTACACAACAGAAGACTTGTTATTACTGTAGCGGACTTCCCTCGGCCGAATGGACCGCTCTCGGGGTTCGGAAGCCTTCAAGTCAGATTGGCCGCAAGCTAATGTGTCTTTGAAGTTTCTCAGCAATATATCTTGTAGGGTCAGCGGCTTGCCAAATGGTAAGGAAGTAGCGAGTTTCTTCAACATCAGTCTCCGGCATGGAGAGAGCTCTCGTCATAGACTTCAAGAAGCGTCCACTCCATTGGTTTTGAGGATCTGCGGCTAACAGCCACAAAATGACTGACCAAGCGACTGGCGAATTGGCTCAATGACTGACGAGTGTTCTTCCGTCTGAACAACGACCGAGGAAACTGACTTTCGACTTCGCTGCTCGGTTGTTGGAGCGGTGCTCGCCCATGGGTTGGTTTTTTGCTCCCTGCCTTGGCATCTGGTCGACTGGGCTTCTGCTGGGGTAATAGCTGCTTTTAATGCTATAAACAGTACAATTACAACGGCCGTGAGGGGAATGCAAGCCAGAAACGCGGCGGTCGGTCGGACGAGCAGTCGGGGCTGCAAACACCCGGAGCGGCAGCGATGCCTGCGAGCGCCGAACGACCTATCGGCTCCACCAATCTCTTTCAGCCTTTCCTGTAAGCGCCAGATTGGGTTTCTCGCATCCGCTAATAGCAAAGTTCCGGTTCAATTTCAGTGGCCTGTATTCCTCGCGGAGGTCATGGTTTTGCGAGGATACACTCAATTTCAGAAACCGGCTATTTTCGACGAGCGTTGTTTTCTACTCGACGGAGCTGTGATTCTGTGGAAGAGAGAGAAATCGTCCGCGCCTCCGCTTTTGCGAATGTTCACATCAGCGACGGGAAAATGATCGCTATCCTTGGTCTCGAATCCTCTCGAGAGAAGGAAAAGAGAAAAACATTCGTTATTTGTAGTGAGCTATACGCTCATGAGGAAGCCTGTTAATTAATCAAGCCAACAGCGACGACGACGGCGGCGGCGGAATAATAGACCTGGCGAGAACCTGGGGCTCATTGTTGCTGGAATCGATGAAAGCCAGAACGACAATGAAGCGTGTCGCCATTAGTTCGCTCTCTGATGATATCCGCCAGCGTACACTTCCGAGAGAAGATCGGTTACAGCTTGATTATTCAACAGTACGGCTCCTGCGTATGATCAATGCGAACTTCGAGACCTTGAGGTAATCGTGATGTCATGTTCCCTCGGATGTCTTCTCGCTTCGCTTCTTCTAACAATGGAATCGTAGGCTGTGCTCTGGGCGAAAAGTGTCTGGCAGGACTCAATCGACGAAACATTGTTTGAAACGCTTGTTGAAAAGTTTTCAGATCCGTCGAGTTGACTCTGAGATCGTTTTTCAGACTGCTTTCAAGAAGATCGCTTTATCTAATGAGCGGCGGCCGCCTCTGTAAACACTTGGCGTTCTTCTCACGCACGACGAAGGGGTCAGTCAGTCAGTCAGTCAGTTAGGCGCGAGTTCCAAAATAGACAACGAAATTCCTTTAGTTCGCATGAGTTCCGCTTCGATGCATCTATCTCAATCAAGTCACAACGATTCTCGGTGTTTTTTTTTTGCTGCTTGAACAGCAACCCGATCCAACTTTGTGTCTGCAGAGTTCACCTGACCCGAGGTTCCTTTGCGTCTCTCATCCATCCATCCATCCGTTTGTCTATCTGACAGTGGGTTTATATGTTTCGGTCGTTCATGTGAGTGTATCGAACGGGGGCGACGACGATCCGCAATTCGTCTGGTGACCGAGTGCGGTATCTCGAGGTGTAATGGACCGAAACGGCCTCGTCATTACCGAGCACTCTCATAATCCCGCCTACGCCCGACGTAGGTCGACGATTCGTTCAGTGCGGTTTCTTCGGTTTCGGGCGCACAGTCCATCTACTATCTATTGACGGTTGCCGCAATAACAATTATATCTTACACGCGAGACACTGCAGCTATCAATCAAACGAGTCTCAATGTGGAACCCGTCCCCATTGACACCACAGCGAAGAAGAGTGCTCTACCTACCTACATTCTCGTCAAGGGAATTAGGAACGCGTCAACCGTTACTCTATCGTTGTCTTGAGGAATTCATCCAGGAGGCTCGGCCAACGATCAATCATAAGCTTTCAACCGATTGATAGCAGCAATGCGCGAGTTCTAGATGTGCTTGACTCCCTTGATCGACGAAATCCGGTCAAATTGTACTCCATTGTCTCAGGAACTCGAACCGCGCGGTCGCAATTTGTCCGGAAAGCAATTACCGGTGACGGGAGTAAGAATTCATTCTTCCATAGTTCATCTATGTTCAGACTACTCATGAGGGACTCATCCGGCGGAACGCCGATCTAGCCAAGACCTCCGTCAGGATCTCTGTCAGGAGTCTCCCTTAAAAGTCCTCGTCAGGGAATCTTTGTCGAGAACAGCGATGCGAATGATTCTGGACGGCTCCGGTTAACGAGTGCGTTCAAACATTGCGAATAGTTCTCCCCGAATCGAACGAATTCCCTCACTTTTTCACTCAAATAAAGTATACTCGGACGTTGAACGTCCTGTGGTATCGAGAGAACGACTCGGGGATGTGAAACCCGAGTCAGCGAGCGCGAGCTAAGAATAAGATGACTCTGTTCCGATTCCCGTGTGAATCAGATTCTCGGCTTGTTTGTTCAGCATCTCAGAATTAATATTTCTGAGTAATGAATCCAGTTGTGTGTGCCTGCGTCTCGGCTCTGAAGAACTCGTTTGGGCGTGTGCACGACGAGGAAACCAAGTGAATACGTTTTGCGGCTTCTTTCCTCCTTTTGCGGTGGAAAATACTGAGTACTGGCTCTTCATTCATTCCAGCACTTTCATTCGACGAGAACTTTTTCCTTCTGGCAATCCTCGACGCTTCAGGCCTCCTCGATTTGAAAGAAGTGAACAGGAAAAAGGAAGGAGAGAGCGAAGCGAAATGAGGTTTCCCGAATTCCGTTTCCGTTGAACGGATCCTGTTCTCACTTACAGACATTGATCTAATTTAGGTGACTTGATGATTCACTCGACCAGAAAAGATTGAACGAATGCGGCATGCGGGATCATTTATGATTGGGTATCAGAGAATTCGAACCTCAGTTCCTCGGCAGGCCGTTCAACCCGACATCGAAGCGTTTTCGCGTTGATTGATCGGCAGATTATCGGTGCCATGCGCTCCTTGTGGCCAGGCAAGTCGAAATGCCTGGAATTCCGCGCAAAACGGTCTCAGAATACAACAAGAAAAAGCACTCATTGTGATGCCCGACCGACGCCAGCAGAGTGAAGAAGGAGTATCGATGCGTCGACAACAATAGGTACGACTTCGGAAAGAATAGCCAAAGAGAGAAACAAACAAACCTATAAACGTTTGACGATGCCGAGACTCAACCAGACAAGCTCGGAGAGATAGATAGGGAGAAAAAAAAAAGAAACGGAGAGAGTGAGTGAGAGAGAAAGATAGATTGGGAGAGTGAAAGAGGCGAGAGCGCCAAAAAGAAGTCTCTTCCAAGATTTCTTGTTTCGCGAGATTTCGACAAACTGACAGGGTGCACCGATTGTCATCGGACCCATTTGTCGGGTCGGCCGATCGAGTTACATACAAGCCTTTAAGTCAATCTCGCGCTGAACCCTCTCTCCCATTCCTCTTCCTCCTCCTCCCCCTCTTCCTCCTCCTCCCCCTCTTTGTCGTGTCTTCTTATTCCGTTTGTTTGCGTGCCGTTGAACAGAGTCGACAAAATTTCATTGTTTTCTCCCTTCCGTGTGCTGACGTCATCTTGTCGGGTTTCAGTGTTTGTCGCTCACGGTACAATGACCGATTTCGCAACCTTCCGTTGTCACAAAGGGTCAAGGTATCTTCTTAGAATGATATACTATGTTTTAACTCCCTTCGAGTTTGTCATTGTTAGTCGAAGTCTGGCGCCGTGAATTTCTTGTGCGATGCGTGGTTGTCGGACACTTGGGTGCGGCTTTCGAAGTGTTGAGACGATGCTCGCAGACACAAGCTCGCTAACCAGAGAGAAACTTCTATGTCCTTAGAGCCTGTCGGCCTTCTGTTGTTGCTGCTGGTGCCGCTGTTCTTGACGCCCAACGTTTGTTCTGCAGAATTGAAGGCAATGCGTCCAGGCTCACCCTCTCGCCCAAGGAACAGCTGCACCAGCTGCTGCGGCAGCAGCAACAACGGTTGTATCAGAAGCCACGGCAGCAGGCCGACCATCTGGAAGATGTACGGCGAGAAAACAACAACAATGGTCTATCAAATTAAACCGAAGCCAGCAGTCATGCGTTAGACCTAACCCACAATGTAACCCAGTAATTGGGGACTTTTTCTGTCGTTTTCTTGGTCCGATGAACGTTCGTTACTCGGATTGAAGACGGTGGCAGCGAAGGCAATCGAGGCCCTGCTTGGTTTTCGCGAATGATTTCAGATGAACTTCACACGTCGCTTGTGTCGACGAAACATCGCTTTGTGGCGGACGTCACCCGTGGAAACGAAAGCCGCGGCTCTCAAACTGCCTAAAGTAGGAGGACGGAAATTTCTCATCGAGCGGCGCGCTGGGAGAAATTGAAGCTTCGTTAAGGCGAGCTTAATTGGAATGATTCGTTCTCTATGAAGACAGCGGCACGATGACCCAACCGTCCGACCAACCGAGCGAGCGAGCGACCGACCGACCGACCAAACGAACGAACGAACGAACGAAACGACTGACTGCCAACTCCTGGTCCTCGACATAGAACGCCCTAGTCATATCACAAATGCGTTTCGAGTATTTTTAGAACTGCTCATAGAGAACGTTCAGCGAGCAGTCTCCAAATTAAATGTGTTCGCGCTGTTTTTAAGCCACCTCGCTTCATTTCTTGCTCAGCCGTCTAATTCTGATCACGACAAGGCCGCGCGGGCGCGCGTGCAAGCAAGCGGGCGAAACCGCCGGAGCCGTCGCGGAGCAGCACGTGACAGAAGAAAGGAGATCGAATCAATGTCCTTGTCAGTAATTCGGGTCTTTCACCAGTCGACCACTGGCCGATTGAGTTGCCTCGCGCCGCCGCCGCCGCCGCCGAGCGAGCGAATGACACTCGAGCGAGAACAGGGTTTTGTTTGAAAGCATTTTTTGCTGATGTCAGCCAACTTCGAGCGGAGACTGATACGCGCAGACACCAATGAACAATCTATCTTCCAGAGACCTCTGTCACGCAGAGAATCTCGGGGGACACTCGCTTGATTCGAAGCGTCCGAATTCGAAGCCTTTTTTTTCCAGCGACCTCGATGGACTCCTTTCGTTGTTTCTGTTGGATGGAGGTTTCTAACATCACACGAAGGAGACTCCGCGCTTGCGGAAGCGAGTCACGAAGAATGGATCACGCTTCCAAGAGGAAAAGAAAGACCCAAATCCGACCGATGCAGAAATGAGAGAAGCGACGCAACCCCTCAGAGCTAACAGCTTCGCGCTCCCTCGACCAAAGCCAAGCACCGTCCTCGGATTGCGGCCGGTTGTATGAGCTGTTCCTTTTTTTCGGGAAAAATCTCCCATCCGTCCTGGGTGCTCGATGTGTCGACCTTTTTTCTTCTTCTTTCCAACTTTCCATCCGTATCCTGTTCCTTTCTACTCTGTCATTGCAGACCGAGATACGGCGCCTATCTCATTGGGCGTCACTTCGTTTTCAAATGTCACGTCTTGTGCTGAAAACTTTGACGACGTTTTCAAGGGAAGGTTGAATACTACCAGAAATGCGGACAGTTTCCTTGCCGTAGAGCAAACGCGACAACCAACCGTCCTTGGAAGATCAATGAAAAAGTATCCTGTCCTCTCCAACGGCGCCGAATCGTGTGTGCTCGAAGAAAGTATTCGTGCCTTGCGAAACGTGGGCTTTTAGCCCGACGATGTTTCCAGTTTCTTTTTCTCTATCTTTCCGTTTGGAACGGAAATATATGACTCGGCTTCAAAAAGCATGCCGCGCGCTCCGTTACAGTCTGCCACCTCCTTCGGTTCCGGTCGACGCGGCTCCAGACAACGTTTTCAAAAGAGTAAATTCGAAGGAGAAGAGTGTGTCTTGTCCTTCCACTACATCTGAATCCTTCGCGCAATGACCCTTCATTTTGGTTGGATACCGCCGGAGAAAATCTTTACCGCATCGCTTGTCGGCTTCCGAACAGATCGTTCTCCTTTGCGGACGTTCAAAAGACCTCGTTTATTTTTTACGCTCTTTCATATCGCAGGACTAAAACAGAAGAGAATTCTGAATCGCCGCGAAGGCGAAGCGGCCGGCGGGTATTGCCGTACTTGCTCTTAATGTTCAACGTGTTTTCGATCGAGAACACGAACGAAGGCGTTCGCTTCGGCGACACGGGACTGTGTTGGCGAGCATACGGAGCGGGTTCGTGTTGCCTCGAGGAACATTCTTCCTCTGGCTCGAAGTTTCCCGGAGTTGTTGTCGTCGACCGAGGAAAATAAGGAAAGCTATTCCGCTGTTTTGTGCTCGGGGCCTTGAAAGGATGGGCCGCGATGTTGATCGTGGAAAACGGAGACAAAACGACGATCGATTCGAGTTGGTTGGATCGCCGCGACTACAATGTTCACGCGACGAGTCGGCTTTTACGAAGAAGGGACCGCATCCTATCGGCGTCTCTCATTTCCCGCAACTAACGATCGCGACTGTGTGCTTCAACGCTAAGCCCATCATCAGGACGACAGCTGAAATCCGCATATCCTACCGATCCTTGGCCGTGTGTATACTTCGGCTTTTCTCGGTGTCCTTAGTCCCGTGTTCCTAGTGAATACATATACGAGATCTTCCTGTTTAGAGACTGCCACCGACTCATAGGAGTACTTATTTCTTCTACGGCCTCTCAACGTATCCAAGGGCTTCCTCCATCCTGTATACGAAGCCTCAGCTGAACTGTCGAAGACAATTGAGATCTCGTCGAAAGATCAACGGCCAGGAAGGGCGAAACAAGACCGGAGAAAAACGGACGTTTGTGGACGTGCCGGCTGATGATTCCGTCATCGGCGGCATGATACGGCCTTGCCAGTCATGAAGGAAGAATATCGAACGGCCTCGGATAAAAGAAAATATCCGAACACGTCATCCGAGATCGCAGCCCGCCGCCGCACGCTCGTTCATTTGATGTTGTTCGCGCTCTGACAGCAATCGCATTACAGGCCCATGCACGGAAACACGTTTTTCTCCGACGACGACAACGTACACATCATACGAAACAGCTGGCGAACGCTCCCCTTCACGTTGCTTTTCGTCTTCTCCGGATCTCGTTCGCTTCCACGGAATGACGACACCACACCAAGCAGAACCCTTCCGCATGATTCAAGATTTCGACAGCGGCACGAACGTCACACAACGAGAGTAATGAAACCAACCCACTCACCCACCCAGACAGACAGACAACAGAATGAGCAAGCCATCAACCCACCCATCCACCAAAGTGATCGAAATCCTTGGAGAGATTTTTCGACAATCTGCACGCGATCGAATTCGTGCGTGCGTTCCAACTGTGCGAGGGAAACACAGGAAGGCGTCCTTGGATTCCCAGGAGCATCCGTCGGAGGGTTGCCGTTCCAGAATTCACCGAAATTCAATTTGGAAAAGAGATCTGAAATGATATAGGCAAACCGAGCTCTTCACTCAAACTTCGGGTTTCGATTGATGAGCGATTTCGTCATCTATTACTCGCCTCTCTTGCGTGAAGGTTCCGTGGCGCGTTATGTCGGCAAATCGTTTTCAGCCGAATCGCCAAAACTCGATTCCGAATTCGGGCAAACGACCTTCGAGGAGACACACATGATTCCATCGATTTCACGGAGATCGAAAACAGATTCAGATCGGCAAACTGAAGATCCATTCCGTGTTTGTTGAGGAAATGGAACGCAGCCGTCCGAAAACGTTTGAAGATCGCTCAAAGCTTTGGATTGTTGTTTTTCCGGATTCTTCTCCTGTCGACAGTCGATAACAAATCTTCAGGATAAAGTGAGCGCAGAGTGTTTCAACGAGATCATCACCAGAATGAAAATCATTCGAACCATAGACAATCACGTTTTGACTAATCCATAGTTAGGTCTTTGATCTGAAAACAGTTAGACCCTTATATCGATGGGTTTTCCCTCTTTTCGGGTATTTTTGTGGCGTGTTCTCTGTGAATCGATAGTTTGGGACTTGGAAACCGATCGCGGTTCGTCCAATCTCTCGGTTTGAGTAGGATTCTGTTCCAAAATGGATTCTTCGGATGGAAGTTTTTTCGGTCGCTCCGATGTTTTTCTCGTCGGTATTCTCGCGACGTGTTAAACAGAGAGAACAAGAAGAGAAATGTTCTTCCGAGCTCGTACCACGATTCAGCTGTCATTGCTGATGAGGAGGAAATTCCGAATGCAGTACCTTGTGTTCACTTGTGGTGTTGGAGTGGCATTGCCACTTCCAACCCAACGAAATTACGTAATACACTTAGGCCGCAGGTGGTTGCAACGAAGGAGCCAATTTGATTTTGTTGCGCGCGCGCGCTCGTTGGGAAAAACTCTCTTCTTCGACACGAATACCGTTCCCGCACATCTGGAGCCTGCTTTTCGGTTCCTTTGCGTCGGAACACTCTCGAGTAAACCAGTTCTCTCTGTGGCTAAATTCAAAGTGAGCTTAGAAGCCGTCGGGGAAGAAGAATCCTATTTAGATAACGGTGCTCCGTGTTGCTGTCGTGACAAAAAACCTCTCTGCGACACGAGAGCCAAAGTTGCCAACTGAAATCTGGTGGGGCTTCCGTCCTGAGATATGAGATCTCAGCGGTCTTATTCAGCGTTCACGTAGAGCCGATGTTCCGTGAATATCCAGCTGACATTCGCCGAGAGAACCTCACCCGGGTAATGAGTTCGGCTGCCTTTCGTGAGGCCTCACCATTGGCAACTGAGCGTTGGAAGAGGAGGTGGCGGTGTCTGTCGCCTTGCCGAGTCACCTGATTCCCAAAAGGAATCCTAATTGGAACAGTGGCAGAGAAGCGCTGCTGCCGCGGACTTGAAAGACACCTTGTTCAAAGCTCGGCCACGCCTGGGAGCGCTCCCATTGACGGCTTCAACCCACGCGGATCGGGTTCTGTTCTTCGGGAACGATTACCTAATCGAACGACGCATCCAACCATCCATCCATCGAAACCGTCATACGTCACTCATTGTGTCGGAGCCATCCGCGGAAAAACTTCGAAGCCACTCGTTTGCTCGAGGCAGCGCGGCGTTTCGGTCACACCAGTCAACGAACACGAATATTCTCCTAAACAGCCGATGCGGCCGAGTGTGGATTCGATTGCACACCGGAGATAAACTGATTCGTTTTTTCTTCCGGGGGAACGTTCGTTCATTTGCTCGATCCACCTGAATTGGTATCGAGCGCCATCCTCCAATAATGTGAGTTTGCCGTTTTTGTGTTGGGTTTTTTTTTTTTTTCGAGTTGCTGGTCATCTGGAGTTCGAGTGAAAAAAGTGCTCGGCGGGTGGGCCGGGAGACGAGGCTGTTGCCGTCGCTCGTTGATGATGATGTCGGTTGACTGCTGTATGACAAAAAGCAAAAGCAACTGGCGTGATGATGGAGACACGGAAGAAGGAACCAACCAGCCAACCTACGAACGGGAAGCCGGGGGCTGTTCTGTGAGTCTCTTTGAACTGTTTGCGCTCCAATTATGGCCGTGTGTGATTCTTTGAGCGCAGCAGACAGAACGCTCGAGCGTCCTGACTCCCGCTTCCGTGTACCGGCCTTGCTGCTTGGCGGCGAACATCGTGAACTCACCCTCGGGCTCTGGTGACGTTTCAGCATTTCAATGTAAACGTCTCAAGCAACAGAGAACACCGTTCCAGTGGATAAACTGAATTACGAATAAACATTTTGTTTGGTTCCCCGAGAACGATGCCGCTCCGACGGTAACACTCGTTGCCACCAGTCCACCACCATCCGGCCGTGACAACCGTCCAAGACCGCTGATGATGATGCCCGATAATGATCAGACGTTTTTTGTCGGAAGTTTTCCGGAAAATCAAACCCGTTCGGAGTCGAGAGAGATTCCTCTCTTTCTCCGAAATCAAGAACAGAACCTCGGAACCACAAAAAGCATAATCTTCGCCGAGCTCCTCAAAGCGATTTAAGACGGCCTTCCGTCGGACGGTAAGTGATGCAAAGCCTGGGTGCCCTTGGGCGCTAATCAAGTGCTGCATATCGTGACGGGTATTCGATACAGCGGCTTGGAGTTGACAGCCGACTTAGCCACGTCAAGTGTTGCGTAAGCTTCGCGTACGGAACAAAGTGCGACAGAATTCACATCACACGTGTTTCCGTACAGGTCGGATCTATCATTGCACGTTTGCCACACGAGCTTCCATTAATCTCTTCTGACAACCTGCTATGTGAATGTCAAGTTCCTTCCCATCTGACGTCAGAATGGAGAAGCCCACTCATGGACGAGTTCTCGAGCGTCTGGTTGAAGGGTTCAGTGGAACCGTTAGCTCGAACAACGTGTTCGATCACCTTCCCCTCTTCCCTCTTTCGAAAATTACGCATACTTGAGATTCGAATAACGAGTGCTGATAACGAGTAGGTCGAACGAGAGCACAACTCGCGAAGGAAACAGAAGTCAACGTCGAACTTCGAATTCGATCCAAAAAGCCGATTTATGGCAGAATTACTCGCCGAGACTCACCCTGTATCCAGTGAAGAACTACTCAATCACTCACAATCCCTGAGCAATAATCTCAAACGCTGTTCTCAGCCGAACTCGCTTCTGTCAAAGCTCTAAAACAGGTCTGCTGAATATGACACCAGCGGAAACGCCATGGAAGTGAAGCAGCCAATCTTGAAGTCACAGCTGATCTTGGGGAACAAGCTCCTCTCGGAGAGTGCGCGGTGTTCTCTAGTGGCAGCGAAGCCGTCTGCGAGTTCTAACCCAGCATGCTCGGAGGAAAGGGCCTTGGCCGACCCTTCCTCTCGATGGGTCCGTCCGTTCGTCCGTCGTTCGCGCAAGGAGTTCAGCGCGTTCAGGAGTAGATAGGGGTTGCCTGATTCGGTGTGGAATTTATCTCAAACGAAGTTCAAAAAGCGTGATGACGCTCCTAATTCCCACTCCATGGACTTGAAGTTCGAGACATATTTTCAGAATTTGAACTTTTCTCTTCCAACCGCTCGGATTGCTCCTTCGTCGACGAAAGAAGTGTTCACGAAGAACTTGAAATAGTGTCATCTCTCAAACTTCAAAGAGCACATAGTTCTGCAGAGAACCTGACCGGATCTGAGCCGGCGCACCCCGGAAGCTTTGACGGAATGCGGATCGGAGTTCTGTTACAGTTTTCGAGAACGCCAAGCGAGAAGTATTGCGAAGGTCAAAAACTTATTTTTTTCGAATGTTCCGCTTTTAAATCAATCATCGGTGTTTCCGCGCTTTTTCTTTCCCGTGTCGCGTTCCATGCTCAGAGCTTTCTTTTCGAAATCGCACAAACTCAATTCCTCCAGAGGAAGGAGGAAAAGTTCTCTAAATGCGATCGAGCCAAAAGGAACGAGATGGAACAATCATCTCTCTGTGCTGAGTGGTTTTTCCGCGACGAAAGAAACCGGTGAGTCGGTCCAGCTTGAGGTTTTCTTGATGACAAGCCTTGTTCCGCGTCTTCTAGCATTGGATTCTGCAGAAATCGTAGCAAACTGTGGGGAAGCCAGACAGATGCAAATGATGCGACCGAGCAGAGCCGCATTGTTCTATACCTCAACGACAGCGTTATAGTAGGGTCAGTTGCGAGGGGACTTCGTCTGCTGAGAGCTCGGAGTGGAGCAGCTTCCGAAAGGACTGACGATGTCCCTAAAAATCGATACGTCACGCTCACTGGCCACGGCAGCGGCGAGCTCGTAAAGGTCGAACCGCGTAAATTATAAAACGAACAAGACTCTACAAACACGTTCATGAAAGTCATACTACGGGAAGTTGGCCGCACAACGTACTTCGATAAGTATATGTATGTATATACAGTATGAACGACCAAACAAGCCCCGGCCAGACCACTGCCGTGGCAGGTCGATAGGATGAGTTATGAAAAGCATTACGGAAATTGATTTGTTCGATCGATCGATCGATCGATCGTTCAGGTAGATTGAGCGATCGGCTAGCGGGGTTAGTCTGCGTTGGACGTCATCGCCGCGGCCGCCGCTACGAATTCGTGAGGCGAAAGTAATCCTTTTGACCGGATCTATCGTGTGGCCGTAACTCGATCAGAACTGTTTATTACAACCTTACGACCGTTCATTGCTTTGACGCGCCTCGAGGAGCAACGACGTCTCTCGGTATCTGGAATTCCGATGGAGTCGAGGCCGAACCCTCTTATCTGGAAGCGTTCTCCCTCCTCGACTCCTGCCCATCCGTATGATGCCTCAGCGGATGTCGGTCGTCGACGTTGGACTGTATCGATGCGAGCCGGTGACCAGAGAGCAGAAAAAAGATTTCCGTGCGGGTTCCGATGTACGCAGAGCCGGTCCAGGTCGAGCCCGATTGCGACCCAGGACACTATCATGACTTGCAAATGTGGGAACTGTGAGTCTGGTTCGGGCATTGGATAAGGTTCATCAGTCACAAGAGACAAGGCGCCGCCCGCAGCGAGTCGTTGCCGTCCATATTAATAGGCGGACACTCTCGCGGACGACTGAGCCCTCGTTAGATCGAAGCTGAATCAAAACTAATCGAGTTTTCGCAATATGTTCTCGCTCCGTGGAAACTCCGTCTTTTCCTTCGCTCGAATTTCTGAATCGTCGCATGCTCTCCGAGAACAGACCAGAAAACAAAATGATCTAAAGAGTCAGTGGAAGTTTTTGAGTTCATGAAGAGAGCGCATATCCTTCGTCGTGCCGATAGCTTGTTCTAGTTCCCAACTGATTCACAGCAAGATGCCGCTGATGAAGATGACCGAAAGAGTCTCTGAGACTTTCCAAGTTTTTATCAAAGGACACACGCCTGGTCACCAGAGCTAGTCGCGCGGCCACGGCAACGCGTACATACAAAGTCGAGTTTCCATTTTTGTACTCGGGGAGAAGCAGTTTTCCCTGGGTTCTCTAAAAAAACTGACAGTCTATCTTTCATTCCGTCGATGCAGATGGCGCTGGCCAGATGGTTGACTGCACTGTACACCTGTTGGAGGGCACCGTCCGCTACACCTCGGCAGATCGTCTTAACAAGGTTCCTCCCTCCCTCTCTCTCTCTCTCTCTCTGCCACGCACTGGACACTTCCTGAGTCCGTCACCAGTATCGGATAATATTTGCATTCGAGCTATCGATGGATCGAGCGGATGGCGGTGCAGTAAGCAGCGGTCGTCGTGCACATGAGGGAGAAAAAGTAAATTACTTCTTAATCTTCTGCTTCGTTTCCGCGAGCAGTTCCCCTACATTTTTTCTCTCTCAGAAACGCTTCTCGTTCTCGTACAACTCTAAGCGAAGACCCTTCAATCTCCGAGCGAAGAAAAACTCTCTAAAAGGGACGGAGCCCTAGGGAGGGGATCTAATATAATTAGAAAAAGCCACGCCGCCGCCTCCGCCACCGCTATTCTCCTCGTAGTCGGACTCGAAATCGCCTAATTTTGGAGCCACTCCAGACGACGATTGTTGCTCATGGAGTTCGGTTTCCAGCGGAAGCGGTAACTTGCGGAACTGTTGATGACATCAGATCAGTTTTAGAGTTCCGCGCAGAATACATCGTGCAGGCGAAGTCGTGGGGATTAGCCACGGCCTTCTTCTTGCCGATTCGTCGTTATCTTCCGAAGTGTGGACAAAGAAGCCGAAAGAATCAACTCGGAGGACAAGAAATTTAATCTGGCGCGTTATCTCGACAAAACAGGCAGTTACTTTAGCGGGAAGAGAGAGAGAGAGAGAGGGAAATCGAAAGCCGGTCCTCACAAAAGGTTACCTTCGGCCGGCGGGAAGAGAAATCTAAAAGAAGCCTACTTTGGCATCCGATCGCCAAAGTTCCTCCGCGCTACTCCATTTCGGTTCGACGATCTCGAACAGTTTTCTTTTCTCTTCTCGCCGAGAAATGTTTAGAAAATTAATGGAAAAACGCGACGTATAACCCCTCGGCGGGCTTTCTTGAGGAGCCGAAGTTCTCATTCATTGTGCTAAAAGCAAGGAGCGGAATGATGTTTTCGTTGGTTGACGATTTATTGGCCATCGTCGACGGAGCTCTGTTTGTTCGCATAGAATGCAGAGCCGTTGTTATGTTGGCAGTGCTGATGGCTTGGCGGCGGGTGAGTCTCGAAGCTTTATCCCGAACAAAAACAGAGCCAACTCGCCGATCCACTGACATCCATTATCAAAGCAGCTCACCCCATTGCTCGCTCGCTCGCTCACTTGCACGCCCGCACCGCTGTTCTCCTTGGGGCTTAACCAAGTGTTTTCTTTCAATTTTCCGAATCGAGCACCACAATAGGCTTAGCGTTGTCTAGGATTCCTCTCACCAGCTCGAGTGTCATTTGCAGATTCTCAAATCCAATCTCCACCAAAATCCACGCCGGTCATCGAAACTCTCCTGCGTTCGCTTCCATCGATTGATTCCTAGATTCTCTCAGTTTGCTCGGGCTCTGGACGCGCGTGAAATAGTCTTGGCTGACAGTTCCCGACCTTACATGCCGGTTCCTTGGTGATTCTTGGAGCTCGGAATCCATTCAAGCGGAAGTGACCTCCATCGACAGAAGATGCTGTTAGCTCGAGTTTGCAAAGGAATGACGACATTAGAACGATTCCATAGAAGCAATAACCCGAAATTTTGCAAAATTCGGCTCCGTTCTTATCTGAATTAATATTGGGCTCTGGAAGTTACATTTTGAATTTCGAGATTCGTTCAACTTCAAGAGTCGTTGACTCCTCAAAAGGAGTCTGTCGTCATGACAGCCGTGATAACTCGGTTGTACCCTCTGTGGTCGGTGCGTCCTGGTTGAGAGTTTCCAGACTTCTCAGTTAGGGGTTGGCTCTGCATAGAACGCCTGCCGTCGGCACGGGACCGAGAATAATGGAACGACATTCATTCGATATCACAAGCGATTCCCAGGAAATCCTTTGACGATACAGCGGAAAGTTGCCGTGCGTGTAGCTTCGCATGAAACTTTACTCATCAAAATTCCATGGAAGGAATGTGATATCAATCAAACAGTGAACCTGAATTGAATTCTTATTCTTCATTCCGGAAAAGTTTTATTCAGACCCCACGACTGAGGCGCTTTGCAGATCCTTGTTAGAGTAACAAGCCATTGAGCTCAAGGAAGATGCCCACGCTCGTTAAATCATCCTGCCTTGTCGGTGTTAGGGGATCGGCCGTCGCAAGCTGAGCGTGAGTCCGTCTTACAGCAACCTCTTCTAACACTGATCAAAAGTGACCCTTTCGATCAAAGGCGAACAAAATTGGCGAGGAAACAGCCCTCTGTGAGGGCGAACAGGCGAGACGTATCATCTACCATCCTTCTCGGCAGCGGAGAAGCTAATTCCCCACGACATGACGAGGTTAAGTGTTGTGATCGAAGCCTCTGAGAAATCCAACGAAACTCAAAGTTCTTTCACTCCCCGTCCGAGAGTTTAGTCAACGGGTCTCTAGTATCGGAGACAATTGTTCGGTAGAAACCGATTCCTGAGAAACAACCCGATTTCTCCTGAATCTCGAAGAGCTGTGATTGGTCAGAAGACTCGACTTCGTGGCAGAGTGGTTGTGGTTCCCTCCACCGGTGTTTCTTGTCCTCCGATGAGTTTTTTGAGGTTTAATAAAGGCTCTTCACCGTGTGGCCGCCGGCTGCGGTCGGAAGAGTCAGTCTGTGCGGCGTCTAATTGGAAATTGAACACCTTCGTTCGTTGCGCAAATAAGCTTGCAAGCTCCGAGGCTACCCGGACAGATTAGATTAATTATGCACAGTCTCGTTTTACATGCTGAAATCTCTAAGAATATGACGAACTCGTTGAATTCAAGTCTCCATTTCCTCAACAAAACTGCGTCGCGGCTCTCGGAGATTGGTCTTTGGAAGCTTCTGAATTATCGCCTGGATGCGGCGCTGAGATCGAGATGCGAATAATGAAACACAGTAGTCTCACTTCAAACATCGGACAATTGGCCTATGAGATTCTTGGAATTTGAGCGAAAACTTTTGAGATTCGCACTTTCGACCGATTGTGAGAGGTCGAGTGAAATGTATTCTCGGCTGGAATGTTTTTCTTTCACGCGCCATTCCGCGTGCTTGAGACGTTGGCGGCGGACCTTTAATCGCGATCTACTTTCAGGATATCTCGAACGGTAAAGGATCACTCGGAAATGTTGACTTTGGTCCGTCGAGAGTGGCACGGCATCCACTCTGGACAGCTCTCGCCGATGTTTTGGAACTCTCCAATGTCTGCGGAGTATGCAGACGGGATTTCCTCGCCATGATTGATTTTATCTGTCCTGTTATGCTTAAGGCTCATTTGTCAAAACTCAATTAACAAAACGTGCGATGCTTTCTGTACGCAGATAATCATGTTGCATTGTGTGTCATATTGTTGAAACGAGTGTTTTGCGAGGATTAGCTGAGGGACTTGGTAGCGTACTCTTGGCGGTCCCACTGTCAACAGCATTCTCGTCGTTTGCGCATCATCTCCACCACACCCCGCTTCGAGCGTTAATGAGATGTTTTTAATTTAAATAACAATTAAACGCTCTAAGTAGTTGCTCGGCTGGTCGTTCGTAGAACGATGCAAGCGTTCTCTTTCTCCAGGGAAGCAGCAGTTGACCGTGAACCCCTCAGATTTAACATGGAACCACAGTTCCGCTACGATGACGCTCGTCCTAGAACCGCTTTGTAGAAGAGTCGAGATCACGGACTTTCCTTCCTTCCGGAACCGATTTGCTTTTATCTTTCGGTGAAGGGTCCGTATCGAGCGGGATGAAACGATCGACTTGGAACATCTTAGGGTGTCAAAAAAGACGCGCTAGTTACATCGCCGGCCGGAGATCAGTCGGTTGCGCAAGAATGACAATCTTGGAGAGCGTTTCAGTTCCTTAAAATAAGGCAACAACGGAATCAACTCAGTGATCGATGCGGTCGGCCGGAGTCCGACGGAAGAGATTGCCATGGGATCCGATGTCTCATCTATGAACAAAAGAAAGCGCTTATGTCACTTCAACTCCTGGAAACGAGACACTTGATGCGATCGGCGTCTTTCGCCGATGCCAACGTTTTGTCTAAGTTCGACGGTTTCGCTTGAAATCGATTCGTTGTAGAAGTCGTGGTTGGGGGAATGAGTTGAAATAGAGAAAAGATCTTCTGTCAACAGCACTCTCGCCGCCAGTGACTCTCATTTCTATTTCGAGGTTTGGTTAAATGACATCTCCGATGGTTGTCATCGTTGACATCTCGCTTCAGCATTTTAGGCAACGGTGGAGGTCTCGGTCGAAGGTAAGCTGAGCTCGACGACATCAAAGATACACGCCCGCTCGGCATAATTAGATGAGGGCATCTCGCGGAGATCATTCCCCATCCGAAGCGACTCGTTAAAGGCCTGATGTGATTAGTTTCACTCGCAAAGCTGACAAGAACGTTTGTGACAGGAGCAAATCGATGGGCGCTCCTCCGGCAAAAATGAAATTATCATCAAATTTTCGTTCCTGCTATCGCTTTCCGGAAGGAGAGTCCTGGCCCGTACTCATTAGAAAGGTCCGCTTGCGTGATCAGAAGACGTTCTGAAGGCGTGCTCAACATCAGGTCTGAACTTTAACAATCCCCGACTACGGCTCCCTCCTGCCTTTGTTTCGGTGTTTCGCATCGGTCGCCGCATTCACTTCTACCAAGTACGCGCAACCTCCGACAACATCGCGTCGATTGTATCGAATTCAAGTTCACAAATATGAAAACGTTCAAAACAAAGCGTATATCTCTGTGCAAGAGTTGATCGGGGTCAGCGAGTTTGAAGAATTCTTCGCTGTTGCGTAGGGAGGCCAGAGTTGACACAAGGAATTCATTATCTTGGAGTAGTGGCCGGCTCTCAAACTAAATACCGTGCCAGCTCCTCCAAGACTTTGATGACAACAGGCGGGAAGCGTTGTTGTTCAAAGAGAAAAAACCTCATGACTCCTTCGCGCGACTCAGGAGAGGAGCCGCTGGTGCTAGCACATCCAGCACCGCCACTATCCCATGTCATCCTTGAGTTTCACCACCCGTCTGCGTGTGTGTCGCTCCAAACGCTTCCAAGAGGGTAATTGTTTTTCTCCTTCGCTCTCTCACATAGTCTCTATGCACCAAGGCATTAACACCACAACCTCCGCCGGAGCTGCCGCGACAACGACCACCATACCACGAGCGTTCCCCCCGCTACCCGCAAGTTGTCTTCGTTGTCTGTGGCTTCGTCATGGGATCCGAGAGGGCTCTCGAAACTTCGAGTCAAGCGAGCAATTTATCAGAAGGCCGAGCGTGACGCTTGCCGTGTCGCAGCCAGAGCCGTCACTGTCGAAGCAAGACAAAGCTTCAAACAACACCGAAGCAATTATCTGTTCGTGTCGTCCGAGCAGAGTTTGCCTTCCCGTGCGCCAATCAATCAATCAATCTGGCCATACATCCGACTATTCAGTCGACACCTAGAAAGTTTGTTCCATGAAAGTTTGGCCCAAAAGGCGCTCGAAATCCACGTGTTCAAACCGCGCATGGAGCATCCACCATAAAATGGGGATGTCTCTTGAACTCTAGAGTTCGGGCGTTGTCCTGATCGGGAGGCATTTCGTGACGGACGATCAAAGACAGAGGAGTTTTGCAGCGGTTTCCCATGTCGTCTGTCCCGGTTTGTATACATGAAAAGTTGGCGACTACTGGCGAACCTGCTCGAGGGTCGTTATTTCATGACGAGTTCCTCTTGCTGATGACTGATGACAAACCGATCAGCTTGTTGGCAGCCATGGAATCGGCTGCTCTCAGCCGGGTTATGAGTTTTAAGACCTTCTGACTGCCAAGCGAGATTCTCCTGAACGTTCCCGGACGAGCGACAAAGTGACTCGAGATTTCAAATCTCAGATGGTCGATCGATACATCATTTCATTGATCTTTGGAAGCCGGAGCGGATTGGAGCGCTGAGGAACTCTTTATCGCTGTCGTTTTCTAACCCGGTCGGGCCATTGAAGGTTGGCAAGCGTACGCCAGCAGCCGGGCAGCTGCTCACCACTGACCTTTGAGGCGTGCAGCGGTTAATGAAGCGAGACTTGTTCTTCGCGTTCGCATGCTCAGCTGCTTCGGTTCCGGCAGTCATTCGCAATGCAAACTTGGGTGCACACAAACGTTCCGCTCCCACTGAGTTGCACGAGGCATTGAGAGCACCCACGCTGTTCTTCCGCATCTTCCGGACGCGTGCATAACTTAACTCCACTCTGGAATCTTTCTCTGATACGAGACTGCCCCTCCACAGACTCAATTCAAAGGTAATGACAGTGTCCCGAGTTTCATCCTCCTCCTCCTCCTCAGCTCCTGGTAAAGTTTCCTCGCCGTCCTGCTCCCATCCTGAGTTTTTCAGCGCATGAAGAAGATTAGACTACCGGGAGTTATCGTGACGTATGAGTCCACAGTGTCGTCCGTGAACAGTGGATCTTTTCGCTATAGTGTCCATATGTGAATATGAACATCAACATTTTCGTCGGCGACCCAATTCGGTCTACGATACTATTTTTGGGCGTGACCTTCCGCAGAAATAGAAGTCAAGCGAGTTAGAGATGAACTCACTTTCAACTTCAGTTGGTGAATTGGACGAAGAAAAATAACGACAAGCAAGCCCGGAAAGAGGGAGACGTGGAGTGCTGTGACACCAAATTAGTCAACTAATCATGTCCTTCCCGATTCTATGCTTTTTCGTCAGAGCTCCGGATCGCGTATGCTGTACGTGCTTGAACTCCAGGTGGATTCTCTGCGCCGGCGCCGCGTCGCGGGAGCGAGGACTTGTCTGTTCCACGTGTTCGTTCTCCCACGGTGACGAACAGAAGTAAAATGAGAGAAGACTCGTATGACCGGCACGGATAAACATAGATGAATCTCGGATTTCTAATGCGAGATACTGAAAGCAGGAAAAATTCCATCTGATGCGATTTTGCTTCGGTGTTTTAGTTTTGGTTTCCTCGCTCCTTGAGCCGAGAGTTATTCCCTCGAGGAATGATCTATTTTCCCCGTGATTGTGCGACTTCTTGTTGAATTGTTCCCATGGCTAGTAACCTCTGAACCTCCTCGCGCCAAACGACCTGATTTCAATTCGCGATGTGAAATGTTTGATGTCTTTTTTTCAATACGAACTCAATCATTTCAGGAAAAGAGTCAGGTGTGAAGACTTTGAACTGAACAGGTGGAGATTTCGTTGAGACCAGACAAAGACATTTTGGAATTTCCAATGGAGCACCCTCCAAGGAGCACCGCGCATAAAATTTATGCATGTGTCTTAGCGACGATCGGCACCGGGAGCGACACCAGTTCTTTCGGGAAGTTTTCAAGATGTTTTTCGAATCCCAAAGCGCCGCTAAGGTCTAACTCGATTGCCTCCAAGAGCACCATGAAGAGCTGTAACGTCACAGTCTTCGAGAAATCACAGTGTCTCGTTTCTGTATAAATCGGGAACGTCGGTTTCGAACTCCACTTCTGTGTCGGCTGGCGCCCGAGTACGTTGGTAGCAAATATTGAGAGCAGAGTTGACGAGCTCCGAATCGCGATGTTAGCCGAAAGAGTCACAAATTGTGAATCATTATCATTCGAATTCTCCGCGGAATGCTGACCTTTCTCCCCACTTCGGATCATGAGGTGGTTACTTCAGCTCAGCCGGTGCCTGACATCCTGAATTTGTTCATACCTATTAGCGCCCTCCCTTGTCTCCTTGTTGTCGCTGAAACCTTTATCTCGCAGCTCCACGCCAGATGTTTACTCTTTCCCGTACGGAAATTCTCTAGCTACAGTCCTCTATTTCTGGTTCGGATCCACTATTCCTTTCCAATCAGTACAATTCCAGTATTAGATTTGTGGCACCCATCGTTGAATGTCTCGGTTTTGGGCTAGCCGGTAGGTTCGACTTGATCAGATTTTTCTTGATCATGTGTGAATACTCAAAGCCGGCCGAGATGTATACTCGTTTGCCGAAGGAAACTGCTGACACACGACATCCATCACCTGTATGTTGCTCACATGGATCACTGAATTGCAAAATTGATCGACAACAAAAAAAAATCACTACGTAGGGCAACTGCAAAAGCCGAGGGTGTCGCTGGATCTCTTCAAAACTATCACCGCTACATTTTTTCATGTATATAATGATTCGTATTAAATAATCAGAATAGTTTGCAATGTATGGTTGATCATCATCGGAACTCCCGCCGATGGTTAGAATTCACCTACTCTCGCGTTCCCTGTGTTCGCCATGGAACAGGATGGAATTTGTGCGAATGAATGTGTTCTCGTTTGTCTCTCGTGGGTTCCTGAAACGTCAGGCCCTCAATCCACCTTTACGCATCATCTCCACGCAGTTTAATGGAAGTTTCCTTCTAAGTGACGATAACGACGCGGGCACACCTTTTGAAGAGTTCGGAGATGCTCCTGGAGAAATCCGAACTTCTTTCTGGGCTGGTTTCGATTCGATTCGATTCAACAATGCTTTATTTGACAAAAAGGTATTTATATAAAAGGGCGGGGGCTATTTAGTCGCGGTAGGATACGCGAAGTTTACGGGTCAACCGCCATGGAAACAATTTCCTTTTTCGGAGGTCGCGCGGTATATTGTCTTGTTGGCACACTTCGAATGAGTTTGTACAGGAACAATGTCAAAAATTCTGTCATACAACTCAGGATTGTTGACTAGGGATTCGAAGAAGTTCGAAGAAAGCCCGAGTATTTCACGAAGTTCGAAGATGCCAGCTCGGATCCGCTGATAAAGTAGGGACGACGTGCATTGCCCTTACCACAATTCCATTTTCTGATAATTTCCCATAGTAGATCGGTATTGGGTCCACATCGCGAAAATATCAGGATATTCATATATTGGTTTATTGCACTCTTATCGAGCATATTACGTTCGTTTTGCTATTACGATTCGTATTATCAGCGGTTTGTCTTTTTACCTAGGTAATGCAGGGATACAGTTTCGTGATTACAACGAGTAGCATGGTACTTCGGGCATCGCCCGTTACAATACCTACATGTACAGACAGCCCCATCAGCATCATGGAAACTGCTGTTTGTACAGAGTAGACGGTGGTAACCGTGCACCAGGTATCTAGTGAACACGTGCCTGTTTTCCAACGCGGACCCTGCCCAAAGTTCCGTTTTCTTGAAGATTTCTTCTTGATTCATTTCGACCAGAGCGTCGTTGGCCTTTGTGCTCCATTCGCGGAGGACTTGTTTGAAGGCGTCCGTCAGGTCGCCTCGAACTCTTTCTCTGACGCAGATCAGGATTTGGCTGGTCAGTATTGCCGACGAGATGACACTTTCAAAAAGATGGTTGGGGTATATTTCAGGAAGGATTGGATATCGTAACTATACAGAAGTACCCTAAAGTGCCGTGTATAAGGAACCTTTTTTTTGATCATAAAAGCATCCACAACTTTTTCCGATGACCGAATTTCCATTTTCTGATAATTTCCCACAGTAGATCGGTATTGGGTCCACATCGCGAAAATCTCAGGATATTGAAATTCGGCCATCGGAAAAAGTTCCAGATGCTTTCAAGATCGAAAAAGGGTTATACGTTATACGCGGCACTTTAGGGTATTTCTTAATAATGAAGCATTCCGGCCATGCATTCGAGCTCTGTGAGGGATGAAGAACATTTCATGCGAATCGACTTCCCGAAAGAATTCTTTCGCGAAAAGTCGGGGATATTTCCTAAATTGCTTCGGGAAATTCTGTGCCAGGTCTTACCATCCTTCCTTTCATCAGCCCCAGGTTGCTCTCGGAAGCTTCACGAAGAGTCCGACCATATCCCCGGGATCGGTTTTTGGTCACTATCTTGTCATAAGCCGACCAAGAGCCACGCATCGAAGTTGATCTCGGGCCAGCTAGTGCATGGCAGCATGAGTTCTGCATGCCAAGGCTACAACAACGCCGTTCTGACAACATCTCCGGTTTGATGATCAATAAACGGGACCTCGAACAAAGATCCTGGAAGGCTAAATGGCCTCTTATTCCCTCCGGTTTGGACGCTCCCTTTGATCCGTAGAGGGCTTGTGACGCTATGCCTTTGAACTCCAGTGCAGATAAATCTCTCGACTTGCCTTGATACATAGAACCGTATCATCACCTACGCGATTCTTGGAGGGAACTCTCACGCGTTTGGCGAATACATCTCTTTCACATCTCAGTGATGGTTCCATGATGAGCTGATGAGCATTGCCGGGTCAAGCTGAGGTTCTTCGCACAGTTTGAAAGTACCGACACTGCGGAGTTGATAGTCTGAACGTGGACGAGACAGTTGACAATCATGAAGATTTCTTCCCCGAAGTTTTGTGGCACCGTGAGAACCGCATGTTCGAGAACGCTCCCGTAAACCCTAACCAAGCTGCGAGCAAAAGTGTTTGTTCAGCTAGTCGCATCAGACAAGCTGGCGGTCTCTAATCTGACATTTCCTTGAGCTGCGTCAATGCCAGCCAGCTGAGAGCTTGCAACATCTGAGTAAGCTGACTCCTTTAGAGGATCCTTGAGAGATACGGAGTGAATAAAACATTGTGCGTAAGTAGCAGCCTTGTAAAACTTCACCTGGTCGACAAAAGTTCCTGAAGTTCAGCAAGATTTGTTCGTTTCAAGGAGAAGTTCAAGCTCGTATCTCTACTCACCTCGGACATCAGCACGAGCCATCGTTCAGAAATCGATAACCTTCGCTTCAGTCGCACTCGAGGCCCGCCGGCGCCGGCTGGATCGATCAATTTCATTCAGAACGACCAGCGTATCGACCTGATTTCGTAATCAAATCTTTATCATGATCAATTCAGGCCTCGAAACTCGTGTTTATGGTCAAAGCTGAGCTTCCCGCAAGATCCGACTCCAAATCAGGCGAACCATGATTTGTGGCAGTGCGAAATGTCGGGTGCGCTCACTGACTTTTAATTTTCAGACGGTTATGGAAACATTCTCGGGATCCAGCTGAGCTTCCATGACGATCAGCACGGCTCTCATTCAGCCGACACAGCATTCGATCTGTCATCCAGAGATTCTAGCGTTCCCGATCAGTTCTTTCCGATGTCATTAGCAGGAACGTGGCTTTCATCCACGGAAACTACCACATCAAAGGCTTTTCTGTTTCTGCAGAGGAAACCGCTGGTTTTGGAATTTACGCGGAGAAACAATGATTGTGAATTCCTTTGCTCAGTCAGGAGGGCTGGCAACTAATCGAGTGGCCCACTCCGCGAACATAAGTATGCCACGCAGGAGAGCACGGCTAAGCGCCTCTACTGTTCCTCATGAAGAACGCTGATAGCCGACTGACCGATTGGCGAAGCTCTTCCTCTGCTTATGATAATTTGTTCGGTGTGCCCGCTAATAGAGAAAATTAACGTCAAGAGCTGCATTTGGCACTCGCAAAACTTCTCAAGGATGGTGAGGACAGTGGATTCCATCAGAATGAGCTCTTCTCAGAACGGATCTATCTCGGTACACAAACTGTTGATTTGATCAGCGTCTTGCTGGATGATCGAGGACGATGATCCACGTGCACGATCTGCGAGCCAGCGGTAAGGGGCTGAGTTAGGCGATTGGACAGAGTTCAGGTTCCTATTTACTCCCTACTTCCTGCGAGGATCGGACTTTTGTCGCCTTCCGCGAAATTCAGCCGGAACCAACGACTTGCGATAATCACCTGGACGACACCCTGTCGAGTAATCTCCCCTGAATTTCAACTCAATTAGGCAACGTCTCTTTATTCGAAAATTTCCGATCTGCTCATCCGAGTTCACAGAAAGGAACATGAGTCTTGTCAGCCACATGGTTTGATGATTCCTCCAATCAACGGTCCGGTGGATAACATCATTTGTGTTCTTGATATCTTCGCCTCCCGGACATCCGGTTTGATTCGTGGAGGATTCGATTAGAATATCCAAACATGGTTCTTAGCCTCGATTCTCCACGCGGTTTTTCCGCTATCCTTCTAGCCTTCGCCGAGTTCAAAGAATTATTCTTAGAAATACGGCTCTGAAACCTTCAATGACGGCAGCATATCTCCTGGATAGAGTTTCCACATCACTTTACCATATACATTTCCCCTAATTCGTAGCTTTTCGTCGGTTTGGGATCGCACGATTCTCAGAGTTGTTCCCATTAGAGTGAAACACATTGAGCTGGAAATTTCAGAAGCCGTCCAGCGCTAATGATCATTCCCTTCCTATTCACTATTCTGCGCGGCACGCGCTTTCGTTAACGTGAGACAGCCAAGCTGGCTTGTCAGGAGGAAACTCAGAAAACAATCGAGGGATCGGTCCATCATATTTGAGAAACCGAAACATCCAATGCACGTGCCTAACACGACATTCACCGCGGTCGACGTTTGGAGTTACACTTCTTTCGGAGAAGAACGATAGTTATCGGCCAACTTTCGGTTGCCCAAACGATGTTTCGCAGTTTCTTGTTTCGAACGGCAACAATTTCCAGACTATAGATGATTCTTCCAGGTTGAGAATCCGCTTGATATCCGACGTAAGCATTCGATCGTTCCGTGAATGTTCTCCTCGCAGCTCATCAGTCGAACTTTAATCGACGACGTGATGAGTAGGTTTTCCATTGTTGACCGTTAGTGTGATCGAACACCAGACTGCGCTCCTTGTTTCTGTCGACAGTTGTCGTCCGAGTGACATCTGTCGATCGTTGCCACTTTCCGCAGTGCCATTGAGAACTCTACCAAAATTTCGTTGTACCGCTCATGGCGAGTGAGCTTCTCGAGAGAATCGCTTTCGCTTGACTAATGTTTTCCGGGACGCGACAGGGATACATATTCGACAACATTCAAGGAAAGCTCGGTTCATTTTCCGTTTCCGGTGGGGAAATCATTGCTCGACTCGGTCAGCCCTGTCCGGAACATTTGACGTCAGTAGCTCAATACGCAAGCCTTTCTTGCCTCAGCTTGTTTTGAAAATCTTGGGTCGAACGGATTGCGGAGCATCTTCTGGTTACAAGAATGAGATTTCATACACGGTGGTCTTATTCAGCTGCATCCGCTCCAGATCATCAAGAGAAGCACGTACGGTATCGATCCGCTTCGTAGACGGAGATCCGGATCGATTTTTCACTCTTTCTTCCTCCGAATTACATCTTTTGGGGAATGTATTATTCACAACAAACATTCGAGCATCCATGGCTGGGAAGAAATGGACAGTGGACAACATCGAGACGATTAATTATTGTGGTAGTCTTTTGTCGGAAACTTCCGCTGAGAGATCGAGTATGACGGCGATGATTCGACTCGTTCCCTCTGAGTGCGTCTTCGGAGGAAATCGGATCCAACAAAAATTGAGAATTTGCGTGAGCATCGCAAATCCGTGAATTCCCCGAAGCTTCAACTCAACCGCAGCGAGATCGGCCGAACATATCTGTCCACTCGAGAACTGACATCGTTGCACGTGATGGAGCACCTTTTGATAACATCAGAGGAATGCATGGAAGCGCAGTTTTCGGTTTCTTAATTCTACAACTAATAATAAGATTCGTTAGTTGACCGAGAGCGCGAGAAACAAGAAATTCAAAATGTCGCAGAAAATGATCAGCGATGGCATCGAATCGAAAATGATGGCAAACAAAAGCTGATCGGTATGCAGCTGCTCGGTTGTCAGAAGTCACGGCTAAAAATGACAAAATATATTCAGCCATGACATTTGGAAAGGAATAACATCGGGAAGTTCCGCATCTTGCCACAGAACGACATCCGAGCTCTCACACGTCAAACTATCGATCATTTGGGTTCAAGAAGCACCAGAAAACTGTCATCTTTTTGCATTAGTTCCAACTTAATGACTGCTCCTTCATGTGGGAGGATGTACCTATTTGGGTGACTTGTTGCTGCTCAGATATCCATTTCCTCCTGGGATAAGCCCCGTAGAGATTGATGAGCGTTCACGCACGCGTGGGTGGACAGAGGACGGAAATTATTCGAAGAACAATCGAATCATCTCCACGGATCTGGATCTGCTCATTGCTTTTTGTTCTTCTGTTTGGAGGAAACTTCGGCAGAAGTTCCCTCACGTACTGCTTTCTACAAACATCGATCGAGTCCATCGATGTTCGTATTTCTGGTTCTCGTCAGTTGATCACGATAGGAGATAAGCAAGTCATCCGCGTCGGATATAAATTCAGCGCAATCAACTTCTGTATAAGCTGACAGCACAAGATTAATACCACCAGTTTCCGGAGTTTGCTCCGATCGTGGAATACAACTCCAAGCTGATTGCAAGCACTTTTCTAACTTTTCATCGGATTTCAAGCTGAAATATAATTATTTGTCAGCTTTGCATCCCTCGGAAATCGGTTCTCTGTTTTCCGGCGCGAATCCACTTCCGGTAGTTGGTCGATGACACGTTAAGAGGGCAAGCACGTGTAAAACGTGAGTGGAGCGTGAAGGCGGGGCGTCAACGATCGGTTTTCCCTGTTCAGGTACTGTTCAGAGAAGAAACCATCTTGTCCTTTACAAATGCGGGATTGTGTAGGTATTTCACGCGATTTCTTCTGTGGCTTTCGCACTTCAGGTAGTTGCGCTCGAAAAAGTGGAGTGCTTCGAGGAACTGGAGGAAACTCAAAATCATCCCGGACACAAATGTCTCCCTCGCCAAAGCGACAAACCAAACCTTGGAAGGATAGTGAATGGATAAAGTCGACATGGGAGTTGGGAACAGAAAGCGATCCCAAAGTGCCGCCCCCGTTACGGTCAGCCACGGATTGTGAGGGAATGGAATTGTCACTTGTGCAAGAAAATCAGGAAACACGGGATCGGCGACTTCTTGAGTGCCCCTCCGCACCCCAGTGGCCGGGCGTTGAGATCGGATCCAGAACTATGTAGATGGTCGGTATAAAATTTTCCGGTCTTTGAAGCAAAAAATACAGAGAGCGCTTGATGGCGATGACAAACGAGACGAGTCATCCAGCCAATAATATGAGTTATCGTTGGCGTTTTTTAACCATGAGTCCAGACGTCACCAAGAGGAAAAATCTGTCGAGTTTGAATTTGAAAACTCAAAAAACGCATCGGAACATCGGAATTCCAAGCCAACATCCGTCGGTTCTTCGAGCCATAAGTCACCGGGAACCGTAATTGTCTTTTCCGGGATCGGGTTACGTTGCGAACAACCGATTGAGAATGAATTCCCGGCTACGCTGCCGCATTTGAATCCCTTGGAGTACGTACGTCATCAATGAAGTGCGTCCACGAGATTCCGCATTGCCATTGAGGAACGTGAATCCGCTTCTCGGACCTTTGATCAAATAGTGGCCCAAAACTTTCCGCAAGTGCGAATTCGATGGAAAACGTTTCCATCATTCTCATTTGATAAACGACCCGAGTTTTATCTCAATGGGAAAGAATGGCCACTCTCTGTAGATCGTCCGCTATTACGGGATATCAATAGTGAACTTGTCGAAGCGAAACAGCGGCCTCATTTCTGTTGACATTGACCATGGCCCGGCGAACCGTCGTCGCCTTGCGATCACGATATTCCAAGTATTCCCGTTTCTCATAAACGAAAGCTCTAGTAGATGATGTGATGAGCGGGTATCATAGGACGATGCGTTACTCTAGGAAAGCAAGGTGAGAAAACGAAGAACACCGAATCAGCCGACAACAGGATCGGCGAGCTCACAAGCTTCCAAAGTAAGAGCCGAACGTTGCTGGGAGCCGAGGGATGAGTGGCGTTGCAGGCTTCGGAGCCACGGCGAGATCACCGTCGTCCTCCATGAATAAAATCGAAATGAAATCAGCTGTGGCATTCCAGGGAAACGGTTGTAAAGATCCAAGGCTGGCGCTCCATTCCAACATTTGGAGCAAGTCGGCATCTGATTAGCTTCTCTAGAACTAGATTATTTATTGTAAAATAATCCAGAGTTCAGCGCAAGTGTTTTCCGGATGACGAGCTGAGTGAGGTCGAACGCACTGAACGAATCAGCTGGAGCTGACGTGATGCGGCCTTGGGGCCTAGATCCAGGAAGCCGACGGGAGTTCGGACGAAACAACAGAAGAAAACTGATTTTCGTTTCGGAGCGTCTGCGCGCTCGTGTTGCGAGCTCGCGCGCTCATAGCCTGGGGAGCCGATAGCTTGCGGTCGGTTGTAGTAGGCTGTCTATATGTGACGTGGCATCCAGCCTAATGTATGTGAGTCGCCGGTGAGTCAATCGTACGATTCCGCCATGTTGGTTCTCAGAGAGAGAGAAAGGGCGGCTCGAGGTTCTTCAACGGCGGCCATCCAGCTTTTCAAACAGCCACACCTAACCTCCGCAGGCATCGGAACAGAAGAAGAAATAATGAACTGAAGAGAAATGGAGCGTCATTCATCAGCTATGCCATTGAAATTCCAATCATCGTCCTCGATATCACAGAAATCTCATGAATTCATTCAAAGCCTAGGCTGTCGACGGACGCCTGTGACGTCGGTATGGAACAACAAGATCAAGTTTAGCTTACCGACTCAACTTTCGTCACCCGAACTAATGCTGCAACTCGAGTTGTACAATCAACGTTTCAAGAATTCTAGCGTAACATATAATGATGTTGATAGGAAAGCCATGAGCAAGGAGTCAACGGTCATGATGATGCGCGAAAGCGCGCGCGCGCGGACCAGTCCTCAGTCTTCGCGGCGAAATTTCCTGTCAGAACAGTGAAGTTGAATAGGTGCGGGGCCTAATCACAAGGACTTGTTAAAATTAAGAAAACAAGTAGCATTAAAGTTGTCGTCAGTGTCGGTCCAGGTGACAGGAACGATGTAGAATACATCTTCGCTCAGAACTTTGGAACGCTGTGGAAAAATAGTCGCAGTTTTTTTCCGAACAAATAGACCAAGGTCAAAATACAAGATTTCAAGCTTTGATGGAATCGATTGAGACAGGAATTATGGTGAATCCCTGGGAAGATCGCACGCTTCAATGACGGCACCATGAACGACTGAATTGAATTAGCGAGTGATGAATGCACTTTCCTTGCTGGATTCTAGATCGGTATTTAAAGATGAGATTACTTCTCTGTTTGTTAACTCCGCAGTTATTTGGTCAGAAGTTGCAGTGGTGCTCGAACTGGAATCCGGGCCCTTCATGAGCGGAATCGCCGGGAGCAATAGGTTTCCAAAAAGCTCAAGATATCCAGCCTCAATAATTAATCAACAATATTTCAACCTTGTTCAGTTGTATCTAGCTCCGCTTCGATGATGAATTCCGAATTTCCGAGAGTTTCAACCGAACGGGAGGATCACGACTACGAAATTGGACACTACATGGTTCTCTCGCTACGTTAGTCAATTTCGCTTCGAAATGCGTTCCAGTCGGTCATTCTAGAATTTGATGCTGAGAAAGCACACGGCAGATTTAATTTCGGGAAACTCGAATCGTGACTGGAAGCGAGTGTTCAGAATGTGACGAAAGAATGGCCCGATGCAAATCCTTCGAACTCGATCAGGACAACGGGAAACCACCTGTTCCATTCAGTTCTATAACCTATCGCTGCTCTCTGCGAATACTTACTCGCTGGACTCGTTATGTTTCCCACGCCATGTGCTCATTCATGAATCATAATGCTGATTCGAAACGGAAAGTGTCCATTCGATGTGTGCAAGAATTCGCCTCATAAAAAAAAATAAAAACACGATGTCATAACTAGATCTCGAAACGATGTTTTCAAATTCAGAGAGATTGTACGATTGACGAGGCCTTCTCAGACCGGAAAAGCTCCCTCTCATCTCAAAAGACTCGGGTAACATGAACGCAAAGCTTGAAGTGAATTCGATCCCTCATTCACTGTCAGGATGAAAGGAGTTGCACCGACCTCTATCGCTCGTGGTGTAGAGTTTCCGAACGAAATCAATCGAGTTCAACTCGGAAATATCCCGAGTATTCGAAGTGTGTAATGTTCGAGCTGTTTGAGACAATAATAACAACAAAGACGTTGACTGCGAGAAGCGCTCCGGCCGACGAGCTGCGCAACAAGCATCAAAGAACCCTTGGTGGCTGGACGGTTGGTTGGCTGGCTGGCTGACTAGACGTCTGCATAGCGGAGAGGAGGCTCGGCCATCGGTGAGGCTGGAGTCCTTAGCATCTAAGCGCTACTTGGTATGTTGTTGTGATGTGCTAGTGCTTGGATAAAACTGGTGTCGTGAGAGGACTCCTTATTCACTCTCTTCACGGGAAAGGACACATTTAGTGCGTTAGCCTAGCTAGCAGGCAACGAAATTGACATACAGACAAATAGACTTTGGTTCCGTTAGCAGGTTGGCCGCGACAAGGCAGAAATTTTGAAATTTACACGTGCCGGTGGGACGGGACGTCGTCTGCTTTCCTGCTTCCTGGATTTCACTTCAGAGAGGACTCGTCCGAATGTAAGTGTCACGAAAACCTAACCTCGACGCCATTCGGCGGTCTGGATGACTCGTCACCGATCCTGTTGTGGGACGTTCGCAGCACTGTGTGCGGAAACGTCAGAGGTGCGCGGACGCTCCAGCTGACAGATGGCCACAGGTTGCCGGACGATTGCCAAACTCTCTGACAGAGCTGGCAAGTTTTTTCGCGCATGTTACCTCTGTGAAATCAAACGATACTCCAGTTAGACCGTCAGTCTACAGCTGACTTTCCTGCCTGCATCTCGTGAGCGATTCGCGCGCGTTCGCCTTCGGTGAGTCCAATGCCCCAGCGTCGTGTCTCGATCGGCGGAGGGAGGTGACTCTGCGGGGTTTTTCTTTTGATTCGTGGTTTCGCTTTCTCGTGATCTCTCGTGGCCTCGGAGAACGTTTGTTCGTTTACGGAGCTGCCTTTTTCCGTTTTCTTTCGCTGTCGTCGCTGTGGTTCGGGAAGATTCAGGACGCCGCTCACACTTACAATCTGCTGGAAGTTCATGGTCCGTGATGGGTTCGTCGATCGCCAAACCCAGGGCTGATGTCGAAATCTCGGCGCTAGAGGAAGGGGCCTCTGTTTTCTGCTTCCTCCCGAACTGTTAAAGACACACAGCTTTGTGTTGATTCGGAGGATCCGCGGATATGTGCGGAGTGTAGTCCGATCGAGTACTATCTTTTGTCGTCCGATGCAGGTGCCATGAGTTCCGGAATTGCGTTCGTAGTGGAGCGTTGATGAACAGACGCGTTCCAGCACAGTTCTGTTCAGGCCTCGATACGAAAATCTAGAGAGAAATAAAATGAAAATGCAGAGCGAATAACTTCTCTGTCTGGTTCACGAATTCTGGTCCGGTGATCTCCGTCGGTCACAGCCAGAGTGTTTGCGTGTCGCTCAAACAGCCAGAACAGCCGATGAAACCTCTCGTTGAGCCGATGTTTACCTCTCGTTGAGCGCTCGCGCTCCTTCACCAGGCTAGGGTTAGTGAATTTCTCAGAGTTCTACAGAGCCGCCTCTCGCTCTGAAAATAGCTCTCGGTGTTTTCTGTCATCCTTATTCTTTGCCCGAAACGAGATCATCTCGTTCTCGCTCTTAAGTTGGAGTCGGAGCGATGACTCGATCGAGTAGAGTATCGAAAGACAGCGGCATGACTCACGGCCATAATATCGTGTTTACTCATCGGCGACACGTAAACTTACGCAAAGAGTTGCGTGGCTCAATTGCGTTCGCCTCCTACGATTCCAAACAATGCTTAGGAGGATTCCGCAGAGAGGAAAATACTTCCAATTACGAGAAGGATTTGCAGAGAAGCCGGATGCAAGGGACCTTCCTCTTTTCGTGAGCGTCACGTCATGTCTCTTTGCTTTGGAAGCCATCTGACGACAGAAAGTCATACGAGTCTCCGCCTCAATATCACACCATGGAGTCAAACTCAGTTTCGCTACTCTTTCAACGCTTTTCGGTGGAATTTTTGAATTTTCTCTGCTTGCAAAACGGGCGGCATTTTCCGGCCACTGCTTCGACTTTCTGCGAAAGAGGTATCTTCTTCGTTTCTCACTCAGATGTTCGATTCTGTGTTCTCTCTTGCCTTGACACCAATCGATGTCATTTGATGCATTTTCTCGCCAATAACGGCAAACCAATCGCCACCTTCGTATTTTCTTCTGCTGTCACCCCGAAGTGTAGATATGTAAATGTACAATATCGTCGATCTGATCGCAGTCTACTCGAATCCGGTTGGAAAAACGGTACCGACCCGAACGCTTTGCACTTTAACCTAACTGATGAAGATCGATCTTAGATTTCTAGACTCACACTTGAGTATCGATTTAATGGTCATCCATCAAGAGGCGGTTAGAATCTTACGGCGACAAGAGTTGAATTCGTCAACATGTCATTAGGTTGTCGGGAGCTTGTCAAGCGACGGCTTGACGCGTATCGTTCCGACTTCCAATGCAACGCTGGAAACTTCGGAGAAATTCTCAGCTGGACACCCGAGCACCACCCAAATCGTTCCACAATCGGAGCATTTCGCTGTTTCGTGTCAGGCGCGATTGAAGAGCGGAGGGATATTCTCAGAGACGCGTGGATGTCTCTCAAAAACAAATTTGAGCGGCGTATTCGTGACCCAGTCAAGTGATGTCGAACTCGAGAAGTTGTTTATAGCTTCATCGCACGAAATGCGAGACGACGCAGCTTTCTTATCTGATCTTGTTGCCGACAGAGGACCTCAGGAACAAAATGGATCGCACGCCGAACAGCGGAAGGTCGATGGTGGATCACTATCATCTCGAAAGACGGTCCGAGGGAGAACGATCCGATCGATGTTCTGCGCTCCATCGAAAATCCTAAACATCGTAGTCCGTTTCTCACGATTCAAACCTTGTTCCCCGTTTCGGGAAAACAAAAACAAAAAAGTCGATCCGTTTCCTTGCGCGACACCCCCAGACTCACTCGGGAAGACTAGTGCCTCGATGGTCGTGATTTGGATAGAAGTGCAAGCGTGCTTTCACGCTAGAGGGACGATTGGACAAATGAGCTCCAGTTCACTCATCAATGGATTCGTTTAACGGTTTGAATTCACGGTCATCCTCATGAGCGGTCCTCAGTAACGGGGTAACGAATCCATTGATTATTCACTTCATCTGCTATCCGATAGACCAAACCATCAATCAATCAATCAGTCAATCAATCGATTCGTGCACTATCCGATCACTTAATCCCGCTCGAACGACACTCAATCGACATGTTATCCACTCGGTGGATCATCGATCACTCCATCGATCAAATGCTTCAATCAATAGATCAATCGATCAGCCTGGCAGTCGGCTACAAGCGGTGTATTGTCGGGGCTCACTGTACAGCAGACGTACTTATCGAGGGAGCCACGAAACGAGCGCTGAAAGCGCGTTCGATTCCGCTCGTTCGAGAGTCGACGTTTCTCTCTGATATCTACGTTTGTTTGTATGACCGGGTCCGCCAGGAGGCGAACGATCGAGCGAGCGAGCGCGTGTTTGGGCACGGCTCCCTCTTCGCCGTGTATAACTGTGTGTTTGTGTGTGTTTCCCAGGGGATAACCCGACCATAGCGGGTCGACCCAGCGGTAATCGGTGACGTGTGTTTCCATATTGTGAGGATCAATAGTAACGCGGCGTCACGCAGCTCAGTACGACTCTCTTGTTAGCTAGTTGGCTGGCTAGCTCTGTGGCTGCCAGTCGGCGGCTGCTTCGCTCGTAACCTAGCCACCCGTCGGCCCAGGTTAAACAGCCGCAATCCAATCAGAAGTCGTGCTCTAAACTGCTTTTGATCAGTGCTATCAGTGGTGTCCCAGAGCGGATTTTTAATGAAACAGACTGAAATCTCTCTTGAGTTGGATCCGCGCCGCGAAACAAAGAATCTGTTCGAGTGCTGTGTTCCGAACTTCAGACTGTTCTGCCCGCCAGTGTCGATATTCTGTGACTTAACGTGAACCCAAAGTGAAAAAGTCGTTTGATCGAACTGTTGAGAACGTCTCGAGTAAGTTTCCAAGTACAATCATTTCGCGATGATGATGCAGGAACCTTGTGTTTCCAACCCACCCGGAATTTTTCTCAAAAATGTTCGTTGATCCATGGGAAAATCAAAATTCCGTGTCGTGGTCTCCGAACTTGTGATTTTCTTCACGTTTCGGACTCCAGCCCGCGTTCCCGATAGATAGTTAGTGAAAAGAAAGTGCGCTCGTTCATGATAGTGAAACGAGAGCAAAGCTGTGCTGGGAATCGTGACGTCAACCTGAAATTATTGTTTGCAGAGACGGAAAGCTGTATGTGCATTCGTCCCTGGAGACCGCAGAGGAGACAACGCGATAATTTTCTGCTGTATAATTAGCAAAACTCGGTTTTTCGAGCGAGACCAGGTGTTGGACGACGTTGCCGCCGTTTTCTATTCGAACAGAGCCCAAGTCTGAAAATCATACAGTGGAATTGCCGAAGCTGCTCTCGAACCTCAAATACAATCAACTACGGCAATTGGACAAAAACTTTTGATTTTCGAGAAGTTCGTACTCCCTCCCAAGAGTATATATGTCACAATCAGTGGGCGGGATCTCATGTTTCTAACCAACCTCTGAGACTGAGGCTCGAACGACAAACAAAAAAAAAACGAAAAGCTTTCTATAAATTGTTCCGTGACACGTTGTGGCATAGAGCTCGCCCTGAGGGACTCGCGGTAGCCGCCGAGAAACTTTCTAACTGGCGTCGCGTCGGTATCGAGTTTAAATCGGAAATTCGAGGGAAATGCTAAAATGAGCTTCCTGTGCGTCGTATCGGTGTCGGTTTCTGCCCTTAACGGCTCCCTGGATAATACCTAGATTTCTACTGGCGGGCGAACAGAGGACTAGTGGCATCGAATGTTTTGGGGCCCGACGAGATCGTTCTTTGAGCCATCTGTATTTTGCTCATGAAACAGACCTGGATGAGAGAGCGAACTCATTCGGGATGCCGCATGTGCTACTTCTGGACAAGAAAGTTTTTCTTCGTTCGAGCAAGGTCGAAACGGTTGCGAATCGAGACGTAATTTTCGCTTTCGGAAATTTCAATGAATCGTAAGTTCTCGAGAGCCTGTTCAGGACCTCGAGGAGGACGCAGAGTAAACTGCCCCCGTCTGAGGAAACTTGGATTGGAGCCAGTTCCATTCTTTGCTTCTGGTTGGAGATTCGTTCCTTGCAACGGGGAACCGCGGAAGAAAGAAGAATCATTTGCTCTCACGAAGTCGGATCCGGAGGTGAAACAAGACAGAATTCGACGAAATCTAGCCTTTGTCCAAACTGAGCGAACCTCCCGTCGACGAGTTCACGATGAATTCCGGAAAAAAAACGAATCGGCGGCGTGTGTCCCCATCTGCAATTGAAATACAAATTTTTCAAGTTTGACTGTCAGACCTCTTGTTCTCGGCTTCATTTCACTTTCGATAGTCGACATCTCTTCTGGAAAGTCTCGATATCTCAATGTTGAAAGATTTCCTCAGGCGATCTGTCAGAATGGAGTCGGCGACCGAGAGAATCATCGCAAAGCGATGCGGATCCATAGAACTCGTGGAGAGCAGCGGGGTCGAGCGAGACGCCCCCAACAAAATGGAGGTCTTGTTGGACGGCGAGAACGGAATGTAGTCAAAAGAGAACATTCTCCGCGTCCCGCTCCTTTCCGGTGAATGGTTTGGAGTCGGCCGCAAAGAATGAATGAATGAAGGGGCAACGGCCGCTCTGTGTAATGGCCGTCCGTGCTTAGTCGCCGCATCAGTGGCGCTATACTGCTTGGACTTGGCTTGTACTGGTCGTGGAGACAGCAGCAGCCGCCGCGGCACCGGCAGTGGCACCACGTCGCTCGGTCGGACAACCATTGTTAGTGAGCCTCTCGCATTCAGCCAGAAGTCTGAACGGCTGATATGACGACATCGTTACAGAATAATTTTGTCGCAGAATAGCTAAGCGGAAAAGTTTCGTCGGCGTCCTGTGTATCTAATTCAAGCTGATACCTACCTGGATGGGTCCCCACGTCTCGGTGGGAACCTTGTCTCCTTCGGTTCCCCTCTCTTTTTCGCTCATCATTCGTATTTTTGTTTTCGGGAAGTTCCAAGGATTCTTTACGACGTTTGGTGGAGACAAATCGCCCCCGAGATCTCGTTGTGCCGACGATCACAGGTGTTGTTCCGCCTTGAATCGGATTTGTCTGACTGAGCAGTTAATTTGAAACGGAGAATCGATTCATGGGGTCTTCTGGCGGGCGCGTGTCACCGACGCCGCCTCGGGTTCTTCTACCGATCTGTCGCACACTGCCGTTTCCTGTTGATCGGAATGTTCTGGTGACAGAAGTCAGCGCTTCTGTACGGAAAGAAAAACATCGAGAGACAAACGAACCGTTACAAAGTTAATTGATCCACCCGGTAGTTGTCGTCATATGCCGCAGTGACCCCGCTGCGGTCCGGGCGTCGCGACGTTCTACGACGCGAGTGTTCAACTGATCGCGCGAAAACGATGCAAGCTTCAGAAGGACCTCGGTACCTGCGACCTTCGTCGGTTCGCGTCAACTTTCGACTCCTTCGAAGTTCCGGTATTGTCGATGATTGTATCTAACCGGAAATAAATGGATCCACATCGTGTTTCCATTCGAAAATCACAAAACTCATTCGAATTCTCATTGCGTTCCTTGACGTTAAGCCGAAATGGATTTTCAGTTCGATGACGTTCCATATTTTGAACTAAGTCCCTAATTGACTTTGCTTCGGATTTCAACAAGCCATCAAACTAGAAAGAGCAGCAAAACGCTCTTATCGAGAGAGCGGTGAAGAGCTTTGGACGGTCTGCGCTCCTCAGGCCGAGCCTGACCTTGAATTATCGGTCATTCGGCCAATCATGCCGTAACTATTCGATGACCTATCTCTTTTGCTGATTCTTGAGATGACGATACGATGGCATTCCCGTGGATAATTTCTTGTGATAGCTCGAGCAGCTGTCCCAGGTTCATCTTCCGAGCCTCTTTGCCGAGGGTTCAAGAGGGCTTGAAGCGCGATTTGAGCGAACACCTTCAGTTCGACGTCACGGTACAGGAACCGAGCAGACCTGCCAAATAACGGTATCGCCACTTGTGTCCCGTGAAGGTGCTCGGCCGTGAGTGCGGCTTAGCCGTAGTCAGCGGGTTCCAAATGATTCAAATCTTGTTTAGTTGAGATCGGGCATCGCTGGTGTGGTTGACCTTGTCTCGTTGACTCCCGCGGTACAAGTTCGGGAAGTGAGTCAGGCAAAGCTGAAGCTCCGAGAACCACTTTCTCGGCGTTGGAATCCTACACCGAAGTTTTGATTTTGCGCAAATCATGAACCAAGATGAGTTGATAAAACGAGAATGAAAAACCGTGTTCCATGTTATGAGATGTTCTTGCCTACATCGAACGCTCAAGCCATTCTTCGTCAAAACTTGGCACTGTGCGTTGTACTCATTACTGAGCGTTTGCGACATATCCAGCTCGGACGTACAGTTCCTCTTGCTTAGAAAACTGAATTCTCTACTCCGACGATGTCCTCCGGAACGACTGAGTGTTCTACTTACTTCAGAGATTTCCGATTTGGGGGTCATGGTCCCTTCCAGGGTCGGAGAGTGACTGTGGGGGGTTCGACGCCTATCGAGAGATGCCCTGGGTATGAACCACATCTGGGAGATTCAGCCTGCCCCTCTCTGCATTAGAGACCACCGAGTTCTTGAGACAGCCTCTTCCATTCGGATGTGAGCTCGAGTTTTAACTTCGGAGTATTTCTCATTCGGTACGGGTCTGAAACTGTGGAATTCTTGAGCAATACAACTTTCGCGGCAAAGCTCGAGATAAGGTGAATACGGTTCCCTCTTTGTTTGGGCGATAACGTTCTGCAATCAGCATGCCTCACTTGGATGGGCCGACCCAACATGCGCGCGAAAAGGTTCATGGTCAAATGCTACGCTTTCGCCCTGGGTATATTTGATTCTCTTCGCTCGGTCTTATTGTGGAAAGTAAATCTAAAAAGAGTTAATTGAAAGAGCTTTCGGCGTTCTGGCCACTCTGAGATGATTGTCATACGAACGCGAAAATGTTTGAGCACTTTGAACTGAGCTGAGCGAAAATCAACTTAAAAAAAAGATATATCATTGTCGAAGAAATCGAGCGTTCCTCCTGGACTAAAATTTCCAGGGGGAGTAGGGATGTCGAAACCTATTGATGACCTCGGGAAGGGGCTCCACGGGAAAAATAATCGGAGCGGCCCGAGCTACATGGACACCACATCTCACAAGGCGAGGAGCTTAGCCGATTTTCGCTATTGGGGATTCGTCTCGGCCTTCGGAGATATTATCTTCCGGATCATCTACTCTGCACCATTCTGATTGGTGCTCTCGAGGGGGATTTGGTGGATGTTTGATGTTTCAGTTCGCAGCTGGTCTAGCAGTCGCTTTCCCGCTCGATTCGATGAGTCGCTTTCGAGTGTAGGACAACAAAAGAGGAAAACAAGAAATCACGAGTGAAGTTAACGAAGTTCAAATTCTCACAACTAGTGCTGGCGAGCGTTTTTTTCGAGGTTAAATCAAGTGTTTATGAGAGCGGAATCGTAATTATCCTCGGGTGCGCCCAGTGCATGCAGTGGAGTGACTGAAATGTCGATTTTTTGTTCGGCGGCTCATCTAGACGACAGACGCTGGAAAATTTCACTCAGTCTTGAGATGACAGTCTGAATACTGAGCGAAGGAGTATCTGTAATCTGGAGTCTTATCACTCGTTCTCGTCCTTGTCGATGGCTAATCGCGTGTTTTTCGTGTTTTTTGCAGAGAACGCACTATTCGGAAAAGAGAACGCCTTCTTGATACTGCTGGTCGGAACTCCGCTCGAGCGAAAAAATGTCGTCAGAAAAAGTGAAGCCTTCGCTCATTTCGGTGGTGGGTGCGAATATCGGCATCGGCGTCGTTAAGACGTTGACCTACACCTATGATTTGGCGACGTTACCTTTCTACACAGTTCTTCAACGACCCTGGATCACATGGCGGAACAGGTGGGTTGCTCAATGCACATAGACAGAGGAGCATGCCGTATTTCCGTGAATGTTGTACAAAATGAAACCAGGTAGACAATACATTTTATGATTTTGCGATCCTACTTGTCAGCACGTGGCTTCCGCTCTCTGACGTAGCTCTGAACATTCTTGGTCTCTATCCTGTTTAGCGCCCTTTCCTTTCCTGCACTCTCAAGAACTCTTAGCTTTTCACTTCACCGGTCTGATAGGGAATTCTGTGAAAACACTGCTGCCCGCCGACATTTTTCGCTTGACTAAGCCAACACAGCCTCCCGAATACACCAAACCGGCCTCGCTGCCACAATATAAATATTAAAAACAGAACTATTGAGTTGGGAGAAGTTCCACGAAAACAAAGTTCCATCGCCTGTTAACAAAATGTTAAATTCCGAGAGACGTCTGGATTGTTATTACGATCGAAAGAAGACCTGAAGCCATGTATCTACGACTGTAGCGTTTTGTGTGTGCCACTGTGGATGTACTAGCGTGAAAGAATGAACGAACGAAGAGGAGAAAAATCGAACCCGCCATGTACGGCATATACCGAGGGTTAAATTCGCTCTAGGTTTACGGTGTTTGCGGCCGTGGACGATGTTCCGAACGCGTCGCCGGCGGGTCCATGGTCTAGACGAGTCCATCGGATCAATGAGGCCATCTTTGAAGGCATCGAAACCGTAGATCAGCTAACGAGACAAGCTGTCAAGCAGCACGCTGACGAAGTTTGTTTCGGCTGGAGAGAGGCTTTTGGAGAAGAGGAAGAGGAACAGGCCGACGGCAAAGTTTTCAAAAAGGTGAGTTCCCCCCTACAAGCCCCCTTCCGATGCCCTGGATCAGCGTCATTGTGAATCTTGAGTCGAATCGTTCAATCGAGAAGGGAAACATCGAGATGTTACCGTTTGTTGGCTTCAAAGCGAGACGCAAAGAAAGTGCAGCTGGAAAAAAACTGAATGAGTGAGTAGTTTACTAAGACTGAGCTGGGTTACAGCACCTCCAAGGAGACTACCAGTGGATGTCGTATCGGGAGTTCGATAAGAAAGTTGATCTCGTCGGGCGCGGCCTGATGTCTCTGGGAGTTCGTCCTCGGCAGAACGTTTGTATCCTCGCGGAAACGAGGATGGAATGGATGCTCACGGCCCAGGCCTGTTTACGTATAAACATTCCAGTAGTGACACTGTACGCGACCCTGGGCGAAGACGGAATTATTCACGGTGCGTCGGAATTCCCTCTCGAACTCAAGGTTCACTTACTGGCCGCATCGAATCGAGTATTTCTTTCAACAAAAAAATGAATGTCGTCTAAAGGTTTTGTCTTCTTATTGATATCCAGGCATCAATGAAACGGAGACGACTCACCTTATTACATCGCAAGACCTTCTTCCGAAGGTCATCAAGCTCCTTCCGCAACTTCCTTCCATAACGCATGTGATCTACATGGAATCTAGAATCACAAAACTGAAGCCGGTGGTGCCGACCGGAGTGCATTTCCTCCCGTTCTCGCAGCTCGAGTGCCTTGGAAAGACGGCGGACAGCGAACTCCGAGGTAAAATTCCGATGCATCTATCTTTTTGCCAAACTTCACATCGTCCGAGTTCCGAATTGCTCGAACCTGGCGAATCGCCGGGAAGCTGTAGATCGCCAATGTGTACCTGAGGAGACGCAAAGTTAATCCTGGTCAATCCCTCAATCTAGGTGAAGTACCTGGAGCCGACGACACGGCCATCATCATGTACACGAGCGGGTCCACGGGAGTGCCGAAAGGTGTCATGATCTCGCAAGCGAACATAATCGCCACTGCGAGAGGCTTCCAGACAATGGTTCCAGAGGTTGGTTTCTGAGCTTTTGATTGCGACGACAATCGGGAACTACACAGTTCCTCATGCCAGTTCCCATTATCACGACTCAAACCGTTCTCATTGGTTTCAGGGCGATCCCAAAGATGCTTACATCGCCTATCTACCGCTGGCACACATCTTCGAATTGTGCTGCGAAATGGTGGCTATCGCTCTCGGAGTACGCATCGGTTACGCGTCTCCTCTCACCTTGACTGATAAGTCCACCGGTGTGAAGACCGGAACCCCCGGAGACGCGACTCTCCTGCGACCCACGGTCATGGTTTCGGTTCCGCTCATTTTGGACAGAATCCGAAAGAGCGTCACTGAAGTCGCCGAGTCCAAGGGATTGTTTTCGAAAATGTTCTTCAAACACGTCGTCACCTACAAAGCTTTCTGGCAGCGCTACGGCTACGATACGCCGATTTTAGACTTGATCGTATTCAACAAGATGAAAGCCCTCCTCGGAGGACGCATCAAAGTCGTCGCCACGGGCTCTGCGCCTCTGTCGGCCGACACTCACGCTTTCATAAAGGCGTGCCTCGGTTGCGACCTCATCCAAGGCTATGGATTGACGGAAACCTCGGCCGGCGCTACCGTCATGGAACTCAGCGATATGAGCCTCGGTCGAGTCGGTTCGCCGCTGGCTGGAACCACTCTACGACTTGTCGATTGGCCCGAAGCCGGCTATTTCAGTACCGACCTGCCGCATCCCCGAGGCGAAATCGTCGTCGGAGGTTCCACTGTTTCCAAGGGCTACTACAAAAACGAGGCTCTCACCCGGGAATGTTTCAAGGTCGAGGACGGCAAACGGTGGTTCTACACGGGCGACGTAGCCGAAATGTATCCCAACGGTACTTTGAAAATAATCGACCGGAAGAAGGATCTCGTGAAGCTGCAATTTGGCGAATACATTTCGCTCGGAAAGGTTGAAGCCGAAATGAAAACTTGCCCAATCATCGAAAACGTCTGTGTTCACGGAAGCTCGTTCCACACCTATCTGATTGCTCTCGTTGCGCCGAGCGAGAAAGCGCTCGAACAGTTGGCGCTCACCCTCAACAAGGAAGGGCTCACTTTCAAAGAAATGTGTGAGGACCCCGACATCAGGAAGGCGGCCACACAACAGATTCTCGAGCATGCGAAGAAATGCAACCTCCACAAAATGGAAATTCCCACAAAAATCAAACTGTGTTCTGAATCTTGGCAGCCGGACTCGGGTCTCGTGACGGCAGCCTTCAAGATCCGGCGGAAACAAATCACGACGTACTATCAGAAAGATATCGATGAAATGTACTCGAAATCGACATAAGTTGCATCGCGCGGATCGCTGTCAGGTGTATCAGCAGCAGCAGCAGCAGCAGCAATGGCAGTTTCTTATTGAGATCGACTTTATTTTGAGAAAATATTCACGAATTAATACAGATTTTTTTCTGCGAAAGTCTCCAACACAGAAGGCCTCTCGGCCGCCCCCGCTGTTCGATGCCTTGGCGTTGTGGTTTTAAGAAAAGATTCAAGTCGCCAGAGAATCGAGGAGGGTCTTCTTCATGTTCTCTTCCAGAGCTTATTATACACTTCTTTCATCCGCCTCTCTTTAAATCTCCCGTCGATGCCCGTGGGCTCGTTTTCGTACATTCATAAAACAAAGAAAGAGAAGAAGAACTAGACGACGACTATTTGATATCCTACCGTAAGGTTCAATGACATAAATCAAAGTGAGAGCAACTTCCTATTTCCTGATTCTCTCCGTGCAGCGTCGGCGCTTGATTGAACATCCGAACTCTGTTCAGAGCGAAGTGATATCTATTTCGGTTGTTCAGCACTTCTCGCGTTCTCAAGTATTACTCCATAATCGAGAACTTCCATGGTGTGGAATCATTTGGCACAATTTATGACTCTATCGATTCAGTGATAGTCGTTGTGTCAAATTGTCGACGAGTCGAAATTAGATTCTCAGCAATTCAAGTGTTCAGCCTGACGTTAATTGAAAAGAAAAAGTGAGATTCGTTACGCTGGAGCGCCCCGTGACCAGCTGTAATATGTACATAGCTAACAGTATATCGAGGCCGTATAGGCAGATGGAGGATTGGGAGATTCCAATGGTTGTTCCCTAGAACTTTTAGGTTTGCTAGCTGACAAGTCAGCTCTGCGAACGAATAACAGGTTTGACTGAATAAGAGAATTTTAACAGTGATGATGACGATTCTGAATTGTATCTCGATACGAAAGGATATTTCTGGTTTGGAAAATGAAAACTTGCAGCGGAACATCTGTTACCCCAAGCTAAAATAAATGTTACGCTTTACAAGAGGTTGTTCTATGTTGACTTCGTTTGTCTTCAAGAGAAAAAAAGAAAAAAAAGAACCCCAAGTACACGCTCTGCATGAGGCTTCCTATAAAACAGAACAAATGCATGATCTCAATCGCTTTCGCATGCTTCTAACTGCTAGGTAGATGCCGATGGACTGAAAGAATGAATATTTCCACATTTTGAATTGATAAGATCTTCTCCGAGAAATAGATATGAGCGAGGGAGAGGGAGAGAACGCGCGTGTCCGTGAGTCCTCACGACACGATCGACGTGCTTTGGGTACACGGTGAACGACCAACAAGGTGTTTTCCTTCTCCTCCTGCGCAAAATCGATACTGAGCGATCTCGCTGAATACATAGCTCGCAAAAAAGAGCGCGAGAAAACGCCGCAAGACCAAAACAAAACGACGTTCGTCGCGAATAAGGATTTCGTCTTCGGGAAGGGGCGAAGAAGGTAGTTCGAGAGGAAATTGTTCGTTTGTCTCCATGAGAGCTGAAAGTGATCGCGGGGAATAGCATCTGCTCCGCAAAGCGAACTCAATATTCCAGATCATTGCTTCCGGAGGAGTTTAATCGAGTGCATTATTCGAACCTCTGCAAGGACGGAACTAATGTTTGTATCGTGATCTCAAGGATTTCGTTCGATTACGATGCGCGGAGCACGGATTGACGGCATTTCAAATCATACTTTTGTTCGAAAAGAGAAGTCGAGAAGCGGCTCTGAATTCCGGCCCTGTTGCTCATTCATGGGCTGGACTGAGTAGTACCTTCAATCAGTTACGGGTTCATCCTTGCTACTCTCAAGGCATCCTTGGTACTGCAGTCAGGGAAAGAAGTGCCTTGCGGCTCAGGGTATACTCGCAAGGTTCATCCTCACTTGTAGAAATGGGAATAAAAATGAGAACCGCGAGTTAAGATGATCTCTAAGATGTTCCCAGAGTCACACATTTCGAATTCTCTGTCGAGCGTCCTTCGAGAGAGGAACGTGAAACTTTAGACCAGACGTCGGCGACATCTCAAATGCCGTCATCGCGTCTGGGCTGGATGATATCTCCCGCGAGATGCGGAGCGGAAACAAAGTCTCGCATAGATTACATCTTGCAAATTTCATCATACTCGTCCCATAGTAAGATCGTGGAACTCGATCGAATCCTATGAAAGCGGAGCGGTTGTTTTTAAACAAACGAGTATGTAATGTTGGGCCGTCCGGGTAGATAGCATCTGGGTATGAATTACATTGTTCGAGATCGAGCCCTCCTGGAGCAAAAGATGATGAGGTGGTCTCGTCCCACGGGAGTCCAAGAATTCAAGCGACATCTGCATTCCATTTGACGTAATTAAACGCAAACGTTACACAAAGCGCGGGAAAAAAACATACTTCGTGTGATTCGCCGCGAACGTGACGAAGGCGTTCTCCAAAATTGGATACCTGTCGAATTGACGATTGTGAACTGTAGAGGGATAGTTGTTCGACGGCTTCGACGATGCTTGAACTATCGATAGATCGATTTGGAGTAAAAAATACAGCAACACAAGACAACGAAGTCAACTCATGTTTGAATGAAATCTCTATATTTTACGTTCCGCGGATAACCTTCTGATACTTGCACAGCCCTGGGTAGTCTACTGTCAAGACTCGGCCGAGCCCTCGGGCCAAAGTGAGTTTATCCGAGCGGAAAATTTTCTCACATTGCTGCGCTGGATGTCAGCGGTACCGCATCAGGATTTTTCCTCTCCATTCCGACGCATCGTCTCCAGACACGAGGGGTCCGCGAGGATTTTCGAGCGTGCAACTTTTTGATGAAGTTCTCTCGACTTCGGCAATCGTTCGATCGCGAACCGTGCTGGAAATACGTGTGGTTTCGACGATCCACCCTTCGTGCGTCCTGTGGAATCCATCTGTTGCGCTCGCTGCCGTCGTTGACGACATTCCCTTAGGTCGTTTTGCCCTCTATTCAAGGCCTCGCGATCTGGGGTTTCGGGACGCTGTTGGCTCCTCGAAGAGCGTCATCTCCCATAGCCGAATTTCTCGTTCTGATCCTCTGTGTTACTTCATGTCGGAATCGAGATCGCATTTAGTAGCTGAGTGAGTTACGACCATGCTCAGAATCTCGGAAATCCTGCTGTAAAACGTTCCAACATCTGCTCTTTGATTACAATCATGTTGTTCTGGAAAACCACCGGTTCTTGCAATGAATACTCTGAGAAATTGAAGCAGAGAGAGAGAGCGAGTTTTATTAGTCCTAGCTCCCATGCATTGCCCCGATTTGGGACATCAGGGAACTTTGGTTGTCTCCGAAACCTTCGGATCGAAGCGGCATGAGTAGAGCTTTGAAGTTCAGGCGTAATTCATTAATCTCCCTCCATCAATCCATGGATAAATTGATCGGAGGCCGATCATTCGATGATATTCGCCCAACAAAATTGTGGGCTGGAACAATCAGACACTATTTCACCAAATATCCATCAATTCATATTGATTGATGGAGCTCTAGTCATGAAGCGCGAGGCCACTATTCTCCCTGTTTGATACTTGCTTCTGAATGTGATCCATTATCATGTCACCTTACAAGCAGTATCGTGTATGACATTCTTTCCTACGAAACGAATGTTGTCCCCCCCCCCCCTCCCCCGAATTTTCCGTGCAAAATTGAGTTCCCCGCAAGCTGACATCGATTACGCCTCATTCTGATCGAGCGAGGGTATCAATGAGTGCTTCCAGCTTGATGTTCCATGCTCTAAATTTAAGAGCTCATGAGTTTTGTTGAAAACTTGAGACTAAACTCTCTCGCCCCTATACTTTGTTTCTCTTTTACCTGCTGGCTCCGCCGGCGCACGGATAGGTAGAAGCAGTCGTCGTCGGGAAGCGAGCGAGCCGGCGGGAAAGAGAGCGTCTGTCCTCCGAGAGATCGACTCACGGATTGAAAGGCGGGCGGTACGACAGGCACATCAACAGAACGTCGGACCAACGAACCACTAACTGACTGGCGGTCAGTCGGCGCAGGAAACCCAGTGTAGGCTGACGTTCGTTGGTGCCAATCGATGTGATTTCGGTGTGGCTCTAGTCGCCCCAATTCAACTCAAAAGATGCTTTATCGAAGCTTCGGTGCGGTGGTTGCTGTGAAGCTCTATCAGACCGCTCTCGCGACCGTCTCGTCGGTTTTCGATCTGATCACACTGCCCGTCTACATCCTGATCAACCGGCCGTGGAGCAACATTCACTCGTACGTTATCCATGATTTTGTTTTCTTTTCGAATACGAGCCCATCATTCTGTTCCCTCTTCGAATATGAGCCATCGAGTACATCTGTGTCATGCAAACCTCACGAGTATTCAGTTCGAAACTCGTGTAGGATAGCCCTGCGTCGACTCTCCCGAGCGGGAGTCGCGCATTTTGGGATTTCAGGGCCACTGTTCTGAATCCGAATGTTCATCTGACACTGTTTTTCATTTTGAATTGTACAGTTGCATCGACTCGTTTGTGCAGCTGCAGTTTGCGCGTAAAATTGAGTTCAATCGCGGTGGAAGCAATTTCCGTGCCTTATTAGACAAATGACCGACTGCAAACGTTGGCACGTCCCTCTTCGACTAAACAGCCTGAACTCGATTACCTTATTCCCAAAGTGTTCTACGTGTTCTGTCTAATGCTGCAAACATGATTGTCTCGGAAACCATCGAGTGTGGAGAGTCAACTCCTGTTTTCTCGTAGAGTTGGTCGATTCCATCTCCACAAAATATTTCACCAACATTTTATTAGAGACACTGCGGATGAAGCGAACATCGGATAATCTTATTTCGTCGCGAGGAAGAAACTATTCCGAGGGAATTCGGAACTTTTTGTCTCAGAAAACTTCAGACGCTTGTTTGTGACTACTTTGTGCTAACGAGTCGCTCTATCTTCACTTCCAGGGGCCTCGTCTACAGCAAGCCGATACGGGGAGCACCGGAATGGGGACCCTTGAAACGAACTCATTACAAGATCGATCTCGAGCTTTTCGATGGTATCACGACAGTCAATCAGCTGATGCGTAAGGTCTTCAAGGAGTTCCCGGACTCGGAAGGTATTGGCACTCGTCAACAGTTTGGCGAGGAATATCAAACGCAGTCAGACGGAAAGGTTTTCAAGAAGGTAGGTCGATAATTATTATCATCGAACACGAATCAAACCAAACTTGGAATGGATGGAAACAGCCTCCGCCTATTCGCCGCAAAGGCCTTCGTACCATATGACTGAAAATTCGTTCTTTTGAACACTTAGCTGATTTTGGGCGACTACGAGTGGATTTCGTTTAGCGAATACGCAATCAAAGTGGATTTGGTGGGCCGCGGTCTTTCGTCACTGGGGGTTCGACCCAAACAGAACATTTGTGTGTTGGCCGAAACCAGAATGGAATGGATGCTCGTAGCCCAAGCCTGCTTTCGGAACAATTTCCCACTGGTGACCCTCTACTCTACTCTTGGCGAAGATGGCCTAGTACACGGTGAGTGAAAATTTAACCTGAAAGCGTCAAGTGGAATGGCTCCGTTCGATCGAACGTGGCGTACGCGTATGGTCTCTGATAATACTGAAAAGGAGTTGGAGCAACAGCTTCTATCAATCTTGAACATACGTACCGAGGAGTTGATCGATACTCAGCTGTGAGTTACATCAAGGCGCGTTCTTCTCGATTTCAGGACTGAATGAAACCGAAATCACGCACCTAGTCACCACCTCGGAACTTTTACCAAAGATACTTTCTCTAATTGAGTCAGTTCCAACAATCACGACAATCATATACATGGAATGCCCTTATAAGAAAGAGCAAAAGCCCATTAGCCGGAAAGAGGGACTCCGCCTGATTCCATTTTCACAATTGGAGGTCCTGGGGAGGAGCGCTGATCCTTCTCTCGTTGGTAGGTTCACGGACTCGGTCTCTGACGTTTGTTCTCCGAAGTATTTGCGACTTTTAATTCTGTCGTTTCCTACGAGACATAACGTTCAACAGGGGAGGATGCCCAGCCCGACGATGCCGCTATCATCATGTATACGAGCGGATCCACCGGCATCCCGAAAGCTGTCATCATAACTCACAGCAACATTATTGCGACCGCGAAAGGATTTCAGACAGCTCTGTGCACAGTGAGTGCTTAACTTGACTCAATAGTGTGGTGGACGAGTCGCATTGACCGCTTTCACTTTCAAAAACATCTGGAATTTCGCTTTCAAGTGTTTTTTCCGAAAACCTTTTGTAGCCGTATCATGTATTCGAACGGAACGTTGAGTCACAAATCACACGAAGCTTATTTTTTGCAGCTGAGTCCTGGGGATACCTACATCGCCTACCTGCCGCTTGCCCATATATTCGAGATAACCGTAGAATTGACTTGTATTGCAAAAGGGATGCGAATCGGCTACTCTTCACCGGTGACTCTAACGGATAAATCTACTGCCATCAAAGAAGGCGACTTGGGTGACGCCCGAGTTCTGAAGCCGCATCTCATCTCTTGCGTCCCTCTCGTCCTCGACCGGATCCGCAAGAGCGTCATTGAGGGTGCCGCGCAAAAAGGGCTCTTTTTCAAAACTTTCCTCGAGTTCGCAATCAGCTACAAACTTTGGTGGACCAGTTTGGGATTCAATACCCCGATATTGAACCGACTCATCTTCAAAAAAGTCAAATCCATCGTGGGTGGAAACCTCCAGGTCATAACAGCTGGCTCGGCCCCGCTATCGGCGGACACTCACTCTTTCATAAAAGCCTGCCTCGACATTTCGCTGCTGCAGGGCTATGGTCTCACGGAGTCTACCGCCGGCGCAACTCTCATGGAGATCAGCGACCGGAGCGTCGGCAGGGTCGGACCTCCGCTCTACGGTGACTACGTGAAGCTGATCGACTGGACTGAAGGCAACTACAGCGTCAAGGACAAGCCTTTCCCTCGAGGCGAGATCCTCGTCGGAGGCGCCACCGTCACCAAAGGCTACTACAAAAACAATAAACTCACAGAGGAAACTTTCATCACGGGCGAAGACGGAATTCGTTGGCTGTACACAGGAGATGTTGCCGAGCTTCACCCCGACGGAACATTCAAGATCATTGATCGTAAAAAAGATCTTGTCAAGCTCCAGTTCGGAGAATACATCTCACTCGGAAAAGTCGAATCCGAGTTGAAAACTTGCCCTCTCGTTGAGAACATTTGCGTGTACGGCAATTCCTTCCAGACCTATCTGGTCGCTCTAATTTCGCCAAACGAAACAGCTTTGCTCGAGCTGGCAACGAGCCTCGGTAAGACGGGTGCCTCATTTGTGGACATTTGCAAGGACCAAGACATCGTGCAAGTTGTGACCGAGCTGATCATGTCTCACGGCAAGAAGTGCAAGCTCCAGAAGATGGAAATTCCCACAAAGGTGAGGCCTCCTATAACCCGTCGATGGTCGAACTCTATTCATCACATGTTTTATTTATTTGGAAAAGTTTGATTCTCGTAAACATCTCATCTGATGTGGTTCTCTTCCGCTTTCGTTTCAAAGGTGAAACTGTGCAGCGAGCAATGGCTCCCGGACACGGGGCTTGTCACGGCAGCTCTGAAAATCCGAAGGAACATAATTCAAGATTTCTACAGGAGCGACATAGACAGAATGTATGGATCACCCGAGTAGATCGCCCTGGTACCTCGACGGAAGAAAATTCAACCCCACCAATGACGACCATATAGTGAGAACCTGACGATCAAAACTTCCATGTCGGGAACCTGAGGCTATGTATGCGGTCATCGTACTTAATTTGCTGTTGGCTAGTTACTGGTAAACAGTTTGAATAATCGAGATGAGGAATAAATGCGTTTTCCTACAAATTCATTTTGAAATCAACTCTCTTCATTCCGCGAAGTGAACACAGCGAAGAGCACCCACTGACGATCGGTCTGCATATCGGAACCTTCGTCGATCGGGACGAGTCCTCGAGATTCCAGTGAGGAACAACCGATCACTTCACACTAATAGTTAGTGAGCTCCTCGAGCTATGAGGTGTGATGTACATATTCGTTACATTGTCTGCTGATGTTTATCGCGGCTTCATCCTTCTGGGCCGGGAACGATGCTTTCAGAAACAAGGTGTTCAAACGAATCCGAGAAAAATTGGAACTGTTCAAACTGCTTCGATCGTGCCAATCGATGCTTGCATGTTGACATCATGCGCGCGAAGAGGCATTGATGGATCCAGTGAGACATTCGAGCTCCCTCTGTGTGGAAACGACCTTGACCCTCATAGAACGCTTCCGTTTGGAACGCAAAGCTAAAAAAGTCTGTCTCGAGTCACGTGATGGAGCCTCAATCGCCGTCTTCTAGCCGAAAGTCTCAGTATTGAGACAAGCTTTGCCTCCGATTCAGCAAACACTCGATCCACGTTGTTTTTGGGACCGTGACAGCAGTTCCGAATTAGCTAGTTTGCGGGAGTGACAGCTGTGGATCGATAAGAAAAACATCCGCTGTAAAATGCTTCCGGAATTGAGCACAGAGGCGTTAGATGCTAATTTCAAGCTGCATGGATAACCGGAAGAGAATATAATTTGACAATTTCCACTCATTTCAAACTTCTGCGCGCACATCATGGCGCTTCGTTTTCCGCCTGCATCTTGCTTTTGTTACTGAAATTGAGTTCATCGTAATAGTTCTGCTGCAATGATGAAACAAGATTTCGATTTATCAGTCGCGGCAGAACGGTTTGTGTTTATTGATCCTCCATGTTTTCTGCTTTTTACGTCCGATCCCGCCCAGACATTGAGAGCTTCTTTGAACCTCCTTGAGCCGCTCAACATGGTAGATTAGTGGTCCATCTTTCCCCACTGTTCCCTTCGATCCAGCGTTCGGCATAATTTCATGATTCGGGCCGTGTCCATCGGACTTACCTCTGGGGGGAGCGAAGGTGTCCACATGTCGTTCACTGGTTTCGGTGGGTGTGACGACCCGTGGTCTTTATCGTCGAGTAAGCGGGTCATTGTACTCGTTCTGTTTGCCTCGAGTCGTGAAGGCATTCCGCAAAGGAATTCCATCACAGCACCTTGACGAATACGCTGCTACTCCGATTGCAAGAGCTCCATTCCGCATTACTGAATTACTCCTTCGGATGGAAGTTCAAGATGACGGCGGACGATTCGTGATGTGTTTCGCTTCCCCGCTGGAAACTGATCGGCGGCATGACGTGATCCACCTTTCGCTGCTTCCGTTTTACTCGCTCAGAGTAAGATTATTTTCATCAAGTTGTCTCTTCGTGTCGTTTGCAGCTGCGACCAGAAAGACGTGATACCTCGCACGCGAGCTTGCAGCAGCATCCGAGCGAGTAGAGTGTGCAGAAGGGGTGCGACTCGAGGAATCGCCGGATCACTTTGCTACGATGGCGGAGTTTCTAATTCTGAGTTGTGCGAAAATTTTTGGAGCTCTCTTCGACGTCTTCACGTTGCCCCTGTATAGTTTGCTGCAAAAACCCTGGAGGCAATGGCCGTCGCGGTGAGTCAACAGTGTGTTATGAAATGCTTCGGTGTGCACTGAGCGAGCTCCACAACGCGAACTCAGTCGTTTAGCCAGGTTTTCCGATTCCTCATCTCTTGACGGAAATCGGAGACGTCTACTCCTGAAAGTTCGACTCCACAGATCGATGCTCTACAGTGTTTCCAAAACTGGGGCTCCGGAGGGTCCGTACGAATCAACGTCCCCTCCATCGGAGCTGGATCATCTCGTAGCAGATGCCGAGACCATCGACGACATTTTCCGGAGCGCTGTCAAGAGAGGCGGAACGCGCCCGATGCTTGGAACCCGAGAGGTCTTGGGTGAAGTGGCCGATGCCCAGCCAGACGCAAACGGAGTGAAGAAGGTATTATGCTCTTTGTCGACGGTGGGCCACGCCATGAACGCAGCGTTGTCAGAGATTCTTTGCGGAAAAAGCTCGTCTTGTAATGATCTCGAATAACTTCCTTTCAAGCTGGATCTGGGTTCCTACAGCTGGTCGAGTTTCGAAGAAATCAATCGCCGCGTTGGTTATCTGGCAGCAGCGTTCCATCAAATCGGCCTCCGCCCGAAATCCAGAGTCTGCATACTTGCCGAAACCAGAAAAGAGTGGCTGATGAGTGCTCTGGCTGCGCTCAAGTCGAACATCACCGTGGTGACTCTCTACGCAAACTTGGGAGAAAAGGGAATAATATACGGACTGAATGATTCTCAGGTCGGTCAACGGGTACTCAGATTTTATCCTCCTAAAGTGCAGATTCGAGGAAACGCATCAGCTTCAGCTCGGAGCTTTCGCTGCGGAAAATTTTCCTTTCAACAGAGATGGGAACTTTCTCCTTCCACGTCACGGTGCCTTATTCGAAGCTAACTCTTCCAGACAGAAGTTGTGATAGTGAGTGAAAGCCTGATCGATGTCCTGCTGGGAAATCGCTCTCAACTGAAGGACATCAAGCACCTCATTTACCTAGAAAATGGAGAGTGGACCGGTTCGAGGAGACGAAGAACTGAGAAACAATTTTCTCAGCTCACGGTGCATTCTTTCGACGACTTCGAACTTATGGGTCGTAGATCTCCTCAAGGTCAGGTGGATGATATGATTCTGCTGATTCTGATTTTCCTGTCGGAACGAGCACCGACTTTCAGCTGAGTGCCTCAAGAATCTATATGCTGAAAATCGTTTCATTTAATCCACAGACGAATTTCACGGGCCCACTGCTGACGATGTCGCGATCATTATGTACACGAGCGGATCCACTGGAACTCCGAAAGGGGTCGAACTCACTCACAGAAATATACTGACCGTGATAAGAGGATTCATGGCTCTAGTCGATGAGGTGAGGCACCAGGAATATGATATGAAATGTTATTCTACAGAGCTTAGAAGTGAACGTAATCCTCTCGAGTTTACTACCAATGTTTGACGGTTTCTCTTCTCGATTGACATTTTCATGAGGATCTCGTGTTTTTTTGTTGCTGACATCGATCTGAAACTCTTATCGGATAGGAGAGAAACGGAGTCCAGATTTCTGCTGGGAAGTTTCACGGGATAGAATCAGGATATGGCGAGGCTCTCTTGAAAGTGTGGCCCGATAGGTCGACCAGTTACAGCTGACTTTTGTGCTGCAGCTTACGCTTTGCACCGAGCCCAAGATGCTCTAAGAATCTCTCGCCCCACGCCACTTGCAATGTCTATCGCAGTAGCGACGACCCCAAAAGACTCTTTTTCGTTGCAGGAAATCGTCGGAGGAACCTACATCGGGTATCTGCCCCTGGCTCATATATTTGAGGTAACGATGGAACTCATTAGTCTTTGTCTGGGAATGCGTATCGGATATTCCTCGCCTCTGACTCTGACGGACCAGTCGCCAGCCGTTGTTGAAGGTCAGCGGGGAGACCTCTCTGTTTTGAAGCCGATGATGATGCCCATGGTTCCGCTTATCCTGGATCGTCTGAAAAAGTCCGTGCTCCTCAAAGTCGCTTCAAGAGGCAGAGTTTTCCAGCAGCTTTTCAACTACGCGATCAGCTATAAAACGTTTTGGATGCAGTGGGGATACGAAACTCCGCTATTGGACAAAATTCTCTTCAACAAGATGAAAACTATCTTGGGCGGAAACCTCCGACGGATAATCATTGGCTCAGCTCAGGTATCGGAAGACTCACACGTTTTTGCGCGAGCCTGTCTCTGTCGCAATATCCTTTGTGGTTACGGGATGACTGAAACTGCGGCTGCAATTTCGGTCCAGCGTCCCGGGGCTCTGACGCCTTCCGTCTGCGGCGCACCGCTGAGGAATATTTATGTTCGACTGGAGCCGTGGCCCGAGGGTGGATACGATCCGCAGGATAAACCGCGACCGAGGGGAGAACTCCTCGCCGGCGGAAGCGTCGTTGCGAAGTCGTATTTGAACAGGCCCGAGCTCACAGAAGAAACCTTTGTGGAAATCGAAGGAGTTCGTTACCTCAAAACAGGAGACATCGGAGAAATGACGGAGCAAGGTGAAATTCGGATTATTGATCGAAAAAAAGATCTCTTCAAAGGTCCCACTGGCGAATACATCGCTCTGGGAAGGGTGGAGGCCGATCTGAAAACGTGTGTCTTGGTGGAAAATGTTTGCGTTTACGGCGACCCTGAATCTGGCCGCTTGGTGGCACTCGTGCCCCCAAATCCGGTCGAGTTGCAAAAGCTTGCGCAGCGGATCCGGATCAGCGGAACTCTTGACAACCTTTGTGAGAATCTCGCCGTCAAACGTGAAGTGGTTGCCGAGCTTGCAAAACATTGCCACCTAAAACAGCTAACCGTCAGAGAGACCCCGTCGGCGGTTATCCTTTGTTCGACTCCGTGGACAACCGAAACTGGCTTCGTGACGGCTTCGATGAAAGTGTGCAGGAAACCCATCATCGATTATTACCGAGATCAGATCCAGTCGGAGCTCCGGACGCTGCTTTCTCGCAGCAAATCTTAGAGCAGCACAATCTCCTCAGTGCAGGATATCGATGCACAGGGATTTTGTTTCCTTGCACTCACTGGCGTATCCTGTGAAAAATCAGAGAACGGATCTAGCCCATTCCAAAGTGTTCAAATTGTGGGAACAAGAGTTGAGTCGAGACCGAAGTCGATACCGAGAAACGTTCTTCATTGCTGGAAACTTCAATAAAGAGTATTTCGGATCAAGACCCGGCGAATTCGCGAGTTCTGACTCTAGGAAATTGTCTCTGCGTTTCAAACGAGCATTTTTAGTTGATCTGTTTGGATGGTCCCCACGTCATTCATCGATCCGCGTCCTGAATGCTCCTCATCAACAGATTTCATTAGTGAGCTGACAAATCGAGCTGTCCCCCTCGCGTCCGTAGCGAGGCACCTAACCCCTTGGCATACCTGCTTGGACGACGGTCATTATTGGATTCCATCCTCTTTAGACATAGATATTGACGGGGTTCCTTTCATGGCGTTCATATTAAATTCTTTAGCCGCTCGATTGATAGATGAATTTGTCAGGGTTTCGCTCGCAGCCTTTCATCCACATTTTTGAAGGCCCATGCAGCCACCTGAGGCAATGTTTTCTCTCGGAAGAGAGCGTATATTGAGCTGCAAGGGTGACTTTGAGCTCGATCGCAGTCATGAACGCTTTGAGCTCTCATCGTGCTTTGAGCTGTTTATTGTTGCTAGGACAGGTCCTGAAACTTGCGTGTGGGAGAGAAATGAGTCCTTTCCTGGGCAGACAGGTATCGATCTCGCTGAGAAGGGGTGAAAGGGAGGCGGCTTCGTCTTGAGTTTGTCTTCGAATCGAAACGACGACTCTAAGCTTGCATACCATCCTGAATCCGGATCCATCGTATTGCGACTCATTTCGGGGAGTTTCATTCTTTTATCAAGAACCAGCGGGGGAACACGGCAGATGAGTGGAATTCGATAACGGTGTCTGGGAACTGAGTCCTCTTTTCGGGGAAGCTCGCTTATCGGACGTTTTCCAAAACTCCGAAGGTGAGTTGGGAAATACCACGGCAGCCGTCGCATCGAGGGCAGCGGACAACTCTCAGTACTGACTACGCTAGAAACGGGATCTCCCACCGTCTGCTCCTCCATCTCACTCCATTGCGTCAGTTTGTTAGGCTCCTGGAATGATGATTGATATAAATTCTTTCCCTAGTCAACTCCCGCATCGCAAACCTTCGTAGAAATCATCTTGATTTGTTATTTAGATTGCAATCATGCACCGACAGCGTCCGCAGGCTGGCTGATTCGATGTGAGGCTCTCTCTGAACCAGAACAGCCATTTCCAGAATCATTTTGACCAGCAATCCCCCAACTTCTTGGGCTCGAGTCTACACCAGTGTTTTTGGAATCGTTTCCGTCAGGCCCCGATCTTGGTTCGAGGTCACATCGACCTTAGTGTATAGTATGACCCAGAGAACCCCGTTCTACACTGTATTTAGGCGAAAGTAGTGACCACTTAGCACATGGAATACTTCACAACGGGGACTGAAACGTCGTTTCTGCAACGGTTCCCAGCTGCGATCAGTTTTCAGTATTGCCGAGCACCGCATTCAGGCTTTGAAGTTGCTTTTCTGCCATCTGAAGGCACTGTTGTGAAGTTGAGAAAGAGCTCAATGTTCGCCGAGAAATCCGAACAATGGCGGAAGTTTTTCCGTTCAAATCTTTGTCTGAATTTCAGGGTGGACTGCTTCGTGGTGGATATCCGACCAAGGAGCCAGAAACCTGCGCTACTTGCGCAAGAGTCTGGATGCGTCGTGGAAGCTCGCAGTGTTTCTTTGTCGGAATTGATGCGCGTTGTACTGGTAAACATTGATTATTTTCATCCATCCTTCTTATCGGTGCTCAACGATCAATTCTCGTCGTAGAGGTCAATGCCTCAATCACAAACTCGAGACCGAACTTGTCTGAAAAGGAGAAGATTTTGTTCTGTTAGAGCTCAAACGAAATCGCTCAAGCGTTTCACAAGGGCGTCATCCGAAGCCTCTGAATGTCAGGCCGGCTCCGCGACATGAATAAAAAAAGGCTAGGTTCCTGTACTTGCATCTCGCTGTTTTGCTGCAAGTCTACCTCGTTCCTCCCGTCATGAGTTATTCGGAGCTTTCGATGGAGTCAAAGTTGGGACAGCTATGCTCGAGTGGAGCCATTCCCCTCTATCTGCGCTGACACCGAACCCAGAGAGCGTCGAGTTCTGATGTAGGGCGAGCCAGAGAGAACAACTTCGAGAGAGAGAGAGAGAGAGAGAGAGAGTCCAAGAACACAGAGGGTGGAAATTTCACGCGCGTGTGCCGCCCAGATAAGCTTCAACTTTAAATGACAATTACTCGAACCATTTAACAGCTGAACGTCCAGGCGTCAGGAAGCACGGGAGAACTGCGCAGTGCAGACCACGCTGGAGCTTTTTGTTTTCCTTCTTTCATTTGTATCCGGGGGCTCTCGACATTAGTTGTCGTTTCTGGAGCATACCGTGATTACCTATACTGCAGTCACTAATGAAGCGATCCACAAATTGTGTCGATGCGGATTCGGTCGAAGTGGAGTCGCTCAGGAGCATCCCACACAAATTTTCTGAACGGAATTTTATGGAATTTCTTGAGTTCGGAGAGAGGGAATACTGAAAAAGAGAGTCATCGTGGGCTGGTATCGACTAAAGGATTCATCTTTTGACGAAGATAGCAAGCTGGTGGGAAAATGAGTGAATCCGTGCAATAGTCACATAACCCCGAGAGCATCCGATTTCTACGGAATCGAGAATTTTTGTGGCGTCGGCGACGGTTCCCCAGAAGAGTTCAGACAATCAGTTCACCCATCGTTTCTGGAGTGATAACAGAAAACGAGGCTTTTCATTGAACGCCAATGAATGGTCTCTGTTGAACTAATGAAACTCGATCCGAAATACGCGAGTCCTGCCAGTCCTAGCAGGAATCCCTTCGTTACTCTCATCAGACGCCCGTAATGATCCCGAACCCACTCAATGAGAACGTCCGATTTGCCCTAATAAGGTGAAACGGCCTCCGTGCCGCGATGTGCATACCACGAATAGCTTTGCTCGGGTTGCTGCTTACTTGCGGAGTTCGTGGCAAAAATCAACATTTTCGGACTCGTTCACAGATTCCCGGAATGTCTACTGACGTGAGAACGGTTGGTCACTTTTTGCACTCGTGGAACTTGATCACTCTGCGCGGAGCAGCGCTCGAAAACATCATTCAGCGTCAATATTAGTTTTGTCTTGTGATTTCGGCAGATGTAGAGCCCTATCTAGCGCGGGAATCGGCGGACTATGACGCTGCTGCTGCTGACGACGACGATAGTGGCATCGGAACTCGCCGGCATCACGTAATTTATCAAGTTCTTTTATGAGTTCTGATATTGTCTCTGATCGTGATTAAGCGAGACGGGGATGGAAATAAGTTCGGTGTTGAGTTATCGAGTGAGAAATGCTGTTTCGTCACGCTCAGCAAGACAGCGGATTTCTTAATGGTAACGGAAACGAATGGAATCCTCTGAGCATTCCAAATGGTCTTCGATGTAACAGGCGGTATCATAATGGAACTTCTACAGTTTCGTTATTCCTGTTCTCGGGGGTTGCTGTCAGAATTGTAAGCGAAGTCAGGCCCCGAATAGCTCACTCCAAGAAAGTGGTTTCCCAGCTTAGAATATCTGAAGTTCCGACTGCGGTTGAGTTGCGTAAAACCCTTCTTACCGATCAGATCAAGTTTCAGAAGTGAACAAGTCCCACTGACTCGACCTGTGGATCCCAAGTTTTTCTCAATGCTCGAGCACCAACCCCGCACTGATACTGATGCCGCATTTTTTCATCCTATTATCTCACCGGGCGAGCGTTACGATTCGACGCTCCAAACAGACTGGAGATGGCCTTCACAAGTTACCAGAAATCGTCCGAACATCATGCTTCGTTTGCTCCAATCGTCGAGATGTTGCTTCAAGATTGCAACTTTAATTTCTGTAATTGGTCTGAAAACCGAAGCAACACCCGAGCAGGCCCTCCAGATACTTGCAACCCGAGACGACATTAGCTTAGTCCGAAATGTTTCCGTGTAGACCCGCCATCCAAGTACCTAAATGTTATTATCATCATATTCATAAATGTCCAACGCGCATCAAGAGGGCAATTCTTTCGTTGACGGCAATCGATCTTCATAACGCAATCGTCTTTCGTAAAACCATATCATTGGCCCGCCCGCACGATCGACCGAAACTGCTCGTACCCAAAAAACCTTCGAAATATGTTCTTCCGAGACACTCATTGGCTCAAAATCTCAACTAAACGACCCATCTTGAACCGTTCACGGCAGATAGAAAACAGAGCGCTCCAGAGTCATCAATGAACTCGATCAGCTCCTTCCCCTTTTCCAGCTGGAAGCCTGTATCGTGTTAGAAATCAGCCCATGCTCGAGCGTCTCCATCGTAACCATGATGTGATTCAAGATGATGTCATGAGCGAAGAGATGTTTCGAGTCGCTGATCTCAACGAAACGGCGAGCCACGCACACGTAGAACTATTCAAAGTCTCAAGTTGCTCATTGGTGGCCATATTGGGAAACTTCGGTTACATCGGATCGAGCATCGATGCTCCGAATTTCCCAGAGCATTGTTTTCCAGTGGAGAACGAAAAAGCGCGAACGGAGGAAAACTCTAGAATGAACTGTCGATGAGAGCTGAAACTCAATTCCCGATTCATCAGACACTGGAGCTTTCAAAGGCGAACCTTGCAGCGTGAAACAGCACAGCTTATTCACCAAACTTGAATGTCGCCGCTTTCTCGTGAACAGCGGAACTTGACCTTAGGATAGATACACAAAAGTGATTCACCCTTGCGTTATTCCGACGAAGTTGTTCTACACGGCAGCTGTAACTTGAGGGAAAACCGGACCATTTATCAATGAGACTATTTTTGTAACTGCGTGTCATTAGGGAAAGTTTTCTGAACGAGGGGCCTCAGTTCGTCAGGGTTATCAGCGAACCAGAAAACCAAACGAAAACGTCATTGTTCCAAGGAGAAGTAATTCGTTTGTTATTTATTACGTTGGAACACGAGTTTTTTTTTCTTGAAAACCGCGGCTCCGTTGCGCAAATCGAGAACTTTACAAAAATATCATTAAACCGAACTTTGCATTCATTGAAGATAGTTCGTAGAAGTGAACTGATTTATTCGAAAACTAGGAACCTTATTTACAAGATTGCAACATTTCATCTACAAAACTTTTTTAATTAAATACATCTGCTCTACAGCCCAACAACTTATGGTGTTCTGAGCTGTTTCGGGATCGCGACTTTGACTGGAGTGCGCGCATCGCGTTTCACCATCGGTGTCGAATCGGTGTTTCTTCTCTGAACACCTTGTGTCCGTTTGGTACTGTGAGTTCCGAGGTGATCGTTCGCGTTCGTTTCAAAGAGTTTTCCGTGACTTTAGTTAGGCTGAATTGCATAGTGAGTATTACGAAGGAAGAGAGTATCCTCAGGATGTGTAGCGAACAGACGGAACCAAAAGAGACATCGCACACTTTGATTGTACAGATATTCGAATATCACAGTGTTTCGACGGGATCACAGGAGTGCGGGTTAAAGCGGGTTTGATATCCTTGAACAGTCCTGGCCTAGATGAGTCCGTAGTACTCTCGCACTGCCCACATGAGGCTTTCGAGGCGGATCGCGCAGAAGATGCTGCCGGACAGACGGAAGTAACCGAAGATGTAGGCGAGTTTTGGGTTGATCTCGCCTTTGAATAGCTGCAGGAATATTTCCGAACTCATGAAAAGCTCCAGATCCGCTGGGTAGGGACAGATGCCCTGACCGAAGCATCCGCTGCCGTTCTTAAGATCCACAAACCACGGCGCCGGTTCACCTGAGGAAACAAAAGCTCCGTGACAAAAAGTTCCTGTTTTGACACAGACGCTCGCGAACTTATTCGATTCGATTTCATCCTTTTGGCTCTGTTTGTGAAATCGGAAAATCCTTTGGAAGGAGAGTCTTCATTTCCAGCACTGCGCGAATCCATCGGGCGATTCCGAAGAACTGACGAAACATTCCAGACGCCTCGATATCAGGCTACACAGAACCTACCTTCAATGTTGAAGACGACAACGCCGTTCACTTTGGCCACCATTTCAGGATTGATGTAAAATCCTACAGTGCGAAAGATGTCAGGTACTGTGCACAACTTCAGAATTTCCAGGGCCCGATCGCGCGGGGGAGGAGTGGCCGGTCTTTCAGGGATTTCATGTATCGTCGTGAAACCGCTCTCGACGTGAGGAGCCATATCGAACTATGTGAGTGACTTGGCCGGACTGGAAGCAAGCCGAGCCGGTGGTGGCAGTGGCAACGACGACAGCGACAGCGAAATATAGAAACAAACTGCTCCGATCGTTCGCCACTGGTCCACTGAACGAATTCTGTGGCCAGACAGTCTACTTGCGGTGTGAGAGTCTTTTGGGCGAGTGGAGACGATGAAGAAGGCCGGAGCCGCGGTGCAGAAAATTCTGTTCCACCAAGGCCGGCTGGTGAAATGAGCCGAGAACACTACAGAAACCGAGCTAGCCATGGTCGCTGATCGCTTTCTAATAGTCGGGCTCAAACTCTGTGGACAACGGTGTTACTGTTCGCTGTTTGTTTAGACTCAGATTCGTTTCCAACGACCCCAAGTGACAGAGCGAGCTAGACTATGAGCATTCGCGGATAGTTTTCCGAGGGGACGCACTCTCATCTGGAGGATCAGAACGAAGGTTTCGATCTTCGCAGGCAGTCGGCTTGAGGAAGATTCCTTCCCTTTCGTCCTTCAAAAGTATCTCGGAGGCATAACCAGGAGCCCGGAAACAGATTCCGACAACCCTTTGATTGCACGAACTGCAGAGAATCCTCCGTCGATCGCTAATCAGGAATCGCATTCATCGCAGGGTTTGGAAGGAACTCGAAGACGATCAATCCGTTAATTCCAGCCAGGGTCTCCTCTGTGTTCGGATATCTGCGGGCTCGAACCGCTAAACTAACTGAAGTGGCGCTTACGTGTTCGACAAGCGAAGAATTGCGGTCCTCGATCGCGTTTCTGTGACGAACTCATCAATTCTAGTTGGAACTACTCTCAGCGGAATTACGGATGAATCAAATCAATACAAATGTGGTGATGAACCTATGAGGAGGAAGTCGACGACTCCAAGAAAAACGAATGTTCCATTCTCGAGGAACTCGTTCACATCGCAAGTTCCGCCGAGGATCCAGATCGATTGGATCTCAGGAACTGCTCAGGACCTAGGGCCGTGGATACCGGAACCCGAAGCTTCAAAATGGCGGACCTCGAGGAAAGCCCAACAGAGGAACGAACCCACGAGACTATTGAAGTCTTCTCTACGCTCATCCCACGAGGAGCATTCTATTAATTCAGAGAAAAAAAAATCTTCCAGGAGCGATTTTCTTTCGAGCCAGTAAACACGAGCGTGTTTGGAAGGACCTGATTCTCCTGAAGTTCCAGTGAGATGTCGAAGTCGAACAGCCGGAGCGGGTAGCTGAAGTTCTTCTGGATGCTAATTATGAACACTTTTATGGCCTTACTTGTCACCAAATAGAGGAAACGTCGAGCCAGCTGACCAGCTTCTCTGAAAGTCGTCGATCTGTGGAAGTGAAGCCGAAGTTTGATCAGGACCCCGCTGTTATTCTGAATATGATCCCGAGAACTGCTTCGGATCTGTTGGATATCTTGGATAAATGTTGGATTATGGAGTCATCATGAGCGAGCGAACTATCGCCAGCCGCGACAAAAGCCCATCTGCTCACCTCGGGTTGGCAATTCGTTCAAGGAACGTAAAAGAGAAACGACTCATTTCACATCACACGCTTTAGATTGAAGCGAAGTACTTTTGCTGAGAAAGAACTTGTGGAAGGCCTTCTGATTTATCGGGCAAGTTACGCGGCACGTGAAAAGTTTTCGCTTGTATTCGATGTCATAGCGTGGACCGCGAACAGCGAGCGAGCGAGCGAACCGACCGATGGACGCCCTAGACGGCCTTGATCTGGGGTAACTTTGACCGAAGTTGGGCCGGCTGACGTCGTCGCAGCACCGCGCCGTCTTGTGTAACTTCTTCAAGGCTCCGCTACGGGAGAAGCCGAAGACAGAAGAATGCGAATGCGATCGGAACGCGTGTCAGAAGACGAATTGTTGACAGCCGAAAATTCTATGGTTTGTTTCGCTCTGTGTGTTTGTTTGTGACCGTTCTCCTTCGAAGGAGGAGGAGACGTTCTGTTAATGATTGGGAATTCTTCTCTGCAGTCCGGCTGATAAACAAATTGGGATCTTCTTCCGAGCCGCTATTCATCTTTCGGTATGATCCAATGGAAAGACGAGCGAATGGATCACAGAAGAAAGCGCAAGTGCTCACCGATCCCCCCGAACGAGCACTGTTTTCCTCCGCCAAGCGCATTACTCATTCAACCTTCGAGGTGCGGACAAGTCGTTCCCCTCGTGATTGACCGGATTCAGTGGTCAAGCAAAACGATTCTTGTCTCCAGAATTTTGATTTTTGAGAAATGATTTTTTCCATCAGACGATTTCTCGTGTTCACCGAAGCTGAAGTTCTCAGGGGCGACCCCAGCGAACGGAGGGAAAACGAGAAAGCTCTTTTCTTAGATGAGGGAACCGTTGTTCGGACGTTTCTGAAACAGCGGATACCAATGTCGTCGAACGGAGTCGTTGCTGTCCGCTCGCGCGATGCAAAATCCTCCTTCTGGATATTCGTTTCACAGTCATGGAATGATATTTGGAATGAACCATCAGATCGGGATTTCCTAGTTGATTATATTAGGAACACTTCCAACGACCTCGTCGCTGTTGTTCCCACGATGTCACAGCATTTTCTGTTGTTTCCTTCAATCGATCGGCGGTTCAAGGGCTTCATTCAGAGCCTTCTCCGTCCGTCCAGTCGTCTGTTCCCATCTGGGATCGACGAGAACTTCTAATCCGCGGGTCAAGTTCCATCGGACCGCGAAAACGTGTCAGTTACGTGGCTTGGAGCCGCTGAAAGCTCAATCAATTTGACTACTCACTCTACAGGTGCCATCCCTCATAATCTCAGCTAAAATGATGGATCGCATCCTGAGAGATATTTCGCCCCGAACCACGGATCTGGAAATATGACGAGTAATGGAAAACAGGTGAGTCATATGCTCCTAATCCACCTCTTGTCGACAAGGAGCTCCATCTGGTGAGTGAAGCTGTCCAGCCCCAGTACGAACTTCCTTGGATCTCCCAGAAATGAGTTTAAGGAACAGCCGATGGTAGTTTCGCAAGTCATTAAGCATTGTGGACCGTTAGCAGAACAGATGGACTGTCAGCGGAAAGTCAGGCCGAAATGAAGTTCAGATGGAAGACAGGCAGCAGCGGCGGCGGCTGTTGTCTGATCAAAACGGGGTAATCGTTAACCTTGAGTGACTCGCGTTCGGAACTCGAGGCCGCTCGGCAAGTTGCCCGAGCAGAACACTTCTTGCGTCTGGACATCGTCGAACGATGAAAGCGCCTAATGTGGTAAGTTGCGGACGCTGGATACATATTTAATAATCGTCTGAATTCCTTCCCACAGGCTTACAACTGACTCAGCAGACGGCGACGGCGAGACTTCCGAGAAGCATCGACTTACACAACTCTTCTGTCGTCAGCTGGACCGTGACGATCTTTTTAGAAGGCAGTGACGAGAACCCCTGATTTCTGGAGAATGAGATTCGACTCAATCTGCATCGTTTCCTCCCGCGGATTCAAAGACTATTGCAACAATGTCTACCGGAACTTCTTTCTTCTGAAAATGGAATTAAAATGAACGGGCTCGGGAAGCTGCGTTTTGTATCGACGAGGCACGCTTGTTCAAAAGAGCTGGGTTTGCATCGTGTATAACTCGCTTCAGTTTAGTGTGAGCACGACTCAAGATTGAATTCTTATCCTCCGAATAGAATTGTCTTTTCTATTCCGACTCGACGCGTAAGGTTCTTCTTCTATGGATTCATGGAGAAGCCTGATTGTTCCATTTCACTTCGTGATTAGCCGAAGATCATCGATACGCTCATCCTCGTTTTACCCACTGGAAACGATCCCTTCAGTTTGATCGATGGCGATCAATCGCCGTTTTGCACTTCCCATGAAACGGCCACGTAAGATGTGGACCTTGCGTTGCAAGCGGCTTTCATTATGAAACGGGCTTTTCTGAGCTGGAATTTCTTCAGTTTGAGTGCTTTGTGAAAACTAGGAGCTAATATCGTTTCGTAGCGAGCGAGCGAAAAACGAACCGCGCTGTGGTGTCGATCGCTAGAAGTGACGACACCATTGAGAACCTGGAGTCGAATAGCGGCTTCTCAGATACCCTTTCGAATATAACTCTGCAATCCCTTTCTCGGACACACGGGTTGAATCAACCTCAACCAACGGTGGCTGGCTGAAGGGAGGGTCCATACGGACACAACCCGACACCAGGGAAATGAACCGAATCGTCATTTGTGCTTCATGGGGTCAGAACTCGGCCCCGCCGAAGCACGGTTACGGGACCGGCATAATCCGGATGGAAGTCCGAGATCAGAATCTTCCCCGGCGCGATCCGTCATTTCTCTGTTCAAAAGACACGAACTCGGAAGGACTTGACCATGCAGTCCCCTCGGGTCAAGCTCGATGCCACTTTTATTGATTTTGGAGGAAAATAATTCGGCAGAATCTCATATACACAGCGGTTACCACAAATCAATTACTATTTCACATTAAAGTCCGTTTCTTGAAGAAATGGGAAGCTTGCTTTGGAGTGGGATCAGTCCCAATCAATCAGCTCTGGTCACCTCTCAAAGCACAGGGATTGTTTCGAGAAGTGCTCTCTCATCGAAGCCATTCTCTTCCCACTCGGAGCCACAATGCGTCATCGCATCATTGGTGCGCATGCGTCGATTGACCACCATCGGGGGAGGGGGAGGGGGATTCAGTTCCTTCGGAACTGTAAACGAGGTTTTGCACCAGAAGTTGTTTTTCGATCGGACCAACGAGAGATATTTATTAAACTGAAATAAATGGACGAACGGATAATGGTCGGGTGTCAATGTTGGTTGAGGCGAGAGAATCAACGGGAAATTCAAACGCCGACCATGAGGATATTGCCTCATTCATAACAATGATTGGATTGCTCAAAAAAAGCTGAATCGTTCTACCTTTGTGTGTCGCGAAGTAGTAGGGATTCAACCTCGATTGGATTCATGACCGGTCTCTGCTCCCACGTTGCACTTCCAACTCAATCCCAGTTTCTATTCTTGGTGACTTTTAATATATTCTGGATTTCTTCGTCGAATAATACTCTCTCTCTCTCTTGGCCGATCTCGTTCCCTGGGAGATTTGAGTATAGTTCTATTCCGGTCCTTCTCTCCTCTCTCTTGTTTTCCAAAGTCTCAACCGGGAGCGGGCCTGGATTTGGTGACAATCTGAAGAATGTGGGGTCATCGTGAAGAAATGGTTGTATTTTTCAGGACTGCTGAGGTGTGTTTTGCTCTTCACTGACTTACCTGACTAATATAGTCGCAACCAAACCAAGGTTCTATCGCTCGTTTTTCTTCCGTCAAATCGGCAAACGATGGGAGCTATTTGCATCTACAATACTTCTCGTGCTTCGTATTTCTCGCACATTGAGAAGTGGGTCCATAGCGATCCAGACGGTCAGGTGATCCTTGTATGCTGAAGTTCGAATGTTCGCTTTGCTTGAAAAACGCCTCCAGCTTCATCGTTCCAGGCTCAGCTTCAATAGTGATCTTCAGGAAATTATTGTTGTCGCTGTCAACGATCCGCTCCAGATGCTTCACCACAGGACTGCGCAAACGGGAACAGTTCGTAGCATTCGACTGGTCGAGCATTTCATTTACAAAAGCAACGACTCTGTCAGCCATGAATGTCCCTAACGATTGATTGCTCTGAATTTCAGAAACTTTATAACAAGAGCAATATTTGGCGTCGATCCCCGCGTCACGGCATGTTCTCTCGGGGGGAATTGTTTCATCCAACAAACTCAATCCGAGAGTGGGACTTCCTTTCGAGGCACTCTTAGACCGGACCGACTCTTCCGGAACTAAGGAGAGCAGCGTCGAGTGGATATCATACGCGGTCACAAGTCGGCCAGCGTTCTCCTTCAATCGAGCGACTGCTTCAGGATATTTGCTGCGGAACGCCGTCGGTAGGAGAATCCATCCGAAGGGCAGCAAATCCTCGAGCTTCCCGAGTGGAGTTTCTCGATAAGGCGCCGCCCTGTACCCGTGATCCGAGAGAAAGAGAACGACGGTGTTATTTGTTGAGGAATTGAGCATATTCGTGAAGAGATCCGAGATCAACGGATCGAGATCTTTGCCTCCGGTTAAGCTGTCGTGAGTTGCTACACTGAGCCAGATGTAACTGAACATCGGTTTGTGCGATATTTGTTGCGCGTCGAACCAGTATCGAAGAACAGCCGTCGAAGACACTTCGCCTCCGCGACAGTGCCTGAGACGTCCGTTGAGAAAAGATGAACTCCATGTGGTGCCACTCTGCGCCAACATCAGCGGACGGGGCCAGAAATCGCAGGGGATTTTCTTGAAACCCTTGCGACTCGGGTAAACGAACAGCCCAAACTCCATCTGCTCTTCGGCAAATAGCGTGGAGTAACCCGCTTCAGAGAAATCATCCCAAATGTATCTGGAGTAATTGTCGGCGTATTGACCTTCGTTCAAGTCGGTCTGATGCCGGAAGCGCTTCCCAGTCAGAAACGGAATTTGATTCGGCGCTGAATTCAGTCCAATTTTGTTGTAAGCTTGCAGCTCGATAGCGTCCTCGCCGTAAATCGACAGTATGGTTCGCAAAGTCTTGGGAAAGGTTCGATGGAAACTCAGGCGTGACACTGAATCGATGCCTAGTACCAGAATATTGAACTTTTCGTTGCTATCCGGTGTCGTTGTGCGGTTTTCTGTCCTGTGAACATCGATGATCGTGTAGAGGGCCTGCTCATAGAATATCCCGTTCACATAGCAAGTAATCCAAATGAGATCTTCGTCGGGGCAATCCACCAGCGGTCTCTGTTCTCCATACTTGATCGAGTTTATCATCACTGTTTCGTCCGGATCATGCCGCACGGTTCTGTACTGGCATTTGAGTTGATCTGGTTGTGCGCCATAGTCTTCCAAGAGAATTTTGGTGCTCAATCGTGGACAAGTTCTATTCCCGCTGATTTCGGTACGGAAAATGTTGCGTTTTTGGCCTCTGCACTCGGTGACACCGTCGTCCTGGAACCAGTCCTCAAGTATCACCGGGTCTGCTGGATCCACGTACGGTAGAGTACACCCTGGGAGATTGATGTGGGACAAGCTCGTCCAGTGCGATATTTCCGTGTTCATGCGGCCTATAAGATGATTCATCCTCGATTCCTCCACTTTTCTCATGATACCCAGGCTCGCTAGGAGCAGAAACATCGTCAGGAATGCATAAAACTTCAATCGCCTGCGCCTTGCGGGCGTGCGCGTAGACATCGCAATCCATTTGATGATGAACCTGTGAACAAGGACAGAGATTAGTTTTCATCAATTTTCTTCTGGGACTTCACTCAAATGGCAAACTTTTCGGCTAACCTCATGGTGGAGTCAGGATTCTTTTCTTTCAAGGGAAGTTCGTTCCTCTCGTGATCGGGCGTCCACATAGAGATCGAATGTCACCAACGATGCTGACAGCGGGTATCGTCACCCAACTTACATCGGAATTTCATTTTTCTCCGTTCTGGGTGTTTGTCGAATGAATTTCACCAGAGCTCAGCGTCATTCCGACACGAGGAGACTCGAATGATTCAGAAAAAGAGAAGACACTGCGTAAAGGTGGCCATCTTGCTCCTTGTTAACTCAGGTTCTCGAGACCAAGCTCTGAAACGATGTTTGCTTTACGAGGACAACATGTGCGTGAGTAAATTTGACGTGGAAGCGTGATCGAAGCCTGTTCGACCGATTCCTCACGAGGCGGGCGAGTCCTTCTTTATACTCCCCTTGAGGAGAAAACGAGCTGTCCTGCACTATTCCTTGCTTTGTGACGTTGCTCGATAGTATGATCGATAAGATTGAAGCTCAGAGGAATCTCGGCTGTTTTCTGGACAGAATCAATAGAGCCACTTTGTGAGGCTCGTCTATTCACTCTTGGCTAGTCCTAGTCACGAACGCAAACGCTATGATCCGTTTTGAGCAGAACATCACCATTGTGGCTCTCGAAATCAGGGAACGATCCGCGGTAAACAACGAAATTTTTCACCATAACAGTGAGGAGAAGTAACAAAGGAATTTCGAAGTAGCGATCTATGTTTGTCGCACTTAGTCCCCAGTTATGGTAATATAGTATGCAGAAACCTCCGAAACTGTTGACTCTCGCTTGACGTGAGACGGAACTCGTGCAAATCAAAGAAATGAAACTGATTTTCCGTGCTCCTACCTCGGCTTTGACGGTGATGGACGATGAGTGGAACTTGGTTTCGATGGAGAGACATTGTCGAGATGAAGCTTCCAGCAGAATTCTCAGAGACTTCACGGAGGACGTCGCAATGTCCACGTCCAACATTCGAGCGTGAATTGTGATGGCAACGATGATTCACTGCTTCGCGAACGGTCGAAAGATCTGATGTTGTCGGGACACCGGTCGATAAGCTCCCCGTTTCCCCTCCAGAGGAAAAAGCGGCGGCGAGCAGAACGAAAATACGCCGCTGACGGCGAGAATCATAAACTGCGGAATCAATCTAAACGCCCAGTCGATTTTCCCTGATTTGTTAGCGGTGCCGTCACAGCTTTTAAGGATGTATGCAAGCTCGTCGGTGCGACAGGATTCGAAAAGTTCGAAAAATTCTCACAGAAGTACCCGAAAGGATATCAACACAGAACGTTCCGAGACTACGGCGACATTTCCATGATTACGGTGCTCTCAAAGTCGCTATCGCGTTGACCTCACACACTGATCAGAGACTCCTTCAATGAGAACTCATAACCTGGATGGAGACTGATTGTCGCACGAAAGTACTCCTTTGCTGACTCGGCGTCCTTTCTCCGAAGTCTCAAACGTGGAGTTGCAGATAGAGAATTGCTGAAGTCAAATACGAGTGGAATCCATTTTTTCCAAATATGAAATACAACTTGACCAGGAAATGGTTTTGGAAACCTTCAAAGAGGTCCGTGATGGAATCGGCACATAGATTTTCTATTTCCCTGAGTACTCAGGGAGCACCTTCGAAGAACTAGCACAACTAACCAACCGCCTCTACGCAGCTGGAAATTCTGCCTTGGTAAATCACCATCCCTCTGCAGAAGCACTCCGAGCACAGCCTGAGATACTTTATGATTTCATCATAGGACTTCACTCAAGCGACCAGTCTCAATCTTTGCACCATGCCCACAGGTAACACCCGCATGAAGCTCCGTCCGGGAGACGCGCATCAGATTCAAAGATTGTCGGCAGAAACCTTCATCAGACTGGACGTAATATCGACTCGGTGTACATATCGCAAATGCAAGTGATGCAAGTTGAAGTTCTGAAGGCACCAGAACTTGCCGCTGGGCCACCATGTGAGACCAACGCTCGAACGCCGAATGAAAAATCTCCTCGTAAGTAGAAGAATGGAGGTATTATTATTATATACTATATATAACCGAGAAGCTCGAAGACTCAACAGGAAATTGATGATTCTAGCAGGAGCGCAATCAAGGACAATGCAGAGGGAAAAAAAAATTCGCTCAGCCGCGTTTTTGTGTGCGACTCCGAGTTGAACACCGTCCTGTCGGATCGTTGACTGAGAGAGATTCCGTAAAAGAACGAGAGATTTCGCGCTTCATGCTCACTTCCTCAGACAACCTAATGTTCTCGTCCGAAAAGCGTCGTTTTCGACGATGTGCCCAGCGGACTGCTATCGAGAATTCGGGTGGGAAAAAATATACGTGGCCGAGGTCTTGAAAGCCTCCATCCAGGGCTCTTCGGGTGTGGAATATTTAGAATGATCTTACTGAATAACTTTCTGAATACGGCTTTCAACTTGTCGGACTTGGCCAGCTGTATCAAGAAAAAATATTCAAGATGATCATGGAACACGAGGGCCAAAATCGGCGACAGCCATGGCTTGAACCGAATGCATTCAGTCTTCGTTCGTTCATTGAATCACGACATTCTCCAAGACTGACTGAGTGATTTCATTTTAAATCGGGCTAGTTTCTCGAGATTCCCAACTGACGCTAAATCTAATCAGCTTCACGATTGCGGTTTGGAAACGTCAGTGTTCACAGGATTGCTATGAGTGTAGTCATGATCATGACGATGACCGGTTTGCCGTCAAAAGAAATGCCACAGTCTCGTTCTGTACCTCGTTTGAAGCGGATCAAATCGATTTCTCCGCGCCAGAACGAGCGAATCCGGAACTAAGTTCGTTTAGCATGGTACGAATACCAGTAGCGTTGATCGGGACTATGCTCATGGTTGCCTGTGGCCGAGGTATGTTCGAAGATTCTAGAGCTTAACTCGAGCGATAATTGTTCAAAATAATCCCCATTTAACGTCACAATAGCTGAACTACTTGATAGGGCTTCCAGGGCAGAGTGTCCGCGAGTCGCCCAGTGATCAACCGTTTTCCGCCGCAATCGTCGGAGGTGAGGAAACGGCAGTCAACGAGTGGCCCTGGCAGGTAAATCGTACTTTCTCTAATTTCTCAGAAGTTTCTTGAAGTCGATTCAAACTGGAATAGATTTCTGGTGACAACACTTCTGATTCTCTAGGCGTTTTTGGGACTCGAAGATGAACACGGCGCAATCGAATTCCGATGCGGTGGTTCTCTTCTGTCAGACGAATGGGTTCTGACTGCCGCTCACTGCGTCGTCAAGTCAGTTCCCGGCTTAACTCTTCTCTCTGGACTATGATCCTGATATTTCGACAATTGAATTCTCAATGCTCACCGAATTCGATTCTTTTCCTCCCGCTAGTTTGATGAAAGAAGGCCGCCCGGTTATCTCCCCTGCATCGTTAATAAAAATCCGTGTCGGTGAGCACGACCAGAATGTTTTGGAGGATGACGAAATTCAACTGGACGCTGAGAAAATTCTCAAACATCCCTGTGATGTGATGTGGCCCTGATCAAACTCTCGAAAAAGGTGATGGGTTAATAGGGCTGTGTTATCCGAGCGTTCTTTCTTCTTGTGTACGTTTTTGTGTATTGGATGTTTGTTCAACGTTTTGATTTCATGCATTCGTCTGATTATTATCGAAGAGGCTTCATTTCATCGAGTGGTATGTACTGTGGAGACCGCGATACAATGCTTCCTCGCTCACGGTCACATTTCGTTACGGTCAACAATCCCGATCTCATATATTGTACAATTGAACATTTTACTTAGCGAATATGAAAAAACGCCACCGTTCTTTCCCAGATTTCACTGTCAGCCAGAGTTCGTCCGATTCGCTTACCCAGCCTTGCGGACAATTTCGAGAATTGGAGCTGCGTCGCAACAGGCTGGGGATCCACAACAGCGGACGGGGTCGAGTACCCTTCAGTATTGCACAAGGTAATTCGAGCCGCTTTTCCATAGGTTGTCAAACTGTGTGCCGCGGCATCCCAGGAGTGCCTCGGAGTAACTCACGGTGCCCAGGGGTATCGCGTGGCTTCAATGATGAGCCATTCACGAGCGTCTCGATATGTTTTCGAAGTGTGCGCTGTTCGGCAGCAGCCCTTCCGGCATGAATCTCCGCGTCACCTACAGTCGCCCCGAGGCATTCTGCGGCGCGATGGCTTAACTTCCGACAACCCAGGTCTGCGTAGGCAACCGGACTGCCAAAGTCGAAGAAGTTTGACAACTTTTGTGCTATTTTTAATATTACGATATATTACCCGATTGAGCACGGCCTGTGTCCGAGAAATTTATTTCCTGACTGCTTCTTTCATCGAACATGTGTATTTTTTCTTCCATTAAAAAGGTTTCCATCCCCATTCACAACAACACCGTGTGCGCGGATCTTTACTTCGAAGAGCTCGGTATCACCATCCAACCATGGCTTTTGTGCGCCGGGGCTCCTGAAGGTGGACGTGGAGCTTGTCACGTGAGTTGTTGCATGCCTCTTCTCAAGCAGAAGAAAAGTCAGAGATATTTTATCAACATAATAATGAACTTTTGTATATCCCCATTTACTTCCAGGGGGATTCTGGAGGTCCACTACAGTGCCAAAAAGCTGATGGCCGATGGTATTTGGCCGGAATCGTCTCCTTCGGTGTGGCTTGCGCCCGCGCGGAGGCCCCGGGCATCTTTTCTAGAGCGAGCTATTTCGTGAATTGGATCTACAACACAATGGCGCAAAACTGATGCCACCTGAGGTCCGTGGTGGCCTTGTCACCGCCGAGTTCCGGGGTACCTCCAATCATTCCCTTGTGTGCATTTACCCAAACGATACATGCATTGAGTTGGAATGACATTACGTTGGATCCATCATCAAATCGAGGAACAGCATGGTGATCGATCGGACGCTGCTCGGGAATTTTCATTGTCGAAACTCCTCCTGATGAGAGCACTTACGAAACGCATTTCACGTGTCCATGATTGTCAGTGCCCAGCGACAAAACTTCGAACGCAAAAGTTGTTTCTTGCAATCAAATCGCTTTTCCGGCAATCAAAACATCTGCATAATGGGAGTTGTTAATTATGGAGACCTCAAATATCAATTATCTCGAGGCGCATGTCTCAACGTCATGTAAAATAAACAACAGCGGCAAGTCCGTAAAGTATCGGTCACTACCGAGGAATCGTACAGAGCAAGACGTCTTTTCCTTGTTTAACAAGAAAGTGCATGCGATGTCTCTATTCTCCACCGTCCCACGATCGAGCCCAGGTATTTTGTTGCTGTTGTCAACGGGAGTGATCTTCTGAACTTTCTGAAGGAATGTTCGTCGCCCGAGAACTTCCTCGGAGGAGTCTGAAAGAATGTTCCGGACTCTGACTGGGAGCAATCCTCATTAGAAATGAAGAAGGAAGACGTTTTGGCGTTTGGTCGATTTTTTAACGAGACAGAACTCAAGGAGCTCAAATTCTCCATCAAGTGATCATCAAGAAACTTGAGGAGCACGAAGACGAGAAGAAACTAGCAATGATTTAGGTAAAAAGCGGAGACCATGGCTAGTTGACACCACGTTTTCTTGCGTAGCTCGGCCGCCATTGCGCGTAGAGTGAAAGTTCTAACACGGATCGAAACCTCATGCGCTGCCCTAGAACTCCATGAGGCCCATCGTTTTCATCCATTGTTTCTTGTGCACATTTCAGGGAAACCTCTCTCACGAAAAGAATTGGAGAGACCTTTGAAACCGCATAGTATTATCATCGGGAATAAACTGCATTGTTTCGACGCCACATGTTCGGACAGGAAACCACTTTCGAACCATTCTCACCAGCAGCTATGCTACAATGGAAACTGGAAAAGCGTTCATTTCATGCGTTGGAAGTTCGTTGATTCCAAAACGACCATATTTCAGGTTTCGCATAATATTCAGCGGCGGCACATAACCAATGATCACGTCATGATTCCCTGGAGCGAAAATAACGATTCGGCGTTGTTGGAAGCAGTCAACGAAAGAAGACTGTCCGAGACTCCCGCTCGTTCCTGTGAGCAAACATCCGCACTTCGCTCAATCTTGGCACCGCAGGAAATATGAGTTTCCAATCGTCGCAATCCTCCAGTGTTAACCTTTCATCCGCCGAACCGAAGAACTTGTGGGAAGCCGCAAGTCGCAAATGCAAGGCCAACCGTGGCATTATATTAGCAATCGGCGCGATCATAGCGGTGAGCTTCATCGTATCACTAGTCTCGCGAAATCCCATAGCTCGTCCGCAAAGTGAGTTCTTCGAGATCTCTTGATGGATTCGTTCTCAAACCCATCGAAGTTTTGACAGAGCGCGACATATTGAGAATACAATATAAGTGACACTCAATCCTGAATCTCTATTCCCTTCGGCTGCATTTAGGCGACCGCATCCTTTCCACCGTAGTGGACAGGTGCTTACTTAAACCGTCGCCTGGGCTTGGGGAGGGTCTCTTGAGGCAGATCAGGTTTTTCTACAACGCCACGTCAGGTGCCTGTGAGACATTCAGATTCGGGATCTACGAGAAGGACGTGTCAAACAAGAATAATTTTGAAAACTGCGAGGATTGCAAGAAAGTGTGCGGAACGGACGAAACGAACTGCGTCGACAAAGATAGCCGAGGCTGAGAATGCTTGTCGTAACTCCAATACATTCAGAGAGAGATCTGAAGGAAGTTCATTCATTCGGTAGCGATTCTTCGGCACGATAGTCCACTTGGCGGCATATTTTCCTTGCGTTCATTCTTCTTTTTGCTTTGTGTGCTCGGAAGATCCATCCGAGCAGTCTCGGTGAGGATCTACAAATCTTTTATCAAAGCAATCGTTGTCATCGAACGGGAGCAATCTACTTCTGTGGGAATGCCGCACGCACCAACAACCCGCTTCATTGACTGTCTCGCCGAAATGCCGCGGGACCTAACTAAAAATCTGGACACCCAATTGTGTTGAAATTCGCGCCGCGCCGCAACGAACGGTTTGCTGTCTCATGGAGAGGAACCGCTATCGTTCCGAGAGCAGAACTTCGTTTCTGCATGCGTTTCTCCCGTGAAGTGCACTTGTGCGATTGACTTCTCGGCCGACGATGAGCGCCCCGACGGTGAGCGCCTCCGAGGTTATTGTTACCAGGTGGCCGCGACTCGTTTCTTTAAGCCGCGTTCACACTGTTTCACTTTGGAGGTGCCTCCGCAGTGAAAGCTGCCTTTCACTGCGGATGAAAGCACGGCAGCGCTTTCATCGCCGATGAACGAGAAAAATGTTTCACAGGCGGTGAACGATACCGCACGCGTTATTCGCTAGAGGGGAACGAAGAACTGAGCTTTGTTTCACGAAATGGGTCGCGTCGCAAGGAAGCAAAAAGTGGTCCGTGCGGGGGTTGGGGTCCTGGCGCAAGCCCTGATCGCCAACCTTGAGGAAAAGATGGCAGCACCGACAAGACGCCGAAGACGTTGGTGGGTCAAACCCTGGCTTGCTGCTCGCAATCACCGAGGGGCGGCGACCACACTCGTGCAGGAGTGGGCTCGAGACACGCCCGAAGATCTCCAGAATCACATCCGACTGAGTGAGGCGCAGTGAGTGAGGCAAAGTTTCGGAAGTTTTGGGTCAGCGGTTTTCAAGCTGAACCGGGAACTCGCCAACAAGCCCCGCAGCGACTTGAGCATTCTTCCGGTGGGCTGGCGTCCAGGCATCTGCTTTCGCGTGCCGCTCGCTACGCTCGCGCGTCCACATGATTCCGCCTGCACTCGCCACAGCTATCGCAGAGGGACTAGGTAATGAGTAGAGCCCGGAAGTCTAGGCATCATCCATGAATCACTCTCCATTAGGCTATGCAAATAACCGCATTTCAAAATAACCGCGGTTACGGTTACCCGATAACCGCAAATCCATAGTCGCAATTGCGATTAACCGCGAATTTCATGCTGAAAACCGCGGTTATAACCGCAAATAACCGCGGTTATAGGGTATAGATGTAATTTCAGGATCTGCGATGATACCCTCGTTTTCATACCCAATATCCCGACCATAATTCCAATGAAAACTTTCCAAAAAACTTTGCAGTGAAATGAGATAACTATGTATTGGTTCCAGAAACCTGTCTTGTTCCCGGATGCCTTATAATTTACAGATGGACATCACAAGATCACAGAACATATCTCACATATTCGTGGTTCCATAAATATATTTTTATATCGTTATAGTCTCATTAATTTGCGGTTAAATGCGGTTATAACCGCAATTTTCTCTCGGTTATTGCGGTTAATAACCGCGAATTTCTCGCGGTTATTGCGGTCATTAACCGCGCATTTCTTGCGGTTATAGCGGTTAATAACCGCGGTTAAATAACCGCTGCAGAGCATACTCTCCATCGATTCGTCGAATAGTTGGTCAGAGGTCGACCACATCGACAATTTACGCCCAATCACGACTTTGGCTGGAACAATCAAGCAATAAATACTCAAATATCCATCAATTTATATGGATAGATGGAGGGTCGAAAATGATTTATGCCTACACTTCCAAGCTCTAGTAATAAGGTAATAAGGTACAATTCTAGATGGCGGCTCACGGTCGATCCGACAGAAGAGAAGACAGCCAAAAGGCGGACGATTCAAAGAGTCGAGGGTTCTTGACCGTCTCTCGCTTTGGAGCAAGCAACGAGAATGCATGAGCAAGCAGTATAAAATAAGCTGCTTTCGTTTCTCAATAGCGGGAGCTGAAAGCACGATGTCTGGTGAATTCACAGCTCAAAACCTCGATAATTCTCCTCACATCCATTAACCTGATCACCGCAAATCAATCGATTCTCGAGGTGACCAAGTTTTGTCTACTATCTCATCTGACATTTCTGATGTTTCATGATTTTCGATGCATATTTCTGAACGCAACCGATGATGCGAAAAGTTCAGAGCTGACTTTCAGGTTCTGCCTCATCCCACATTCATCGAGAACTTGATGTTCATTGCTCATCCGCCGAACCTAGGATTTAGAACCCGGGCCGAGGACACAAGGTCCACAAGGTTCATTATTTCGGCACATTCAACGACTCGTAGCCCTCTTGGCTGTCGGCAAGCCCCTCACTGTTTTTTCCCCGGAGAGGGAAACCACTCGGTCTACGCTCTAGCAATCCGTGGCACGTATCTACAATCACGTCTCGCGGTCGGAAAAAACACAGACAATGCATGTGTGCAACCTACTGCATTGTCCAAAAACCTCATCTACGTATCCGCAGCGGTGAACTTCTCATACTTAAGCTCTATTCCTGCATAACACTTCTCCGAGGTGCTTTGGACTGTCGACTTCCAAGAACCCTCCATGCTCGTGCGCGCCTTCATCCTTTCACCTCGCCCGTTAAACTAGCGGAGGATCGCCCTTTTGAATCTTACCCTATTGCCGTGCGCCCTCGCATACCCACAAATGACACCGGCATAATTTTTGCTGAACTCGTCATCCCAATATGCCGGTCTCCTTGGCATGGGACTGTAACCGTGCTTCGGCGGGGCTGAGATTTGGGGTCGAGGAGCACAGATGGCAACCCGGTTCGTTCCCTCTGGTGTCGGGTTGTGTCCGCTAGGGTGTCCGGTAGGACGTTCACTTCACCTAGGCACCGTTGGTTGGATTTGATTCAACCCGTGTGTCCGAAAAAGGGATCAAACGGCCGATTGTCTTGTGGTCACACGGCAAATCCCGTAACCAAAGTTCGATGGCGGCGGTTCGAATCTCGACTGCTGCCGGGGATGCATCACGTGTGACGTGCAAGTGCGCGTCCAAGTGTGCATCGACTGACACGATATGAGCGTCAGTCGAGAGTGGGTTCAACGGTGTCCACTCTCCCGAAAAAAACTGTGACCGTAGATCTGCGGAGGCAACACAATCCGCCCCTGAAATGAAAGGGTTCATATGTGCATATGAAAGGTCGACAATGTCAATCAATCAATCAATCACGTTCAGCGACGACTCACTACCCGTGAGTCACTACCCGCCTAACCGCAAAGAACCGAAATTTCCACTTGACCGCGACTCGTTTCGAACAGGTAAAGTTCCTACTTGCCTCACTGTCGATATGCTTGCTCCCTCGCAAAGTGCCGATAACCAACTATTTTTTAATGCGCGCAAGCTGACGAAGTTCTATCGTGGTTTCCTAGGAGATGGAGGTGACCCACACTCAGCCACGCAGCCCGGCTGAACACTGGGATGTTGAAGAGGTAAAACTGTAAAACTCTTGAACATTGAATCAAACAGCAATACTCTTTCTCCATAAATCCTATCAATGAGCCCCGGTTAAATTATTTCGGATCGCGCAGCCTGGTCAGATTCCCAAAAGGAGCATCTGCGATCCAGGTGAACGATTGTCACCTCATAGATGTGCTCGAACTCGTCTCAGTGTCGTTGATTTGCGTTTTCGTTCGATGCTGAGGAGATTTGATTCCGTTCCCATGAAATGAGTAAACGCGGCGCGAATTCTTTCGCCTCCCTCCCGCGGTTGCACTACTAGGCAAATATGTACATTTCGACTCGCGATTTCGCGTTCGATTCTGTGGTAGAGGTAGATTCTCTGCCTTCCGGATTGTCAGTGGGCTGTGTCATGCGATTTAAATCGAGGGCTGGGAGACAGGGAGAACACGAGTTTTCTCGGACACAACATCTTGACTACTCTCGAATGGGGATAAGGTTTATTTTACGAATGTTTCCTCGCCGGGAGATGGCGGGAGCTTCGAAATGGCGGTTAGATCACAACGAGTGGGAATTCGCTCTGGATCATTGAGAGATCATTCGAGATTCCAATCCATGGGCGACAATGAGGTGTTGTCGTTGATCCAGCAGCGCCAGTTTCTTGAGCTTTAGGAAAATCATCCCTGATTTCGTAGAATGCAATCTCGAATACGCTGCGCGGCCGAAACCGAAAGGACTGATTAGCAATGTTTGTCATTTCGGCTTTCTTGGTTCCTCTCAGCTAAATCATTCGACGCGTATTGTACGGCNCTGCGCGGCCGAAACCGAAAGGACTGATTAGCAATGTTTGTCATTTCGGCTTTCTTGGTTCCTCTCAGCTAAATCATTCGACGCGTATTGTACGGCAGCGGAACCGAACTACAGTGAAGTCTCGCTAACTTAGAATTTTTGGGAGTAGCATTTCAAATTTTTTTCCAAGTTATAAGTTAGAGGAGACAGAATCTCGAGGCGCCTCCCTAGTGGTCTTTTGAGAATAAAATGAAAATCTTGGAGTTAGCGCTGCATCGGGATCATCCCTGAAGAAGAAATATGAATATGGAGACGAATAGGAACATGTCTTTTTGTCACAACTGGAAGAGATCACGCATCATTATGTTTACTTATGTTAAGAGCAATCGACTGAACCGAAAAAGTCATGGCTCGGCCGCCGGAAAATGAGAACGAATGTCTCTCTGCCTTTTTTTTCTCTCGGAAAGTCAGTTTTCTCTCGGAAAAACCATATCCCTGTATATTTGAAAAGCTCGGTTTGCATCCGGAATAATTTTGTCTCTTTGGGAACAATGGTTGATTGACGTCGCGAAAGCTTCAAGATCTCCAAAGTGTGTCACGCCGACGTCCGCATCAGTTTCGTCCTCAGTCGAATCATTGCTTTTGTTCTCTTCCTCGAGCTCACTGTCTTCGACCGTGAAAAGATTGCCGTCCGCCTCCATAAACCATCGCGAAAGCTAAACCATCACGGGAGCAATCGTGAACTATGATTGGATCGACATCGAGTTTTTCGAGAATTCGCGCACAGGCGAGTCCTCGAGCACGAATCGTAGTGAAAACATAGTGGGAAAGAAGCCGCTGCTTCGCTGATTAGTTTCGATTTCCACCCTTTTGGTGATTGCATGACTGTTTTTCGTTTCAAGTTGGGGGAGAAAATGACTCCAAGTTATAACATAGAGAAGGTTTTCTAAGTAATAAACGAGAATTAACATTGCTCCTATGCTATAAGTTACAGAAACGTTCGCTGAATCCGTTCTAAGTTATAAGTTAGTGAAGGTTTCTAAGTTAGGGAAGTCTAAGTTAGCGGGACTTCACTGTAGGTAACAGGAGTGGCATTTGCCGGTGTGGACAATGGAGTTTCCACCGCATTGGATAGCGAGCGACTTGCGGTTAGCCGTTGAGGAGCACTTTCGGCGCACACATACATGTATTTTCATGCTTCCTCCCGTTCTTTATTATTTTGAAAAGTGGGCCAATTTGAGTTGCCTCTTCCGCTCTTCACCGACGTGAACTCCGATTTCTATTAGCTAATTGACAGTCGGAAAAGCGCGTCTATCAGGACAGGTGGTGGTGGTAAAAAAATGAGATATTGCACATGGTGGCCCATAATGTCACGGAGTATCACCTGGTAGCTCGATTTCAATCGAAAAAAACTGTTTGCACCCCATCTTTGAAGGGGTCGTCTCTGGATCGAAATGAACAACAATTCGGAAAAAATGTTTAAGTGAATTTCTCGCGGCGAAAGCCTCCGTGCCGTGAACTTGAAAGCAAGATTTATCCCCACGTGACGATAGACTTCATCGCTCGCTGTCTCAGCCTTCGGAACTCAACTTTCCGCTCAGAGTTTCGGGAGCAAGGCAACCTTCTACGCGGGCGTCGCTCGAACCGAAACATTGATGTTCTTGTTCTGAGATCGCTTCATCCAGAATAGACTATCGTGTTGAGCGACAGTCAGCTTCATTCATCTCGTTATCTCAGTTCAGCCCCTCGTGTTTGTGATCGCTTCAGGTGGCAAAAGACATCCCGGTGAAAATGGGGAGAACCCATGAGATTCAGATATATCTTACCAATCTCTTCATCTCTCAGATATATCTTACCTATATCTTACCTTAGTTAGTCCCGACTTGACAACGGCCAAACTACATCGGATTTCCTGCGAAAGTTTTCCTGAGCGCCCCACAACAATTTTCGCAACATAGTGTTAGAAAACTGCAAAGTGTACTTAGGGTCTGTGCGGAGTGACATTTGCGAGCGATGCGAGAAACTTCACGTGAACATAGTTGCCGCGATGAGGAAGAATGAATTCAGTGTCATCGAAAAGTTGGAGTGTCATTTTTCTCCACTTTCTACTCATTTTATGCGATAGGAATGGATTCAATAATGGGGCAGAAGTTCTGGGAGTCTTTTCAGCTAATTTTTGTTCAAGAAAAAGATCTCACTCGGAAGAAATACCTGAGTCCTGAGAAAATTCAGCTGAATTCACTCAGGACTCACATCAGACCAGTTTCATATTTTTCTGCCGACTGATATGTTTAGCGATTCAGCACAGCCTAAGGATCACAAAAGGGTATCACTTGACTTGCTTGTTTCAAAAACACGATTTCACGGAGCAAAACGAATATTAAAACGCGCTTTTCTCAAAACGGGCCAGATGCGACTTAGGCACTTTTTCCGAGTGATGCTTCATTTAGTCCCGTTCCAAGTTACTGGATTCTCTTAAGGCTGATGGAATGATAATCACAGAGTTCCTCATCATGTTTCACTGACTAGGTATTGGCCAGCTCTATCAGCTCATCGATTTTCCGATGAAGAGCTCTCCATCCCGCCGCCATTATCAATTTGGAGGGGAAGTCCGTCGCGGACAACATTCAGTCCAGATGATCTAGATCAGTGGTTCTCAAACTCTACCGATTACTCTATTTCCTCAATTCCAGGTTAGAGCGTGACTGAAAAGCGGTGGACTCGGAACACTATAGGAAACGTTCGGGCGTCATGAGTAGGGCCGCCAAAAATATGCACCAAAAAACCTGAAATTTGTACGAGATTCCGAGGATTATGCATGCAAGGATCCAAAAAAGATATGCAAGACAAATTATGCAAAGTCGATATGCACAATCATTTACCGTCGAATTTCCCCGTATCAAATCTCTTTTTTTTCAAGAGGTATGAATATATGTGCATTGGTTCCACGCAACAGCAGGAGACGGCCTTGAGGTTTTTAATGAGGACTGTCTCGGAAAATCGCCTCGTATTGAGAGAAGAATCTCTCGACGGGACCCGCCACGACCCGAGCACCTTCTTTCTTGAAATGACGGGAAACGCCTTGGAAAGCTTGCCATTGTGGCTTCAAGGCAACCTAGTGAATGAGATTGCAGCTCAAAGACGACACGACGGGAGCTAGAAATCGACAGCTGCTACTCGGGAAGCTCCGAAGGCGAACCGGCAGTACCGGCTTGATCGAAGACGGGCAAGTGGTGATCGTTCACTCGCGATTCCTCTCACAGGTCACAGATTGTCAGAGCAAAGCAATATCTATCGAGTTTGAGTCTTGACTTCAATCGGAGTCTATTTTTGCGCGATGATTTTCTAAGTGCATATTGGCAGAAATAGCTCCGAAATATACGCATATGAACTAGAATATGCATTTGCATATTTTTCGTTATCCAGACTGCGCTGAGGAAACTATTACGACTGTCTTCCTGATCAGCTTTGTAACAGTTGGTCATTCGACTGAGTCGCTCTTCGATGCCACGCTTCGAGGATGAACGACAGTGACAGTAGCCTCCTTCGGCGTTTGATGAGCTCTCCTCGGCAAGTGTCAAGATATCTGGACTCGAGACGAAGAATGCTATCCGTTGTGTTCAGTTTATCGTTTCGGCAACTTCATCTCCGCCACAGGATTCACCCCCGAACTCTGGTCCACGGGTACCCTTGGGTGTGTCTCTTGGGGCGCCGTGGGGACCCGCGGGTCCCTCCATAGACTTCAATGGGAACGCTCTGGGGGTCGATGAGTAGGGACAGTTAGAGAACCACTGGTGTGATGGAATCGAGTTAAGTCACAGGGTTGATTGATTCTATCGAAAAGTCTGCCACGATGGAGTGGGGAGGGGGGGTCGAAAGATCGCCTGAGAAAAAATGGAAACGGTCAATAAGTGATTGAGTCATTGTCACAACTCCTCAGGCAGTCATCTGATGAGCTTTTTCTCCATTTGACGCATAGTGTAGAGTGCATTCGCTCATAACGTCGCCGATCATGGTCTGTGAAGTACAGTCAGTACTTCTGACAGGTACATAGTCTCCTGGATGAATAACTTCGCCGCCCACTTCATTGGCTATGATCACTTTGGTGTTTCACAGATAGTTAGTTATCTGCACTTTGCGAGGGAGCGACCGTAATGACAGTGAGGCAAGTGGAAACTTGAGGACCTGTTCGAAACGAGGTCCGCGCCTTCATACGGGTCTCTGCGATTGGCAGCGAAAAGTGTCGTCTGCGGCAAAAGAGCGGGAGTCGATATGCGAATTTTCGGGATGGAGAAACGGCGTTTCTTCGGAACGGACCTTGACCACTGTGGGTATAGCGTTCCTGTGGAACGGAGGGACGCAATCCCTAATTATGGGCCCCGTTCCAGAAGAACGCCATACAAAACCGTGAGGATCGCGTTCCAAAGGAACGCAGCTGGTAAAACGGTAGATATGAGGGGCATGATGATGACGATGCTGGAAGCGGAGGAGGTCCTCACCGCCAAGGGTCCAAGTTACACCGCCCACGAAGAAATACACCAGCCGCCGATTTTTTGCATCTGGTTCCAATTGCAGAAATGGCTACAGAAATAATGAATGGGACTGCAGATGTGTAGAAAGAGATCGAAAATCCCGAAGCACTTATTTGAAAGAAGGAATACCATCCCGACTATGTTCGTGGATCTTCAGATCCTTCGTCGTGAGACAACCGTCACTGTATATAAAATTTCACAACTCGAATGTTTTACCGATTGTTATGTACTGCAGCACGGTATGGTGCCCGAAAAACTCCAGTGACCTCGAATTGCTTGAGGAAATGCAGAGGAAGTTCATACGCCGTGTCGAATTCTAATGCTCTCTCGATTTCGGTACCCTAAGTATGCCCTCGATAGCTGACCGATCCGATGCTACAAAGACTTATGAGGGATGAATCAAGATTCGATAGGCGAAGCTCGGCTGTCTGATCAGAGCGAGTCAATTATAAGTTAGTCTCTAAATGAAGCAGGGAAAATGACACTGGGAAGGAGCGACTAACTACCTACTGCTGGCATATAACCGAGGAAAGTTGAATGTGATAACGGATAGCCTACCTTCTCGATGATTTAGGTTGCCTATCGCTCTTGGTGTTGGAGCTTTCGATTCGGTCTTTCTGGAGAATAACAGGAGCCGTCCTCTTGTGGGAGGAGCTTTTTGACTGCATGAAAGCTTCCCAAAACTTGGTTTTGTTGTAGAAATACTCCAACAGGATCTTTCGGGCGAATCGGTCATCATTCAGACCCCGCAGGTCGATTAGAGCGGAGACCAAAATGCGCGAACGATCGATTTGAGCGGAGTGCCAAATCCAGCGAACAGGCGATTTCAGCGAATGCGACATCAGAGCGCAACCAATGTGAGCGACGTCCAATTTCAGCGGCCTTGAGCAGGGTTTCTGTGCGCTGACTTTCAGTCATGTGCTGTCGCGTGCCGCTCGCTACGCTCGCGGCTCATTTTCATTCTCGCTGCTCCATCTACAGCTACCGCGAACTCTGCTGGTAAAATCTGCTGGCAGGTACCGTTCGCTAAGCTTGCGTATTGAGATTATTCCAGCTGCTGAAGGTGCTGCACAGTGGTCTGAACTCACGGAAAATCATAACTTTTGAACGCCTCTACCGATTTTCCTGAGATTGTTTGTGGAAGTTCTGTGGGGGGTAAGGCAACTTTTGACCATATAACGAGCTCGGAAAAATTTTGCGAAGATAGCGAAATCGGAAGAATTTGCCTTAAATCGGCGATTGCGGCTAAACGGCTGGATGGATTTTGAATCTGCGAGCGGCATTGGAAAGCTGAGCCAATTTCGCGTCTTTTTCATTTTAAAAAAATTCTGTAGGACCGTTCGTAAGCGAGCTATTGATGACTTCGCAAAAGTGTCGATTACTCCTCGGAAAATGCGTTTATTTTGTCCCGCAAAAAACCAATCTGGTGTGAAATCGTCCGAACTATCCGATGCAATTCGCAGAACAACTCTCCGAAGCGAAAAAATAACGAATTCTTAATTTTTTTTGAAAAAAAACGCGTTTTTTTCAGTTTTTTCGCCAAAGTGGTCCACCCTCCAACGCACCCAAAATCGCGCATGTACGCGTTTTATGCCCCAGTGGCTCCCACACAATATTCAGTTCACAAAGTTTGCGTCCTAGCCCATTATCTACCTTCAAATAGGCTTTTTCTGTGGAGAAACGCTATTTTTTTGCTTTTTTCAACGAAATCGTCCACCCATCAGGGGCTCCAGGGTCGGATGCGGGTCGGAAGCTGTTGTATGTGTTGCCCCGGATGCCCCCGCACACCATCAAGCTTCTTCTGCCTCTTTCCAACCTTGTCATCTGTATTCAAGTTCGAGAAAAACCCTAAAATTAGCTATTTTTCTTATAATTCATCAAAACTTCACCAAATCGACCCGCGACGCCATCTTGGAATCGTTGCGGCGTCCATAACAACAACAGCAGCACTCTAGCGGACACTATGAACTTTATTCTGAACTCAGAAGAAGCTTTACATCATCGTCGACGTCGAGATCATCCGCGGGAACCTCCTTTCGATAACCGTTCACGAAAGGATCCCCGTGAACCATCAGCCTATGCATAACATGTCGATTGACGGTCTCACGGAAGCTCTTAAACGTTCTACGTTGATCACACTCTGATCTGCTCGATGGTCGACGGCAAGGTCGCCAATGCTTTACTTGACAATAAAGCATCACAAGTGTGCCTCATTTGTAGGGCGACGCCAAAGGAAATGAACGATTTGGCGGGAATTCGTGCGAGAACCCGCGACCCGGAGGCTCTGCGATTGGGAATTTCCCCACTCCACGCCAGGATCAATAGCATGGAGTGTTTCATCAAGATCGCAAGTCACCTGGATTTCAAAACATGGCGCTGCGACAAGGCGAATGCATCAAAACGAGACGAGCGCTTGCAGGAAATGCAGGATGACTTCAGGAAAGAACTCGGTCTGCTTGTCTCCTTCGTTCGACCGGGGGGAGGCACCAGTAATAATGGCAATACGGCGCGTAAGTTCTTCAAAAATTATGCTATGACGGCGAAGATAACCCGATTGGAGCCAGAGTTGTTGGATAGATTCCGAATCATCTTGGAGGCTATAAACTCTCGTCACCAGTTGAATAGTGCGGCGTTCGGCGAGTACTGCTGGAACACGGCAAACATGTTCGTCACGACTTTTGGGTGGTATGTATTACATGCCGGTGACAGTGCACAAGATCCTGTGTCACGGCCAGGGGATCGTGGAGAATAGCCGCCAGCCCGTGGGGGCTCTGAATGAAGAAGCGCAGGAAGCTTCGAATAAGCTCTTCAAGAATTACCGAGAAAATTTCTCGTTCAAGAGCTTCCGTCAATCGACATGTTATGCATAGGCTGATGGTTCACGGGGATCCTTTCGTGAACGGTTATCGAAAGGAGGTTCCCGCGGATGATCTCGACGTCGACGATGATGTAAAGCTTCTTCTGAGTTCAGAATAAAGTTCATAGTGTCCGCTAGAGTGCTGCTGTTGTTGTTATGGATGCCGCAACGATTCCAAGATGGCGTCGCGGGTCGATTTGGTGAAGTTTTGATGAATTATAAGAAAAATAGCTAATTTTAGGGTTTTTCTCGAACTTGAATACAGATGACAAGGTTGGAAAGAGGCAGAAGAAGCTTGATGGTGTGCGGGGGCATCCGGGGCAACACATACAACAGCTTCCGACCCGCATCCGACCCTGGAGCCCCTGATGGGTGGACGATTTCGTTGAAAAAAGCAAAAAAATAGCGTTTCTCCACAGAAAAAGCCTATTTGAAGGTAGATAATGGGCTAGGACGCAAACTTTGTGAACTGAATATTGTGTGGGAGCCACTGGGGCATAAAACGCGTACATGCGCGATTTTGGGTGCGTTGGAGGGTGGACCACTTTGGCGAAAAAACTGAAAAAAACGCGTTTTTTTTCAAAAAAAATTAAGAATTCGTTATTTTTTCGCTTCGGAGAGTTGTTCTGCGAATTGCATCGGATAGTTCGGACGATTTCACACCAGATTGGTTTTTTGTGGGACAAAATAAACGCATTTTCCGAGGAGTAATCGACACTTTTGCGAAGTCATCAATAGCTCGCTTACGAACGGTCCTACAGAATTTTTTCAAAATGAAAAAGACGCGAAATTGGCTCAGCTTTCCAATGCCGCTCGCAGATTCAAAATCCATCCAGCCGTTTTGCCGCAATCGCCGATTTAAGGCAAATTCTTCCGATTTCGCTATCTTGGCAAAAATTTTCCGAGCTCGTTATATGGTCAAAAGTTGCCTTACCCCCCACAGAACTTCCACAAACAATCTCAGGAAAATCGGTTGAGGCGTTCAAAAGTTATGATTTTCCGTGAGTTCAGACCACTGTGTGCTGCTTCCACAGACCTAAAAATTACGCCGGCATTATTTTCACTGCACTCTCCATCCCAGTGTTCAAGTTTAGAGATACATACATAAGTCGCCGCACGTCTGACAGAGGCAGAGCGATTAAGTTGCGTAACGGTACAAACCACGCCAGCCGCTCACATCGCCCGATTTCTCTGCCGTTTTCTCGCTCTAATCAGTCACTGCTCGAATGTCCACTCTTCTGCCCAGATCGGATGCCTTCTCTTCTCGCTCGAATTGCCGTTCGCTCAAATCGCCCCGCTGCGCCGTTTGCCTCTCTCGCTCAATTCGGCCCTTCACTCGAATTTCCCATCGCTGAGATTGGTTGTTCCCGACGGTGACGATTACTAATGTAAGTGTGAACGCGCCTCAGAATGAAAGCGATCAAATATTCAAAATACTCCGAACTCTTTTCGAGCTCGATAGCACAACTACAAACATTTGTGTTTGAAATTTAGGCCTCTTAGCACTAGCTCAGGCAAAATTCAAGTGTAGATTGACAATCGAACGAAAGGAACCACAGCCTAGCGTACGGGTAACATACGATGTATCCAGTGCGGAATCACCAACCAGAGTATTTCTTTATTCTACAGACTTCTCTTTTATAGTTCAGTGTTCATGCAACACGGAAGATAGAAAGGGTTGAAATTGACCTACATATGAACGATGCCTTTATGCGAAATAAAAGAGACTACAGGAATACCTCGACTAGTGCGGGTGATCGGGACCGCACTAGTCAAATCCGCACTAGTCGAGTCGAAGTGCGGAAAATGTTAAAAATGGCGGATGAACGAGGAACGAGATGATCTGGATTCAATTCAGATATCAATAAGTTTTTCTGAGGCATTCTCGAGCTAAAGGGATGGGAACGAATTGATTTTTGGAAAAAACAAAATTCCGTAGTAGATGAGTCGAAGTGCCTCAATAGTCGAGTCAGAGTAAGACGAATGCCAAAAATGGCGGATGAACGAGGAACAAGGTGTTCTAGGTTCAACTTGCGAACGAGAAAGTTTCTTGTGAGGCCATTCCGAGTTAGAGGGATGGAAATAGATCGATTTTCGGGAAAACCGCACTTTTGTGGATCCGCACTAGTTGATGCCGCACTAGTCGAGGTATTCCTGTATATATATCTGAACACTTTTTTGGAAGTTGAACCGCTATTCACTGGCGGAAGAGAACTGGCCAAGTAACACAACACTGTAGTGGGCTATATGAGCATAGGTGCAGAACTTCCGTGAACAGAGCGAAGACCACTGGATATTTCTCAACAATCTGATCTCAAAATACATACAAAAAAATTAAGACGATTTATTTATATTAGAATCTTTAGTTAAATAAAGAAATAAAGAAAATACAAAAAAATTGGACAGGTTCAAAAACAACTTCGTCAAGAAGACGCTCGGATTGCCAAAAACATGCTCTCCGACTTTAGCATTGGAAATGATCGGGGAAAGATCATTCGTGGAGGACCTTGTCATCGCAAACACTCCGTTTCCACAAGAGATCCTGAAGGCCTACGTCGAAGAGAAAGAACAGAAGAGAGGGAGATTCACCGCGGAAGGCCCTGCATTCAAATCCACACTGTGGAAAAGAGGCTACCAAGAGAACAGGAGCTTAGTTTGCAGAATCACGATGCACGGACTACATCACCTTTTGTGCCTCAGAGAGAACTGTTTCGACATACAAGATTGTGTATGCAGATATTGTGGAAAAGTGTACATAGATAGGTAGAACGCACTTGAGTGCGTTATTTTCGACCGCACATCTCTAAAAACAATTTGGCAAGATCTCAAAAGCCTGAGTGAAAAGCTGTACGCTTTTGCCGTACAGCTTTTCACTCTGTACGCGAATGCCGCGAAAAACGTACGCGAATGCCGTACTGAACATGTCGGTCAACTTGCATAAGACTCTTGCAATCGCCCAGAACGAGGTCGGTAGATGGGCCCTCGGAATCCCCAACTCGAAGGTGGCCACGAGCTTTATCGAGGGAGAAATGGGATGGTCATCGTTCTCGGCTCGGGAGGCACAAAGCAAGATCCGGTACTTCGGCAGAGTTAGCCGACTACCGGTAAAGAGATGGATAAGAAGCATCTTGGATATGATGGAGATGACCGGAGTCAAGTCAGCTGCATATCAACGTATGAACGAACTACGGAAGCAGTTCAGATGCGAACACATCGATCTAACTCATATTGAAGGACGACCGTGTGTGACAAAATTCAACAACGAAGTCCGGAAACAAATCGGCTTGACGGTGGACGACATGTGGGAGGAGGAGATGGAAAGAAAGTCTACTCTTGCGAGGTACAGAAACTTTAAAGTGATAAGAGGCTCTAAAGAAGTACGTTACGACAACTCGCGAGGAAGCGCTTTGTTAGCGTTAGCAAGAGCAGGAGCCTTGCACACGAGAACCTACAGAGAACGCTTCACGCCCGGTCTCGATACGACGTGCACAAATTGCGGCGTGTATGATGAAACGGCCGAACATGTCTTTCATCAATGCGGGGATAGATACGTGGAAGAGATCGAAACGGAAGAAATGCTGGGTTTCTCAGATAATCCGGATCCCGCCATCCTCATGAGTACTATGAGGCTCCTTGAAGATTGGGAGAAAACACAAGATCCGCGGTAGCCCGCATCTGAATAAAAGAACACCTTATCGATGTAATATTTACAAATAAGGGGGATCAATAAATACCATTACCATTACCTGTAGCTGTAGTTACCACTGTCTATCATAGACGAATGAAAACGATTATATGAAAAAAAAAATACATAAAAAATCTATCACCTACGTGAATTTATCCAATGCATATGATTTCAGCCCTCAATAATTATCCGTTATCCTTCGACGAGGCGACCTCGAACAATGGGGATATTCAGCTGCTCTCACCGAAACATTCATGGCGAAAATATTTTTGACCGCCAAAGAAAAATGGAGGATAGAGGCGAAAAGCGTCGGAAACGATTGAAGCTCACTCCCTGCGAGAGAAGTTCCGCTCCATCGGGGGCAACATTCTTGAAAACTAGAAAACGCCTAGCATGCTCCTTGACTCTAATGTCTTCCCACATTTTCCGCGCACGGAAAACCCGGAACAGAGGAAGAAAATATCTTCCGATAATAAATCTAGATGACTCCAAACGACGGACAACAGCGTTCTCCGAAAACCTTGAGAACATTAATACTTGACATGAACGCCACGAATACAATACCAGGATTATCCTGAAAAGAGTCGAGGACGAAGTTCGGAGGAGGAACGAGAGGAGACGGATTGAAACAGTGTGTACGAGCGTCGCAGACCGGCAAATGACAATCATCCGCTGACCGGTAGTGGAAAACAAGACCAGCGAAGAGATCGCTTTTTCGAACAGCTAATTTGGTGAACGACTCCTTGTCGACAAGTAATCTTTATCTCCTTCCAGCCCGATCACCATCCGCCATACCGCCGACCTCATCGCCCACCATCGAGGAACAATCTCGTCTCTCCTTCATCTTCGACGTTGTCGTCCATCAATGAGAAGCTGAGGATGAGGTGGCGGTCCCTCTTCCTCGTAACGGGGCCAAGGAAGAATCGAATCATTTCCTTATATGGAGCCTCTTATTTCTAAGTTTATTACTTTAATGAATTAATTGCTTAAGCCTACAGCATGACCGAGTTCACGGTCACAGTCGGGGCCCCAAGATCTTGGGAAATCTGTCGCACGGCTTCGTTCTTGGCTTCCCCGACATCCCCTTGAAATCCGTCCTGACCGCCGGGATTGGCAGAGGCTCTTGGAACCTGGACGCCCCTGCAGCTCGCGAGCTGCTCCCTCAGATGACGATTCTCGGTGCTCAACTTATGCACAAGATCTTTGTACTGCTCTAAGACGAGCATTCTCTGTCGATAATGCTCTTTTTTCTTGGCTTGAGTTCGCAACATCTGCTCGAAGGCAGCTTTGGCTCTTGAGGAGGATTCGACGGCATCAGTAATTTTGGCGAATCCGATCACCTTCAGTCCGTGCTCCAATGCTTCGATGTCGTTCATGACAGTTTCGTGATCACCATCCAGAATTTCGGACGGCATTTGCACCCCTTCAAGCATCCGACGGAGCCATTCCTCTTCCGCGCCTCCGGCCCCTAGCCCGGACGCATCCGCGGTCTCGCCGTTTGACTCGCCTTATGAACTTGTCCATTCGCTCGAGGCTGAGGTTACTCTACTCCTACCTGTTCGAATAGAGTATCTGATCATTCAATACCTCAGTCTCTTCTATGATCACTTGAAAGTATGAATGGGCAAACGTTAATATAATTATATTCAATAGAATCACCATCTGAAGCGGCGACCGGCGAGCCAGAAGGAGCTGTACGCTGTCCTGACTCCATTTCACTTCGTTGCTTGATAATTTTGATTGGATGCGGCACCGAAGTTTTAAGTACTCGCCACCGGACTCGCTCATAGACTTGTGATGGATTCCAACCATCAGGTGTTTTCTTCAGATGCGTCAAATGCAAGCGGAAGGTTTTCTCGCAATGCAAGTTTGTAGTCGAGAATGTTTACAAAAACGACCAGTAGAACTAGAATGCGTGTAACACAAAGCCGGTTTCCGAGAAACTATCACGTCGATTTGAATTGTTTTCGGTGATCCCGAGTTGGAGCTAACGCGAGGAATGCACGAATTCACCTTCAAGAATACTGCTACCTTCCATCTCCGATCTACCTTGAGAGTTCTAAGTGCAAATTTTCAGGGAAATCACCGAAATCCCACAAGGAAGATTTTGAGCGTAGCTATGAGCGAGAAAAAATCCGAAATTCCCGCAGATCCACCTCATGTCCGCACCACGCGAATGTTCGACAAATAAATCGTCGTTGAGGTCATACGGATCGAGTGTGCACTGAACAGAGCCACGCCGAGCCGGATTGCGGGCGCCAGCGGGAAGCAGTGGAGGACGGCGAGCCCCGCCGTCCCACGGCCCGATTCAGAAGTGTGAAATAATGGCAAATCGATCTGAAAGTCCACTCTGAAACCGCGGAAGTGATTCCGCAACTTCGCGGCGCGGTATGAGCGGGTTGTCGTCGAACCCTGCACAGGTCACAGGTCCAGCCTTGACCTCGCGTTAGAACAACACTCTGATCGCTAATGTCAAACATAATACGGTATTTTTTTTATTTCCTGCTAATAGGCCCTCTTCACAACCCGTCTGCGAGCCTACATGAATCGCGATGTTCCTGCTGGGTTCAATTTTCATTTTCCAACAAGTGCAAGGAATGAAACATACAGGAACCGGCGCACTTCCAGGATGAACTACATGGATTGACAGTACACTACATGGATACATGGATGAACAGTCATCTTTGAAAGAATTTCGGACGTAGTTTAGACCTTTCGAACTTCCTCGCGTCATGTAGCATCAGTCCCTCCCGAAGAGTCCAATGATAGTTGACGGCGCAGCGCTGGCACACCAGGACCAACAATGACCTTCGTGACTGATCCTGTTTGACGCAGCCAAACTCGAATCGTTCCTTTGCTCTCTCCCATACATCGGACGCAGTTTTTTCAGGATTTGAGACACCAGAGACCATTGACGCATGCGACAGCATCGATGCCGCCAGCAAGACACCGAGAGCAAAGGAACTCTTTTGTGTCAACCCCAGCTTCCGGCGCGTTTCTGAATGACTAATTGTAAGATGTGGTGTTACAAAACAAAGTTGTCACCATTTACTCCGAGTGGGCAAGAGAAAGACTTGAGGGAGTACTTTGGTCTCATGACCTCACCTGAGACTCCCTCATTTTTGACGCGTTTTTCTTTTAAATATTGATCTGGATGTCAGCTTTCCGATAGCGGTGACAGAACTTGCGAGAACCTTGGGCAGAGAATGGTAGCCGTTTTTCTGAGGCTTGAGAACCCCTGATCTGTTGAGGTCTCGGAAAATCGGGAAACTCCATGACTTTGAAAGAGCTTTTTTTAAAAATACTTATCTGGATGTCAGCTTTCCGAAAGCGATGACAAATCTTGCGGGAAATCCCGAGGAAGAGAATGGGAGCCGTTTTTATTAGGCTTGAAAATCCCTGATTGGTCTTCGGAAATCGGGGAAGTTCGTCCGGGAAAACGTCCGCGGTAGAAGTGTAAACTTGCGTTTCCAGGCGTCGCGGTTACAAATCGTGGGAGCTCCATGGTCTGTTTTTGACGAGGAGGTCCGCGCCCGGGCCCAAGGCTTGGATACTCTAAGCAGGCTCTCGACCATTGTGTCGGCGTCGACGGGCACATTCATAACCTGACCGATGATGCCGTGACAGTTCTCATGACGCAAACGACGAATTAACATGAACAGAATCCGTGGTGGAATCAGTCGTTCGGCCTGAGAGTCCGATTGAGGTAAAGTTGTCGGTTTCGGCGGATCTCGACACCCATTGCTTCTGCTCATATTCGGGATCTTGGTAGATTTACACACTTTGAAACATTTGGCTAAAAGTTTGAAGTGAACGATATCCTTCTCGGGTAAATGGTCGATCTAGAAAGCCACGGTCCCCGAATCAATCGCTCTCGAATCCCGTATAAACCACATACGACCACAATGATATCACCGAGAGACTCGTACAAGTCAACGGCGACACAAGATTCAGGGTTACTCCTCATCTCCGGCCGCTTCCACGACGATTCTGGAGAGCTCGTATCCTTTCATTGCCCGTTCTAGGCCTTTCCTGTTGCGATGAACTTGCAACCTCCCATTCGATTTCGCATGGAATTTATTCAAGACACAATGAGTGATTGTTATATCCAGGGAAATTTTCCAACACAGAGCTCGTACCTCTCTCGGGAATCGCCCCGAAACTGACAAACAAGGTCCATGAAGCATAAACTCCATCTATCCGGGAACTATAATAGAAACAGGCAACAGTGAGACCACGGCTTCAGTGGTTTCCAAGTATGCCCGTGCTACGTACCGCATTTCTTCTAATTGCCGTGCCTGCTCTGTTAAACGGGCATACATCTAATAATCGGGCACCTTAAGGGGATCTGAACAATGAACGGACACGCTCTTTTTGCCGGACATACTCCAGTAAGAGGGCATCCTCTATGAGCCGAGTAATTTGTTTTCCCGATGAAGATTCAGACTAAAACCGAAAAGAGTAGAATTTTGTGATTCCATCTGTGACGAATTTCTAGCTGAATGTGACTCGTGACATAATAATAACATGAGTGTGTCCGGAAAGGAGCTCTTCAGAGAATTTCCTCTACTTGGTCTTGAGCAGGCTGGCTCTGGCCCTCATGCCCTCATCGCAGCAATCACCGTTGTGAAACGCAAAATGTTCAGGCGGGAGAGGGAACGAGGACATTTAAATTCCGAGATTTGCGTGGTCTCACTGCGGTGATCACCGCGATGATAATGAAAGGTGAACAGCGTGAATGCGCCTTTAGTTTGCCTGTTCGGCCGATGTTTTTTCCAGAATCGGACTCACTGAGAGCCCGAGAACCTCCATACAGCGTCTTTGGGCGTTCGTAATTGGCAGACCATCGTCTGATGTGGTGACTCCGATGGCTGGGTCATTACGATCGAATGAAGTCGAGCGAACGACATCCACGTCAGCTCCTGTATTCCGGGTAGTCATCCCTGTTCCGCCTCAGAGCATCAACCTGCGTGATTCAGGTTCGTCGCTTGAGGTATGTACGACTGTTTCGCAATGAAAGACGAATATGGACTGAAGGTATTCTGAGACGGAATATTCCCTCGCAACATTCTTCTCGCGTCGCGGACAGAGGTTCGTAAGTCATTGCTCAAAATGGAGACGGGATCTCTGCGTGTTTCGGAGTTTTTGAAAGCAGATCTCCGTAGAATGGCCTGCGGCGGGAGCAGACCGTTCGGTCATTCCCTCGTCCGTTCTCCCGAAAAGCGCATCACCGGAGCCGAGGATCTCGCCGACGAAATTCTCGAAGTCGAACTCAATCTATGAGAAACGGAGTTGACCTCTTTGTTCTTTCCAGATGGAGTCTGCGCACGAGTCCTCCGGCAGGAGCTATCGGTCACTCACGCACTAGGTCATTGTGTCCCATTCATCGTACCTTTCGCCCGAGAAAAAATGCTTGAGTCAAGGTCAGCTTCGATTGCGCTTTATTTATCACACGACAGAAACCTAGAATGAATCCTACATTTACCATAGAAGCCTCCGAAGAGGCCCTCAATAGAATTAGTATACGGGAAGGAATATGGCATCCGGTCACATGAAGAGTTTTCATTTTCAAAGTGGTTCGATCTCATATCCATCCGAAGAGAAAGGAATGTACGGCTGATGCTCTCTCATTTCCCGGTAGCGCTGACGGAGCTTCATGAAGAGATTCCGGAAGAACGCGGTGTCGGCTCGCGGTGGAAGTGGACATTCGAAAACTCTCACTGCTCTGTCTTGATGAATCACCATACCTCTGCAGAAATACTCGGCAGACAGCTTGAGGTACTTCCTGATTCGGTAGATCTTCAAGAGAAACACGAGTTTCAGTAGTTGCGTCAATTCTACGGGTAATATGCGCTCGAAGTGGAGGGTTCGAAGAGCGTCCACCGTGGATTCCAAGGCTCTCACCTCGGTGTATGCTCCGCCTGGGGAAACGCGCATCAGATATGGAGACAGTCGCCAGAAATTCTCATCAAACTGTACGAAACGCTGACTGGACGTTCGTAACGCATATTTGGGCGGATCGACGTCCAGGATGAAATCGAGCGAGATTTGTTCAAGAGTTTTCACGTCCATCTCTGATGCTTGTTGAACTTCTTCCGAGTCGAAACGATTCTCGACAACCATAGCCAAGAACTCTGATTTGACCATTCCAGCGTTGTCAAATTAGAGCGAAGGACGAACAAAGTAGTTGAGTCAAGGTGGTTCTTCTTTTGTTCTCGAACAAGAGAGTGCCTGCCTCAGGTGTTCTTTTGCTTTTATTACGTCGAATGAGAAGGGGTACGGATGCCGAAGTGGAGAGAAGCCTGGTGGTTCGAACGAACCGCAAAATTGCACAGAAAGTGATCACGTAGGCGTCGATATTCGCGAGGTTCCAGCTTCAAGAGATCGAAAGATGGGGTTTCTTCGCTTCCGGGGTTCGGTCGTATTCGTTAAGCCCGATTCTAGAACTAGAGGCGAGAAGAACCTGGACTCCTAAGTTAGAAGATTCCTCATCGTATTATCGAACTAGGTCCAGTTCCGAATGGGAGGCAGCTTCTTCTAAATGCGGTGTTGATTCTTAGGTGATTCCTCCCGACGATGTAAGGGGCGATTCCGAGGGTCTGACGGTCTCGTAATTCTCTCTTTGTTACGAAATATTCAAACGTCAATCAAATTCACACAATCCCCTCGCTCGACACACTCTCGCGACAGCCGAAATCAGAACTCTTCCGTCGACTTCGAGAGACTCCGGAGCTGCTCCATGTGAATGAACGCCGTACACGCCGGCGCCGGCGAACAAACCATAACGGGGTGTGCGACGCGACCCTCACTTTTGATTCATCTGATCTCATTGGAATCCATCCTGAATAGTTCATCGTTGAAAGTCATCACGAGTTATCGGAAAATCAGGAAAGCTCGATCAACTCGAGTTCAAAGTCTTGACGATTGGATGATCATGGTAAAGAGGCAAAATGAAACCTAAAATCGATTCCAAGAATGCATTCCAATTCGAGTACGTACTCCGGTCTGATACGATGTCGATTCCAATACCTAGGGGTCTGAAATCTCTCCGGGACTGCGCCAGTTCTCGACTAGGATCGATTCTTGGAATTCTGTACACCCTCGTTGCGAACGTTGTTTCATCTATGTACGCGTATGAAAGTACAGGTGGCAATCCATGCCCGAAGTACCAGATCACTCGGTGAAATTCCGGGAGAGTAACGGCATCAGAATCACCGCACTGGCCCACTATATCACGATTTTCACGCATTTCGAACTAATCGTCAAAAATTACTACGCGGCGCGGATTCGGATCGCTCATACTGCCGACGCAAGTCGATCCTGTGAACATTTCGGAGATAATTTTTCCAGTTGCGTTTTGATTTGGTTTGCTGGCTGAGTTCGTCCTCATCCGTGGGTGAACGGGAATAACACGAAAGACCATGCATCAAATACGGAGTGGGGATTCCGTTGAGTAGCATTTTAATGAAGTCAAATTTAAAAAACATGAAGCTATAGCCACCAAAATTCACCCTAGCTACGCAGCTGTCTGACGGTCGAGAGTGTGGTACCACGAGTCAACATGGCATGTGATGTGGTGTACGAGTAGTGTGCTACCACATCTACATTCACAACCACAAGCGAATCTGCACGTTGAGTGCACAACGCTTAGATAGCTGGGTTATCTCGTCGGTCCCTTGACAACATTGGGACAACCATCGAATAACGAGCCGCCTTCCTCCTCTCTCGAGACGGAAGAGCTCTTCCACTGTCAGTGTCTCTTGATCGTGGACTTCCGACGAACGGTTCTGGGAACGCTGTCTTCCAGAGTTTCGGAGGGGGAACTTATCGAGTTCTGTATGTCTTCAGTCTGTGGGAATCGCTCCCCATTATAAATCAAGTTGACGCCAATCGGAGTAACTAATCAACGCGGGAACCTCGGGAGCACCTTCTAGAAACTGAGACAGCCTCTGGACGAATTGGAGCGAATAATTTCTGAGATACCAAATCTCTTCATCGTCACTTCAACAGGGATACTAGATGAGATTATATCGTGGAAATATCATCTGAAGTTCGCTGGATGTCTTTTGTGCCTTCAAGGACCTCTCCGAAAAGCGCATTCGACGCTGATTCTTGACTCTCTCAAATTCTTTATTCCTCAACAATCAAATAATCAAGTCGAATCCATGGAATCACAAGAACAGTCTCGCGAACAACACGGAATATTCGATGACGAAGCTTCCACACGCCAGGGAGATTCCTGCGAAGAAAATGAAAATTGAGCCCATGATGTTGTTGACCGAGATCGGATCAGCTTTTTCCTCGTTCAACGGTGTGTCGTAAACTCTGATCCAAGACGGGATCTGAGGAAGTTCATGCTCCCGATAGAAGCGCTGTGGAGATTCCACCATCCATCTCGTCCTGAAATGTAGCCAAACCGTCAAATGAAGTTAGTTACTTGTGAGCCTCGAGACACAGAAGAGCGATACGATGTCCAAGGAATCATGGGCGAACTAACTTTCTGTTGAATTCGTGAATGAAGTCCCCATTCACGGTGTTTCTGTTGAAATACCACGTTGTGTAAACGCTGAGGACGTAGTCTCTCCCACAATAGAAGAATCCTGGATTTGTCTTCGAAACCTCAACCCATGAATGATAGTAAATATATTTAAAAAAATCGCATGTGGCAAGCGTGAAGGCTGTCCCATTCAAAATTCCGTCCAAGCTCTCTATAGAGGTCATGCCACGGACGTCGACGAGACCTCGTTCTTCGAATATCTGATTCAGCTTGTGGTAATCTTCGCTCGCTTCTGCTTGGATCTGAAAGTTGAATTCACTCGGACGTTGGGAGCATGACTTCACTGACAGCGAATGACTCCCCAATTCCAGGAGCTAAGGAAGTAAGTTTGCGAGTAGCGGCCATTCCTCGTTGAGAAGTACGCGAACTCACCTTGATCAAGTCCGTTAAATAGGTCCTTGCGGGCACAATGGGTTTCAAATTCTTTTCCTTGACGAGGTCCTTCAAGTAGGATATCCGTTTTGTCGGCGGGGTTACCATCATTGAAGCTTTCACGAATGAAGAATAGAGGATCGTCAGAAACAACGCCACGAGAATGTACGACATGACCACCAAACGACTGGAGATGACTCTGTTGTTGTATTGAGCGCCTGAGGGTAGTGCAAAGTATCGCGAGTTTATGCAAGAGCAATCGATCAAGACTCCAAGTAAGCAATAAGGCAACGAAATATGAGAGCAAAAATCAAAAGAAGCAGATTCAACTTTGATTCAGGATGGTTTGATAGCCAGCGATGATCAGAACTCCAATATCCAATTTCTCTTCCGGATGTTCGTGAAAAGTTGCGACTCTCTGTAAGCGAGTGGCCAGCACCACGAGACCAGCCACCGTCCACGGCAGGAGGATAAGGAGGATGTACATTCCCACGTCTAGAACCTTGAGAACTGACGCCGAGTCAACACCGTATGCCCGTCGCATGCCTGGAGATAATCGTGGATCTGGTTTACGAGCATTTTTCTGCATTCAAAGTGTTCCAGTGGTCTCAAGCCTTGGAGTAGACCCTTGGGGCGATTTTCGAAATACCTGTCACAATCTTGAAGCGCTCGAACGATATCGGCGTCCCGGGCTCGAAGTGTCGAGCGTAGGTGTTGAGGAGACTGTGCGGACCCATGGCAACGTCGCTATCCTGTAGAAAAGCTCGCGATAAGAGTCTCCGAACTTTTTGTCGTTTCATCCATGCTCCCGCTAAAGGGTGACTCATTTCGCGGAAAAAAGAGGAGAAGAGATGCCGTGGCTAGATGAGATGCTGAGCTCACATTTGTTTTTAGCGGTTCAAACATCCCGGAACAACTGGTTTCGTCGCAATCGCCCCAAGAAAGTTCGGGAGGTAAACTGGCACGGTACGTCGTATTCATCAGCGAGCAAACCTGCAACTTCTGATCATAGTGGAAAGGCGCTTGGTATCATGCTCAATAAATACGGCTTCTGCAGATCGTTCTTCTCACCGCATCGAAGACGCCGCCGTGCATTCCTCTGAGTTGACCTTGATCGTTCGAACTGATCACGAACATGAACTGGAAGAGAGCCATTCGGAAAAGCAAACTAGTGGAAAACTTCTTGAACCGACAAATGCAGTATCCTTGAACAGAAAACTTGCGATTCCTCCACATGGATTACTCACGGGAATGAAGGAAACTCTCAAGTGGGGCATTTTCAGTGATTTTTTCGAGAAACTAAGTCACGACTCGGTGCGTAACGACGAGGAATGAAGGGAATCGAGTTCTCAACGGCAAGCGTAATTGTTGTCTCTCGATCGTTGCTGCGGAACGTCAGCTTTGATTGATGGTTGAAACAGAGCGCAGAAGTGCACGAGACGACCGATCAATGGGATTGAATGGCGGTTCCCGAAGTAGGTATGTTTGCTCGAGGCCCGCTATGGAAATGTTCGACAGGAGCTCGCTGTTTCCGTGTTACTGAGAGCGGAGCCGCACCGATTCTTCAATGTAACGTCTCTTTCTATTCATCGGCAAGCGCTGAACTCACGCCAACCAAAACGACTGGAGTCGTCGTCGGCCGAATCCGAAGCCTCGGAATGTGATTGAATTGCAGAATTGAAGAGGCGAGATCCAAAACGGCACAACTCCAAAATTTTCAATTTCGTGATTTTCGGAGATCATTGTAGAGCTCGACAGCCCGCACTTTTGGCTATGGAGATGGACTCCGAAATCGGCTTCCCTCCGACTTTTATCTGATCTAACTCTCTCAAAAATGAGTCCAGGTGAAGAAATCATCATGCGTCATCAGCGGCTCCTTTCCTGCTATCCAACAAAAAAAAAGTTTTCCAAAATCGCTCCGATCATAACAGAGTTATGGCCTCCGCAAGCTTGGTCGAAATAGTCTGTTCTTGCTTGAAACAGCCCAAATTCGAGAATTCGAGATCCAAAACGTCACAACTCCATCCTGTCAATGAGTGTTTTGCCTAGTGCCAGGTCGAATCCGTTCCTTTTTTTTCCTGAAATCGAGATAGCTCAACGAGTCTAATCTACACCTGGAATACTGGCGGTTTCCCATGGACACATTTTTTTCCCACAGTTTTTCGCGGTTTTTTCGAAAAAGTGAAGATGGGCCGTTTTGGATCTCGGCTCTTCAATTGTCGTCACTCTCTGGAACTTCTTCCGAATAAAAATGCGATCCAGCGAGTGCTTAAGGTCTTGAATTTTATTCTTTCAGTTTGAATTAATGAAGATCTGGCATGATCTAGAGTCGTAACGTATTCGCTGCGAAGCGTATTCGTAGCGTAAATCCTCTAGATTCTAGAGCAGTGGTTCCCAACCTTCCCCAAGGGGGCCCAGAACCAATTTTCGGGGGGCCCGAGGCCTAGCGAGTCTTTGGCAAAGTTAGGGGCCAAGAAGAATTGCTCATCGCTACCGATCGGTCGACTTCGGATCGATGTAAAATGATTCACACAGAATCTATAAGTTCTTGATTCTGAAATCGAAAGGAAATGCAAAGCGATTCCCCCAGGATCACACATGCTTGCGAATTTGAAACTTTGATTTTCTTCATTGCCTCTCGACTGTTGATCGGCTGGAGATGGAGACTCACAAGGACATCTGTTGACTTTAAGAACATTTGTGATTGAAAACCGAAAACGTGATTCGATATTCGAATGATAAGTTGATTCCAGGGTGTTCTGGAGGGAATACAGCAGGGGGCCCGAGTCTAGCCGCCACCATGACAGGGGAGCCCAGTAGCCGAAAAGGTCGGGAACCACTGTTCTAGAGGATTTCGGAGGTTTTGTGCATGCATGCTAATTCCTGTGAGTCTGGAGGTGTCGACAACTAGAGAACTCGAAAATTCTCCTTCAAGTCTTAAAGCCGACCATCTTCGAATACGTGGTATATCTCCGCTGGGGTTCCGAATCTTGTTCTCAAATAATAATATAAGTATTCCAGACAGAAAAATATACAAGAAACACCGATTCCAACCAAGTAGATAAACAGCGAGCCAGCAGTTTCTTGAAGTGTGATCGGATCGTCGTTGTCTTCGTTTATCGGATTGTCAAACACTCTGGACCACGGTGGGATTTGCGGCATTGTATACTCTCGAACGTATCGTGATGGCGATTCGATCAACCAATTTGTTCTGCAAGATGTCAATTTGTTTCGATCATTAGTACAAAGTCGATCGCCGGAAATGGAGAACAAGAATTCCGAATGCTCGCTTACCTCTTGTTGAAGTCGCGTACGAAATTCTTCGGAAGGGTGTAGCGGTTGAAGTACCACGTCGCATGAACGACGAGAACAAAATCTTTCGCGCAGTAATAGAACGCCTTCCGAGTATCTTCGTTTGCTTGCCATCCAAAGTAGAAGAAATACTTGAAGAGCTCACAATCCAATATGGTGAAAGAGGTTCCGTTGAAGATTCCTCTGGTCGCAGACGGTGACATGACTTCCTGCGGCGTTGCGGGCAACCCGAATCGATCGAATATGTTCGCGAGTGCTCGATAATCGGGATTGGCGTTTCCTTGGATCTGAATCGAACTTCCGACTGACAGCATTGTTTGGTAGAAAGCAACAGAACGAAGTCTGTCCGAAAGTGAAATAGAGTTTCGCTTCGATTTCGGATTACCATAGAGAACACGAAATTCTTACCCTGATCATATTTGTAAGGTATGAGTTCGCGGTAATAACTGGTCTGATTTTTGTCTCTCTGATGAGCTCCTTCAAGTAAGAGATACGTTTCGTGGGTGGCTTCATCACCATCGAGGCTTTGATGAACGATGAGAAGAGATTGTTCACGAAGAAAGCGACGAATATGAAGAGTATAACAATCGCCCGGCTCACGACGCTTTTGCTGCTGAATTCGCCGCCTGCGTGAATCGAATTTCACAATGAACGCATCATGANTCTTACCCTGATCATATTTGTAAGGTATGAGTTCGCGGTAATAACTGGTCTGATTTTTGTCTCTCTGATGAGCTCCTTCAAGTAAGAGATACGTTTCGTGGGTGGCTTCATCACCATCGAGGCTTTGATGAACGATGAGAAGAGATTGTTCACGAAGAAAGCGACGAATATGAAGAGTATAACAATCGCCCGGCTCACGACGCTTTTGCTGCTGAATTCGCCGCCTGCGTGAATCGAATTTCACAATGAACGCATCATGAAATCCGTAGGGAATGTGCTTCGCAGACCTCGACTGGAGATTCTCCCTTGAAGGCGAGAAACTGGGAAATGATGACGAACCTTGATTTAGGATCGTTTGATAGCCGGAAACTACGAGAACTCCGAAGTCTTGCTCCTCTGGCTCTGTGAGTTTGTTTTGAAGCCAAACCACGAAGAAAATTGAAATTGCGACCAACCAGGGCAGACTTATCATCATCACGTACATGCCGATATCCAAAATCCACAGCAGCGATGTGGAATCCGTTCCGAATGCGGTCATCATGCCTAGTATCAAATGAGATGTTTGGAAGCTCTCGTTTGGGGAGTCCTCTCCTCTTACCCGGTTTTCGCTGTCTCACCTCTAACCCGGGGAGGCGAGGTAAACCGATTCTTACGAACAGGTAGCAAGGCAAATGATTGGAAAACTTCCGAATGCTCCGAGACAGTCTGCCAACAAATTCGATCCAGGAAGAAGAATTTGGAGAAACCACTCACCAGTTATGATCGTGTATTGCTCATAGGTGATAGGGGAGCCGGGGTCGAAATGCTGGCCGTAAGTATTGAGGTAGCTGTGGGGTCCGAAAGCTACATCGCTTTCCTGACGAAAAACAGCACTAACATGAATAATTTCGGCCTCGATCGCGAGAGGTCACGCCTAACTGTACGAAATTTCAGAGCACCAATTCGCCCAAATTGCATAAATAACCCAGAGGTATCGCGATTCCGGATCGATGGGAAGACACAGTCAGGACTCGATGCACGAAACACGGTCCAGGCATCGAAGAATGTTTCTTATTGCGAGCGGTCTACTGAATTCGAAGGTGGTAACATGGAGGTTTATGAATCAAAAGCACAAAAAAGTTGACTATACCGAAATGTCTTCTGAACCATTTGTTTACGAAATCGAACCCCAACTGTAGTTCCAATTTGGAATCACGTTGAGAGGAGAATGAACTTATCCTCTTCCTACTGAGACTCGACGCTCCAACCAAAACAACTCAGAACGCGTGAAGAAGCCATACATTTGCCATAACAGGAGCGAACATCCCAGAGCACGCAGTTTCGTTGCAGTCGCCCCAGGATAAGTCTTCAGGCAGCTTCGCGAAAGACGTGGCGTTCATGAGTTTACAAACCTGAAAACAAATCCAAATTGTAAGTCGGAGTCCAAACATCAGAACCATGATCGAGACGAAGGGACGTCCCCTATCGCTGAAGGTCTGTTTGTCTCGGTTTCACTGTGACGCCTTGAATTAATATAGAAGAGCTGCTCACATCTTGGAACAGTCCGCCGTGGTATCCTCCGACCTGACCCTTCTCGTCAAGGGTCATCCTATGGAGCCACTGGAAAGAGAGTTTTCTAAATATCTCTTTTTCCATAGGAAAGCACGATTTCTACTCCCAGCACGCCGTGGAACTCTCAGGAAGCCTTCCTAGATGACGCTTTCTCGAGCGAGAAACCGGACTTACGGGTATTATGGTGATTCGAAGATGCACCATGATCGCGGCGTAAGGACCGAAGCTGTTAGTTGGACAGCGGGTGATTCTTCAATGAAACTGAGCAGATCAGCCCCGCGGGACAAATGCATCGTGTATTATGGACAAGTGAGCTTCAGATATGCAGACTCTGATGAATTGACACCGACCCGAAGCGAGTTTCGAACGCTCAGAATCAAGAGCACGCCTTGTAGAGTCAATTGATAAATATTTCAGTAGAGTCGCGAATTCATGAAGCAGGGTATCCTTGCGCAGAGCGAATTGAACGAAACGACCTCGAGTGAACGCAGGTCCTGAACTGCCTCGAACCGTTTAGAAGTGTACCTTTGGAATATCCAGAGCGTGGGTTTGCGCCTCGAAGACCAGATTGCCCGATGATACCAAAACGATCCGATGCATCTGATATTATTGAATGCTCACGGAGCAGCCTTCCAGCACGGGAATCTTTGAGAAAAACCTATAATACCTGAAAAACCTGAAATAATCTCGCGAGAAAAGCCAGCATCCGTGAGATTCCTGTAAGCGCGACAGACAGTGGCGTATCTAGGCAAAATGCCGCCATCTCGGAAGAGCCGCCCGGGGCGGACCGCCCCCTCCTAAATACGCCACTGGCGACAGAAACCTTTATGCACCCTCGATGCGAGTCGCGACTCCTGGCGAGGAGCAAGGATTCGGGACAGTCTCACGCTGTGGTCCCTCCAACTAAAACTCCGCACTGATTTCTCTGGCGGAATCATGACTCGGACAGATTCATTTGGAATACCCAATATGTCGATCTAGGTTTTGTTTGTGTTTCTCTTCGACTATTTTGCGAACCAAAGGTGGAAGAACAACGAAGCCAAGATTTGAGAGTAGCGCTGAAAATTTGATATTATTTCGCAATGCAGAAGGTCCGTACCAATATTTAAGTGTCTGCGGTGGCAGGCGGAGTCGTTCCATTCCCACGCGCTCCAACTCAAACTCAAATGATTCGTCTATCTTATCAAATTCCATGAAAGCGTTGTTGCAATTTCGAGTGTGTCATGGAAACTCGGCGAAGTGAAAAGGTTCCTTTGCAGGGACTGACCACCGCGGTCACCATAGTCCAATTAAACAAGCGCCAGTTCTTATTGCCGACAGCCGTATTGCGAAAGCATTGTCCCGAATTGCGTGAGAGTCTCCCCGAAACCGATGAGACGATGACGCACCTGATCCTGAACGGGATCTCTGAAGCGGCCTTCGAAGTTTTTTCAGACTACTTCCGAACTGGTAAAGTGCCGCTCCAATCTTGAATGTTAACCTCTGATAGTGACAGAAAGCGTGAAATACATGACTCAAAGTTTGTAACTTATTTTTCGAAGGTCGCGAGCCTGACCTCAACATCCAGAATGTCGTCGATGTCTACTGCGCGGCGAACGATCTCGGAATAGTTCCATTGAAGACCAATTGTTGGGAAGTGAGTAGCTTTCGAAAGATACGCTCTCTGACTTTCTCGTCGATCTAAGTGAAAGCGCTTTCTGATACAAAATCTGAATGAGAGGTGAATTTTGGTGGGATAGCGAGTGTTCGGGAACCTGCAACGGGAGGATCAGGCGCTGATTCTCTTCGTCGAGTTCGGACGAACTTCGGTCTCGCCGGAGAATGTTCACAAGTTAATGACTGTGATCACGATGAATTTCCGGAAAATCGTCAACAGCGATTCCTTCCTCCAACTGACAGCACGTCAGGTGACGCAGCTGTTAACGTATCGACCCATTCGAGAAGAGCACGGTATCGATGCACTTTTCAAAGCCGGCATGAGGTGAGGGTTTGTTGTTCCAATAGCAGGATACACTTTCGTTTGATTCGAATCGAATGAGAAATCCGCATTTTCCAGATGGCTCCACGCAGATTGCCGAGGGAGGTTTGCGTACGCGGACCTCTTGATCAAATCTCTGGGAGACCTCTCAGAAGTGTCGATCATCCATGATCTTCCAATCTGCCCCACCATAGCGCGAGCCACTGAATTGAACACCTTCAATTTGACGCCCGTCGAGTTCAAATCTCCCTTCCTGAAATTACCCGCTGTCCCCAATCTCGGTGAGCATTTTGATAAAAAAAAGAGAAAACGTTCTGGAAACAATTCCGACGGGGTGTGACGCTCAACACGAGTTTCTTTCGAAGGTGGTGGATCGGTTCAGGCGAGCGGAAATGACTCGTCGACTCCTCCATCGCTCGAGTCTCCGCGAAATTCTCCAAAGAAGCGTTCGGGGAAGACGAAAAAGAAATCCAAAAAAGGAGGCGCGGTTCTGAAGCCCGTTTTCAGCAGAATCACGGTTAGAAAAATGAAATATGATAAAATCATGGCTTCGGAAGACACCGAGAGCTCCAAACCAAAGGCGTTGGGTTGCATGGCGTTTTTCCCAAAATACGCTCCGACTAAAGCTCAGTATGTCCAAACGAGTATGACGTCGCGAAGCGAGAGGAATCTTCCGGCCGACAGAACCGACACGAGTTCGCTCTTGAGGAAAAATTCCAAAACAAAATCAGCGAAAGGCTCGCACAAGAATAATTTGCGTCCGGGCTCGAAGAAAGGGAGCAAATCGAGCAAGAAGCGAAGTAAGTCGAGCAAGAAGAAGAAACGGAGCTCTAAATCCCGACGAAATTATCGCTTGAAATCCCCGTCGTCCGGATCGACGCGAGCAGAACGAGAGCCCGCGAAAAAGAAGTCTCAGGGCAAATCTGCTCCAGCCAAGAAACAGCAGCCCGGGGCTAAAGAACCGGAACCCAAAGTCATATCAGGCGCTCCTCATCCGAGAAAGGCGAAAAAATTTCCTCCGCCGCAATCTGAAACCACTTCCAGTCCACCTGAAGATGACAGATCACCAATCTTATTGCTAAGTTCTCGTCCGGCCAAAAAGTGTCCCACACCGAAATCGCCAACGTCTTATGTGAAAACGGCGGATGAGTTCATGAGACTCGCTCACAACGATCCGGACGAAGGCAGCAGCAAGCCCTCAGAAGGGCCTGGATCGGATCCGAAAGCAGCAGCTCCTCCTGAGCCCGACGAGTCTGGAGCGGGGAAAAATCCGCCGAAGTCAGACACAGTTTTCCGGAGCGCTGCGAAATCGGAAACCGGATCGATTGTATCGAGTAAGCCGAGTGCTCCGAACAGTCCTCCAGGTCAAGGCGAACCCAATGCTCCCGGAAAACAAGGCGCACCGAAGTCAGCGAGCATGTCTGAGAGTAATTTTGAAACGAAAAACCCTCCGGTGTCTCCTGCAGAGGAAAAAACGGGACCGACCACCCTGACCGATGCGAATGCGAAGAACGCCGCCGGCGGCCGAGTCGGATGCTTCCAAAGAGCTTCAACCATAAACGCGATCCCCATTGATACCGGCTCCTCGACCTTGATCGTAAGATCCTCTGAGTCCGCTGTTCGGGATGGAAAACCTGACTCCACACCTCGATAGAGAAATAAAAAAATACATGACATCACTAATTGAGCCGGAACCGAGCAGACTAAACGTGAACCTGAGAGAACTTTTGATCAGAATCCGAAGAAAATGAGTTTCGATCGGTCAAAATTCTCTACATAATGAGAGATTTCTTGAAACACATTGGGAGTCTCTAAAATCGAAAATAATTTATGTACCAAGTCGCAGAACGGGAATCAACGTGGCGTTATTGATTTACATGAAGCCAGATTGTTCTCTGGAATTCCGGAAAATTGAGTGGCATGCCTTCTGTCGAATACACGGAACGGAAATGGAGAATCCATTGATTTTTTTTATTATTGCCTTCACATCAAGTACGGCTTTGATGCAAAATTGTTATTGGAATCGACAACGAAGATGGTCGAAACGTGCTCGAGGGCTATTTACATCCATGGTGGGATTGGCGAATCCACAGAAATCCCCAACAGAATGAACTTCGATTTTGATCGCTTGCTTGCATGTGCGTATAGGCCACATGATAGTCTTCTTCGTTTGAAACGGTCAATTCGAGATACGACGAATAGAAATCCGCCTTCTCTATACACATGGGTTCGGATACGGGTGAGCGCCCGTGTCCTTTAACATTGAAACCTCGAAACTCGGAGTCGAAAACCCTCAGGAGTCGATCACTCCTGCAGGGCACTCGCTCGTAACAAAAAGCTCTTCGCTCACAATACACATCAGTCGTTCCGAAGGTGATTCGCTGAGCAACATAGCGGCTGAATATAACACAACACTGAACGTGTACCTCGGTACTTGGAAATCATTCGTGATTTTGATTGTGAAACGAACAGCTGACACTTTTCACCAGACTCTTGTTGGCCATCAGCGTGAAACATGCCGATTGGACCCTTAGTCCACAACGCGGCTTTCAGGCCGCTCCATACTTTGGGGAAGCGAAATTGTACGGAGCCGCATCATGGGCGAGATAGGAACGTTTTGAGTTGTTTGTTCGGTCATCGTTCTTCGAATGAAGATCCAGAGTATCGGTCGACGTCTCGGGATTCTTGCTCGAACAGCGACAGTTTTCTGATTCCGTTTCGACACCCAGGTTGCGATGCCGATTTTTGTGCATGAGATTCACAATAGAACCGGTGCAATGGGTGACACCCGCTCCCGCGCGTTTCTTGCAGATCGGATGAGCAAACGACCATCTGAAAGTACGAGAAAGCTTTTGCCTTGAACTCGGCGACAAATGTCGGAATGACGGAAGATGCAGCTCCCTGGAGGAAATTTACTCACGTGTTCGATATCGGGTCGTAGACTTCGACCGATTCGAGATACTTGGTACCGTCGTGACCTCCAACTGAGTAAATACGATTGCCCAAGGCCGCACCACCGACTCCGCCACGAGCGACGGACATCGGAGCAACTTGCGTCCATTCGTCCCTCTTCAAGTCGTACACTTCGGCAGATCTCAACGGTATATGACTGTCGAAGCCTCCTATTCGAGTTGATGATGAACGCTTTAGATTTTCGTGTTTCGAGGAACGTTTTGTTTTCAAGTTAACTGGATGATCACTCAACGCACTTACCGAAAACGTAGATGTACTTGTCGATGAGTCCGACTACGGCCGCCGCACCGGCTCTCCTGTATTTCATTGAAGCTATATGAGTCCATCGATCGAGGTGAGGATCGTACTTTTCGCAAGCCGACAGCGAAGTTTGACCCACATTGCCACCGAACGCGTAAATGATGCCCTGTAATGAATCAAACGAGTCGACGTATACTCTTGCAGCAACCTTTCTGATGACTCCGCTTTGGCAACAATCAATCGTGCGATTCAGGGCTGCTTCGGATTCTGTCATTTTGGGAGATTCATTGTCTTTGTCTAACTCACCTGTACTGCAACAACAGCAACACCGCCTCTGGGGGTAAGCATGGGCGCAACAGACGTCCACGCATCGTTCATGATATCGTATCGCTCCACAGTGTTGAAAAAATTGATATCGTCCAAACCACCTTTTTCGGAAGAAAGGTATCGACATTTTGACTAACATATTCGATGAAACTCCAGAATAGTTCTCTTTTTCTCGACAGCAAGTCAGAAACTCACCAACAGCGTAAATAGGACCCGTTTCGAGGTTAACGGCGCAAACTCCTAGACCTCTCCTAGGAGTTCTCATCGGTGATATTGATTTCCACTGGTTCGAGTTGGGGTTGAAGACCTCACACGAACACAAATGGCGGCTGTCTTCATCACAGCCTCCAACCGCATAAACTTTCCCTGGGTTTCGGATAATTAGTCAAGACAAGTGGGAAAGGAGATTCATTACCTCACTGTTAGACTTTCTCAATGAGAGGAGCTCATGGGGGATCGAGGATTACCTGCGACGCTGCACGAAGCGACATGTCTCCTCTTGACGCGCATGTCCACTCCCTTCAACCAAACGTTATCCAGAACTGAATAGAATTCGGTCGACGCACAAGGATCGCCCGATGTGTCGCGGCCTCCGATGCAGAAGAGAATGCCTGCGTAGCTTTTCCGAGGCTCAAATCGGTCGGATGTGATCGGTGCCTCGCCAGAAAGCAAGGAGGCTCTCCAGAGCTGATAATCCTTTGCTTCGTCGATCAGGTTCCTGAAATCCCCGAATCAAGTGACTCAGGACGAACTGGGAACGCCACGATGTGGGGATCGACTCGTACTCAACGAAATCATCAGGTGCTCACCTGCAGTCTATGTTGTCCGAGAAATCGTACATGACCGTGTTCCGAAGATAACACGGGGGTAGTAGAGGCAAGCGAACCTTTGCCAGAATTCTCGATACTAGACTCTTGTCGGTCATCCGATTCCCGCAACTCAACCAGTTGAGAGCGCATTCGTATACCTTCGTCGATGAACATTCAAATTATTCGAATATACCGAGGAAGCAGCATTCTGATTCGATCGGATGAGTGAGATGTGTCACCTGAATTTCATTATCAACGCAGAGACTCGATGACTCCAGCAGTCGTTCCAGCGCCGAGGCATCCAAAGCAAGGAACTCTTCGCCTCCGTAACAAGTAATATCTGTCCAGTTCCGAAGAATGAATTTGTAAGCAGCCTCCGCCAAGCCGTTTAGACCATGAGCCGCTGCGAAATGCCAGATCCCTGCGAAAGAAGAATATCCTCTGTTTTCTCACGGAGCTGCATGTTCAGATCACCTTCTTTATCGTTGTGGAACGATCTGTGAGCCCAAACTGGAGAGAGGCAAAAATCTGCGTCGCAAAACCCAGCTGCAGGGCATTGTTTGTTCTCTACTGCGTTGCTCATCGTCGCAACATCGTAGAGCCGTCTCGCCGCTTCCGCAGCAAGTAATCAACTCAGTCTCGCTGTGAGCAGATCTTCTGCGATAATGAGACTCTCGCCTTTCTCTCAGATCATCTTCTCCGATTTGTCTGGCTAGCTATTCTCGATTCATCTTTCGCGAAACAGTGAGTAGATAGAACAGGAAGCTCGTCATTATAATTTTCTGAGCGGAAGCCGAACCCGTCAGTGTTCGCTGTTTGGTTGTGCAAGGCAGCGCAGAGCTCCCGAGCTCAAATATGTATTCGAAGCTCAAAAATCAACGCTCCCGGAGATTCTGGGGGCGAAGGACTCCCGAGGGAGTTCGTCCCGCAAATCATCACAGCGTATAATTCGATAAGCCTGCAGAATCGATTCGTGGTATCGATGGCGGAAATTCCGACATCGCTCCCTCGAGAGATTAAGACTCAAGACCGAAATTCCTCGCCGCGCAGTTTTCGTGGACAGGAATAACTTGTTTCTTCACCCAGGCGCTACATCACTCCGAATTCAAGAGCTTTGAATGAAGTACGAATTCACCTCTTCCGAAACCCACGTCCAAGATCCTCGAGCAAACTCAATATCACGCCATCGCATAAAACGTAATCATTGTAAGCTCGAGTCTAAACGGTGTCAGGTCACGACATCGGCGAGCTCGCGAAACTCGGCAAAAGCAACACACTCATTCCGTCCTCCTAGACCTCAGCATTACCACTTTCTACCGATCGACCCTCCGTTGCTCCGTTCGAATACATTCTTTGGATCACAGTTTTAAGGACATTCCAGAAAGTGCTTGAAAACCGGACCTCGTCCCTCAGATATTGTTAGGTGGTCACGGAAACCTCGGAGTGCGAACTCTTCGATTCAGATTCGTCTTCTTCGATTTTTTCTCGCGTGTGCGATAAACGCGGTCGGGAGGGAAACGATTCGCACACCTCGTGTATCGCAACCTCTGGGTTCGGAGCAACGAAGTGTCTGAGGGATCAGTGAGGACTTACCCAAACAGTTATGATGCGCCATAATCTTGTCCTTCATGTATTGACAGCACGCGAACTCCAAATTGTCGATCTGAAGAACCGATGCTGCGTGCAAGAGTGCTTGAATGTTCTGAGGGCATAATGTGATTTGCGAGGAGTATGCGAAGTCGACGATCTGTTGGAGCGCTTCTGAGTTGATGTCGTGAATTTCCACCACCTGCAAAACCTACACGGTGTCAGTGCCCTCATATCGCCTCTCACGGAAACCGAAGAATCTCAACTTTACTCACCGTTTGAGAGCGTTCTTTCAGATCAGAAGTGAACATTGCGCGAAAGTACTGCGACACACACGCTAGTATCAGTCTGTGACAGTGAATCTGCTTGGATCCGGTTTGAAGAGCCACATCACAAAGGACACGATCTGTGTACATGCTAAGAGAGAAAACCCCGTTGGACGAACACTGTTTTTAATAAAATTCGAGAAAAAACAGGAATTTCCAAAGTTTTTCATCAACTGCCGGCGGACCGAATATTTTACTCGGGAACAGCGGTTGCTACTGATTTCGGAGAGATAATTGAGGCGCAATCCCCACCAGAGACGCGGAATCTGTTTCCATCAATGGGAACGGGAACCATTATCTGCATCTGTTCGTGCAGCATTCCAACAGCGAAAGGGAAGATAATAAATTCGGCATACCAACAAGTTGTAGTAAATCGACGTGTTGCTCAAATCGAGAGATTCGTTGCACGAACGAGACTCCGGAGTCTTCGAAACGCCAGGCTCTGGCTTTTCCCCCGACGCTGGACTCTTCGACAACTCACCTGTGTAGTGCTTTGAATGCGCGATTCGGCTGCTCTGGGACCATGAAAGTGACAGTCTCGACTTCACGATTCGAGAATTCGTCCGACTCGGTCAGCGCCGATGGAGGGGTCTCCATGGCACCGGTCTCCGCTTGGGGACGGCTCTCCGAGGAAGAGACGTCCTGATAACACAGAAGTTCGCTCACAGCGAAGTTCCCATTGGTTTTCGCCGTTTTGCCGAATTCTTCGTTCCAACCAGTCCAGGAGAACGGTGGTTTCGGTATCGGAGGATGTTGCTACCCTCCCTCACTGAGGTGAGGCGTGAGAAGGAGACGAGAGAGTTCTGGAGAGGGTCGTAGGCTCGAGGAGAGGGCCCAGGGAGCAGAAGGGGCGCAATTCGCTTCGAGGTTGACCACCCATATTGACGAGTTTTCTCCAATTCAGATAAGAGCACAACTTCCTTGAAGGTGTTCGCTGATCGAGAACGAGAGTGGCCTTAGCTTCCGATTGGGTTTTCTGCATAATTTTCAGAGATTTCATGCTTCGAACAATTTTCGAGAAGAGCGGAGGTTCGTGAAGGAGTTTTCTCCATGATTACGGGATCGGCATAGGTTTCATGAGTTGAGGATGGAGCTTAAACCGCTACTTATCGTGGATCAGGGCTGATTATAACATACGCGCATCGTCGACAACGAGTTCCGAGGGGTTGATCCGTATTGCGCACGCGCCTGAGAACCTGAGTTTTCCACTGTCGTAGAAAGCGCCTTAGAAAATTCAACTCGTTGAGGTAATCTCGAGAGACTTCTTAAGTCCAGCCAGTTGGTGTGGTATAGCCACTCGGAATCAAGTCTCTCCGGAATCGACGCCCGACGAGGAAAAATTTTGAATCCAAGCAGGGAGAGCCAGGCAATGGACCATGGACTAGACTGACTGTTTCGTTCAAAATTGAATGAGTCACATGGTAAGCGCTTGTAACAGGGTTCTGTCAGCATGTGCTTGCGCTCCCAGGATCAGTCGGCTATTTCCTGCGCTCACAGTTCTCCCGTTAAGCCAACGGTGCCGTGGAAAACTCCAGTATTCATGACATTTACGGAGATCAGCACGATTCGTATCAATCGATGTCGCATAGACCGACACCTTCTCAATACGCCCGAATTCGGAACCCGCAACTTCCTTGAGTTGTGCTCCTCTCATGGATAGTTTCGCATCAGGATAGTTCTGCATCACGACGACGTTTTGATCTCTTTTTCTTTGCAATAAAACTAATCCCGAAGTGAGGATTCCCTCAAACTTGGCGTGCGTTGAACGGAATGCGTTAATGAGCTCTCCATTCATCCTATGAGAACTACCCTAGGTCGGCAGGATCAGACATGCGTCTGATCGATCTCCTTCTTTGATCCACATGAGTCCAAAACCTTCATGAGGTCTCTCGTTTCGAGTGAGGACGGAGGCATGTAATGAGACAACGAGTAAACTCCAAACAGCCATGAATCCGGTTACCACCCTCAGCAGGACTTGGGAAATGTTCGTACGCAATCTTTGAAGCCAACCAGTTTCAAATCGATCATCACGGTAATATCAGTGTGGCGCCGACTGTGCACAGAGCAACGAAATCGCCTATTTGAGGCTTGATTGGAATGCGTCTTGAGGAAAGTTAATGTATATTGCGCAGGTAGGGAGGTATCGTTGGAATGCTGAGTACCCAGCAACGCCAATTTCCAATGGGCTTCTTTCTCAATGTAGACTCCCGGTGGCTTCGTGCAGTCCGTGGGGTCGCTCGTGAGGCGAAAGAGTCACGCGGGGACAGGACACGCTCCCGTCGTCCTTTCCTCACTCTCCGCTCTTTCGACTCTTGGTTCTGCGGAGCCACGCAACCCGCACTCACGATTCCGACAAAACGTCCGATTGGGTGTTTTTACGCCGGGTCTTCGATGACGAATCGATTCATTCTGTTCTCAAGCGGATTTCGAGCGAAAATTCCACATGATAAACTCAAGCAAACGCACAACAAGAGCTCAGTGAGCGGCCTCGGAGCCGGTGCGGTTAAAGAACCGGATTCACTTGTGCAGTGGGGATCGATCGGTAGCTAGGAGTGTTGGCTGGGTGAGGGGGTCACGCTGATCCTGAGCTCCGGATGCTCACGCGGCGTCTCCTCATCCTCCGTGGCGAGCTGACAATGCAAGTGAAATGAGTGCTGTTTCTTCGGTAACGCCGGCGACCGTCGCCAGCGTTGCGGTATCGCCGGATGCTACCGTCGATCCGTATTCGAAGGATGCCATAAACCAACTATTCCGTCGACAGCCGCAACGGTTCCGTTTTGTGAGCAAATTCAACGCTAAAAGTGCCTCTTGGAAAGACTTCGAGCTCGTGTATCTGGACAACCATCTCAAAGACTTCGCTCGATGTGTTCACTGTAAGAGCTTCGTAACGTACTCAAGTAAGAAAGGCACCGGAGGGATGCTTCGGCATCGGTGTGTGGGAAAAGACGGTCCGGCGTCGGACGGCGACTCGCCTCCAGCGAAGAAATCCAGCTTATCCGCTGCCGCACCGAAAAACCTTTCGCCGAAACCTCTCACTCTGCTCGCCGGAACACCCGCTCCGAGACCTGTGAACGGTGTGTGCGCTCTGCTCAACATCCCAAAGCAAGGAGGGACTCCGATACAGACGATCCTTTACAATCCTGAACAGGGTCTCCACATACAAAACCTGGCGAAGCTGGGACTGTCCGTGCAGAAAGCTGCTCGGGCAGATGGAAAGAATTCTCCTCCCCTTCCCGCTAGTGCCGTCACCAACGTGTCCATAACAAAAGTACTCGTTCCGGAAGTGAAAGCGGAAGTGAGAGGCGACGACCACGTTTCGCAGGAAACCGAAACGGCGGAGAAAACGTTCAAAGAGGAGAAATTGCTTGAAGTGAATGGCGTGGAGCAAATCGTATCGAACGTCGAGATTCACGAAGATATCAGCTACGATGCCCCGAGCAGCATATCGGACGACCCCAGGAACGGGGACTATTCTCTGCTGACCGCGCCGGCGGAGGTTCAACTCGCTGATCTACAAGTACGTCATGAAATCGAGGAACACAATGCCAAAATGGAGCTTTTTAGGAAAAAGTTGGAGGTCGTAGAGATGGAAAAAGAATTCTGGAAATTGAAACTCAAAGGATTGAAGATCAACTTCTGATTCATCTCGTCGCTCCGGGGAAGTACAACGCTGTCTAAACTGGGAAACAGCGCGACCTAGAGCGGCGCGATTTTGGGTGACGACGATATTCCCGAGAAATGATGAAAAAATCACGCGGAGCCATCGGAGAATTCATCAAGACAAACCGCGCTGACGAAGCTCACTGGGACGAAGGCCGGTTCGCGTGCTCTGCAATTTTATTTCTTCATGAATTCTTAGGCAATTCTGACGATTCCGTGTCGAGAACACTTATCCTATGATTTCTACTTGGAGTACACGTCCGACGCATCGTTGGAAACTTCGACCAAGTTCAGCATGAGAGCGATTCAAGATCTTAGCGACCTGAGATCGCGTACAGTCCCCGACCTTAGCGGACTGTACGTCAGACAAGTCCATGGCTTCATTTGGGAAACAGGGCCAGAGCCTGACCGCATTGAGCGCTGCTCTCACTAGAGTCGTCGGTCGCAATCGCCGATAGGGAGTCGGTTATGGACCATGAAACTCTGAATCTCTTCAAATCCCAAAATAAGCGCAGTGTTCGGCGATAGAAAGATACACGGACGGTCACCCTGTTCACTTTGATTCACGATTCTACTTGTCGCGACTTCGCTCGATGCAGGTAAGGATCCGGCGTTCACTTCAGATGTCGAATGTTGGTGTTTGTGTGGATTTCTATGATAAAACTCCCGTCCCATGCACTTGAACTACGCAGTAATCGTCTCAAATTTTCGACAGAATTCGATCATCGAATGCGGCGGAAGCTTGGAAGGTTCAACGAAGGTACTGATATCGCGAAGAAGATATCCTCGCTTCGACCATCGAGCTTCTATCTGGTTGTGCGGAAAGCTCGATGAAGGAGATGAGGATGTAGCGTCCCGGATGCGTGAAAACTTTCACTTCACCGGAAGCCCGTAAAAGAGGAATCACGTGCCAAACTTACTCCAGCTGCAATAGCCTCTCCCCTCGAGGAGGTGGTGTTTCGATAGCGGTCAACAACAGACTGAGAAACTTTGGTAAAGAAAGCTTTAAAACTCGAGCAGACGGAACAAACATTGTGTAATGTTTCTGAGACGTTTTGCGACAGAACAAACTTTGTAAAGAAATAGAGAGAAATATGAAGGAGAACAATGTAGTCCGTAGTGTGATATACATTTATCGACCATATACCTAAAGTGTAAATACACAACTATATCTGTCTGTACATAAAAGATTATTTGAATGTATAAAAACTCGGCCTGCTTTTAATTCCTCACAATACCGCTCGAGTCGGGCCCGTACGCTCTCCGGAAAACCTGCCTGCCCTCGATCTCTGCGTGGAACTCCATTCGCATTCTAAGGGAGCAAAATACCGTACGCTTTCAAGTCCCTCATACATGAGCTGCTCGAAATCGCACACACGAGCCTCTCTGCCTATTCTAGAAAGAAAATGGGAGCACAGCTGCCCTCTGACACACTTTCCTCTTTGAATCTCGGAACGCAGTGCCTCGGCATCGGCGATACAATCACGTGGTTGCTTAGTTCAACCCTGATTTCAGATCAAATGAAGTTCTTGAGCATCGTGCTTGCGGTTCTAGTTTCGTTCGAAGGAGTTGTCATCAGTGCAAAGTCAGGGCCTCCGGGAACTTCTTTTATTGTGAACTTCCTGAACTACGGACGCGGTGAAGTATATCTTGAATCGATCAATTCGTATTCAAAAGCTCTCAGGTTGGCCTTTGGCGGCGGAAACGAACTCAATTCGCGGATTCTTTGACAGAGGACTCGCGACCCGACCGCTCACGACAATGACGCGTGAGTCAGCAGCCAGAGTCATTTCGCGCGCTACAGCAGACGGCCGAGTCTGCGAGAATTCTGTCCACGGCGCGACGTGGCGGCAGAATGAATCATGTGGGAAAGATTGAAAGTTCTGGAACCGATATCCCTCAGAGTTTCTGTGAGCTTGCTGCACGTCATTGGACTTACGTCAGACGGGCTTCTCGGATCCGTGGAAAGTCAGGCGATAGACTTTAGTTGATGAAATAAAGTCTACGAAATGTACCGGTTTTTTCCCCTTTCCGTAGTCCGTCTAGAATCGAGACTCTACACAGCAGTCGTGGTTCCTCATTCATCTCCCCATTTGCTGTTTGTGATTCTGACGTTGTGAGACCCTTTTTCGAATACAGGATCATTCATCATCGATGAGGTCGAGTGGTTACAAACCCTTCAATTTCAACTTATATCGTCGTAGGCCCCAAAAGAGTTATCTAGGCCTTAACATTGAAATCGGTGCTTAGGTATCAAAACAGTCCGATAACTCTCCACGCCGTCTTATCCTGTGTTGGTTGAAAGGAAACCTTGAAATAATCCCGAAAGAGGAAGTTTTGACGGTTCGCTCGAAAGCTTCGCAACGTAATCGTCGGATATTTTGTATATCAGGATTTTTCTTTGTTCAAAACTTCGGTCTCAAGCAATATTCTCTGACTTTATTTTATGACCGGACCCAGTTCCATCAAGGAGTAGCAACGATTGGTTCAACTTTTTGACGTCCAGTAGGAGAGTCAGACGAACGGCTGCTGTCAAGATTCAAAAGAAGTCAAAGCGACGAACAATCAATGCTCTCGAACGGCGTCGTCGACGTAGACTGCTCACATGGATTATCCTCTGGTCACTCCCCAAGGACGTGAATCCTTTAATCCAATCCGAACTGACTGGCGGTCCTTTATAAGAAGGCTCGATCAGCTGATACCTCATTTCGAACCGTAAACCAAGATGCAGTACATTGTGTTGTCGTGTTTGTTGCTCGGAGTGGTTTCGGCCCAACGTGTTTCGTACAAAAAGTGCGGTAAGTCTCTTTGTTCTCGATTTTCCGAGATCGGAAGTCGAATCCTGTGGTTCATAGCTGTAGAAGAACAGCGAATTTTCGATAGAGCTGTTCTCCGATAATGTGGAGAGGTCGCATCTTGAAGTAATGTAATTATATTCGCCCTAGCTTCGGACAAGGATGGCTACGTGAACGTCAACCTCATCGATGTCAAGGATGCGATTCAGTTTCCTTCGAATGTTTCCGCAGAGATTGATATAGACGTTCTCAAAGATTTCCCTACCGGTGCTATCATCAAGCTACAAGTCTATCGAGTCATCCGATTTTTCGGCCGTGATAGACATATCAAGATTCCATGCATCAGCCGAGCCGGCTCATGGTGAGAAATCTCATTCAATCGCTGGACTCGAGTCCTTCAGCGGAAATCGGACTGGAAACATTTTGGGCGGAGACAAAGTTGATCGAACTTCCAATTGTTCCCCTGAGCTCTCGAGCTCGCGACACTTTTCGGACTCGGTTTATCATTTGTCTGATTCTCTTACAGTGACTACGACGTCTGCAGTTTCCTCGCGAAAAAAAGCAGCGGACCTCACTTCGATCTGTGCAGCGTTTGGCCCGAGGTAGGCTTTTTCATCTGTGGTTCAATGAATTACGCGTTATTCCAGGGCAGAGGATCTCATGAAAGTTGCTTGGCTTGGAAGCTCTGGAACGTTTCGTGTCTGACCATTTGAATGCCCTTTCGCGACTAGCATTTGGGAAGATGTTCAGAGTCCGCGCTCCAGAATCGTTTTCACAAAGAGAACTTTTCAATTCTAGGATAAAGAATGCCAATGTCCGATCGAAGAAATGCTCCTGAAACGCGAGGATGCCAGGCTTGGTTTCCCCTCATTGCCCGGAATTGCGAAACTGTTGGTCAGCGGCAAATACGCTGTTAATGCGAAATTCGTCGACCCCGCAGATCAGAAAAGTTTCTACTGTATCGACCTCGGAGCCACCCTCGGTTAGGCTATTGAACAACACATGCATCGATCATAACCTTCCAAAATTCTAGATACGGAGAGTTTCCACCACCCTAGCTCATTGAGTTCTCTCTGACTGAGCGAAGAACCATGTATTGAATAAATCATCTCTTTCGAGAAAAACACGAACCGTCGTGAACAAGTTGTCCAGAACAACAGTTGGGGGGCGGAGTTCAATCTTCTTATCACATTGGAAGCCCGGTAACGGGATCACGGAGCTCGCTGGAGCATAAATATCGGGACCCGACGAGCGGGTTTAGACACTTATTTTGGACTCCTCAATCAAGAGTCAGGTTCACTTGATCCAAGGACTCGTTTGCTTCCCGTCAGTTCCCATCTTCAAGTCCGACAGATTTCGAGACGAAAGCAATTGCTCTGAAATACTCTACATATGCCCCGAGAAATCCGGGATCTGGTTGAGGTCGCTTAGCTTGCCTCGGGGAAATCCCTAATCTCAAGAGAACCGCCGTCATGATCATTTGATTGAAGTTCATTCTCACCTTAACTCAATTCTTCGGGAGTATCTGAATTGATAAAGAGTTCGTCCGACCGGATATTGATTTGATATTTTCCCTGATGGTTATTCCCTATAGCTGTGAAACTATGGAAATTTCTTAAGACTGGTTAAACGGGACTCGGAGCCAGGAGTCGGGGAGCCGCATTCTGAGCAGAAGATCCTAGAGACGAGTCAGATTGCTTCATCGTTCACAATGGACTCGGACGACAGTAGATATTTGTAAAAAGTTCAAAGGGACACTCACAGTGAAACATATTGCCCTCTATGGTATTTGGAAGAGTCCAAAATCTCCTCTTGGAGACTACGGGAAAGCCCGGGAGCGCATATTTTGCCGATCGTCAGCATAGATCATCGTTATCATCAGCGTCTCGGGCAATATCGTCTGCTATCAACAAATACGGAGCTTTTGACGTTCGGAATTAATTTCAGTCATCTCCCGCGACGCATTGATCTCGTTCCTCCGAAACTTATGCATGAACTACCTCTGCTTCCGTTCCACATTGGAAGACGTTTTTTCATGTGTGGCTGGCAAGACAAGCTGTGGTGAGAGCGAACCGCTGTCTTTTCGTCTGCGTGTTTGTTTTTGATGACTCGATGAAGGTTTTGATGATTGTGGGAATGATGATGATGGTGTTGTTGCTTTCCACTGACTGTGAGATGGAATGATTCGCTCGCCCGAGTGGCTCAGAGGCTGTCAGCAGTGGCTCGTTTAGATCAGCGAGTGAGACCGGACGATCAACAAGTTCCGGTCGGAAGTCAATCCTGAAACACGTTCAAGCTGCTCTTCGACAGATAAATCCCTACTCCGAGCAACAAAACAGACAGGAGGAGTGGTCAGCTGGTCTCGATGTATGGTTTCTATCGTTGCTTTTGGCACTGACAAATACGTAGTTTCTCAAAACATTCGAACTGTGAGTGCTTCGGTCGGGTTGGATTGGGACCGTGTGCAAGATGGGAAATGCGCTCGTCAGTTTTGCACCTTCCGCAATCCACTCTGTCGACGAATATCTGTCAGCGATCCCCGAGCTCCAGCGCGAACTCAAGCTCGGCTCGACGCGATTCCTGAAAACGGTGAAAGTTCGCATCACCGGCTGTGAATATCCGCTCGTCGCGAAGGTGTTCGTTATACACGATGATTCGTTGCCACTACTGTCCCACAAGAAGAACATCGACAAAATTCGAAATGCTCTGGAGAACTGTCCGAACGCTTTGCCTTTCGCGAAAGCCATAATTCTCGACAAGTCGGCCATACTCCTGCGACAGTACGTCAAGTATTCACTATACGACCGGATCTCAACACGACCTTTTCTGTTGCCGTCAGAGAAGAAATGGATCGCATTTCAACTTCTTTGCGGCCTGGCGCAGTGCCACCGAGCCGAAGTCTGTCACGGAGATATCAAACTCAACAACATTCTTGTGACCGGGTGGAATTGGGTTGTACTCACAGATTTCGCGTCGTTCAAACCTACGGTGTTACCCATGGACGACCCCGGCGATTTTTCGTACTTTTTCGACACGTCCAAGGGCCAGGTCTGTTTTGTGGCGCCCGAAAGATTCATCAAAGAACGGCCCTCGAAGATGGAAACCCTGGAAGAATTCAAAAGTTCCCTCAAACCTGCAATGGATATTTTCTCTCTGGGATGCGTCTTCATCGAACTCTTCACCGACAGAGGGAAGAGCCCATTCAAACTGTCAGATATGTACAAATTCATCGAGGCGAAGGATGAAGTGCTTCCGGCACAGCTACAGGATATCGAAGACGAAGGTGGGTTTCCCTTGAAAATTCTCCCCATGTATACGACACATGTTATCAGAATTTCAATTCAATTCGTGCTAAGCGAGCCAAAATTTTTCCTCACTTCCAGGAATCAGAGAACTGTGCGCACACATGATACAGAGAGATCCCTCAAAAAGACGTTCGGCGGATGAGTACTTAGAGTTGGCTCGGAAAAAAGAGATTTTCCCGTCGTGCTTCTACAACGGTCTCTTGGATTATTTGAAAGTGTACGCTCTAGACACTGCTCATCCCGACTCCCAGATTTCTCGGTTGTACAAAGATCACGAATTATTTCTTCAAAAAATCGGTGATAGCGAGGAAGGAGTCTTGGCTTTGGTCAACTTCATCACGTCAATGCTTCGATCTCTGAAACATTCGTCGGCCAAAATGGTGGCATTGAAGCTAATGAAGATCTGCTCGAAACGACTCAATCCGCAGGTCATCCTAGACAGGTAATTCAGGGCTGCTTTTCTGTTTTCGTTTTTCTGTACTCGACGTGTTGACGCCGGGCGTCCTTGTAAATTGTAACCTATTTTCCAGGCTCCTCCCATTCATGTTGAACATGCTCTCGGACCCGTGCGCTCTGGTCGTTGCCGAGGCCGTACATGTGCTCACCGACAGCTTGAATCATATACAGAATGTCCCAAAAGCCGATGCCTTCGTATTCGTCGAATACATTCTCCCTGAACTGCAAAGAGTTTCGACCGATCACAATACGATTGTTCGAGTTGCTCTGGCTGCTAATATAGGGTCTCTCGCGGAATCAGCTCTCAGGTTCGATCATTGAACTCTTGTTTGTATGTAGATTGATAATGAGTGCCGTTAGACCCTTGTCCGAAGCACGTTCTCACTCTATTGGCGTCCCATCCAGGTTCCTGGAGACTAGTCATTTAGATTTCACTGAAAGCGGAAAAGAGGACGTGGGGAGTCTGCTGCATTACCGAACCTCTTACGAACGCGAACTGGAGGGTCTTCACAACGCGATGCAGAACATCGTGGCGACACTGATTTCTGATAGTTGTAATCAGGTCAAGAGAATGCTGCTGGAAAAAGGTGACACTTGAGAGAGAATGATTCAATCGAAAATCTCAGACGATTCGACGTGATCCGAATGCTTCATCATCGTCCAATAACGATCTCTACCTCCCAAAGGTGCTACCCATCTCTGCGTTTTCTTTGGCCAAGAGCGTGCCCACGACGTCCTTCTGTCACACATGGTCACGTTTCTGAATGATTCATCCGATCACGAGCTCCGAAGTTCATTTTTCGAGAGCGTTGCCGGCGTCGCTGCGTTTGTCGGAACCACAGTCACTCAGATCCTCATGCCACTAATTGAACAAGGCACGTCTGACTCAACATCACTTTTGAGTTCGAATGAGTTCACGTCATGATGAATGTCGCCCTTTCAGAGTCCTATACTTGACTGAATTCCTTGACTTCCAGGATTCCGAGACAATCACGATGCCGTGGTTTGCAGTGCCCTCAAATGCATCACGGCTCTCACGGAAATCAGATTTTTCCGACCGATGACATTATGTGATCTCTTCAAACTCGCGGGCGGTCTTTTAGCGCACAGAAACTCCTGGATACGTGTGGAGACAGCTCAGTTCTTGGCCTGTGTAGCCAGAAACGTACCCTTATCATTGAAAGAATGCCGTTTGAGAGGTTACCTTGCGCCTTACCTTCAGTGTCCCGTCACACAAATCGAAAAAGCTGATGTCATAATCGCGCTCGCCAAAGACTTCCAGCTGGATTCGCGTTCCTCGACTCTATCTTCGAGAGAATCCGAGCCTTGCATTAATCTTGATGGCAAAAAATGTAAAGTAATATCCTTGAAAGAAAACGTTCCCGTCATCACGGATGAAAATATTCCCGACGACGAGCTCTGCGGGGCCCTAACTCAGCACAGGCAACTGCAGAAGCTCTTCGAGAAGAAGAAGAAATTGGTGGGTCAGCTCAACGTCGAAACGAACGATGGTCATTTCTCCCAAGCTTGGAAGCCCAAAGGCACTCTCATGGCTCACATGCAGGAACACCATGGCGCCGTCAACAAGGTGAGTGTCCTTTTGTTCTGATGACTTGAAACAATTTCATATCGATTGAATTCTCTGACGGACATTCTCGACAGATTTGTGCAATGCCAGACGCGATGTTCGCCACCTGTTCGTCCGACGGGACTGTGAAGCTTTGGGATTGGGCCAAAGTTGAAAAGAGGACCATGACGAACAAGTCCTGCTTCACCTACAATCGTTTGACGGGGGAACTGGTCGCCATGGACTATTGCCAACGTGAAAAATCTATAATGGTAGCTAGCAATTCGGGCAACATGGAGGTTTTCTGCGTTGCTTCTGAAGGACCGAGATCGATCAGCAGCAGGTGCCTTGACCCCATCGAAGACGGCTGGGCAGTCGATATCAAACCTCTAGACGGCAGTGTTATGGCATACACAACTTTACACGGCGGTCTCCATGGCTGGGATCTACGAATGCCAGAACCCCCATTCAAGTTGAAAAATGACGTTCTCGTCGGCTTGATGCAATGTATGGCAATCGATTCCTCAAAGTCCTGGCTCGTCACAGGAAGCTCCGAAGGCATCATAGTTTGCTGGGATCTCCGCTTCCAGTTGCCGATAACGCGGGTATGTGAAATCTGATTATGTGCTGAAAAACTCGCCCAGACATTTGCAACAACGAGCTGGCCGTGAATAAAGTGGTTGTGTTATTTTTCAGTTCCAACATCCATTCAAATGCCGAGTGTACAATTTGGTCATCCCCAAGAACTCCGGCATCGGGACCGTGTGGGCATCCCATCTAGGCAACAATGAAGTCTCACTTTGGAACCTCGAGAACCAACAGAGATCGAAGACTCTATGGGCATCTAACAGTCCGCCCTTCAACGACCGATCGTTTAGTCGGCACGTGAACTACGCCGTTTGTCAGGCCGATCAGTATTTGTTCACCGGGGGAACTGACATGAGACTGCGCTGCTGGGACGTCGCGGAAAATGCACACTGTAATTCGTATCTCATTTCCGGCTCAGCCCTAGACGGGGACAGGATCCACGCTTCGTACACGCGAAAAGTATGCGACGGGACGGAAGTCATTCAAGAAACTCTCCGCAAACAGCCTGCGTCTGACATAAGGATCGAAACACGCATGGGAAGCCGAGCTGCCGCCGGTCATCATGACTGCATCAGCCAGCTGGGTTTGGTCAAGACTCAGCGACATTTTCTCATATCAACATCGAAAGACGGAGTTGTGAAAGTTTGGAAGTGAACAATTTTCAACGACGAGCACCCACCTCGTTCCCGTCTTTCGCGCTCCATCAAACAGCTCAAACTTGGAAATTGACAGATTGTCGGAGAGACGCCAAAACACGCGCTATCGTCGGTCGCATTGTGCCGCCGGATCGGGTCTCTGTCCCAACGGGCACGGCGAGGGGCGGCGATTTCTGTGAGAAGCTCCATCGAGTCCGTTGCCTGCGACTTGTGACTTCTCTTCCTGGAAAGAGTTTTCTTGTATTCAACAATGTGATAAATATCGAGCAGGATATCTGAGCCGACAGGTTTTTAGGGCATCGCACGGCTTAGAATCTTCTGCTTAGGCAAGTTGTCTCGCGTCCCAATTGTTTCACATCGTACTCTGAACGAGTCGACGAATGAATAAATCAATTTCATTAAGAAATTTTCTTGACTCGTGCCATCAATGCTGTTGATCGCGCCTTCGCCGAATTCGCATGAACGCAACAAAGACCGTAGGCAACCTTAGCTTGATACTCGTCGAATGACTGCGTCAGGAAGTGGCCTTCTCAGTCGCGTGAATTCCACTTCTCTCGCGGCTTTTCCAGAGTTTTTCAGGGAAAATTGCGATTCCTCACAAGGCCCCACTGCTAGATCGAACGCAGTTTTCAAGAAACCTCTCCATTCCTCTAGATATCACTCAGCAAAACCCTCGCCGACACCGATGCACTCGAGAAGCGGGCGGTCCGCCCCGGGCGGCACATTTCTGGAAGTCCTGGAGGCCGCATTCTGCTTCTTCTCTCTGTTGTTCTGGTTGATTTTTCTCTTTGACCGCTTAGTTTAGTTAAGTTAATCTACGAAGTATACGGTTATTCTGTCTCGGGGACAAACCGGCGTGATTCGATGTTAGTCCATTTCGATGAGCTCAAAAGCGTCTTTAGAAACTTGCAAATAAGGTGTGATTGACGTCCGTCATCCAGGAATCAGGCGTATGATTTCATATCGGACATTCCACAACTCTGCGCAATCCGACTGTGATTAGCAGCATGATCGGGACACTATGGACTCAAACCCGCCAACGAGAATTTTGCAATTTTGTAGCAAATAGTCCACATGTCCGTTCCGCGCAGCCATTCGAAGGTTGCACAAATATCAAGGTTAAGGCCATCGCCGGAGTTCAAGGCCAGAGCACATGTGGCTCATAGATATCCCATGGGGATGGACAAGTCTGAGCGATGGGTAACTCCCGAGCGAGAAATTCTCCAGCCGCCACGAATTCATCGACAAAGTAGGGAAAGTTGAGTATCTTGTATGCTTACACCGTTCCTTGGTAGTATAGAGTCAGGGTTCGTTGGATTGAGACTCCGGTTCTGTGATGGCCTTCGGAATCGCTATGAACCGAGCGGTGGGTCGTCTTCAAGAGATTTCAGGGTTGTCAAAACTGGGAAGAATCAAAGAATATTCGGATATTTTTTTGTGTACCCTGATCTGCCGCGTACAGTGAACACCATGTATAACGAATTCCGTCAATCGATTTTCTGAATGAATCATTGTTTTACTCGGATTTCGGGATTGGCGAAGAGCTGCCAGCTCCCGCGAAGTACTATGGTCGATTAAGCTTCTCCAAAATGCAAGAACTGACTAAATTTTTCTGAGAAACATGAATTCGCTCTCCGCTCCATCCGTCTACGATCTCCGGTTATGAATGAATTTCTGATCAACCGCTTGAGCTCGACCCGGTGAACCGTCGTCGGCGTGACTGTTCGAGAAACTCCAAGACTCCAGGACGCATTTTTTCATCGTTTTTCGTAATTTATGTCTTGAAGGTGGGCACTCTGACTCCCCCTCAAACTCCCGCTCACGATGGACCGACAAAACTCCAGTTTTCTTTCTGATTGATGAGGCTTGAGATTCCTTCGGGACCGTCCTCCCGATTTCGAAAATGCTTTGATCCACGGAAGCTTGTCTTCAGTTTCGACTTCGGTAGCCCTCAAGAATAACTAAAAAATCACCATGAATAACCTATTCCTTGAAATTACTGATCAACATAGGAGAATCAGATTTCACGGAAATCGAGATCGTTGTGAGTTGGATTCGCATCGCCAGACTGATTTGTGAAGTATCGCACAACGAAACGAACCAGATTGGAAGAGAACCATCGGAAACCGATGTCGCGTGAATTCCGGAGCCTGGAAATGACAACATGGAATGGTTTTCCAAACAACGAGATTCTAGTTTGGAATATTATGATCCGTTCTTATTCTCGTGATCATGATGAAGCGGTCAAACACAAACAGTCTCCATGAAGCCGGAAGCTGGAAAACAACTGGAAAATCATCAGCTGGTTTGAAGAAAGTCAGCATCGGAAAGATCACAAGTGAGTTGGAAGCGCCGTAGGACCGCCGGACATGAGACGATCACGTCAGTGTGGTCTTCGAGGATAGGAACGACTAATTTGGAAAAACGATTTGGCCACATCTCTCAATAATACCTTTGTTCTAAGACGACTGGGCTTGAATCAATTTGGGGAAAGACGTCATCAGCCACCGAAAACGTGTCGCCGGGGTTTACTGTGCGGCCATCTGTGATCCATCGATCCTTGAAGTTCGCAAAAATAACCCCCTTGCAAGAGAGCTCGAGTACTGGTAAGAAAAAGAGAATAACAAACTGGAATGAGAAAGATGTTACTCCATTGTTGGGTCTTCATAGGTACGCTCTCAACGGGGATTCCAACTTACAAAATTAAACAGTCTCTCGAAAGATGTTCTTAATCCTCGGTCGAGTTTCGTAAACGTGATCGTCGTAGCTGTTGATGTTCGTCGATCACTTCTGTATTCATGATCTCGGACAGATTCTCTCAGACATGTGAAGTCCTGCTAAAGCCGCACTTCAGATGTCTGACACAATCTAGGGACGCCGGAACATCCTTGAATATGTCTTGCGCTGATATGGATCATCCTGGTCGTTAAACTTGTCGTGGATTCCTGACTTTTGATGAAAAACGGAAACTGTTGGACGCTCGTTCATTGATCCGTCCCCGTGGCTCCAAGCGCAGGATCAGTTCCGTAAGAAATTCAGCTTGAAAAGATAGCTCCTCTGTCCATTCGCAATCTCTGTCGGATCGATACCTTTCGGCTGGCGGAAACTTGCAACAAAGTCATGTTTTAGTCCGGAAGACCTCGAGCAATATCCAACGGGATGGCCGCCGGAGGCTTTGTTCCACCTATCGATTGAGTTGCCTAGCAATCAAAGGAAATGAGGAATGTGAAGTTCGAAGAGTTGGTCGGCAGCGGCACTGTTCCATACGTCTGTCACGGAACGGTGCAATGCATTTGTTCCGCTAGATCTTGCCGTGTAGCAGACCGAGCGCAACAAGGATTTGTTGTAAACGGAGTCGACTCAGTCCGTTGCGACTCGATGACGAATTCGCGAGAGTGCCGTCAGAGCCAGAGCTCGTTATTCTCGAGCGTAAATATTTACATTTCAACTGGCGGCGGCGCAGAAAATCCGAGGCTACACTCCACCGTGGAAGACCCGTTCGAAAGTGGAGGTTTTCCAACGCACTAGCCGACTGGGTGGAGAAGTTTTATGGCAACAATAATTTGCCTCGAGCGGACTCCGAGTTGGCCATCTGACTTGGATCGCAAGCTGTGCAAAGGAACTCATTTGCAATTAGCGAGTTTCCGCCGCCATGCCGTTCTGAGCTCATCGATTCCTACGCTCCAGCCAGACAAGTCTGAAACGCGGTCCACTCGGATGAGACTTCATTATTCGTCAAGCTCTCAGGTCGCTATCCGAGGCCTAAAATCCAGAGCGTTCGCGGCAATCTGTGCAAACAGGTGGCGAAGTCAACCGACGAAGGACAGGTCCTTGAGCGCTGCGTGGGTTGTCGAGGTCAGACAGAGGGTGCGTTGAACCCACCCCAGCCCTCGGTTCCCTTTCCTCAAACCAAGGCCATCGGTCTGGAAGCCGTTTGTTGGAAAAAAATCGATTTTCCCAATCCGATTTTTCGATCGATAGGTTATCCCGGTACTTCGAACTGATTTGGCATCGTTGCAGTGCCTGTACCATAGGTACTGCAAAAGTTAACATTTCATGCCTTCGGTGGAGAGAAAGGGGAAACGTTCCGCCATCTTGTCGCGAGGCCAGACTCCATACCGGCAGAAACTAGACTCTCATCGTGTTACTTCGAAGCTCGTTCTCGCTTGAATCTCGGTTCTCGCTCCAGGGATTGGCAACATCAACGACTCCAGGTGAGGACTCTGATGTTCGCTCCAGCGCTCCGCGTTCCGCGGGTGGACATCAAGCCTTGAAGGTGTTTGTCAACAGCTGAGAGCGTGTTTTGAGTTGTTCGAAAAACGCGAAGCGGAAGTTCCCGTAGGCTTCGCTATGGACGAACCCGTCGCAACGATTTCGTCCGGAGATCGTCCCTCTGACTGAGCCCATGAAGTCGCGGCAGAGGTTCAGGCAGCGAATCGCCCACGAAATGTTCGATCAAGGAAATATACGTGGCGTCAACTTAGGACAATAATTCAAACTAGGGAATTTAATAATCAATTGCATCCGGTCGTCGAGGCGATGATCCACGTCCCGAATTCCCTTCAACAACACAGAGAAACAGCGATCGTCGCTGAATCGATCCGTCGAAAACCACTCCCGGAAAACCTGCTGGAAACCCCTGGCGGAAATTTCCGGCCTGTTCAAACACTGAGTGACGAACATTCGATTCCAAGTGAACTGGATAGTGAGTGAGTCAGTGACCTATTGTGCGAATGACCCAGAGACGTGTGACAGTCTATCATCGCCGTCAAACTCGTCGCTATTTGTCCTGGAAAGAAGTTTGATATCTCCCAGCCGCCGCCACCGTCGCCGCCATCATCAATCACCATCATCATCGAACGAAGATCTAGACGGCGTCAGGCTGCCGCCAAACGGAAGAAGCCGGGATGGGGGTGGGAGCGGTGAAGGAACACAACGCGATCCATCCAAAGGTAGGTTGAAGCTCGGGAAAGGGGCTCGTTGCCGGCAGCCGGCGGCCGCCAGCCGGCAGACTCCGGATGGTGAGGGAGGCAGACTAGACTAGACGGGGGGCCTGGAAAGGGGCTTCGGGGTAACCGTCTGGAAGGGATCGTACGGGACGGTTCTCTTCCTCTCTTTCCGCGCGCAGGGAGGAGGGGTGTCTGCCGAAGCGAATTAAGTAATCTGTCTGCGCTTTGCTTACATCGTTGTTTAGGACTGGCGAAAACCGACTTTTAAAACAGGTCTCGTTACAAGCTTATCGATCGATCGAACAGACAGATGGGTATTGCAGCCACACCGATATTTCCTGATTTGAATCTCGCGTTCTCGGTTCATAAATCTTCAAGAAATGCGTTAACTCAATGCTGCTGGACAGAACGACTCGATCCCAATCATGGTTTTAGGGAGTACGGGAATCGATTCGCGAATGGCAAGGACGGAACACGGAATTATTTCTCAGCGGCACACGCTATTCCTGCATGGGAACAGTCTCTCCGGGATATTCCCTGGAACTAGACACAAACTGTCGCAGTCTCCTGAGAGTTCCGCACTGAATACGACCGCCATGTTCCCGCAAAGGAAAAACCTAGCGTGTCCGGCTCCTGAAACCTGCACGGGAACATCGCATGATTCTTATGGCTGGATTCATCGAGCGAGAAATGGGGGGACATGTCGTGAGATGTCTCGGGAGTACAGCGGGGACGGGCAGAGGAAAATTCCCAACCGGGTTTCCGGAACGGTTCCATCAAGGCATAATCTCGGAATAAAACAGGATCCATTATCTTCCGGTATATTCAAAAGCAAACACCGGTCGTGACTCCGGCCGGAATCCGAGTTCCGTCAGACAGCGGAAACCCATACATTGTGTGCAGTCCGGACGTAAGCTCTAGCCTCCTGCCCTCCTAGACTACCTTTGAATACGACCACGTCAACCGCTTCCTCTACAATGAACTCCTGGACAAGATGAATGATCTCGCCCAGCTATCCTACGAGAGTGCTTCCTGATGTCCGGCATGTTCAGGGAAATTCCTTCAGGTTCGAGAGTCCAGGTGAGCCATCGTGTTCACCTCTGCTTTTTGTTGATTTTCCGATGAAGAAGGAATCCTGCGAAGTCATCTCCTCCAGCAGGTCATTCTGATCAGTCGCTCGATCCGCGAGACGCCCGAAAATAGAGGAATTCCAAGAGCTCGAAAGATGTTGCGTCTGAAGGAATTCATTGATTGAGAGCTTTCTTGTTGTTCAGACTCCAGCAGTCTAAGAATCCGAAGAATCCGAGATCAAAGTCCGGTCTGTCGCAGAAGCTCGGAACACCTCGTTCGAGCCGGGGGCCGCCTATTCGTGTACTTGAAGCATGCAAGGCGCGTGATAAAAAAATATCCGACAAGAAAGTAAATATCCGCCTTGGGTCAACAAAGGCTCACTCAAAAACTCGAGCCGTACCTGGTGGTTCTGCTTCCGACGTGGAAAGTCTTCGGAACGATGTTGGTTCAGCTCATGAATTAAAAGTTTGACATTTTCCAAAGTGTGCCACTCTTCACCCGATGTCGAAAGTTTTCGTGAGAGACTGCGGCATAACCGAATAAAGAACGGCGGAGATGAGGAGATTTACCAACACTCGTTGCCGAACTCCAGCCAGAACGAACACAAAGCATGCGTCTGTGTGAGGATGTTCTTAACGTTTGGCAATCAGCGCGCTCGGCTCCGCCACCTGCTGTGGTCGTATCGCTTGAATTCTCAGCTCTGAAGCACGGTCGCCGCGGCATTCTCCAGCACCTGCTAAATTTACTCGCGAACGAAGCTAACGGTGCGGAATTCTCAGTGGCCCACAGCCGGAATAATCAGACAGAATTGAATATGAAATTCAAAGTTCATCGTCGCAGGCGCAAACTCGTTCCCGAAAAGTACCAGGAACACCTGGTCAAAGTTTCCGGGGGAAGCGTGACATGAACAGCTGCCGAAGGAATTTTCAGCGAGGAACTCGTTTTCGAGAGCCTGTGGGTTTTCGGAGGGAAAAGTTTTCGCGACGAAGCGACGCTTCGAACACCATCAGGGACGACTCAATAATGTTTCTGTTTGTCGTTCTAGAGCTCAAAAGCAAACTCTAACAGGAAGAGTTTTTCAAGGCATCTTCGCGGAAACGAAGAGAGTCGACGAGGAAGCATTCGTTCGAGTTTCTTGGAATTGAGTCTATTCTTCTTTGCGACTGGATCTTTCCTCTCACTCAGTTTGCGTGTCCGGATCTTGTTTCGTCTCTCGGTGGGCTCAAACGTACGTTCGTGGTGCGTCCGTTTTTATCTGTATTGTCCGTTTCTCATATTCTGAGCGGCGTCTCGGTATGTTTGCTTTGCGAACAACTCGTCTCAGCGTCCGTCCGTCCGTCCGTCCGTCCGTCCGTCTGTTAGCCACGAGACCAACCGGGCAGCCCGCTGGCCATCGTCTATCCATCTGTATTGATGAAAAGGCAACCCAGACATGTCTGGCTGCTCTGGTCTAGTCTCGCCGCTTCGGTTGGGTTCGCTTGGCTGGCTCGTCTCGGCCAAACTTGCACAAGAGTACGTCAACATCGACGAGACGTTGCTTGCCTGCCTGCCTGCCTGCCTGCAAGACACGCCCTATCTGCTGCAGGCGCTGCCTCAGCTGTGGCTTGCATTACCATTATGCCACAACAATCGCTCGCAGTTCTTCTATACATATTACGCAGAACAGATGGAGAAGCGAACACTTCGAGTTCGGTCTCCGTTCACCGTTCGGCAGACGATGACAGATCTTGGAAAACACGGCCGCCGAATCGTTTGATTGGAAAACATACATTCCTACCGCACATCGAACATCATGCTTTTCTTAAATCATCTGTCGAAACTACCTACTTCGGCTCTGGTCCCGCGTGGTCATTCGATGCGGGATCTCGCATTGTTCTCCATTCGTTGAGTTTGTTGCTGGTTCCTCAAGGGTTTAGTCAAGTAAAGAAATCTGATTCCTTCGGATCCATTTCTGGAGGATTCTGTATTCGCGCGGAGAATGAATCTCGACGTGTCTTTGATTTCAATCCTCTGGACGTCTCGGTTCCTCTTAAATTCTAGCTCACGCCAATTGTTTGAAGGAAACAGAATTCCCCCAGCGGAGCCCACAAGAGAACGGAAGCAACTTCATTCAGGAGGGATCTCTGCTCGAGAGTCAAGAGCGGCTTTCTACTTGAGTTCAACGCTACCCCGAAGCATCCGAAAAGCTTTTCGTAGATTGCCTCTTACGAGATGAGCTCTCATGGGTTGAGATCGCGGATACGCATCGACTATGGTGCAATTCGAGCCCTAGGAAGGAAAACCGACGACTTTCAAATTATCTGAAATCTTGGCAGAAAAAAGGTTGAAAACACGAGAGCTAGTCTTCCGGCCGAGTATACGACGCTTGCTGTGTCGCCACGCTCCGGCTCTCTCGCTTTCTGTGCGTGTTCGAGCTAAAATTGGCAACGACGTTCACGTATAATGAGTCCCTTGCAGTTTGTAACCGACGCCAAGGTATCCTCTGAGCTAAACATAGACTTTGGCAGAAGAACAATAAAACTTGTTAACGGCAACGAGCCAAAGATACCTCTTCAGATCTACAGGGAACAGGAGAAACAGCGAAAGAGATACGTATTCTAGGTCTCAGTTTAGAACCGGACCCGAGACGCATGACATCTCCCGAAGCTAAAGATAGCGCGAGGAAGAGTAGAGGTTTTCCTCTTTCGATTCCCTATCGGATCGAGGGTTTTTCTTTGGATGGGAACGGTCGGTTGAGTTTCCCTCGGTTCTGAAAAATTCAATCCGATCATTTAGGCGTCGATCGAGGACGCCGAGCTTCTACTCGCGGTACTTTCAGTCACGTAGCCGTTCCAACTCAGAACGCTTTCAAAATTTGGACGGGAGGCTCTCTTTCGACGTCGATCAAGTCGACGCAAGAGCGTTTCTTGCGCACATGCCTCACCGACTACATTCCGGATACTTCCAATCCCAAATCTCTGTTGATTTCTCATCCGGAGTAGAACCCGAAGCGACGTCAGACCACCAATGATCAGATTCACAAAAGAAATTCACAAAAGGAAATCTAACCAGTCGAAAGTGAGAAGATGGAATCCGTCTCTAAACCTCAGCTCCGTTGTGCGTCCGTCTCAAAATCGATTTGCGCGCCTGACTGGAATCTCAGTAAGCGTGATATGATCTTGGTCAACCACGAGGCAATGCTTTCGCCTGAAATTTCCGACTGGATGGCCCTGGAATATCGATGATGATCAGTGAGTCATGCTTGAAAAGATTCACGTTAGCGAGCGAGATGAGAAAGAAAAAAATTTCGTACGTAGCTAGTCCACTGAACGAGCACACTGGGAATTTGTTCCTTCTCGCAAACTGAGGGTGCGTCGGAACGATGAATCCTGTGCGGAATATTCAGTTTTCGAACGGACTTGGAAGTTCGGAGTCGTTTGTCAGAGCTCACCGCTCGTCCCTGTGGAACGTTTCTCGGTGGGTCAGCGGGTGGACGCCGACCTCGAGTCGCACGATAACCTTGAATTAGCTTCTGCGAGGGGCATTCCAACCTTCCCGCGTCTGGAATACTGAAAATGTAATCGAACTCAAGTCTGCGTACGCCCTTAATGTTGTGTAAGCCCGCGAAGCCTACATCCAGCCACTAACTGCTCCAGATGCATTAGCCGTCGAACCTGCATCGGAGCCGAAAGAGGCTGAGCAAAGCCATGTCGAGTCGTCGTGGCCCGACGAGCTAAACGAGAATCCTCGACGAGTGCGCGTGAGCCACAATGACGTCGATCATGGCCGAGGCGACCGTCCGTCTAGACGCACTGGAAAGATTAATGTCAAACCGATGAGCGAGCTAGCTAGCTCCCCGAACGACACGGAAACCATGCGATTGTTCTCTTGTTTGTACCTGCGCCAACCAGTCTGACGGCGCGAACATACCGTTGGCATCTGCAAAACTGATACGAAGTGTATCCCAAACAATCATCCGCGACTCACGCTTAACAGACGAGAGTACCGCTTGTCTGGCCGCCGTTCACTTTCTTCGCATCTTATCGCAGCCGGCGATCTAGAAAGCATCAAACGCCTTTCAGACCTTCGAAACTCGGATGACTAAACGCAAAACAAGTTGCCGACTCGAGCAAACTCTGTAAAGGTATCTCAAAACGACGATACGACGACAACATGCGCAGTATGATTAGTTCACGGAATCACAAATAAAGGGTACAAAAACAGCGCAACCGGAGGTTCTCTCTGTCGAGCGCGGGTATTACCGTGGCCAGGCCTCGTAATATTTCCACGAACGATGTTGTTTTGTTTTCTGTCATCGAGGTTTCCGAAACGGGATTTTTAACAACGACAAAAACATCCGTGCAAATGCCAGCCATGCCTCTCGGATTCGTAATGCACGTAACAGTTGTCGGACTAGTTCGTTTGCTCTCTCGTCAGACCGAGTTTGCTGTCTCGCCGGTGAATGCTCTCATTTGCTTTACACGAGCAGAGTATTACAAAATGGGCCTATTGGCTCGACTGCCCGCCCGTCTCTATGTCGGTTGCTTGCTTGCTTGGTCAGTCAGTCAGTCAGTCAGTCAAACAGACGGTCGGTGGCGCGGTCTTTGCCAGTCTGGCTAGCTGTTAGGTCGACGTCGCTGTCTGGCGATTCGTTTGTACTAAACGCATTTGTACCAGACCCACGTCCTCTAACCTCGATATTTCGCTTCTGTCTGGGCGAGCCGAGTAATTCTAAGCAGGTCGGTGCATAATTACCCTTGCTGAACTCCAACCGACCGACCGACCGGTGGACTGGCTAACCATTCACTGACCCAGATCCAACGTATTCAGTTAGACGGCAAGCTGGACCACCTACCGACCGACCGACTGACTGACTATCCCCAAACCGTCTGCTTGGTCTGACCCTGTGTCCCTCGGTGACTAGCTCAATAGACTTGGAGACAGCTGCGTACGTCGTAACGTAGCTATGTATACGTAATACGCCGCACGTAGACAGAACACTACGTGAAAGTTGTCTCTCGTTCCATTCGTTTGATTAACTGATCGATGCGACGACTGACCACGGACTGCTTTTCCGCTTGAAAAGACACCGAGGTAACTAACCCGGTGGAATGTACTTCCGAACGGAATTAGCTTCGAGGAATGTTCTCCACCACTGCGACCACCGAGCGGAGAGATCGATGAATCGAAGAATCGAACTGTCTCTATTGAATTATAGTTCGCGTCTGACAACTCGTGTACATCGACATGGAGAATTATTCCGGCTGTTGCTCGAGGTGGACAGAGACGGAGCAACTGCCAACCGACGGACTTTCCAAGCGAATCAGTTCGATATTCAGGACGAACTCCAAACTCCTGCGTTGAGTTTATGCGCCTGTACGCTCCGTTGAGCCCAGCTCGGAGTGGGCGAGCAGACGACGCGACGTGAGATGATTGATCTCCATCGGATTTATGATAGAGTACTTCTCCAAAAGAGTAAAAAAAGAGTCGACTGCTTGAAATATGACGGATTCGCTCAGTTTTTTCGCATTTTGGAAGATTCCACTGAGTTCACGCGACAGTTCCACCAGAACTGGAAGGAAAACCCAGACAAGGAGACGAGCGCGATGTGAACGTCTGAATGAACTTTGCTCGAAGCATCGATTCACTGTGAGTCAGCCGCTGGCTAGACGGTCGGTCACTTCAAGGATTCTCCGCCGGTGGCGCAAAACGGAACAGGAGTCTTATGTGGACTAACGACGCACTGTCTACCACCAAGCTTATTTACAGGCTGGCTTGCTTACTGTCTGTCTGTCTGTTTGTCTAGCCGACTGGCGGGCCGGCCGGCTGGCCGGCTGGCCGACTGGCAGCCTAGTCGGCTGAATGACAGCCAACAACAATGGCGGTGACGTCGTTCAGGGTTACCCTGTCTGATGGGGAGTCTAGCCGTTCGAGCGAGCGAGCGAGCGAGCGGGCGGACGGGCGGGCGGGCGGGCGGGCGGGCGGGCGGCGGGCAGGTTCGCAGACTAGCAGGCGTGGTCTTCGTTAAAACATTCGTTTGTCCATCGCTTTGGTCGTCTGAGTATCTGCTGTCTATCAAGGATAAACAACTCTAGACGGGTGAAACGAACGCAGACTGTCAAAGTGAAGCTGGCTCCGCCACTTACGCAAGCATGCGTTGTACAACATCCGCCCACACAGCGCGCATTCCCGTCTGCTTCGAAGTGAGCGAGTTATGAGTGGGAAATACCGATTTCCAAGATAGTTATTCGGCAGATACTCGAGTTGTGAACGATTCCAACACTTCGGGAATCGAGAGAGCTTCGACTTCAGCTCGAGGGCGCCGACACGGAGCAACTAAGAAATCTGTGTTTTTGAAACCGAGACGCGAACTCCAAGAACCTGGAGCTCCTGAATTAACATCTGAAACCGGGCAACCCATCTTGGGCCCGGCATCTCAAGCGTCCAGTGAGCGGGGAGGTTCTCTAAACACAAACTTCCTCCTATTCCTGGCATTTTTATGTTTTCCGAGATATTTCAATGAGAGAAGAGCTACAAAAATGATTTATAATCTTCCCAGCACTTAAGACCTAGAATGCGTCGGCAATCGGGGACTCGAATTATCTCCGGTTACGCAGGAGCTGAACAAGGAGTGGAGCAAAGTATGGAAACATGCGCTCATTAGATGGACCGCGGCGGCTCCTTGGACTGAGTTTCCACCTCTTCTTCAGCTTGGGTGGTTTTGTTCCCTTCTAAACGAACCTAATCCTCGGAACTCGCCCAAAATCCTCATTGTCCGAAACGCAGTCTCTTATGCCAAAGAGCAGACTAGTCTAGGGACGGATTTAGAGCGGCGAATAGAAGCTCCGAAGGGACGAGGAATCAGGACGGATGGAAATACGAGACGGGCTTTGAGAAGACGGCCAAAGGCCTTTTTTTGGTTCGCATGGAAACTTAGACGAGCCACGATAAACCTCTCAGGGGCAGAGTGGAAGGAGAACAGGGGAACTCCTTGACGGCAGCGACGAGGTTGGAGTGGGATCCTGAGAAGGGAGCCCAGGACGTCGAAAGGATCACATGGTGACCAAGAAGTGAGACAGGGACCTTGGACACAAATCAAGGAGTTGTACAGAGACGAAGAGTTCTCCGAACAAAGAACATTTCTGAATGTCAGAGAGAGGTGAGCTGAGACAAACGGCAGACGTCTCCCTTAAACTTCGAGCGGTGATGGGCTCGTCGCAGCTGCCAAAGTTCCAGGACGTCATCGCTGCTCCTGCCTCTCTCACTCTCTCCAGGTCCAAGACGATGCCAATGTATTCTTATGCCGAAGAGCCAGAAGACAACCTTGAAGTCGCGGAATCGCAAAAATAAAAGTTTGGAATTCCCGCGAGTTTGCCCTCGGAATTCGTCTACGGAAAGATTGGCAAGCAGAATGTTTCGCTTCTTTTTCATTCTCTTCTGACGGGACAAAATTGATTTTGCCGTTCGCCGATATTGCTGTCATTGAAAGCGCCGCGAAAAGAGAGAAAGGTCGTCGGGAACTTCTGTCATTCGAAGGTTTGTTCGAATCTTCCTACAACCGAGAAACCAATGCACGGAATCCGACGTCAGAACATCCCTCTTTGCGGTGAGAGTTCTCCGCGGGTAGGAGAGAAACTTCAGTGACAAAGCATTCGCTGATAAAAGTTTACTTTGCGAGGGACCGAACGAGAGGAAAAACACCCGAGCTTTCTGAAGAGCTTACAGCCTTTTTTCCGTGCACGCTCGCGGAGAAATAAAAGTTGCGTTTGGTGAGCACTTCTGTGTCTACATACGGGTTTTTTTCCATTCTGTTCCGCGAACGCTTCGAACTCGCACAGCTGTTGCGACAGCAGTGTGTGTCTCTTTTTTGGCCGAATTCGACTGAAGAGAAAAGGTTCGTTCGTTCGTTCGTTCGATCGCCGCGCCGCGTCGTTGGCCAATCGGGGCAAAGTGGATCCGTCGGAAATGTTGGAGTGCGTACGTGATTCCGATTCTCTTCGCTGTCGTTTTTGTTGTCTCGATGCTAAGAGGGTGTTTACGGCGTGGCGTGGTTGTCGAAACTATGCCTCAATGACGACGACGACGACAACAACAACAAAGCAAGAGCAGCGGAGGGCAGTCGACAGACGGACCAGCGTCTGCGACCAACAGAGACGTGGCAAGAGAAAGAGAACTGCGCCCGACCTCGCGTGACCTTCTAGGCGTTAGCGTCTGTGCTCTGAGGTCGGCGACCCGGCGCTTTCACCGTCTGCGCGAACGTCTGGCTCGAGTCTAGCCGATCCGACAACAACAACAACAACAACAACAGCCCCGACTACGAGCAGAACAACTAGAAACGAGTTGCCGCTGTTAGGCTTGTCTCGCCAATATGAGGGTCGGCGACCGCCTACGTTCTATCTGCTGGAATTGAATCTGATTGCGGCGGTTGTTGGTGCTGTTGTCCAGAAGAACGGAAGGGAAACAACGAGCCGTCATTATAGCTGCCGTCGACGTCGTCGCTACCGCCGCCGCCGCGGCGTTGTCTGATTAGCATGACAGGACAGCATTCATTTAATCCTGATTAGCTGTGACGTCGCTGATGGATGAAACGAACGACCGATCAGACCTACCAACGGATGTTTGGCCCCACCCTCCATGGAAAGGCTTTGGATTTGTTTCGCCCGCTCTTTCTGTCGACGACATTCGCGGAATCAGAAGAAAAATTCAATCACAAAACTCCTCGGTCGCAGCACGGTGTCGATCTTGCTCGCCGAGAGACACCGCGAACTGCCGGAAGGCTCAAATGAATCCTTGATTTGCTCGAGAGAGGTCCGTGGTTCGGGATTCCTTGTCTTCAAATACTTTCTCAGGACCTTGGAATCGAGTTTGCTCCGAATCTTCTTCCGAGGAAAGCTTGCAAGGAACACATCCACGGTCAGCGACATGTTACGGAGAGTCCACAAGTTTTCTGAGAGTTCCACGAAATCGATGCGAACATCTTCTGTCTCGATGATTCTGCTCGAGAAATGAGATTTGTTATTGCGACAGCGCTATTCCCACTGTTTGCGCTTTTCTGCTCACTAGGAGTGCTCTTCTGTGAGAGATTGACTTCTGATGCCTCGCCTTTCGTGTGTGATGCCGGTCAGAGAGACATCTCCCACGATGGAACGTCCGCTTCCTCAGATGTCATTTATGATGAACTCAATTCGCGGCTCCGTTTCGTTTTCTTCCGGTTTGCAGAATTCTGTTCGGTCACTAACGAACGTTAGACGAACACGCGTCTTGAAGCTGTCTAAAAACGTTTCTTCAGAACTGGGAAACCAACCACGAGCTTTTTTTGTCCCTGGAAGATCCAATCAACAGATGAAAGTCGTGTGTCACCGGTCAGAGTCACAAAGAGACATACAAAAACTCGGAAAAGAAACAAAGTTTCGAACACTCGCTCGCCATTCACCGGTGTAGCTTTAAAGAAGTTGTGCGCGTCGAATATTTCCCTGTCCTGCTCGACCTTTTGATGTCTCCATTCGACTCAGTTACCCCAAGGGTTCCTCACGCGGAGTCTGTGACATATGACCTTCATGTGGGAACCTTCTAATCGGCAACATCCACGCTCGATGTTGGGAGGATCTTCTCAATCGAACGATTCTTAAACGAAGTGACTCGAACACGGACGTGAAGTTGGGCGAACGAACAAACTCGTTGCTGGCGAGGAAATGTTCAAGATGCTTCCCGGAGGACTCCGCTTTTCGCTTGCTCACTCGTTAAGAATGCTCCAGTGCTCGGTGAATGCAGAGGTATCTTATCTCCCGACTGGAATAATCTGTCATGACCAACTGGAGTGATATGATTAATTGTAGACCGGCAGGAGCAAAGTGTCACACGCTGCAGTCGTTCGACAAACTTGTTTTCCGCTTATTACTTTCTCTCCCGGTGTCCTTCTCGGTTCTAAATCCCGGCAACAACCCGGCGGATCGACTCGCTAACCCTGGAATTCGTTTCGAGTTCCGACAAGGTTCCGGTCGTCCTCCTGCTGGAGATATCTACGATCTGGAAAATGTTTGAATAATTTCAAGCCATAACGTCGAGATCTCAATCAGCGTGTGGTCTTTCGAGAGAATATACGCAGGCTCTGCACTGATCTTGATCGAGATCATTGACATGCCTGTGATCGATTGCTTCGAGATTATATCTCTCCTCAAGAGTACTTCACAGCTGTTTTCGACAAATTGCTGAAACTTCTCTCAAGGTTGAATCGAGTGTCACGCACAGCCTGCATTTCGTTCGTTCGAAATGTTCTGGGATCAGACCAGTGAGCGTGAGTTCGTCTTCTGTGCATTGCAGGACGACCAGCAGGACAGAAGGGACGCTGGAGCGACTTCTCGATTCGGATTCATTGAAGGTTTCACTCGATTCAAACAGCGTCACTCACGACCTTCAAGGATCTCCAAAGTATCGTGCGATCCTCGAGATTCTTCCTTTCTCTCGCGGATACCGCGTGTGTTTCCCTGTGCAGCTACATAGATGTCACTAACTCGAACATTCGCTCGAGATTAAATTTTCCAGATTCCTTCACTTCCGATTCTCGTACATTGGAACCTGTATAATCGGACCGCCGTATAAAGGGACCACCGGTCCCTCTTTACAGTTTCAACTTGTTCGGTCTGAAATGACGCCCGACTGAGCTTCAAAGTACCGAAACATAGATTCACTTTGATTCGGTCGCAAAGCGTCATTGATCAGAGCTTTCGATTTCTTTTGGTTTATGAACTCCCTTCCTGGAACGAGTTTACACTGAGGTGGCTGGTCTGGCTCACCGCACCGAGAATACTTCTAGTTGCGACTGTTGCGTAGTTCAAGAATCGCTGTCCCGCAACCGCAGCGGGGATCCCAAACATGGAGAGCGAGTTCAGATACCTCCGCCGAGAATCTAACCTCAAACAGAAAAGCAAACACCAAAATCGAATAAGCTGCGAGATTTCGTGGTCGTTGGTCAATAGTTCTCGGAAATCTAAATCAAGGTATATTTTTTCGGCTTATTGAAACGGAGTTGTGTGAATCTTCTCTCATTTTCCGTGATCTCTTGTTTCGTTCGATGAAACCGATCGATTTTGCGGCCTTGGTACCAAACCGCGCGCTTGTGACTGAGTGAGTGAGAGCTGCCGCTCTGGTGGGACCTTTGAGTAACTTCCAACGGGAAATGCACTGCTTCAGTTTCTTTTCGTGGAATCGAGGTTATTCGATCCGATAATTTGGAATCGGAGACTTTGTTGTCATCGACCGCGTTTTCCAGCCTCGACAGAAACGCATTGGCTGCTTCTCTACTCTGCGGGCTACACTCTGGATGTTTTTCCTGACGTTGCGGATCGTCCGATTGCCACAAGCAGCTCGTTTGAAACCTTGGATTCTAAAAGTCAGCACGTGCAAAGATCGCTTCGATCACGGTCGATGGAGTGACAACTTCTCCTCGAACGAAAACAACACGGGGCCGCAAATTGTAACTGTGATGAGCGAGTTGTCTCACTTGGTTGAAAAGAGGAACGGCCGACGCCTCGCGTACGCTACCGGTTCCTCGGGAATGCTTCATGGTGTCGAATCGAAACAATGGCTGCCAGGTCGGCCGTCATACTGAAAGCGATTCGCTTCGTCAACGAAGGATAAGCAGCCGCGGACACCTCCGCCCACAGGAACTATTTCTCGAACGAACAGGAATATTCCCTCCGGCGTATCTGAGAAGAAGCTGTGAAGGACACTCTGTGTCGACTCGATCCGGCGACGTCAGGAAAACAGGTTCGGGATTCCGAACTGTCCAGGACTCGGTCCCGGAACCGCACGAGTTTCGCAAAATGCGTTTTATTCCGGCGCGAATCGAGCTCGAGAACGGAAGCCCTTGCTTTCGGAAGCTACAATGAATGAATGAGCGTGTCTTGCAGCAACGCGACGAACAAAAGAGGAATCTTCTACTGGGCGCCGAGGACGCTGGATTAATGAAACGCTGTTGCATTCATGAAATCTTAAGAAAGAAATTTCACTTCGTCTAATTGAAGGCGACCGACGCGACGCAACGCCGGCTGCACTTGAACTGAACATGTAAATCTTGTTTGCATGAGTGACAGAGAAGCGGAGAAGAATTAAACTTTAATGGAAACAAGGAGCCGTCAGACTCAATTTGCGTTTCAAGAACTCGAGAGAGAACAAAAAAAAAAAAGATGCATAACTTATTCAAACGCCCTCGAATATGAGACAGCGGAACGCGTGAATAGCATACCCACGGAATATGTGTTTGCAGAACACAGGTGTTAGTTGTGTAGTTTTTCAAGAGTCGCTGCTACCAGAGGTAATTAGCTTTTGAATTTCGTTGCCGGCTTGTGCGGACTTTTCTTTGTGAACGCACGACTCTTCCTTTTTTTGTTGGTCGGATCGATCGGCTCGAAAATGAGTTTCCAGACGCAGTTCTCGTTGAAAACGCACTAGTGGAGATGGCTGTCGACATCGTTCGCCGACTTGAATTATGACCTCTGCTATTAGTGAGCTCGGTGGTGCGGTTGCCGCGGGGCAACATACGTAGAGATTCACAAATTTTTACGCGTTCAGACGTGGTTGAATATGCGGGAATTTACGACCGAGTCGATGGTGGCAACACCAGAGCTTCAGTGGCCGCCGCAGTCCGAAGTCGATAATAAATTCTTCATAATCTGCGCAAACATTATGATTCACTCGGGCGGCTTATCCAAACATCGACTCGTTTATGTAGCTTGCTGTCGCGACTGGCTTCTCTGAATCTACAAACGAAGCAATCAAGCAAGAAAAAACAACAAGCATAACTCGACGTCTGACTATTTGACTACTTCAACAGCCGAAGGCGTCTATGGAAACAGCGCGCCCCGGTAGGATTCCCAGACTGTGAATCAGTCGACCGACTCATTCCGTCACTCTCATCAGTCGGTCGGTCGGTCAGTCAGATCGTCTAAGCGTAGCTTGCGACAACATCGATTGCTCGTGCCGAACACGCCTCAGCCGACGAACCTGTTCTCGAATAACTCCGCGAAGCAAAGCCAAGTCTTCGTTGAAAGGCTTGTTTGTCAACCGAGGCAGCAAAACTCAGGAAACGACGAGGGGTCTGGAAAACTGGAAGGAATTCTCAAAGCGTCTTTGGCTGAAGGCTTTCTCCATTCGTTTACAAGCCGTCGAGTGAGACGGTCAGTTTCCGCGCACGAATTCAAGGCTGTGTCGAGACAAGAAAAAAATATTCCGGAATCGAGACGGCTGATCGGAGTTCCCATGAATTGACCTTTTCGAGTGGTGGCCGCACCGTCTGAGGTGCCTCTGGAAAAGTCTGACATTTCAATCTACTCCGGCGGAAATGTTGAAGAGAAAGCTGCAAAACACAGCGGACTCGAAGAAGGAAGCAACGAACGGAACAAATTCAACGATCCATCATTCTGTCGGACTGCTCGACTAACCGCTGCCAGGATTTTTTTTTTCTCCGAGAAGAGGGAAAACGACAAGATCTAAATTCCACAGTTGAGCTGCTGCTGCTGCCGCCGCCGCTGTTGTTGTTGCTTTGGGAAATCTGCAGAAATCTGATTCAGGTTTTCGACGAGAATCCCCCCACTAATGAGATCTTGCTTATTAGAAAGAGGAAAAAACTTTACTTGTTACCAGGATGGCTGTCTGTTCGGCTCGGGAAAGCAGAACCTAACCGTAATGAACAAGCAGATTCGCTGACACAGCTCTCGGATATAAAACCGACGAAGAGACCTTTAAACACCAAACTCCAGGCTGCTAGGTAACGGTGGGAAACAATTCGAGTTGTTAGGTTTCGTGGCAACCCGAACAAAGCGCTGTCGTCAAGCGACGGGTCACGGATAGTTATTCATGGAAGTCCACTGAAATCTTTTCGGGAGCTTCAACATCTCGAGAACCCAAGAAAACTCTGCGTTTCCTCGTTCCAGATCGGTTCCGCCGAAAATTTTGAAATTTTCCAGACGTGATTTCTCGGTTCACGTTTCGATCGATCGGCATTTTGAAAAAAAATCCTCGAGTTGTCTAGGATGGACGTTAGTTCTGCGGAGCTTACGTCCGAAACCCGAGGGCAGAGTATCGATTTCTAGCCACTTTGACGACTTTGATGACGTAATTCTGAATGTCAACGCGAAACGCAGCGCCACAGGAATCTCCAGGCAGACATTCGACGATGGAAAGCGACGCGGGGCGATTTAGGAAGAGAGAATTTCAAGAGAGTCGACAGACATAACAGTCTGGCTTGCTGAGCGGGCCGGGTTAGCCGTCATCGTCGTCGACACTACTTGATGGCTTGTCGAGTCTAGTCGGACGTAGTAGAACGAACGAACGAATGCACCGTCGAAAGAATCAACCGACAGACTAGGCAGACAGACAGACAGACGGGCGGGCGGGCGGGCGTGTAGCCAGACAGACCAAGTCAGTCAGACAGCCAAAGAGAGAAAGAAACATCGACAACGGTCCTCACGCCCAGCGTCGCTAACGTTAACGTTGCCGCCAACGGCAGCTGCTGGAGAGAACTCCGAACGAGTTCGCTCACGAAACAAACCCAACAGCGAACACGAGTTTGCCGCCGTCATTCAGAAAAGTCATCATCGAAAGCAGGCGAATCTTGGCAGCGAACGAGTCCGCCGCTGTGCTTCGCTTGAATGATGGAATCCATTGGCAAAGCGACTTGGCTCGCCCGTCTGACACTACGAGAAACTTTACCACCGCCGCCGTGGCGTCGTTACCGTTGCCGCGATGATCGCTTCCACCAGAACAGCCAGTTCGGGCCACCGTACGGATCTCCGTTCGCAGACGGCCGTAAAACATTAAACTTCAAAGAAGCGAGCCAGTCAGTCAGTCAGTCAGGCAGGCAAATTCGTTCGAACATAATTCATTTCAGTCGTTGCAACGAATGATTGCTGGTGCGACTTCAACGATTATCGTCATGTGGTCAGAAAACTGCGATTCGCCAGAAACATTACGGATACTCTGACGATTCCTAATTTATCGCTCGCTCACTGCTTTCGGGATGTCTGGGCGAGTCCAGATACGGTTCGATGGAACTTGAGCGCACGTCACTGATTTAGAACAGAGTTTAGAAGGCGTCTAGACCCTGATGGCGAGCTGCGAGTCCCGACGGAACTCCTCTGGGGACTCCGAAAGATACGAGCCTCATGGAGTTCCTCGAAGTGAGAGGTTTTGCAGTCTTGAAAAGTTCCGAGAGTCATAATTTAGATCCTCTGCTCAGTGGTTTTGGGGAGATGCTTCGAGCTCAAATCACACAAAGTAATTTCGATCGAATCAAAGCCTACGCGAGTTTCACGGAATCCGAGCGGCCTTAGCTTCGACGAACTTTCGGTGCAAGAGAAAGCTATTTCGTAATGCAGCTCAAACGGCTGAAGTCACGATTGTAGAAGATAAACTAATGGCTGCCACGTGCTGCCATAATCAAGATTAGTCTGGATCTGAAATGGCGAATTCATGTTGGAAATCCTAACGGAGCGTTCCTTCCGTTGATCATTCAGTTTGGCGGGGGTTTCAGAACTTTGATTCGAAGCTTCTGGCGTTTCGATTGGAACGAAGCTAGCGCTAGAATGTGCAGCACGTCTGTTACAGATCATCTACGGCCACGAAACCCCGACAGGAGGAGTGCACCTCTTCAACTTCGATCAATCCTGGGGAGATCCTCAGGTTTTGGTGACAAGATCGGTTTCAAATTATGTCGACTATTTCTTCCGTTTGTTTCAATTCGCGACTTTCGGGCGAATGAGGAGCCAAAAGATCCAAAAACTTCGAAGACCGGATTCATCTGTCCTTCACTGATAGTTCTGGGTGGTGGTCGACATTGTCCATGAAGTTTTCCAGAGAGTCCAATCACGCAGCGCTGCCAAGTTGAATGCTGGCGTGCTTGACTCATCGTTTGGCTGATCAAAATGTTTTCATTTCTGTCTTCGGACGAGGAAAGTGAGCGTCCGAGCAAATTCGAAGAGCTCTATCGGTATTCACCTTTTTCTTTGTTTCGGACCAGACAAAGACGGCCATCGAATTGAATGCCATCGGGCGGACACAACAACAGACGCAACTCAAGTCGAGCAGCCGTCAATAGCGAAACGTACATAAATCAGTGAGGAGTGATGTAAATCGTATTTTGCTTGCATCTAAACGACGGCTATGCAAACGCAGAAACGAACTATAATGCAAAGTTGGATACGTACGACTCGAATTCATCCAGACGCCTATTATCACATAGAGGTTGAGCAACTTCTGTTTGGCGAGCGCGCAAAGACGTCTAGACGCTGGCGTAGACTGTGTTCCACGGATCGATAGCGATATTACCGCCATCCCGCACGGTTTCAGTCACTTTCCCTGGCGATTCTTATCTACTCGGCTTTACTATCAGCTACGCAGAATGAACACTCTTGAAACAAAAAAGAAAAGATCGTCACCGTTTAGACGATATTCTGAGCTTCAAGACTCAAAACATTCGCAAGCTCTGAGATCTTTTGGCCTCATCAGCATTTCTGACATGAACGTTAGCGACTGCTGAATGTGGCCATAAACGAGAGGGAGCAGCACGCACGCTGAAAAAAAAATACTCAGAGAACACGGCTCGTCCGGCAACTAATCAAGTTAGCGCGAAGGAGCGAAGTCCGGATTGCGCGTCGAAGTGCAAGCGCGTGTATCTCGACACTTTGTTGCTGAGGCCTCGTATTTGCTCAGACATTGAATTTCAGTCGAGTGCAACGTTGTCAACGTCCGCGTCACGAAGCCGGAAGGAGAAAGAGGATTCTAGTTCGGAGAAGCCGACCTTGACTCGACTTGCGACTTCATCCCCGTCCAAAGAACCGCTAGACGGTCAAGCGAAGCTCGTGACAAGTGAAGCCATTTGCTTTCGGAAATTAGATTTTACACATCCGCAGCATCGTCATGGGAACGCTTCGATGCAAGAAGCTCTTGATTCCCGATTTCCCGAGTCGGAGGTTTACATAGTGTGAGCTCGTGTCCCGACAGAAACCGTTAACTCGAATCTGATGTGCCGCGTCGATAATTCCAATGCGCCATCAAGGTTCTGGCTCGCTCGCTGCGACTCCTGTATCGCATCGATTTCATCTGATTCTTCGAATCAGCAGACGATGTGGTTCGGTTTGTTTACACGTTAGCTTTTGGACCGAACTAGCGTTGTGATTAATTACGCAAACGGGAATCGTTATAAAAACGGGCACTGAAATGCGTATGTGAGTTCGATAGCCGCGCTCGGTCTGAGTAATCTCTTATCAGAATGCCTAATTGAAGTTTTTTTGCGGGACAGACGTTTCGGGGAATGATGATAGAGACGCTCCATTCACTCATTTCACCTGACGACAGTCCCTACTCCACCGAGTCGAGAGGAACGGTCTGCTCGGATTGAGCAGATCATGGCTACCGAGACATTGTTGTGTCTGCGAGCGACCGCGAGTCGGAGAATCATCCGTCGCTTCCATCGAACGAGCATTCCGATTCTACCATTGTTGACATTCAGGTGACGGCTCATCGTTTCACCCGTTCCGACGCTCATTATGGACGACCGATGAACTGAATATCACGAGCGTGAGAGCTATCATGCCCCCCGGTCGGAGACCTTTTGGAAATTCTTTTCCGGAATTCCACTGAAAACGCACAAGTTCAGGAAACAGAAACTAGGGAACGATCACAGAAAGAACACCGTCAGAGCTATTTTGTAGCCGTGGAACTGTGCAACCGGTTATGAGAGTACACCTGTTGAGTACAATCTCGTGATTGTGCTGTTCTAGAAGTAGCAGTCGCTGCATGTCGCTTTTTCTCCCTGAAGTATCCGCAGGAATGTTGTCTCTCGACGCTCTCCAAGTGGAAACTATTGAACCGACGAGCAAGTGAACGTCGTAAGAAAAACTAGGCGCTGGTCGCTTCGCGTTCCTCGGCTGTGTCCTGAACTAAACAAATTGCTTCCAACGGATGCATTGTCCGCAGGCTAGACGGGTGCCCAAGTGTTGTTGTCCTTAACAAAAGTTTTTTCTATCTTGTGTCGTGTTTTGTCTGCTGGATATTCGGCCTTCAGCTCTTGGTATTGTCTGTTCGTTGTTTTCGCTGACAGAGAAGTTGCTCAAACAAAAAGCTACGCAAACATCGAACGCCACATGCAGAAACATTGGAGACACTGTCACCATCACCGTGGGCGTCGAGAACAACCGCACAGGAGGTTTATGACTATTCCGAACTTTTTCGTGTTTGAAAAACTCGAACTTCGAGACTAGATGTTCAAAGACATGCAAGGCTACGACAGATTCTGCTGAACACCGATTCAGATGTTGTTCACGATGAAACGCACATTGGTTGTCGGACTGGATTCTCGGATGGCTAGGCTGGTTGGATGACCCAACCGCTTGCGGAATACGTGTGGCGTCTTCACGGCGCCAACGAAGGACGGACAAACCGATAGATGGATGGATGGATAGACAGACAGACAGACCCATCAGACAAGCAGGCAGCCAACGAACCAAGCAAGCAAGCAAGCACCAAACAGACAAACAGACAGACAGAGGGACCTGCCAGCAGAAAAATGGGAAAGAACCAGTTCTGTTCTACGGCTAGCTAGCATCCTAGCTTGCGTGGTTCCCTGATCGTCTGTCTGTCTGTCTGTCTGGATGAGAAACACTCCGCTTGTGTCGCAGTTGTCTTCTTCGCTTCATTCATGTTTGTCGACGTCGGCTTCCAATATCCTAGAAAGCAAGTCTCGCTTCTAGACGGCTTAAATGACAGCCTTGTAGTCTTTGACTATGCGCAACAATTGACGCCTCTGTGGTTCTGCTCGACTGCTTGTATTGAAGACTAGCCCTGGCTCGGTTGCTTACCACGGCGCGCCGCTGATGATGTCGCGTTGTTCCACAGCTGTTAGTAAGCGCTTGTCTGTCGTGTCTGAACAACAAAAAGCGTCGCGGGCTGTCAACCTGTTGTCCGTGGTTGGCAGCGGCTCGTTCAAAGTCACTCGGCGGACCCGATACGCGAGCTTCCAGCGGAATTGGGCTCAGCTTTCCAGGTAGCGGGTCGGTCGACTCACTCCCGCGCAAAGGATCAGGGGCTTACAAGTGGTTGTTCGATGTGTCAAGCCGGAAGAGCGAGAAGTGCGATGTTTCCGAACTATGAAAGTCGATTGCAAACACGGGAAGACGGTTGAGCGACGTTTTGACGTTTTTTCTCTTGGATGGCTGGGGGCGAATCACAACGACGGAAATTTCAGAACTTTCGTGCCTCCAACCATAACGACTGATCGACTCCGGGAGCAAGAAGAGCCGAATTTCTCGAAGCACGAATGTAAGCCCGAAGCAATACATATTGTCTTTGATCGCGAGAACCCAAAGTTTACCAACAGAGAATTTCGTCTCTCTCGTCTACCGTCCGTCGTGAAAGTGGGCTATGTGGTCCCTTCATCCACGCAAAGGCTGTCTAGCCAGACGATCGGGTCTCGTCTGGCCGCAGTCTGTATCTATCTATCCATCCGTCCGTCGCTTGTCAATTGTAATTTTTAGCCCATAAGCCACACTAAGTCAACGATTTTCCGCTTTTCGAGTCGATCCTGACCACGACGCAATTTCGACGTTCTTTCACTTTCGATCAGGTTATGTCCTCGCTTACTTCCATCCCGCAGCGGGGTTACAGACGATTGTTTCATACTTTTGAGATTGACTCAACTCTTAGCTTGGGTTTCCCCAGTGTCGGGGACGATGTTGCCGCGAGCAAACGATGGCAGAGCCATAACTTCTCAGTTCTCGCGCTACATGAACCTTGCTAACTGTTATTATTACGATCATATTCGCTGCGAGCACGTCGATCGCAAATAGCGCTCACCGGAATTTGATCGCCCGCCCTGGCTACAACACACTGCGGTGTTTTTCACCGGCACAGACCGGGAGTTTTCTTTTTCGGAGCGATAACCGCACACGCGTCCTTACCAATGTCAAGCACGTGCGGGATGCATGGGAAGAACCCAATTAAAACCGGGTTCGCTGACCGCGGAAGCTTGTGGTCCGAGATTCGCGTCTTCACGGAGGTGGACCCCTCGATTGGAGAAGAAAAGAGCCTCAATGCATGACACGTCCTCTTCTGAACCTCGAGGTTGCCGGCCTGCGCCGGTGGTTCTCAAACTTGTGGTGGGGACGAAGCCTTGGACATCGATACCTGACCATATCCTCCTCGACCAAAACGTTCCACCTCAGTTTGCGCCACTTCTCGTAGAGGATCTCTGTTGATGTCTATTCATAGCGTTCATTCTTCATCCGTCTGTTTGTCTGTTGCGGCGGCACCAGCGCTGGAAGACAGGTTGGCCAGTCGGTCGTTGTGCATCCGACTAGAACTGGAGGACTGAACTAATCCGCCGTCTGGCCAGTCCATTGGCCTCTGAGCGTCTAGACAGATATTTGTTTCTCTTCTCTCCGTCTTCGCACACAACAGTCTAGCCGATCCAACAGTGCGACGGATCCAAATCGCTGTCTGGATGCTTGTGCTAGCCTCTTCGGTCGCGCGTTTTTTTTTTTTTCAAATTCGTATTCCGTCACTAAAGAACGTGGAAGGTTTCCAACCGATAAACGTTGCTGTCTGAATGAATTTGTCTCGAGAATGCCGCGCAGATGGTTCGGCTGGTTTCCGAGCCCATAATAATAAATGTACATAAATGTAGATGTTGGAAAATTTACGTTTGGAATTATTTATCTGGGAGACTAGCGCTCGAACTGCGTCGGGCTGCAATACCTCAACTCCATGGAATCTATGACGGTACAGGGCATGCGAGGACACTTCAGGAGGACAAGGATACGAGGATGATTGGACGGAGTGCTTTGGGTTCCCACTCGAAAGACTTTTTCCAACATTCGTCTGTGAAGCCGCGGAACGCTCTGATTACGATTCGCTACTGAGAGCTGATCAGTGAGTGCCTTCATCAGAAGTTCGCGTGGTTTCAGTTCTTTTTTTTTCGTGATTTCACATGAAGCAAAGAAGTCAGTCGCCGTCCAAACCATCTGAGAATATTAGTCGAGGATAGAACGGCGTCCATAACGACTCGATTCACGATCTCCGGTTTTACGGCGTCGAGACGTTCCGCTCACATGGTGGAGTTCGCACCGGACGCGTCAAGGGTTCACGATCTTAGTAACTTCCAGAATCAGCTGTCAATTCTGCTGGGCAAATATTTCCTCTCTCGGCGCGACAGATCGCATGATTGCGATTTCATTGACAAGTGCGTTCGGAAATTCTGTCGGAAGTTATAGAGTCATGGAGCGGATGTAATAAGTGTTCCATCAAAAATATTTCCACAATGGGTTCACCGTCTGCTACAACGCTATCGTAACGACTATAACGTTGTAAACCTCGTTTCCATTCAGCGAACAGAGAGCGCGTCCCAGGATCACTTCCTCTCGGGAAGTAAACTTGAGAATGAGGCTGTTTGCAATCTCGCTGGTGAAGTGCAAAGAAATGACAACCGAGTGGGAACATTTTGAGAAATCGAGAAGCACCAGTCCAAAGTCCCGCGAGTCGGAGAGACGGTGCGGCAACCATTATCAAGTGCAGTATAAAGTTCCCGTCTAATATTTAGTCACCAGCGCGGGCCAGAGTTCCCTAATCATACGCCTAGTTCGTCGCTCGCGAGACATCACCTCCTCACAAACATCTAATTACCTTGATGCTGACAATGCAGTTTGCTTGGCCGTGGGGAAGCCGGGTCCGATGCTTGCGCTGCTAGAAACGAGCGTAGTGGCCCCGACTCCACGGAATGCTGACAGATGGGGAGCTCGGAGCCGTGACCCAGAACCAGCTGCAGATCTTTCGTAGTACAACTTGGGATTGAATACCCAAGGAACCCAACATAAGATGGACATCAGGAGCGAGCGAGCGAAGGTTTCTTCTGGATTATCTGACGACTCCGTCGCGTTTTTGTCCATGCTGTTTTTTCGGTTTGCCACTCCGCTCCTTTCGGCAACACAAAGAGCGACTCTCGAAAGGACTCACGTTCGCAAAAGCTGTGAGGAAGGACAACGACACACAGACTGGGGGAAGGTCGGGTAGCCGCCGAATAACAGAGCAGCAGACAGACCGGCTTCGTCGGCAGACGCTGAGTTCATCGGCCTTCGCTTGGGTGTCTGTCTGGCTGCTTGGCTGGCCGACCGGCGGAGTAAGTGCGCGTGGCGGTGCGTGTCTGTCTGGCTGGCGACCTTGACGTGACGTCACTCGGTCGGTAGCTCCTAGTGTTGAAGACCTCCAATGTCCCGTCCCATGTTCACCCTCCACTCCGGGGATCTGTCTTTCGCATTTGTTCCTCGGAGGGCCTCCTTCTGTCCGCTTCGTATCTCTTCCAATGCGATGCATCCTTTTCTTTTCTTGAAGTCCCTCGAGGAGCTCCATTCGAGCCTTTCCTCGAGTGAAACGTCCCCCTTTTGTCCCGATGTACCCGAGGCCCCTCGTGAGGAGATCTCCCCCTTCTCTGGGGCCCGAGATCTGCGTTGATTGGGGAGCGTCCGAGAGCGGCCAACCTCGTTTTCTCCCAACTTTTCCAGAAAATTCCAGCTTTTCCACCCGAGCGGAGCCGTTGTTTCGCTGGAAAAAAGTTTCGGTTTCCAAGAAGGAAGGACGGAAGGCTGTCTGCGAAGGAGGAGGAGGAGGGTAAGACAGGAACGACTGGGGAGAGATACCAACGGGGAAGAAGCAGAATTGGGAAAAAGACTGGAGTTGCGTCTAGGATGTGTAACCGAGAGGTCGGCACAGACTGGTCTTCAGCCGCAAGCGTCGCGGTCGGAACCGCTGCTGAGATCCAGGTTGCGCTGACTCAGAACTAGGGAGAGGGGTTCGGAGGAAAACTGGAAGACATGAAAAAAAAAGAGAGGAGGGATACACTGGAAAACTGAGGGACGAAGAATGGGAATCGGGGAACAGGGGGAATGGGAGGAGTCGAGATTGCCAAACGAAGAGGATGAGGACGAGGAAAAGAGTATCAGGAATCGGGAATAACAAAAAGTATGGCGAGTGGATGTTGGAAGCCGAAGAAATGAATTCAGAAATAAGCGGAAAATCGCGGATCGAATACTAACTGGATTGGGGAAGGGTTCTCAGTCTACCGCGTGTATCTGTTCCGCGAGAAATTGAGAGTTCTATCGGTTCGCAGGATCCAGCCAACGTATTCCGCTAGAGCTGAACATGAAATGCGCGGAGAAGAGATTTTCTTGTTATGGATTTGTTGACGTTGCAACTTTGTCCGATCTTATGCCGATCCACGCTACACGATTTTGGTTTAGCTACGGCAGGAGGCGCTACGAATTTCGATGAGGGAAGCATCCCTACCGCGAAAGAACCCCCGAAGCCAACTTTGCTTTTGAGTGGATCTGATTTCGCAAATAAGGGCAGGAGAAATCCAATCTGAGACGTCTTCATCCGTTGAGAGTGTCTTTCGTTTGTATCGATACTCAAGTTTTGATTTATTTCAGTTTTGTGAAATTCTTGGCAGCAGCAGCTCTGTAACAAGATGCTTTCCAAGAACATATATGTACATAAAGTATTTGCATCTCTTGATTCCGAGTCAGTTCGGTCACTTTCATCCCGGGAGCGATTTCCTGACGAGCTCGGTTGAACAGTGTTCACTACTCTCGGGAGCTCGGACTCGGATATAACGACTGAGCTCGGAACTTCCAAACATTTTCCTTCTGAGAATTCAGCTGCCGGGCGTCAACACAGCGACGTAGAAGTTGGACTTCTGATCACGCAGCCGGAGGGAATCAATGCCGTTGGCAACTGATTAGGTGTCGAGGGACTAATGGTTCCACACGCCCAGACGGAAACGTTCCAGGAAACGTTTTGCTCTTCCAGCCAAAGACTCGGAAAACATTTATCTTGGCCTAGACGACGAAAACTCTGAGTTTTCGTCAGATACCGACTCCGAAACCGCTGTTGAAGTTCCGTCAAATCCTCTGCTCAGGAAATCGCCCGAAGTGCTTCGATACAGAACGGTGATGCGGAAACTGCTCTCTTCCATCTACTCTCGTGAAACTCAGCTGAGCTTACTAATTCGAAGAATTCAATCTCTGATTATTCGACGATATGGAGCATGCGCCGAGGATATGCGAAACACTTCGAAGTTCCTTCCGATTTGAAACTTGTCGAAAAGTTAAGGACAACCCTCCAAGACCCCTCCATGAAACAGTAGAAACCATGGAAGAGCTGTTCGCTTCGACATCATGTGTCGATTCATATTCATTCATGGACGGACATTCAGAGAGACCCTACGGGTCGGTTTGTCCTGCATATCATGACCCTCTATTAGCATCGGCAACCGCCTGTCTCGTCGCGCCCATCGTCAAGTCAGGACATCCCTTCGGGGGCTCTGGAAAGGAGACGCGTCTAGTCTCATCGATCGGCCCACGGGTTGACGGCCTGAATAGCCCAGTGACTGACTGACTGACTGACTGACTGACTGAGTAGGGGAAGGACACGGAGCAGGAAAGGGTCCATCAAGGAGGAGAGCTAAGGTTGGTATACCGCTGCTCTTGCTGACTGGCCGGCCGGCTGGCTGGCTGTGTGTCTGTCTGTTTGTCTGTCGGTCAGTCGGTCGTTCCAACTGTTCGTACGTCTGTCCGTTCGGCTCACCGAGTGCCTTCTGGCTGGCAAGGAGGCAAGCTCGCCGACTAGCTGCCTGGCTGCCTGCCGGCCGGCCGGCAAGGAAGCCAGCCGGCACGCTCGCTCGCTCACTCACCCAACCATCCGCTCGCCCGATGGTAAGGGTTGGTTGCTTGTGTCTGGCTAGCTAGCTGGCTGTTTGGCTGGCTGGCTGGAGAGCTGGCCGCTTGGTTGGAAAGCAGGCAGGCAGGCGGGCAGCAAGCGGTAAACCGACAACAAGCAAGCAAGCGAGTGAGCGGGCGGGCGAGCGAACGAACGAACGAGCACACCGACCAACCGATAGCCGACAGACAAGGCGATAGCCGAGCACAGGAGAAGCTCTGCAGGCTGGTTGGCAAGACTGGAACAACGACGTCGCACGCGCCACAATCATCAAAATTGTTCGTCCGTCGTCTTCGGAGTGGTCCGTGTTGCCAACGCAGACAGTTCCAACGGTACATCAGCTGAGAAAGCGACCCGCGAGAGCCTACAGGCCAAACACCCCCAAGCCAGAAACAGCTGAGTTGTCAGCTCGTGGGTCGGATCTACAATCGGTTATCCATCTCCGGTTCGGTGCGAATTGAACAAGTTACTCCAGAAGAATCTCGATCGTCGTCAGTTTTGGAACAAGGTGGGAATCGTGGTCTCCGAGAATCGGGAGCGGCGAGAGGAACAATCACTCCGTTCGTCAATCAATCGAATGAAACTCCATCAATCAATCCTCGTCGTGATCGAACGAGTGCGTGTCTGGAATCAATCAGTTCTGCGATTGGTCGGAGGACCGCTCGCGTCAGTGAGTTACGAAGTGATTGCCCGACAGACGGAGTGAGTGATAAATTGATCGATCGATCGATCGATCGATCAATCGATTGATTTGTTGATACGTTCAAATCGTCGGACGGATTGCTGAGTGGGAGTCCGGTCTCGACTGTTTCTCCACTTCGTGACGGTTCTTGTTATCAGAGGCGGTGAAGTTGTGAAGCACAAACCCCAGAAGGAAGAGTGAGCGTGTAGTGGAGTTTACTCATCTTCGTCGCCGTCCACTTTAGTGCTGGTGTTGTTACTGTTGTTGTTGTCTCCTTCTTCTTCTCTCCCTGCTCTGCAACTAAGGAATGTGTGATATCGAAAGAAGGACAACAACGACAAGAAGACAACGTTATCCTTTGTTATAGAGGATTCCGCCACGGATCTCCGCCCTAGTTCAGTAAGTGTCCACTGATCCCAAAGTGCTTTGGTTTTTTCCCGATTCATTACTCGTGAATGTTCGCCAATCGATGTTTTCTGGGAGCTCAGCCAAAAAGAGCGCAGGTTTCGCGACGAAAGGGAGTGGAATCGAGCGTGGTTGGGCACGTGAACCGGAGTTCCAGCCAGACTGACGGACCGGTTGCTCGGAATAAACAAACAGCTTCAACTTGCTTTCATCATTTCGCTCGTTCTCATATCGTTTAATCAGAGAGCGCGTATCAATCAGCGATCTCTTTTCGAGATAGCGGTTTCGAACAGACGAGCCAAAGGACGGACCGACCGGCCGGCGCTGCGGCACAAAAGACTGACTGACCGACGACGACGTCGTCCGCCAACAAACATACTCACACGCGGACACGCAAGAATCTCAACTCACAGACACTCGCTGACTGAGTGCTGAGGTCAAAGTGCATCAGTTGAGGAATTTCTTTTTCTCTAGAATGAACTGCCTTGGCAATACTTGTCGCTGTCTCGTTAGCTGGCCGATCGGCCCGCCAGTCAGTCGCTCGCTCGCTCGCCCTACAGTCTTTCAGCTCGTTGGTCAAACAGATCTCACCACGGAGCCAATCACGCAAGAACACAACCTTTTTGATAGAAAGACGGACAGAAGGGCGAGTAGACGTGCGAAAAGACAAACGTCTGTCCGGTCAGCTTGACCAGTCGGTCGTTGGATCGGACGGTTTGTTTGTCCGTCCGTTCATTGTTCAGCAATCACGAGGACCTCCTGAAGCGGCCGTCGTTGTCTCACGCCTGCTAGAAACTGAACAGATAGCTCGACCGACGACATTCAACAGCTTTCGGCTGAATTTCTTTCTCAACTGAAGCAGTGCGGAACGACCGGTGGAAGAAACATTCGCCTTCAAAGGAAAACAGATGACGGAATCAAACGGTCGGATAAACGAGCGAAGATCTCCCTGAAATCCAGAGCCAACCATAACAAAAGCTCTCGCGATAGCGTTTGCGGCGGCATTCGCGTCAGCATTCGCGTCAGCTTTCGCGTCAGCGAGGTCGGTTGGCTTCCTTGAGTGAACAGTCGCCCGATCCATCCGTCCGTCCGTCCGTCCGCCCGCCTGTCCGTCAGTCAGTCAGTCAGTCAGTCAATCCGTCTGTCCGTCTGTAGGTCAGCCGGCAGTTGGGCAATCGGACGAACAGTCAGTCAGCTATTCAAGCAGTCAGACAGACGTGTTACCATCCCACCACTGACCCAGAGACCGGTGGCAGTCAAACAACGGCGAGTCCGTCCGTTCACTCGAGTGAGCTGGTCGGACGATCCGTCTGTTTGTCGGTCGGTCTGCCAGCCGGCGGAAAAAAAACCCAGACGGAATAGAAAGCAACCGTGCGACGAGCTGATTGACGTGTTTTGGACAGAAAGACCGAGAACAACGGACGAATACGAACTGGAAAACCTGGTGTGGCCTGATTCGGCACCGATAGATAGTCAGCGCCCAGCTCGATATTTCGTGATCGACGGCTCGTTGAGCGAGCGGCATCCTCATCGTCTGTACTCCTGACGAACACGTGACGCTCCAGCTCGACCTGAACCGCGTTCCGATCAGGACTGAAGACACAGTATCAGAAATGGTGATATTTTATGAACGATGTTATGATGTCACGGATTAAAGTTCTTTCGCGAGAGAATTGGCCACTCGTTCGTCTCTGCTCTAACGCTCAATGTTTTTAAAACAACAAAAGCCCGTGGCCAGTCGATGTTGGCTGGAAGGAGTTTCGAAGCAGAAAACGCTGGCCCAGTCGAGCGAGCCTTTACAGTTTCAAGGTTAACGGATCCGATTTCTTGTCTGTCTGAGCGTCGGCCACGGCATCACGACACCGAGCCGATCTACCGAAGCAACTGACTACCTGCCTGCCCGGCTGCATCCCGGGCTGACTAAAACGAGACGCAGTGTTCGAACTACAGCTCTTTCAGATGATCGTGGTTCCAGTCGGTTGATGTGAACGATTCGAATATAGTTTCGAGAAAGTCGACGAATGTTGGGACTTTCCTCCGACTTGCACCTGCGTTTTCCATTTCAACTGAGAGAATTTCTCTTTCATGGCATGGCGAAAAGCAAACACAAACGAAGGACTCGTGAAACCCTCAGTTTACTTGGGCCGTCGAGAAGAAAGTTTCAGCCAGACGGAGGTGTGCACATTATGTACGGTGCTCAGTCGGTTCAGTTCGAAATGGTTACGACTTGTGTATTTCGTTGCCGGTCGAGGTAGATCGCAGCCGACACGACCGCGTCGGTCGTTGTGTCTGTTTTGATTCAAGGCAGCGTTCAACTGCTTCAAATTCTCTGGAATGTGTTCCCCGGTGAAGGCTTAACTCTACCATGCTGGACGATGATCGTCCGTCGGACGCGGTCAGCAGCCTGACTCCCGGACGGCAACTCGGCTCGTCGGTGGCTCAGGTCAGCGGATCTGGCGGCGGGCTTAGTAGTGGCCTACTCAGACAGAGTCGAGTCGAGCCACGCAGTCAGTCAGTCAGCGAGCCGAGCCAAACTGTTCTGGGGAAATGATGAGTCAGTCATTGTTCGACTGTCTGGTCGCTGTCTGGAATTTTGTTCGACGAAACTGAATGAACGGAAAACGCTTTCCGGCTTAGCGTGCCGATTTGAAGCTTCGTTCACGCATGACGTTCGTGGCTCGTACTGAGAGCCGTCTGGCGCCAAGAGGAAACTCGAAAGAAACATCAACTCGATTGAGAAACTTCGAGGAGGGCGGCAGGAATTAACGCACGCAATATTGTTTTTCATAAAAATCCATAAAATGAGTGAACGTTGGGGAGGCCCTCCGTCCATGAAGCTATGTATTCTGTCTCATGAGTGGATCTGAGAAGCGAGAATAAACTGACGGGAGAGGACCGATGATTGAAACAAGGCATAACAGGAAGATCTGGCTGTTGGATCCGTTTCGTTGTTGTTAAGAGAAACGCGGTGATTTCCAGAAGTTTCGATTGATTTTCCGCCCAGGTCGGTTGGTTGGATGAATGCGTGGTCTTGAAAACATTTTGAGTTTCGGCTCGATGAAGAGTGACTTTGGACTTACCTCTGACGAAATTTATGACTCTGTTGGAGTCGAAATAGAACAGGACAGAAACGGTGGATGGACGGACAAAGGGAGGGAGGGAGGGAGGCAGGCAGGGCTAGACGGAAATTAGACCTAGTAGACGAGACGGATCGTCCGCCAGCCGCTTCTCGAGCAAGTCGTGTCGATTGGTGTGAAAGCGATGCTCTTACGCTCGACCTGACAAAGGTCAGTCACGCAGAGCGAGAAAAAAAAAATCTACTCGAATACCAGGAGCCAGTCAGCCAGCGACTTCCAAGAGCAATCGTCACTAGGCTTCCTCGTCAGTTGATTTGCCAAAATCAGCGTCTCGGTCACACGAATCAACTTGGTTTATGAAGCAATCACGAACGAAGTGAAGTCTACAGTGGGACGACCCCTATAATCAAACTGAGGAATGGGCGATGTCGTTCAGGTGTCATCGTGAGGAGATTTGTGGATTTTTCCCGGAAACTCGAACGACAGCTCAGTTGGGGCGCTACCGAAGTTGCTTCGGGAGTCGCAAAAAATCAGTGACTTGCTCATCGACAGAGAAGAAGCTTGCGACAACAGCAGAGGCAGTAGCAGGGATGTTGACAAGAACTACGGCGGCAAGTGTGTGTGTGTGTGTGTGTAAGTGCGTGGACCTTGATCTGTGGAGCCGTAAAAAGCACCGGCCGCCCAACGATAGACAGACGCGATAGGAGACAGCGTTTGCTAACTATGCGCTCGTTCGTCGCCAACGTTGCCAGCATGTCTGCCGATCCACGGCAAAGGAGAAGAAGAAAAATCCGTTGTTCCCTCTCTAACAAGGACGTGCATCTTTTTTGCTTGCAGTGGTTTTGGTACCGTTGATGAATGGTTCAACCAGCTGGTCCGAAACTCCAGCGAATGTCCAAGCTCCACCTCTTTCACCACCCACCTCTTTGAGCTCTTCACCAGAATCTATCAGATCTTCTCCCAACGGCGGGATCCGGGATTTGGACACCGACTGCCTCATACCTTCAGAAATGGGTTCAAGTTCCTGCTGCCGGGCCAACCACGGCTACGAGAAGGTACGTGTAAACAAATCTCCGGAAGAGTTTCATCTCTTTTCCAAAGAGTATCCCGGAATATTCATTCCGATCCAATAAGGATTCACAGCGATCGATTCACCACTTAATCAAACGCTTCTCTCCAGGTCCCCTCGCTGGGTTACTCGCAGTGCGTACAATCATCGACGGAAGATAGTCTCGCAGTTTACGTCCACGTGCGGACGTCGCCCGGCGCGAGTCCTCTCTACGCTCCCGAGAAGATCGAGCAACGACAAAAACATGCCGCGAAAGATGCCCAGATACGATCGAGCTCAACGCGGCGCGACATTGCAGCCAATCTGCCCCAACATGTGCGGTCGAGACCTCATGACGATCCTTTGCCGCACAACAACACGGGCAGCACCAGCAGTCGGAAGCACATCCCGCACGAAAGCTGCGTTCAACCCCCGCCAAACCGGAGCCCATTCACACTCAACACAACGTTTCCAACAAGGCTCAACAGTTATAGCAGTAGTTGCAGTAGCGGTGGAAGCAGTGGCAACAGTTCCAGCAGCAGCGTAAGCTCGAGCAGCAGCAGCAGCAGTAGTCGGTCACTCTCGTCGATTCGAACCTCAAATTATCCTTCGGCGCCATCGGTCACTAGATTTCCAGGATACAGTGGAAGAAAAGCCATTTGACACATGGCTAAAAACTTATGGGTTCTATTGTTGTAGCTAAAATATGTCTATGAATCAAGCAGACACGATCGATTATTGGACGAGTTTCGACTTCCCGATAAGTTCCGATGAATCGAATGTCCGGAGTTTCTAGGTGATTATTTATGAATTGCGCACCGACTCTCGTCCTGGAATCTAGCAGACGAGCTCGCCTCAGGAAAGTTTCGTGATCTGAGCGAAACGATTGGAGAACAAAACAAACCTGAAGAAACAAATCAATAATGAGACAAAAGAGAAACCTCACAACTAGACGCATGCTTTGTCAACATGTCCCTAGACCAGTTCTGACTTTCTATGCAGATTTGTATCCTTTCTATGTAAGAATCGATCGCGAAGTGTCCGATAACGAACAAAAACGTTCGCAAATCTCAGCAATTTTTCCCCACTAGTTTTCTCTCACCTGAACATACTTTGCGCTTTATCGACTCCCGATGGAGTCCTGTCTTGAATTTGTCGTTCCGTGGTCGTCTCGCCCGAGTTCTTTCTTCTCCTTCCGAATCCGCTCGCCGTTCTCTGAGCGAGCGAAACTCTGTTCCCTACATCGGTCCCTCTGGAATATTCTGAGTGATTTCTGTTGCCCTTTCCCTTTTTCCACCCGACTGTGTCGGAAAGCTGTCGACCACAACAGCGTCTGTTCATGGTTTGTACATGTACTTCACATTCACCAAGAGTATCATCAGGAAATTTACGAAGAACGAAGTGGTCAGTACGCTAATTTTAGTTTGAATATCAACGATCCGCTGGGTGGGAAGAGTATTCAGTAAGAAGGATCAAATGGAGATATATCTGTATATAGCTAAATGAAAATGTACGATTGTAGCGATGAATTTAGTCAGATAAAGAGTGAGAGCGCGTGAAGGAACCAGTAGAAGACAGCGCGAAATGAGCGCCGACATCGAGGTTGAGATGTTGGAGCTGGAGAAAGCTTACGCATCGAATCGAGAAAGACGGCGGAAGAAGGAATGTGGAAGACCAACAAGATATTTGTTTTCTTTTCTACAAGGCGGAGGACTGAAAGAGGAGTCCGCTGGTGAATAAACTCCTTTGTACATATGCACCGTTCGATTGCAAGCATTCCGCGTCTTCATTCTTTGTCATTTCTGCAGACATGGGATACTCAAGGACGTCTCAAATATCGACGATGAACGATTGTTTCGAAGAAGTCTGTCCGATTCAAACGCTACCGCATTCTCGCTACAAGAATCTCTCTCGGTAAACAACTTCAGGGTCACGGCGAAACCAAATCGCGGTTTGATTCCTCTGCCTGTCTCGAGTTTGATTTCAACCTGTCAACTGAGACGGCGCACGTATCGACTTTCTGAGCTGCGGATGGGGCTGATAGGATTCCTCCGTCAGGCTGAGAGCTCGTTATCCTCTCCGTTGGCCATGGATATCATCTTCTTGAGTGGGGTTCTCTGAATTTGTATTTGGTTTTGTATTATTTGTACAATCAATCATCTATCCGCTGTGCGTGTTTGGCAAACCGATGCCGAGCCTGATACAGACTGTAGGAAACGCGGAAGAAACAAGTTCTCATTCATTCGGAGAAAGTAAAATGAAGAGAAAAAGAAAGTGAATCGTTGCACGTTGCGCAGTCTGCCATCTCAGCAGATTCGATCTGTTTAGAATCATCGTAAACAGTTTGTTCGTCAAACAGACGTCGTCCCTCACGAGGGGTAGTGCTGAAAGCTTGCACTTCGAGCCAAAGAATCGAGATCTTGGGAAAATTCATGAAACTAAATAGCGAAGATGGAATAGCCCTTTGACTTGACTTCGGAATACGTCTTATGTCCGGCATCAGAATTTATTCAGAACTCAACATTGGTCCTTGAGAAGTTCGCAATAATTCATGGGTTTATGTCGTACGACCTGTTCCCAGCAATAGACCACACCCATACCACAAAGTTATTCACATTTCACGATCTCAGAGATCATCGAGAGGCGCCATGTCTGTTTGGGTTAGCTAGCGAGAAAATAGAAGCGAGAAGCGTTACGCATTCGCTGTGATCGAAAAACTTCAAAGCTGAAGCGATGATGTTTTTTGTTTCATCTCAAATATCCGGACTTTGGCCTCGCTGCGCTTGTCGAGCGCGGAACTTCGCCAAATTGTTTTCAGCGGTGGCTGCTCTAGCTTCGGAATCTTCGAGTTCCTGCTGACATTTTCGGTATTTCGCGATGTTCATCGATGCGATTTCTTCCGCTTCTTCGATCTGTCTCTGGTATTCCCTAAGTTTGTGTTGCATTTTCTCCACCACGTCCTGGAGTCGTTGATGATGTTTTTGGTCCTCTTCAACCTGGAACGGGGACAAAGTTCAGACTCTGTTCTCAAGCCTATTCAAAGACGGGAGACAATTCCTCACTTCTTATTCTCGGTGAAAATACGTCGAATACTAAATTCGAAAGACGAAGGGTCCTACCTGGAACATGAGTTCCTTGATGCGTCGTTCATCCTTGCGGTAGTTCTTCGCCGTGTCCGCGTGTCTCCTCTTTTCGTTCTCCAAATCCACAGCGGCTTCGCGACATTTCGCCTCGAGCGCCGCGATCTGCTTTCGTCCTGCGGCCAACGCGGCTGCTTCGGCATCGTCGAGTCGCTGCTGGAGTTCGCGCATCTGCTGCTCAACGTTCTTCACTTGTTTTTCTAATTGCGACGAGTGATTTTGTTCTTGCGCTAGGCTATCGGCCAGCTGCGCACAGTCCACCATGGCCTTCTTGGCGATTTCCTCTTGGTTTCTGAATGCAACTATCGTCTCTTCGAGATCTCCTTGGAGAGCAACCAGTTCTCCTTCGAGTTTCCTTTTCTGGAGGGATAGGGTCGCCATGGCGGCTGCGATTTCGTTGGCCTGGGTTCGGAGCTCCTCCACTTCGGCTTCTGCGGCTTTTCTCCCGCGTTCAGATTGATCGAACAACTGTTTTGTTTCTTCCAGTTCACATCGCGTCTGGTTGTAGCGGCGCTCTGCGGCCGCGAGCGCTTTGCGTGCTTCGTCGTGCGCGATCTGTTCTTGTTCGAGGCTGTTGTGCAACTCATGAACCTGAGAACGGAGAGGAGTTTGACATTTCAAGCTGTTTCTGAACGAAAGCGAATCCCTGCAGCGATTGGGGACCCGCAACTGAATCGAACGCTCTCACAGGAGGAAAACTCACCGTGTCCTGGTACCGTTTTATCGTGGCCTGTGCTTCGGATATCGCTCTGTTGGCATTGTCGAGCTCGATCTCGAGTTTGCTGAGGTCGATCTCGAGCTTCTTCTTTTGTCTGAGGGCTTCGGCCTTTCCGCGGGCCTCTGATTCAAGCGCGGCTTGCAACTGATCCAGTGCTTTTTGGAAGTTCTTGCGAACCTCGTTGAACTGTTCCTCTTTCTCCTGAAGGCGTTTTGCGCAGTCCTGACGGATTTGTTCCTTTTCGAGTTCCGCTCTCAGCAGCTGGAGAAAAAAATGTTCGGCTCTTGTCAGAATCTCTTGGACAGAGGTGATTACTGCACTGCACGTGTGAGTATTCAGACCTCGGGCGAACTTTTTGGGGAAAATCTAAGGGTCCCGACGATTCCGCTCAAATGCAGCTCGAGATCCAGCTTCGGTTCTCCTGCGTACTTGTTATCGGCATTGGGAGTCGTCATCGTTTGACAACGATGAATATCGGAAGTTGGAAAAGTCGAGCTTGCTTCTAGCATGCACCGACTAACGTTCCGACTCCAGGACCCGATCGGTTGGAACGGCCCGCCAGACGTTTCCGTGCAAGAATTCCCCCTTCGTGGAATATTGAAGACGCTTCTCACGCTCGATTGGAAGCGCCTGCTGCCGTCGTGTCTGATTCTGCTTCTCGTCCGACACGTCGGTCGGGTGGAAAAACTACTTTACCTTATTTTCCTGCTGCTCGATAGTCGCTTCGGCTTCTTCGCAAGCGGCCAAGGCGTCGTCCCTTTCGTTCTCGACCTGCTTCCGGGCAGCTTGGAGAGACTGAATTGTTCGACCTTCTTCGGCCAACTGATCGAGAACTTCTCTCAGTTCGTCCTGGAGATTCTTGTTTTCGCGTTTGAGGGCTTCGATATGCTCGAGCGCTTCGTCATAAGCCGCTTTTGTTTTGAACAGCTCCGTGGAGTAGTTCCGACATTCCTGGAAACAGTTTTGCCAATTTCTGAATCTGACGGACAGAATGACCTCACGATGTGATTGTTCTCTGTTCTAGTCTTTGCGTTCTATCGAATCAAGCGCGAGGGCTCTCACCTTTTGAGAAGCGTCGAGCTCTGCTGCCAGATCCTCAACTTTGACTTTCCATTCGGCGATGATTTTGTCGAAGGCCTTTTGTTTCTTCTCATAGGCGATGCAGTCGTTTCGGAGTTTGTCGCAACGTGCGTTACAATCTTCCAGTTCGTGTTGTAGCTGCGAGCGAACTTTTTCAAGATTTGAGATCTGCAACGAAATCAACGGCACCTCATGATCGACATCTGGCCTCTGGTGGAAAAAAGGTTCTCAAGTCGAAACCCCATTTAGAAGTTTCTAAATATCAGTTTTATCGGACGAAGCGACGATTAAGCTCTATTCGAAGAAGTCTTAGGGATAAACAGGAAGTGAGAATAGAAAACAAGACCGATCGTTGACCATAGGTGATGAAGATACACTCGGTTCTGTTTGCCTTTGCATTCTGGGGTCGAAACCTTGAGGAAACAGGCCGCGTATGAGGTCTCCGTGCCTGTTTTTTTTTGGATCGAAATAGAAATTTGCTTCCGGGCTTCTCGCAGGTTGATCTCCGCTGGAGGAATCTTCCACACCGAGATTCTACCGTAAAATCTTCGTTATAGCACGTCCCAGGAGGTCCACAAAGAGTTTGAACTAGGTCTCGCGATTCCCCAGACATGGCTGTCATGTTTCCAGAAGTTCTTGGCGGTGAAGCAGTTGTCGCATCTAACTTTATTTTCATAGCTCAGACCGAATGTGATCGAACGTCCGCGCGAGACGACATCTCACCTTGGCGTCCTGGTGTTCGACGATCTGCTCGCTCTCGTGAAGTTTCACTGCAAGCTTCTTGTTCTCTTCCTCCAGTGGAGGGATCGTGTGGATGATCAGATCATTGTACTTGATCCTCCAATGTTCTAGCTCTTCTTGAGTTTTCGCGAGGTGTCTCTGGAGATCCTGTCTGGCTATTTCTGTTTCTTCCAACGAAACTTGCATGTTGTGCATGGAATGCTCGGCGGCTCTGTGACGTCCTTCAGCTGCTGCCCGTTCCTATAATGTAACGAGCTTAATGAAGGTCCCTAATAGATTCCTCTCGCGTCCGATCTGAGTTGACTGCCAGAAGATTTACGTTACGGGCTGAGTTTTCTTCCCGCTTTCGCTTCTGTCGATCATCTATTTATGATGACCGTTTTTTTTCTCTCCCGAAGAGCCGCGCAAGTTCCACACAGTCCAACCAAGACCGCTCCGAGCCCGTTCATTGAATTCATGTTTTCTCGCAGCTCATTTCCCGGACACTAATTGATGCAAACGGACGATGGAGAGTGTTCTTACCCTGCTTTCCTGGTCAGCCCTCCTCTTGGCATCTTCAGCCTCGCAAGCCAGAGCACTCTTAGCCTTCCCGAGTTCACTGCACGTATGTTCGGCCTAGAAACAACGAATCCCAGCCTCATGAGTGAGTTCCTTGACTGCTTACCTTCTTAGTTTGCTTTGTTTTCATGTAAATGATTCTCACTTTGGTCAGACGGTCCTCCAGCTCGGCTTTGGCATGAGCGAGTTTTTGTTTCGACGTATTCAGATCATTGACCACTCGGTTGGCTTCATCCAAACGAAGTTGAATGTCATTGTTCTGCTGACTGAGAGCTTTGACCTGACGTTCAAGTTGAGCCTGTGGTGGAAAAAACGTCATCGTCATTGCTTCGATCCTGTGGACACACGGACCTCAATTCATTCGTGAAAGCCATTCGACTGCGAGAAAAGATTGAGGAATGAGCCCTCGAGTCGAGTTCTAACTTATTTCTTCCTCACTTGGAAAGTCTCGTTACCCTCGAGCACGTTTTCCCGCCCGAAGGCCACTCGAGTATCCTACACCAATAGGAGGGGTAGGATCGTGTTCACGCTACTGAAGCCGAATTTAGCTCCTGTTCTTGGAATTAGTTCCTCACCGGTTCAGCGGGAAATTCAGATTTCGGATTGGATCGAGCTCGAATGTTTGCTCTCGGATTCCCTGTTTCGAGATTCCTTAGTCCTCGAGGCTGCTGAGTTTCAGCCACGGCCTCCGTCATTCGGTCTCAGAAACCGAAGCCATACTTCATTTCCGCCGCCATCAGCGGTCGTTAACGACCAATGCATCAAGCAGTCTGTTTACAGCCGTCGATGTCTTCGCGGAATCGAAATATCGAGGAGACTTTCAGGAGTCGGAGTTCATCAGTCTGAACCTCGAGCGAAACGAGTCGCGATTCGAGAGGCATCGTCGATAATCACTAAATATGGAGTCAGGAACGACGACTTCCTTCGAAGGGTTTGAAAACCGACGCAGAGGACGATTCTAAATGACGTCATCGACGACAATCGGAGATTGAAACCGAAAACTAAGTCGCCAACAGAAAGACACGCTTCCTTCCTTGCGTCGGTCGGCTGCAGCTTGTGTTGCCGCCTAATCCCAACAGACGTGTCTCGGCACAAATTGGGCTTAGACTTTTCCTCCGAGACACCGATGGCTGCTGACCCGCAATTAGCGACCAGCCTCTTTCGTATGTCTACCGAGAAGCAGACAAACAACACGCGGAGTAGACCGAGGCTCCCACAAATTGGAAACAGAATGTGGCATATCAGATTAGATTTTTCTCGAGCGTACGGAGAGGTTACATCGAAGAAGACGCTCCAGAAATTCTCGGACCTGAACTCAGCTTCATCGGCTGGTGTGTTTGTTTGGGGCAAGAGGGAGCTTCTGAAACAGATTTGACGGATAGAAACTTCATGCAAAGAGCGAACAACGAGGCAGAAGGCTCTGCGTCGTAACCAGAAGCGAGCCCTGCGGCGGCGAACCTGTGCGCCCAAGCATGTAGTGTGCGTTAGGTCCTGAACAGACTCTTCGATAAGTACGTGCTCTCACGTGCTCGTTGTGAGCCGCCTCGAGCGAAGGCACTCCGATGCAGACAACACGATAAACGAGCTCTGTGAATGGACTTTACTCACTTGCTGCTTCGTGTGATGATCCAACAACTGATTCAAGTTCGTTACTTCGGATTTGAGCCCGGATTTCTCCTTTTCGATTCTGCAACAGCAAATACATTTGTGATTCGAGCGTATTCACTCGGAAAGTGGATCCTCCTTTCGTGTTTTTTTATCGTAACTGTTGAAGATTTCACAAGGGGTGAATAACTCACTTAGCTTTTTGTCGATTAAGCTGTTCGATTTGATCCGTCAGATCATGGGTTTCTTCGTGATGTTTTCTCCGCAGTGCGGACGTGCTCTGCTCGAACTGTAGGTTTATTTCTTCGAGATCCTTTCTCATTTTGAGCAATTCGTTTTCTTTCCTTTTGAGAACTTCCTACAAATGTGAGAAAGCGATACTTAATTTCGCAATTTTCAGCTCCATTCCTTTAGATTAACCCAGGTAAGCAACGGAACTGCGGTCAAACGAAGTGCCAAGTATTTTTCTCTCCGGAAGAACGTGATTTCCGTTGCGTCACGATGGAGATGACATGATTTATGGAACCTACTTGAAGAGATTTTTCGTTGCGCTCGGCTTCAACAAGACGGTTCTCTACGTTCGCAACTTCTCTGCGCAGCTCCGCCTGTCGTTTTTCCGCTTGAGCTCGACCAGAGCGTTCAGACCTTGCTTCGTCCTCGATCGCCTCCAAGCGTTGCTGATGAGGAACATTGGTTTCAGATCAGATTTGCCGTTCATGACTGAATCTGTCAACAAATGTGAACATCACAGCGCGAATGAAAGGATTATGACTCGATCTCCGCGTCAAATGAAGAATATTTCTCTCGTCATCATTCTGGATTCAGATGATCAGGCTGGATCCGGACTCCGGCATCGGTTTCAGCTCTCTTTTCCTCGACCTCGACTGGATATTTGTGACTAGATGCTGTTTTGCATGAAATTATTCAAGAGAAACAAACAGTATGCGAACCCCGAGCTTCCAAACATCACTTCGGAAGAGGGAGCGGTCTCCAGAGATTCGTGACCCGACGAACACCAAAACGACAGCCGCGTTGTGTCGCGTATCGGAAAATCTATCAATGAGAGGAAAAAACACGACACGAGATCGTACTCTGGCTATGGTGAAAGGGAACAACTATGCTCCCCCGGTGCGAGCATCGATCCAAGGGCCCGCATGCAATCTCCCTACTAGACTCGAATCCCGGATCTCGTTCCAGGCGATCTGTTTCAGCGCAGAGACCGGTCAACCGAATTGAAGATGAGCGTTGCTTCTTGAAACGGTGGCCACGCTAGTCGCTGTAATGGATGCATAGCTCGCCCACGCAAACAAGAGCTTTTATGTTTTGGCCCGATATGGCGTCTGACCAACCACCAGGCGGCCATTCGGCCGACAGCGAAGACGACGACGAGCGACGTCGCTCACGGAGACCACGACGACCGACAGACAGACAGACAGACAGACACATCGAAGGTGTGACTGATCTCGTGGGTGAAAACCAAAACACTCTTAGTTCTGTTTTCTCTCCTCTCTAGTTTCGGAGAAAACCTCGAACTGTGTCATTTTTTTCCCTCCGTTTCGATGGATAGTGGAAGAAACGAATCTAAGAACGCGACTACATTGGAGTTCCTTTTTCCGATATCTGGAGTTTTCAGAGGATATGTATTCGGCCTCTCAGTCAGGAAGGGAATACATGACTTGTATTTTCTAACAGTGACAAGATTGGGGAGATCTTGAGCCGTTTTCCATTCTCTCGCGCCGAAGTGGTACTTTGGAATCTGAACCTCTCCCCGGACCAAAAGCCTTGCGGGAGGCCGAATGCACTTTGTTGTCAGTTTTTTTTTGATTTCACGAGGATCACGAGATTGTCCAGCGCTTTTGCATTCATGGGAATTATTCGAATCGAGAACCACTCAATTGGTGCTCGCTCCACTAGGAATCAGTCCCTGAACTCGAGATGATTGATGAATCTCTTCGGAAAGGTGTTCGCCTCTCACGAATTTCGTATAAGATTGATCTCCGCCAGATGTATGTCTGCGAGCACTGCATATGTCGGGCGACATAAAGTTTCGGTGTCGACGTTCGCCACACAGAACACACTTGCGCTCAAATTCCCGACAGAGCCTCCCTCGGGGATGGAATGGCTGATTGGAGACTATCGAGACGCGCACGAGATGTGCTCAGTATCGACAAGCTGATTCGTTCCTTACTCACGTTATAGAACATGTGCACCATGGTCGGGTTGGATGCAAACGCCGGCTGTTGCAGCTCTCGTACAAGCTGTTTTGATTCTTGGGACAACGAGTAATTGGGAGCTACGTATTCTTCGTGTTTTTGTAGAGGATAAAAAGAACCCTCGGACAGCGTGTCTCCCGCAGAGTGCGGTGTCGGAGCCGGCAGCGTAACTGTTTCCGTGTCTTCCATATTTATGTCAGACGTGATGACGGCGATGGGACACGGCGTATGAATGACACAACAGATTGAAGAGACACGTTCTCACGTATAGCAACAACAGGACAAGAACAGAGCACGACCGCACTTGAGAGACGCTAGGCTCGCTAACTGGTGTCAGTCGAATGCCACGACGGGTTTAGACTCGGCGGGTGAGGAGGCCCTAAGTATGACTAAGCTTCTCCAATGCTGGAAATGTCTATATTTTTCGCTTTGCTTCGCTCTAATAATAGAGAAGGGTTGAATTTAAGGAAGATTCGCTCATCAATGAGACATGAGTTCAGGAATCGGGTTCGTTACAGCTTTTTATGGTTTCCGGGAATCACCGGAATGCAACACCGGTTCTCTCACTTTCAGAGCCCCGTAAAAGCCGCCTCCCCAAAGACAAGTGGCGGAATCGAGAACTGAAAGAGAAATCGAGAAGAAAGATCTTTCGCAGAAATAATCGAGATGTTACGGAGGGTGTCTTCCAAACTCAGATCATCCGAATAGTATGGAAACCCACATTCGGCTTTTGGGCATGCGGTCGCCAGCTCACTTGAAAGGCACGCACTCCGAAGTCTGAGTCCAAGGTCGACGTTTGATTTATGTTACATTGAGTCATAAACGCAGCTTGTGGTTGTTACGTGTTTCTGAAACATTGAGAGAGTCAGACCCAGAGATTTAACTTGAAGTACAGTTAGCTATTCCTGCTCGGGGAATAGCTGGGTGTGGACACGAGTACTCCTCGATATCGGATCCTTTCACAATCGCCCAAAAGGAGAATACGACGTCCTTTCTGTTGATTCCAGAAATCATGCAGCCGGACCAAATATACTCCACCTGGGAATACACAACGAGAGTCGTCGAATGCGTTTTGAAGGGATCCGGGGAAGCTTTTGATGGTGGAAAGGCCTGTTGCTGTGATCGGACGAAAGAAACAAAACGGCCATCGTCTGTCGAGTTCCGTCCGAAGAGTCGACTCGATTCAGAAAGATTAGGCCAGATTCTCCCAAAGGTAACCACAGTTATGCAGAAGCATAACCGTTGGGATTCTCCCCGAGATCCGACATCGATGCTAAAGAGCACGACGGGCGCGCGTTTCCTTTCGGCGGTCGCCGCCCCCAACGATCAGCTGTTGCAAAAGCGGCTGCTCGTAGCTCTTTCTTCTATAGAATGTAGCTCTAGCGAGATGTGTCATCTCTAGAGAATTCCTCTTCCTTCCTCAGCGGAAACACCCTCGCACAGCCAGTTCGCACGTCGATTCGTCTTGTCGTTCTACTGACATTATTCGCGTGTTTCCTTCATTCCCACTTGTGTCTGATTCTATTTGTCCTGAATGAACATTTCCTGCTTATTCAATCCTGACGAATGTCGCGTGCCTCACACTCTACATTTCTTACACATCATCATACACTGATGATTCAAGAAGGATCAAGCTTGATGACAGTTCTTTCGAGAAAGCCTGACCATGAAAAGCAATCTTCCGGGGAAAATAGCCGCGGACCGGTCAGTCCAACGGACTGAGTGTTCTACGTCCTTTATACGAGCTCTGGGAATACCTTTGATAGTTAGAGCGCTCTGTGTTTTCTACTGTAGAGATGTGTCCGCGCCACTCGACGCATTCATGCTCGCCCACAACTTGATTCGCAGCTGCAGTGAAGTGATCGATCCATTTGAACCTTGACGACTTCCCAGAGGTCTCCTGTCACCAAGAGGCCGGGGGTCTGGTGTCAGAGCTTCTTCATTGTGTACCCAGGGGTGTGTTCAGAATTTTCTTTCAAGAGGAGGGGGGAGGGAAAATTTTCCCGGTGCCAGATTGGGATCGCCGTAACTGTCGTGTCGGGGAGCATACAGAAACCTGGGAGGTACGGCGGAGAAACTTGTCAGAGGGCGCTCGGCTGTCCGCCTGTCCGGTCTTAGAAACAAGAAAGGAGCTTCTATCATCCATTCGGATCGAAGGTAGATACCAGCCCCATCAGTGACCCCGAAGCACGGTCCCGGGCCGGGGTTGCTGGCCTCAGTGTTCTTAACTGATAAGGAGTCGATCCTCTTGGACGGGATGTAAACGGCTACTGCATGTTACAACAATGATAATTCATGAACAGGCAGTTCGCGCAGAGAACTCTAGTGCAGTAGATACAGCGGATGAATGGAGAGAGCTTGCACTCGGAAGTTGAACAATTTCTTCATAAATTATTACTTTTGTAACATGCAGTGGCCATTTCACAGCCCAATTGTAGGATACTATAAACACTCCGTTGACACTGTGCCATACCAGCTACAAGCGTCTTCAATCTTCCGAGGAACCTGTCGTGATGAATGATACGACGGAACTACCATTCTCCCTATATTAGCTTGAAAACTCACTCAAACTCGCTATCTAATCCGAAGAATGAAGCGCTAGGAAGCTGATGATGGTGTAATTTCGTAGAGCATCCTTATAGTTTGAGAATGAAACCAATATCAGCTCGCCAGCTTTGCTCATTACGATTTTAGAAATGATTCGAATCAATATTTGTGGTTCTTCTAGATTAGAAATACCGATACTGGCTAGGCGCGCCAAGTCCACACGGGGAGAAGTTCATTGCGAGGTTTTCTAGGCTAGGGTAGGGCTACAAGATGCGACCTCAGTCGTCCAGATCGCTGCCGGACAGTTCGCGGAACTCACTTGTCAGAGCGGGGTTGCCTGGCGAATCGACGACCTTTTGAGGAATTCCTCGCAGACTCGATGGACTCGCAAAACAAGCGCTTCGACTTGGGAGGGTCTTAGCGTCAGTGACAGTTTATGTGACACATCCAATGTAGCAAATTATGTAGGAAAAATGAAAACGAAATAAGCTGTTCCGCAACGGATCCGAGTACAATGATTCTTTCAGAGGCTGATGGCATGATCAACGATTCGTACTCATTGTCAGACTCTAATGTTTCCTTTGTGTTTACTATAACCACCTGCTGTCAACACTTCCCCCCTTGATACGCGTGTGATGAGTAGCGTACCCAGGGGGGGCAAGGGGGCCCTAGCCCCCCCAAAATTTTCAGCTGGCCTATAGGACTCTATGGCAGTGATGAGGATGATCAGCTTTTGCCCCCCCCTCAAAACCATAGGGAAACGTTCTTGCCCGAGCCGACCCCGAGTCCGATAATGCGGAGGTAGTTAGGCGAAGTGACATCGAAATAGTCGCCCGCCCCCCCCCCCCCCCCCCCCAAAAAAAAATCCCGGGTACGCCCCTGGGTGTGATTGTGATCAACAGAATCACCAACGAGTTTGGGGACTTGACTCCCAGAGGAGGTTCAAAACGAGAGGAAAATGATACTTCAAAGCCTTGCCCGAGAGCCGAGCAAGAACCTAATTCCTAAGAATAAAATCCTGTTTTTCGATACGTTCGAGAAAGCACGCCTCAGGAATCGGTTCCTTTTCACTGCTTACAATTAGTGTGAAAAGAGAATCTGAGTCACTCTGCTGAATGTGTAGTGGATGCCGTCATCCACAAATCAGTGGTTCCGCCCTAGTTGACCTCCTGGTTATCAGTCGTCGATGCTTTGTCAAGATTCAGGGTGTTATGATCTTGAGATGTGCTTTCCTGGTCAGAGTGCGATTGTTGTACGATGGTTCTGTGCTGCAGATCTTGCTCACAATGGAGCGCAATGAGGCGACAAGAAGAAGTCACCAAATCTCGGTGGATCCACTGTTGATGCTCCGCGAGCTCATTGAACGCTCTCAACGAACGTCGAGAAAAACCCGCTTGAATTTCAGATGGAATTCATCTACCTGAGATGCGTTGCGACAATCAAAGAGCAGTTTCTGGACCGAGAGCCTCACGATTTCGATTAAAAAAATCTTCCGCAGACGCGTTTTCCAAAACTCTGGATACAGCCAGATCCTTCGCGTTTTATTCGTACAATTCGTATACAGAAAACGATGTGTTTTGAAACTTAGAACTGAATCCGCCCGGGAGCCTCCGAAAGCGTCGCTACGGGTAGAGGTACAAGTGTTTCATTCTTGAATCGTCACTGAACCCTACAGCGAGTTGAAAGATATGTAGCTCGATCTGCCGTGCCCTCGAATACCCATCTGAACCTATTGCTGATACTGATCGCAATCCAGGTAGCACCTCGTCGCGACTCCGGAATGCGATGGTTATCTCGAATTCCGATGGTTATCTGGGAAAATCAACTACATATCATCTCTAAAGAGAGAACCCTCAGGGGAAAATCCGGCGTTTTCCTAGCTGATGTTATTCCTTTTTCATCCGTTATTTTTCAGGCTTTCTTCTTCAGAGGCGGTCAGAGTTTTCGGCGAAAGTGAATACCGCATTTAGCGACAATGCGCAGCTCCCTTGTGTTGAATATCTGTCACGTGCATTCGCTTGTTCGCTTGTGATCCGTCGAATGGGGAGAGACCGCTTTCCGAACCGGGAATCGAACGGTTGATTATTATTCTCAAGATGTCATCATTGAAACATTGCAACAGTTTGGCCGTATTTGGGCATCGAACCCACGGCGCCTCGCCCCTCCATGTACGCGCCCACGCCTCCCCCACGCCTTGTGGACCCTGAGTTTATAAAATCATCATGGAGCCGGCGGTCAAGGATTGCTCAAGCTCGAAAGAGCGCACTCGACCAAGTCCTCAAAAACAGAGGGTTACTCGTTAGCAGTGATAAGAAGATAGCATGCAGAAATCGTTCTGGTCGGAAACATCGCCAAGGGTCAGAAAAGTGAATATGATCTGAGTTCGTCCGGCACTACAGATGGAATTCTCATTGTCGGGTTGTTTGATGTAATAACTTAACAACTTTATTCAACTTCACTTCTTAAGATAAAGCAGCGAGAATATCTACAGGAGATAATAAAACGAATGTTCGCAACAATCGGCTCCGCAGTGGGGAACGAACGGAGACGAATCGGTTATATCACAAAACTTGAATTCCGCTGTCACATCAGATACCATCTTCCTTTGTTGAATATCTCAGCCAATCACAATTTACATTCCGGGGCATCGTAGCTAGAGAGTAAGTGCACTTGGGAATAACCGTCAACATCAACAGTAGTTATTACTGCTTGACTGTCTACAGCATAAGATCTCAGAACTACGTTTGTGTGCTGGAAATGCGCGACGCTGTAAGGCACTTGGACCGTCCGACCGCAAACGAAAGCCGCTCCGCTAAGACCTTATCGACAAGTCGGCTGTCTGACTAGAGTTCAAGAAGTATCGGCCTTGTTTACGGCTTAGTATGGAGTCCGACCAGTAATACTGATTAGATCCCTCGTGCTGAAAACAAGTTTATACAGAATTTAGCAGAGTGTTCTATTGCTTCCAAAGCTCATATTTGCGAAGAAGAGAAACAATGTCCACATGCTCAGCTCGCTCGAAAATTCTTCATCCTCCACTCCCGACCTCGCATTCTCACAAACCAAGTACGGCACACAGGCAAAAGAACACGAAACAATGCGAATCCCTCGAATGGAATCAAACAAACGACAGCATTCTCCTGATTGCATCGCTCGAATAAAGCTCCAATCAGAGCAGAGGAACTCAGGTGAGTGGAGATCTCAATGAATCCGCTCGATGACGAAGAGGCATGCAGGATAACTCCATTGAACGTCGAAAAATAGAGGGAGTGCTTAGTTTACTTACATTTCTGAAACGTTCAAGCAGCGGTTTTAGAAGCCTACTACTCGGAGTTTAAATTGAGAGAAAGACAGAGAGAAACACCTCAGAGTGTTAGTGCCGTAGCCTACAGTGCTGTCGGGGATGGTGAGGCAGCCTGCGCGAAAAGCTGGCGCTACAAGTTGGAACGCTGGGTCGAAACCAGTTCGATGGTTTGGCTGTCGGCTCCCACATGGCTTTTCAGACTAATCGAATTCACATTGGCTTGCACCCCGTTCTTGTCCAAAATACTTTGGCTCATACTGAGGACACCGGGAATAGAAGCCAGAATGTCAATCAATACCAGCGATCAGCGCTTCTCGCCGACACTTGCACGATGAAACTTATGAAAGGAAGAACCAGTGCAGAACGTTTCAAAACAAATCCATGTGAGTGCGATTACTAATCGCCGATTAGTTTTTAGAGAGTTGCTCGAAACAAGTATCCAATAGTCCAAAGTATTCAAGATTGGATGTTAGTAGGAAAGTGTGAAGTTAGTTGCATCAAGTCAGCGAAGTCCGATTTTGTGCAGAAAATCTGAACAAGCAGCAGGCACGTGTGCGAGGGCTACTCACTTCTTCCCGAATTTGTGATGAATGAATAGGAATCCTGCTCCAAGAACTAAGCACAAGCCACCGACTGTCAGGTAGGCGATTCCGAGGAACGGATTCTTCCCACCCAACCATGAGGTGTTGGATATGATCACTCGTTTTGTGCCCTTAAACCTGGCCACCGGGTAATTGTAGTGGATGACCGCTCTGTACTTTCCCCTAAAAACGAAGGTATGATTCAAGTTCGGATGCAACGCAGAAAAAATTCAATCCTCCATGCAAGCCTAGAATTTTCGCTCCAAGAATTCACAAGAGTTAATGTTCCGTTTACTCACTTTGGGAGCATTTCCTTGAAATCCTGCAAATCGTGATTGATTCGTCCGTAGAGTTTCCTGAATGTGGGCAACGCTGCTGTTCTCATCCAGACAATGAGGGCTTCGTTGGTGAATCCTCCCATTTCTTTGATTGACTTCTCCCAATATGGCGGTTTGGCCGTTCCTTCGTAAGACGATGCGTTGCGGAACTTCACATACCGATCAGAAGGCCATGAGATCTCGTCTTTCAGAATTTCCACGTCCCTTGTAATCGAATTTCAAAACTAAGCTGCATCCCATTCATTGAAGATCAAAGAAATTTGATGCTTTTCGATCGATTGATTGAGAGTATCCTGAAGGCGACCTGCGCTCATTCGAGGAGACTCCGGCATCCAGCTTTACCTCCAGCTCCCATCGCTTTCTTGTTTCTGTAGAATGATTGTGTCGTTGAATAAACTGTTTGCTATGGCTCCGCACGGAGCGATGGGGAGTCCATCTTCTCCACCAGATCTGTCGAAAGGCGCGCAGTCAGGCGAAACCTCCATCGGTCTTCCAAGCAGTTGTTTGTCACTGCGCGACTTCACGTAGCGCCGGTGTTTTTGATAGAAGTTGCTGAGTCCGTAGTAGACGTAAACATGGCGCAGGATGTCTCTTTCGATCTCGAATTCCTTATTGCATACGCAGAGAAACGACACCGTTTTATTGAAACGATGTAGTTCGAGCTTGTCTCGGCACAGTTCCCCACTCGTGTTGTTGCAGTCAGTGTAATCCACTTGAATCTGGAAGAAGGGACGTTATCACGAAGTTACATCTTGATTCGAAGCTACACCTCTTATGGAAAATACGGCAGACTTGAAACTACCAGAACTGAAAACCAAAACGAACCTCCTCGACACCTCCGGACGTCAGCAGTAGCAAGATGCCAATGGGGATGAAGGCGAGCCCCATGAGGAAGAAGGTCGGCAGGACAGTCCCTGCCGTGAGTATCGGTTGCCATGCGCTCAAACGTTGCTGTCGGAAAGCACTACCTGGAATCGGGATGAAACATCAGTTCCTCAGTCTTTGATCTGCATCAATTTCGACAACTCGATTTCCGAATTCACGCACGGAAATCATCTTCAAGTGGCTCCCACAGCGAGAAACGACGCTTTCTGGACCGACACATGATGAAGTTCGACAGAAACAGGCGGAAGACGTTCATGTCAACTCCACCATCAAATATTCAAATGGTCGCCTAACGAATTCTTCGAGTGTAATAGCTTGTATGGAAACCATAAAGCGTTCAAAGGACTAAGAGAGTGAGGATTCTCTCGAAGCACCTTTCCAGAAATCCCTTCCCCGATCAAACAACAGAAAAAAACTGAAACGAATGACGGACAGTTTGGAATCTGACACAGAAAAGCATCCAGAATCGGGTGACGGATACCAAAACACCGAGTTTTCACAGAAAGCAGAACTACTTCGTACCCACAACGAGATTTTGGGCACCTCTTACAACTGAAACCAGGAGCCTCGATTCATAAATGAGTGAACAGTTGAATCTTCATATCCACCCATATCTTCGAAGAGGAAATCCTCACAAAACTCACAACCAGCACACAGCACAATATCGGGCTTTCGATCTACAGCCTACCCCTTCCGCAGCATTTCACTTTTCCGACCTGTTTGTCACTTTCAGCGTCTTCACCCCGATCTATTGATCCCAGGTTCCGAACGGCGTACATATCGCTCCATCTCAAGCAAACGCTGTGGAAACCGTTCCATGGATCCAAAACAGTTCTCTCCCTGACAAGATGTTGTTCGGGGTCAGCACTGCGTGGCCAGGACCATTATCCGCCAAAAGCTGCGATGGACTCATGAACTCTCAACTTCTGTTTTGTGAGAGGATCCATTTGCGTAGATCAACAACATACGTGATCAAAGTTCGAGATCGAGCTTTCGTGTTTCGATTCCCCGGATCTCATGTGGTCCGAGCCAATCGCCGATTTTCATTCAGGTCAAGAAAGGCAACGAAGAGCTCCGAGTGTCTTGTTCGGATGAGGAAGATTTCGGAATGAGCCCAAAGCTCTCGACGAAAGAATCACGGTCAAGTGCTCACCTAAAATTCGGCGTAGAAACTCCTCCGTCGAAGGCATGGATACATTGCGAGGAGTCTCAAGCTCGACGGTTGTCTAACATACGCCAATTATGTGAGATCACACCCGCCGCGCGAAACAATCCGTCTCCTGCATGGTTAATCTGACCCTGGCGAGGAGATCAGCGAACGTCTGTATGAGAGACGAGCCGAAGCGCTTCAATCCCTCACGAATGGAGTTCCCGCGCGTACCTAACTTGGAAATCCAAGAGTTTCTCGACGAATCTGCGACAGAACATCCAGTCCGCACTCATCATCGAAAAATCTTCCGCCATTGTCATGGATCTACGAAGTTATTCTGGTTCAGAACAGGCGCCGTATGGTTTCCGGGTGCATTGTGAATACGAGAGTCTCGTTGAGCCACAAGCAGATGATTTAGTCCCGTTCTCACCGCTCACCGGAGCTGTGGAGCGTTCCTGTCTCAGGATCGACTCCTGTCCCAGTGCGGTGAATGTGGAATCGAAAAGGGTAAGTGAAGATTTGAGAGTCATGTCAGGGTAAACCCACGAGGCACTTGACATTCTCACCAGCGTGGAACTGACTCGATAAATTGTTGTTGCGTCAACCATGATTTTGAGTGAGTCACAGACATAGTTCCGTGAAAAAGTATGATAGACAGAACTTGTTCCCTGACGATGCGAACGATAGCAATCATAAAGATTACGCAACAAGTGGTCCTCTTGTAGGGCTCGATAGAGCGTCGCCCGAAAGTTATTCTAGATCAACGGTTCTTTGATTCCAAAGAACCGTGCGGCACCAAATGAAAACGTAGTTTTGGAGAATTGAACGAGTCAAGAACACGTATCAGCGTGTGCGGGTTCCAAAAGTTTTTAGTACTGAACCCGTGTGGAATCCTGCAGCCATGGGGTCGAGAATAGAACGTTCGAATGTAGCCATGAAAATCAAGTAGCAACCGTCTTCGACATCTTTGTGCTCCGAAAATCATGGAAGAGTCAAACCGTTTGGTCACTGCAATGTTAAATCAGCTGTCAAGCAGAGCGAAGCTCTCTCAGTGTAGGTTCTGATGTCTCCGGAAACTACTTTCAAACGGGCAAGGATTCGACCCCTTTCGCTACTGCCATTACGCAATTCGCCAACCAGGAATACGATGCTTGAAGGTTGGGTGTGTATAACCGCACGCCTAAACTCCACCCATCCATCCACAACAGCCGCGGTAGCGTTTGGCCTAGATTCAGTAACAGATTCGTATATTTTGCTTCAGCGGGATGAAATCTACTGACAACCATTCCAACCGATTGTGCGGAGTCCGGCGATGTTCTGACGGCTGACAACTGCCACCACTGCCGCAGACTTACTTCCAGAAGTGCGCACTAAAGACTTGGGCTGACAAGGAGCCATATTTTCAATTCTGTTTCGAATCGTCCGCGTATCTCTTTCACCGCGAGTTCTTTTTGACTCGTTCTTCCGATTATTTCAATGATTCGTTTGAGAATTCCAATTTGAAGGACAGGGCGGTAGGCTTTAAGTTGACATATCGGAGCAATCGATGAGTGTTCGACTCTACCCTCGCTTTCGGTCGTTGTGCGGGAACATTTCGAGGAATGATTTGCCAGATGGTCGGCCACTACAACTGAGCCCGTTACCCTTGAGAGTCTTTTCAATGACGGCGAGTAATCCGAAAACACACCAAAGTTCGATCTATCACGAATTCGCCAGCGTGACATTCGTTTTGGCGCCGCTTCTGCGGCGATCAGACAGAACGGGTTCTCAATGTCAGAGTTGGGGTTGGTACGTTGGTTTTGGGTTGAGACCATGATTCTCCATTTCTAGTTGGAAATGCTTAAGTCTAAGGAGTCGAACTGTGACCGCACACCCACTCCCGAACAATCCACTGACACCTCCCAGAGAAAGCGATCAGTTCCTCTAATCGAATATGACGCAATGGTTCCATTCAAGACAAGCTTCAACCTTGAACTTACTCTTTGGTCGTTTACTCTGCACCTGAGGCTCCATGTTCTGATTAAGTTTCTTTCATGGGACATATATTTTTCACTTTGCTTTCAACATTCACACACGAACTGCTCGCATAGCAGACCACTGTAGCTGTCTGCAGTTGAGTTTGTTATGGTACGAGTAAAGCTATCACGAATGTACCACACCGAAATCTGCGGGATCGCAGTGACTCGCGGCACGACGAGATTGTTCGCCATTTTCATAATTGCAGGGGCGTTAAGGTTTGAGTGGACATTGAGAATGATAATTCCATCCCCCGAGCTCCTCGTAAGCTCGAACGCGGTACGTTGGTCACGGTGCCTGAGTGGTGCCACAAAACGATTGGCAATAGCCGCGTGTCACATAGCTTACCGCTCCATGACGGACGGTTCGATTGCTCGGACACAGTGATCTATAAAGAGGAGGATCGAGTCGACTCTTGCCGGTCGATGGAGGTGAGGAGGATTTTGAGAAACGGCCTAATTCATCGACGGATAGTGGTGCTCCCACAGACTGCGCGAATGCTCTTCCCAGCTTTCACTTTGTCCACTCTGAACAGATGATTCGCGATCAGCTGACGAGCGCGCTTCTTCTCATATGTACACCGAACCTCTCGATTCTGAATGGGAAGTACTCAAGTTCTTCTGAACTGCTTCGTACCAGATTTTCATTTAAAAACATGATCCGGACCTCGGAACGAACACGGAAGAGAGCCGATCCAACGTAACATGAAAATCGACGATACCATTCAGCCGAGTCTGGAAGGAGTTGATGCTCGAAGTACCGTATTAGTGAGTGGGACTGGAAGCTATGACTGTGGGAAGTCAGAAAAGAGTGATTTCCGGCCGGCGGCAATGTTTGCCGCACGAAAAGATGAGCATGGAACGTGAAGTGACCAAGTTCTTCGTAGGTTTCCGGCTGTGGTGGTTTCCCGAACTTGTGTCCGCGTTTCCGGGAAACCTTCGTAGAATTCTTCTAATTGGTGGTCTTCATAGCATGCCCGTGATTCTCGAATGAGATCAACATCAGGTAGCATCAACTTCCTAGAAGAAGCCCCGTGACTCCCGAAGTTACTCCACCCGTGTGGTAAACAAATGCTCCGCCAAGGCGAATTATGTCCACGAACTTTGTTCATGAAACCCAATTCGTTTCTGGGAAGTTGATCTCTCATGGCAAGTCGAGATGAGCAGAGAGACATGATATCCACAGAGCAGAGAGTACGTTACGTTCAACGAATTTATTTTCTTTCTGTACATCTCAGAGCTTCATCAGCGCCCGCAAAAGTTATCGATCTTTTGCGAATTCGGGAACTAGACTTCGCTTCATTCCCGTGCTGCCTTGCTGTGTGATAAAGTTGACCTGCCCAAGACGGATTTAGGGCCTTTTGGCTGGAAGTCGTCATTATATATTTTGCCCTGCGAGAGGGTTGCTGATTTGGGTAGAATGATTTAGAAGTCTTCTCGCACTGGAAGAGAGCCGTGCAGCGACTTGGAACGGATTCCAAAACTCGACCTTCGAATATTCGAGAACCGCTATCGCTCACGGGCACTGCGAGTGGGGAATCCAGTTTCTGCGCGACTTCTGCCGAGAAAACACCGAATTCGCTGCCAGCTCATCGAAGGTATGATGATCCCTCCTATGGAAACTTGGAGTTGTTCTAGAATCACAGTGTACTGTCGTCAGCTCTGAGTTTCGATTCTTGCGTAGCTCGTGCTGTAGCTCCTCGCGTGCATAACTCGTGAAAGAGTCGAAGCTCGAACCCTAATGCAGTCGACAATAGTTTTCCGCAGATGAAAACCACGGCATCGTGTGAAGCCGTTGAGTGAGATCTCCATCGTAGAATTCAGATTCAACAATGTCATTTATTCCGTCTGTTTCAAGAAGTGGTGAGCCCCAGACAACCCTCAGCTGACCTTCTGTTACGCTCACATTTATGATGGAGACACGCGCTTTCGTTTGGGAGATCCATCCACCGTTGCGCTTCGTTCATCGCAGACGAATTGCATCATAGCTGTCAAGCGACTCTGTGGGCGTAAATCATTACAACCTTCGGGACAAGAAACGAGAACGCTTTCAAAGCATATTTGACTTTGACTCCTTGGCGAATGCTGTCGAGAAGCATCGTTTCAATCGTCACAAAAACTCTCAGCAATAGGACAATTCCCGTATCAATTATCAGGAATTGTCACCGCGGGCGTACACTTTCTCGATTCGCCGGCTTGTACTGAACAGATTCGAATGACATTCGTAACACGAATTCGGCCAGACTTTGTTATCATTATCGGCACAGTCCGATGAAGGTAGTACGGTCGGCTGTACGATGCGGAAGATGACTGATGAGCGGTCAGCGGCTTGACAAGAGCTTCATTCAGTCACACAGTGGGCATTGTACACGAGGCAAAACGCACCGCTGCGAGGGCTTTTGGCGAGAGGCCTCCGTGGGATTAACGGTACACCGTGTGCAGATCTGACAGACCGACAGTCAGTCAGTCAGTCAGTCAGTCCGTCAGTCAGTTATTACGTCCGTCCGGCTTCATTCGGTAGTAATCCGACCAAAGAATTGACGGTGCCTCTTACGGTGAGTAACCCGACGAGATCCGAAGTGAGAAGAGAACCGAGAAAGTAGTTCATCGGTGATTGCTTCAGTGAGGAGCGAATCAGGTCTCGAGTTCGTGCTCGACACGCTCCCTCGAGACGACCGCTCAAAGCAATGAACAGCTTCTGAGAAGTCGATGAAAAGCGATTCTGAGGCTTTTCCGAAAAAGCCCATCGAGCGATCATGAGGTTCTCTCCCAATGCTATCCTCGAGCCGAGAAATATGTTTTTCGAACTCAGTCTCTCGGGCTCTCGGTCTCAGTGAAGTTGTGCTTCTGATTTGCTGATGCGATGGGACCCAACCGCAGCGATGTTTTGTTTCATTCGCCTTCAAAGAGGTAAAAACTTGGACTTTATCTGTTCTCGAACGCGCTGCAATCGCTCGTCTCTTCCGAACTTGTTAAGGCGCACTTATTTCTTGCGTTCAAGCGTATATCCTTTCTGATCATCATTTTAATGATCATCGTAATGTTTCACTGTTTTCAAAGTACTAGCGTATTCTTATCGAACTTATTTTGCCTTGTGCGTTAGCCGCAATAAGACCAACGCCCACGGACGCGGCTGAAAGCGACGGAAGTTTCTTATTGTTGATTCGGAAAGTCCTCATTATCTGGAGTTTTTATCCGCTCTTTCTTTTTTTCTCTTTGTCTCGCCTTCTGTCGCGAAAAGCCGGGACCTCGCCGAGTGACTGACAAGCACTTCGAAAGAAACCTGCCCGTCACGCAGAACCACTGTTCTGTGCACTGCTGTTGTTGTCAGTCGGTGACAAACATCGTTTTTGTGTGAAAGTTGCCACCGAACAAGCGGGACCTTGGTGAGAACCGAATCGGGATGAAGTCTTGGCTGTCGTATAGTTAATCCATTGATCCGGCTGGTATCCACCCTGATGTAATAACAATTTTCTATAATTATATATACTTGGCGGCATGGTACGTAAACGTACGCGAAGTACCAAGGCAATCGCGGTGCTTTGGCCACGATTACCATAAGATCATGTGTTTGCATCCCTCGCGGTCGTGAATAATGTTCGATCAGAAGGCTATATGTCCACCATTGAGCGAAACCGCTCTCTATTCAAGTGCCCATTGCCCCGTGAGCGGGCATTCAATCGATGATGACTGAACGATTCGGAGCTGTCCGTTTATGGTGCTCATGAATGTTTCGTTTATGGATACTCGTTCAACGATCTCGTGTTTAAGGCGTTCTGGACCGCAATCACAGCATGATAATTGTTTCGATTCAAATATCAACTGGATCCTTATTATCCCAATGATCGTGTATACCCAAGCTCGAAGCAATCATGTCGGTAGATTCGTCCAAACTACAGTTAATTCATCGGCTCGCAGACTTCTCAACCCACCACAGTTTCAGAGCTTTGAGTGGACCCCAAACATTTGGTCAGCGGCGCCGTTTACCTCTAAATTCGGAACTTGGAGCTCACTCCCCTAATTTCAAGAGGGACGCTGGCTTTCAGTGCTTGAGCTTGCCTCAATACCCGTCCAATGAATGAAATGATTGATTCGATCCTTAAAAACTTGTCTCGAAACATCTCAAACTGGACACGCTTCCTCAAACGCCCGCTCTGGGAGATTGCTCTTGACGTGACGTCAACTATGACACGCTGGTAGCATCGAGTTTGAGCAGCTGAAAAGTGAACGGGCTATATATAAATATCACTCACCGGTTGCTCTGTGCCAAGGCACTCTTTCACGGGGCACGTAAACTCTGACAGTCATTTCCACAATCCGGAGATTACGCCCGGCACATGATCACACAAAGATGCGTTCGGCATAGCAGACCTCAAACAGAGCGCCACCGGTGTAGCGGTCTTTCTGCAAGTCTGTGGTCTAAACAATCGACGGAGCGTGTCGGCATTTTGAAATTTATTTTACCTTTCTCTCAATCTTGAGCTGTCTTAGCGCAGTCAAGTTCAGTAGCCGGCTTGGAGCACTTAAGGATGCGGCGTTTGATCTTTCACGACGCCTAATGGGAGTGCCTCGCCGCGCGATACGATGGAGAGCGCTCCTCAAATGAATCTCCAAAGCTGTCGACTTGTTGTTCTGGGAGCGAGCAGTCGCGCTTACTATCCCCGACTTCGGTGGTGTCTACGATTCTGTCGTCGCAGTCGCTCCTGAGCTGAACATGCCACGTTACGTTGTCAAAGAAGGTCGTTTCCGTCGAGTCGAGGATCAGAGCTCTGAGGATCCTTACCATCAGATGTGAGTGCTTGATCCAAATGAACAAAACCACAATAGACCAACAGCTGACACAAGCGGTAGTCGCGCTTGCGCGCTGTATGGACATCGCGCATAAGTTTCGCCGCGGAGAGAGGATTAGTGAGCTACCCGTGCACTCACGGGCCATCAGCGATGGAGAAAGAGCGGATTCTGATACAAACTCCTGATGATTGAGTGACTCCATGGCGGGCTGATTCCAACAGCTGGACAACGAGCCCACAAAAAGAGTCCGTTTCGAACTTGCTCCTTCTTTACAGCCACGCTTACTACAGTGCGCACGAAATGACGGACGTTGAAATCAGGGAAATCAAGCAACTGGTCGACGAACATGGACAGCAGCATCTTCTCCAGTTCTGGGATGAACTCGACAAGAAACAACGAGCTCAGCTCGTGGGTACGTACTCCATCCCTTCATAACCTCTCGCTGCGTGTTTAGGTTTGCGACGATAATCCTCAAACGTCAGCGATTCGATCGTAATTGACTAGCTGGGGCTCGAAACGAGGCTACTTTCCGAAAAGAAACACTTCATGGAGTTTTCCTCGATTCTCCTCGAGAAGCATTCGCCCGTTACCTGATAATTGGATTCCTCGAGCAAAGCACTTGAAAGAGTAGACGTCTAAAAGGTGCTCCAAAAACTCTTTCGAAGATCCATCACTTTTTCGCGAAAGCTGTTGGCCCCTGGACGGATTTAAATGTTATCCTTCGAAAAATTTAATGCGCACTCATTTTTTCAGCTGATATAAAATACGTGGATATAGCGAGATGCATGACCGCTTTCTCCAACGTTATGGTCCCAAACAAGGAGGAGAATCTGGACGACCTCCTCGAACCGGTACCGGCGGACCAGTTTGGTTCGGTTGCCCGCGCTTCCAAAGATGAGCTCGCCGCCTACCGGAAAGCAGGACTCGAAGCGATCGCTCGGGGCGAAGTCGCCGCTTTGCTACTGGCGGGTGGACAAGGAACACGTCTAGGAGTGCCTTACCCCAAAGGAATGTACGATGTCGGCTTGCCATCGGGCAAAACTCTGTACAATCTACAAGCCGAGAGGCTGATCCGATTGGAAGAGCTCTCAGAGCGGTCCACTGGCAAGCGGGGAAGCATTCCGTGGTACATCATGACGAGCGAGCACACGAAGGAACCGACTCTGGAATACTTCAACAAAAACGGCTTCTTCGGTCTCAATAGTGACAATTTAGTCGTCTTCGAGCAGAATATGATGCCCAGCTTCACGTTCGACGGGAAAATCATTCTGGAAGAGAAGCACCGGTTGGCTCTTAGCCCTGATGGAAATGGCGGACTCTACAACGTTCTTTACAAACGTGCCATTCTAGAAGACATGAAGAAGAGGGGAATCAAATTCATCCATGTATACTGTGTTGACAACATACTTGTCAAGATTGCTGACCCCACTTTCGTCGGATTCTGTCTGAGCAAAGGAGCGGACTGCGCCGCAAAGGTAAATTCGCTTCGTTCGATCAGAAACTTTCAAAGACAACTGGATCGAAGAATTCTTCAGGGAAACCTCGTCCTGATAGGCGATACGATCGAGTTCTGACTTTTCAGGTCGTCGAGAAAGCGTCCCCGACTGAAGCCGTTGGAGTGGTGTGTCGGGTGAACGGACGTTACCAAGTGGTCGAGTACTCTGAAATTTCCGCCGAAACCGCTCAAAGACGGAACCCTGATGGACGCCTGACTTTCAACGCCGGTAACATCTGCAATCACTTTTTCACTCTCGACTTCCTCACAAGAGTATCCGGGTAAGTTTACACTCCTCTGATTGTGCCTTGGCCTTCCATGCTCGCTTGCTTCCCGCATCTCCTCTCCCTATGAACCTACCCTACCCTCACCTCTCTAGACTCGCGGCCTGCATGTCGAAGCTGGATATCAACGGTAACGAGGACCCGCGAAGGTAATCAAACTCCCTCAGAGCCCGATCCCGCGTCGAAATCAAATTATCAGAACATTAAACGGTCGCGAGCTTGAGTTTCGATTTTCCGAATGACTGTCCTGCATCCCTCTGGTCCTTTGGTTCTCAAATATTTCCTTTTTCCTGATACTGTCGAATTTTCGAGGACGAATGATGTGAATTCTAAACTTATCGTTGCCCTGTCTAACGCGAAATTCGGTTCTAGCAAAAAAGCGCTCAAGTACCATATCGCAAAGAAGAAGATTCCTTTCTTGAACAACGAAGGCCAAGTAGTTAAGCCCGAAAAGCCCAACGGAATAAAACTCGAAATGTTCGTGTTCGATGTCTTCGAATATGCCGAGTGAGTAGTCCACGCAATCAGATCGGCGAACGACTGAACAGATCGAATCGAATTTGAGCCATCCAAATGAAATTGAGACGTTAGATGAGTCAGCGAGAAACGTGACCATCTACGACTCCAGTGACCTCCGAAGTCCTTGCTGAACATACTCGGTGAACTAAGTTGCCTCGTTTCCAGCAACTTCGCTGTTTGGGAAGTTCTCCGAGAAGATGAGTTCTCTCCTCTGAAGAACGCAGACGGAGCTGAAAAAGACACGCCGACGACTTGCAGGCATCACTTGTACGATTTGCACCATAGATACATCGTCAACGCTGGTGGAACTTTCATCGACGACGACGGAGCCCCTGTAGCGCTGATACCGTCGTGAGTCTGATTTGATGTTATGGCCTGAATTGACCTGAGATTGCTCGAGAATGGATGCATGTGTATGGATCGATGCATTATCCTATCGATTGCGATTTATTTTGATTTGCTCCGATTTTCACGGTTTGGCATTCCGTTTTCAGTTCCGATAGAGCTGACAAGAGGTTTGTAGTCCCCTTCAATTTTCCGTTTTAGTTCAAGTTTGTGAGATGTGATCATGAGTGCATAGTGTCCCTGTTTTATTGGTGGTTGAGATCGTGTGTAGCGTCAAGTTGCCGGACTGTGAACTATGGATTCATCGTCCACCTACAGTCTCTATCTAGCGCAGATGATTCTTCAAAGACCGTGTCAGTTTAACGGAGGCGTTGATGCCGAGTTCTCATCTAATGTTTCTCTGGTGTTTGCAGTGAGAAAGAAGTTCACGAACCTATAGTGTGCGAGATCTCACCTTTGAGATCTTATGACGGAGAGGTGAGTTTTTGCTCTTACTTGATACACACGGCAATGAATTTAAATTGAATCAAGTATGGTCGAGTCCATGAATTGAATCTTTTCCAGCTTCTGGAAGAATTTGTAAAGGGAAAGCAGTTCAAAGCGCCTCTTCACTTGACCAAGGACTCCTGAGATGTAATCGGACTGGAAGAATTCCAGTGTGTTTACAATAAAACCACAGGTTATGCGACTTATGCTTTACGCTGTTCATTTCTTGGTCCGCTTGAAAAATTGGGGCTGCCAATTGTGAGCAATATTCTACACCAGAGTTGCAGCCATGACTCAGGGGGAAAAGAACCATGCCGATTTTGATTGTTTGGAAACGCAAAGATTATCGCTTCTCTTCTGAGATTCCGGGGACACTCGGTTCTAAATGTTCCAGGTCGTTTATCAGACGAGCGACGACATTTTTTTCAATGTAACTGAGCAACACTCAGAGTCTTCCATTCTATGACGACACGAAACGATGATGATTTGGAAAATCTGATTCATGTTTCAATACAACATGGTGTTGTTAGGTGGAGGAGAGGGAGAACAAGTTCAGGCATCAGTTTTGCGGGTATATGGGGGAATACGCAACAGAAGAAATGGAATCCTTGATATCTGTTCCTTGGAGGGCGGGCTCGAGAGAGAATGGCTCACTCAGGATGACGTTCTCACACTGAGCGTTTTCGTTGAAGTGATTTGCGAGGAGCCCACCACTGGGACAATGGCACAAGGGCTCCGAAACAGCTTATTGTTAGTTTTCAAGCTGAGCTCAGTGTCTCCGATCATCCTGGAAGTCGCAGCCGACTTCCATCGTGCAAAGTCTGGGTCAGTTGCTCCTTCCTGTGTCATATACGTCATGCCTGGAAGATCGTCACCAATGAGAAGCCTAAAAGCGATGGCTTTGTGGTATGGTCAAAGGTCACGAACAGCGTATTGCCGAGAAACGTATCATATTCCGTGGGTGATGGCCCGTCTGTTGTGGCCATTCACGGATTGATTCTGGATCGCCGAGAGAGAGAACCCGAGTATTGCCTTGAAACTTGGTCCGTAGAATCCTGTCGAACGATCGACGACAGCTCGGTCAGTGATAGAGGAATCATGCCAATCTGAATGAGAATTATAATCGAGGATTCTTTGAAAGGGATGCGTCTATACATTCATTCGTTATCTTTTATAGTAGTCTTCCTGACTAAATACAAGTTGCGGTGTACGCTCTGAAACTCCGCTTACAAGGATCAACATCCGATCAACTTTTTCCCCCCAGCATATTGAGAATGACGACACTTTCCGAGCAGGTCCGAGAAATCGATCTCTCTGTCCTGAAGCTTATCAACATTCCAGGGAATTCTTCCTGGATGCAGAGCTCTCTGAAACTCTGTCCTGGTCCATGTATTCTTGTAAAGCGTATTTCACCTCTTCACAGCAGTCGACTACGGTTTCTGTCACAGTTATCAAACTTTTGCGGATCATGGCGAGTTCGTTTGTGAGATCGTGGTTTGGTTCCGCCTGTTCTTGTAATTTCTGCATTGCGAGTTGCTGTCTGGCGGTCAACTGCAGCTTTGTTTTCTCCGCATCCTGAAATGTGATGTTCTCAGTACAATTCAAGGATCTCTGGATACGAAGGACAAAACGGTGAACTTGTTCATCAGGAACCCAGTGATCTTATCAGATACCCGATATATCGTGACATCGAATGTGTTCCAAACGTCGGCACCGTTCAGGAGGATGGTGCCTGGCGTGAATCCTTGGAGAACGAACCTGAAGATGCTGTATGACCGAAGCAAGCTTTGTGTCGATCGGTCTGATTTTTTCTTCAAGCTCGATTATACCATCTGAGATTCTCTTGAATTCTTGAGTCACATCGTGAACGAGTTGGCGAAATTGCGGGAAGTTGTAGTTTGGTCCGGACGCAAGGTAGATTTTGTGTCCCCTGATGGAAAGAGAAGAAAACTTTAGCGAACCAGAAAAGCCGACATTTCGCGGGTCACACGAATGGAGCGTGCGGCGCCTGATAACGTCACTCGGTTTCTAGCGAAAACCGCGCCCGATTCTGTCGAGAGGCTTGCAGTGCAAAAGTCGACGATATTTCGAGCTCAACAGAGAGGAGATCAAATTACTCCAACACGCGAATCAAGAGATCTGCTTGAACCAGACACGTGAACATTATCTTGAAAAGAGTGTTTGGTCCGCATGTTTCGGATATCACGGCACCGGCCGCTGAGTGCTAAACGAAATATTCCTGGTCTCACTCAAGTTGTCAAATAGAACCAATCAACATCGAGAAAACAGCTCTTGAGAAGCTTCCACGATTAGATTGATGGGGGATGAAACGGGGAAATCGATTCTTCTACCTTCATATTCCACAGATCTTGAAGATCTCGAACGAAAGATTGGAATGATGTCGTTAATTGTGTTGCGAATTCCTCGAAGTTACAGGCGAGACACCATACGTACTCATGGAATAAGTTGTAAGTGTAGATCCGTTCCTCCTGGAGAGCCTTGAACTTTTGGAGCAGAGAAATCACATCGCCTTCAGCAACATCCAGCTGAAACGCAAGACATCATTAGTGGAAATCATCATCATCCTCAGCATGAACCTTTGAGATCTGTCTGAAGGTTTGCAACGCATTCTCGGATGTCACCCCTACGTGACCCGAAATTGAAATAATCCAAAGACAGAGAGAGAGAGAGAGCAACTCCGGAGACATTTCAAAAAAACTTCGAAATCGACACCGATTGGTCACGAACTTCAAATTTCGGAAACGAGCACTGCTAATCCACGAATCGAGCACTCGGGTTTACTCTCAAATATTCAGCGTCGGTGCCAGTATTCTCCCACACTCCAAGTCGACTTGAAACTTCGAGACACGATTCACTGTGTTCGAGAAAATCATTCCCAAAGATTTGATTGATCTCCTGGATGAATTTGATTAAGGAGAACGATCGTCAATGTGGAAATGCTATGATACCTTGGTTCTCACAGTGTATAGGGGATACATCTTGCTTCTATGCCGGCCTTTCACGGTCTGGGGCGGGAGGAACGTTCTCCTCGGTTTCCATTTAGTGGAATGGCGCGGGCGTCACGCGAAAGAAGAAAGAGTGATGACGGTTTTTTTCGCAACAAGAAACCAGAAGCATTCTGGAGAGTTTATCTCGTACTGGACGATTGTCGCAGGGCTCTAGTTCGCCTCGGATGTGGAGACTCGAGGGAAGTTATCCGTTGCGCTAATTTGAATAATCAATCTCGTTTGAAAGATGGTAACCAAGAGATAATATCGCGAGAGCAGCGGTCATGCGGCAATTGACAGTACGTTGAACTGAGTCAGGACGGAAGCAAACACAGCAAGCGATGCGGTGGAGGTTTCCTTCACGAAACAGGCAAACTGTTGCAATCGTTTTCATTCTGATTGAGTTCTCCGGATGAATTAGGCGCCAGGCTGAGATTGTTGGGCCCAATAATTCTATTGCCGTACTTTTTACTGTCAACTAGACTTCCTCTCATCCCTCCCTCAATTCGACAGCCGCGTTTTGCTTCATGAAGGATTAGCTAGCCAACCAGAGCGCTTTCGTACGCTTCGTCAGTGTATCTGCATATGCGAGCTTTTCGCGATCAGTTCTCATAGTTCCGGAGAACAACCCCAGAGATGTTTCCTCGGAATGGGCGTTGAGAAGGAACGGAATCCAGTCACCGCGCAGTTGCTCGTGCTAGAGTCCAGAGACCGACACCGGCTAGATCGAACATCAGCGCTGACAGCTCTTTGCCGATCGCAGAAAACTGCTCACAGCTCTGTCAGAAAGTCTAAATTCCTCCAGACACGGATGTCTAGCTTCGAGAAACTGATCAACTTGACAGCGGCGCGAGAAAACTGATATGAACATTGGCTCAACTCTAATTTTGAAGTTTCCGCATTCAATGGGGGGTCGTTTAGCGTGAGAGCGCGGTAAATATAGGAATTCAAATACTCACCGTCATTCTTCGCTTAGAGAATCGGATCTCCGTTCGAGTCGGACAAGAGAACTGTGGTAAAATCACGCAAAGGCAGCCTGAATCGGGTATGCTCTGAGGACAACTGTGATCCTCGCTCCAAGTGTCCCGGCAGTATATTCCTCCGATGTGTTCGTGATGCGTCTCTCTTCACACGCGCGCATCGAGATCCCTTCAAAGAAACCGAATCCGCTCGCTGAACACCTCGGACACCCTTACCGGCGACGCGTTCGATATAGGGGAACCCTGTGTATCTATTCGATCATATCTCGGCCCTTGAGAAGCGACGAGATTGGTTTCTCTCGTTGGGTTTGACAGGCGCGTCGATATCGAACACGTGCAACCATGTTTCGACATCAGCAACTGGAGTGTTTTCGGTAGAAACCGTGACGGATCTAATCATCCCATATCGACGAGGTAAACGAAGCCAATGAAATCTGACAACCGTTGACTTTGAGAAAATGTGAGTGCAACGAGATGGGAACAAAGTGATAACCGGGCTCTGAAATTCTCTTCTCCGTCCTTTAGTAGCAGAGAGTGCATCCACCTGACTCTGGGGTGGTGCAGTCACTTCGGGTGTGGAAAGAGAGAGAATATGTGAGAAAGATGTCATTTGAATCTATGCGGCTGGAAACGTGCTGTTCCAATGATGATGTGCTCAGGTATGTGATGAGAGCTATACTTCTGTCGAAACGAATGTCAACTGTGTACCGTCTCTTCCAACTGCTCTGTATCGATGGTGTTGAACAGCTCTCTGGATGATTGGGTGAGGAGAACTTTCCTTGCAGTGATCGATGGACGTTCAGTAAAGCATTTTTCAAATTCTGTCACTCCCTGCTTGGAGGTCGCGTTATTCTCCCATGTTAGCCCGTCAACCCCGAGCCGCTCTCAGCTGAAATCCTTGTAAATTCCAATACGAAATTTCCGGAGTCGGAGAATCTCCACGAATTCCGGTCTGGAAACCACCCCAAGACGTTCGGCATACTGGAAAGTTGAGAAACGATTCTGATTGCTGGATTGACCATCTCGAGCGAGGTTTAGCGCCGGCTCCGAGATGCGAAGAAGGAGCTTTCCCTCCTTCGTCCCGCGTTCCCATTTCCACACACGCGTTTTCGATGCAGAGTCGTGTCTCCCAAAGAATATTTTCATCCTCTCTAGATGTAATAAGAATATTCTCGAAGTCAGCTCCTCAGAAAAGTTTCAGGAGCGGACGCGTTTGAATCATCAGGTTGGCGATAACGCTGCAGGAAATCATTTATCCCTGGAACTTCATTGTGTTTAAACGAAAACATGTCTTTCTAGATGTCCTGGCCATATGATTTGCCGATTTGCGTGTAATGAGAACTCCTTTTTGCAGGGCAAGCGGGGCATCGCGACGTGCGATGCACGAAAAATTCACATCCGGCGGGGCCGGTTGTGAGTTCTACGAAGTGCTCGCTATCCTCGGCATACTCGTTCTCAGCGTTTTCCATCAAACGCTGATACGCAGTCTCTTGCGATTCGTATCGTTCGAGTGCAAATTGTGAGTTCCGCACGCAAGTACCAGAACGTGGATTGAGTTTGAATCGGGGAATTCATTATCAAAATCCTAACACTAACTTCTCGTTTCAGGCTCCGATGGTCGTTTGATGCGATACTGTTCTGCTTTCCTTCCTTCATGGCTCTGATGCTCCCTGAACACTTCGTGAACATCTGCATGATCTTGATCTCTCTCAACATAATGTTCGCCACGATGCTCACATTCGCGGCGCATCGTAGAGCCAAACAGGCAAAAGTCATCCACGATCCACCGCCGGAATGGTGAGTTTAGAGATTCAGCTCGGCTATCCGGGATTCCTTCATCCGATCGTCCGTCCTAATCGATTCCCTATCTATTGCAGCAGTGGAAAACTCCATCATCATTCGTATTTCATCCCCTTGTCCTATGTACGAGCTCTGACCGTGACACTGACTCTGTACTGCATCCTCGCCGTGGACTTCCCCATTTTCCCACGGCGTTTTGCCAAAACAGACACCCACGGTTTCAGTCTCATGGACATTGGTGTCGGTCTCTTCGTCTGCATCGCTGCGGGCTTCTCTGTGATCAAGAAAAGTGCGTATTCAATGAAAATCGAATTGCAGAAGTCCCGCTCCTTTGCTTGGCCTTCGAGCTTGCTGCGTTCCACGCTTGAAGACCGATTGATCAACATTATCACTTCATTCCCCAGAGCAACGGTTCCGTTCTGAGATGAAGAGCGCCTTCTGGATGACTCTCTTGGGGTTGCTGCGCCTCGTCTTGGTGACTTGGTTCGATTATCAGTCTCCGATACTCGAATACGGGAAACATCTCAACTTTTTCTTCTGTTTCGCGGCAACCAGAGCGATATGTGCAGTATTCTACGCCATTTTCCCAGAGCACTTTGACTTCTTTGTCGGTGCAGTGGTGAGTTTAATCGGAACTGAGGTTATTCCGGTTGAGAGGGTTTACGGGTCTCGAGATGAATTTGAATCTTCTCTGGAGAACTTCTAATTTTTCTGAACTCGTCAAACGCTCAAAATGAAATCGGAGCTCCGAATATTTTTCCAGGTGTACCTCGCTTACCAGCTGGCGCTGCAGTCGCAGAGTCTGGACTTTCTGCTCCATTCACAAGATCGCGAAGGCTTCCTCATGGCCAACAAGGAAGGTTTGGCGTCCATCATTGGGTCAACTTGCCTATTCCTTCTGACTTCGGCTGTTTGTCAGAGATTTGTATATAAAGTCAAGTGAGTGCTACAATTTTGAAGATTTACATGCTCACATCTGAAACTGAGAGAAGCGTTTTCCACGTGCTGAGAGCTTTCTTTCTGAAAGAATCATCCAATATTATCGAGCTGGTTTCAATAATTTTTGCAGGAATTGCAAGTCCGAGTGGTTCTACTTCGTGTTCCAAATGATTCTGCTGACATCGTCGTGCATGGCAACCGCACTTCTCATGCATAACGACACAGTACCCGTTTCGAGAAGACTGTTCAACCTTCCCTACAGTCTGTGGGTACTCTCGATCTTTCTCATCTGCCTGATCATGGCCACTCTTATACGATTCATTGATCTCGTCTCATCGTGTGGAGGCTACAACTTGGTCACGCTTCAACATTTGACTCTGGAGGTGCGACTTTCCATGGTTGAATAATTGAACACCGTATTTCCCGCTGGAACTTCTCCCACTTGACGGGCAGGGTACATAACGTGAATCTTGTAATAGAAGTCCGGGCTTCTACTTTTTAAATGTCGCTGCATGGGAGCTTGTAGGTCGACGCAGCCTTTATTTCAAGATTTACATGATCCGAAATGATGTCTTCATTAACTATATGTACATGGTTGGGGGCATTTCAAATTTCAACCTCAATCGAAAGAGAACAAAAATATTTTGGAACCAACAATAAGCAGCAATAATCCCGCAGGTGGATACAGTCGACGATATCGTGCAAGCAGTCAACAAGGGCGCGATTTGGATATTCCTCCTGGGGAATGTTTTGACCGGAGCAATCAATGTCCTCCTCGGGGAAAGCATTTCCTCAATGGACGCCAGCGTTTCCGTACCAATACTGATCGCATACGGAAGTACCCTCCTCGCATTCGCGCTGTATTTCTTCCCAAAACCTCGGGTCGTGGTCAAGCCTGCCAAAAAAACTGAATAGAAGTGACGAATTTATTTTTGTGACATAAAATAAAAGTCTGTAAGGGAATCGATATCATTCCCTTCGGGCAGGCGAAAATCTCGTCCTCGCTCAAACCAGATGTTCAAGAGAATTCAGAGGGAGGGTCGAATTTTCAGTACAATTTCTGCTACACGCGTTAATTGCGCTGCTTCATAGACGTTGACTGGAGCACGGGTTCCAAACGAAGGCGTCAGCTCCGATCCCAGATCCACGATCGCGGATTCTATCCGATGAGCATGGAGCTCGTCAACGAGGACGATCCGTACTAACAGATGTAGATGGGGAGCTCCCTCATCAACGAGTGTGTTGTTACATCCATCTGTCTAATAATAGCAGAGCTCAAGCAGTTCTGGTGGAAGGAATGCTGCTCTGCGGTCTGATCAGGAAGATTGTGATCGAATTCCATCATCTAAATTATGAGTGCGGTGAGGGCGATGGAAAATGACTTGCGCGCTCCAATTAAAAGTTGTACTACTCTCTCACATCATTACGGCAATCGCTGCTAAATGACATTTACATTATCTTGCAAGTCCATACACCGCCTTTCTATCCAGACGGAGAGCCGCAGACATTCAGGTGGGGAAATATGAGACTCAAGTGTGAGAGAGTGCGCCAGAGGTCTTGGGTTTCTGCGGTCGCAATGATGCTCCGCGAGCTCCCATTCGCTTCCATAAAAATCCGTCCCGTTTGCTTGATTGAACTATGCGCGGCTGTTCGATAACAGATAGACAAAAATGACAAAACCCTGCTTCGTTCGCACCGTTTTTTCTGCCTCGGATCGCCGCCTGCGGTACCTGGACAACGATCCGGTGTGCTGGCCAAGAGGGCTAGCAGCCGTCGTCGTCGTACGAGACTAAGCTCAATGAGCGTTCGATATTTTATTTTGGGCTTCCGACGGTTCTCTCTCCAGGGGTCGACTGACGACGCGGCGGCGACAGCAATACAAAACCTCAGATTTGTGACAATCGGACTTTCTCGGGAATTCCTGAAGTATGGAGAGGAATTTTCCGTCGACGTCGGACAATCTTCCCGCCACCATGATCCGATTCGGTCTGCGCGAGCGCTGTCCGTCTTTCGAAAGTCGTGAGCTCGTAGACAGACGATAACGTGTCTCTCCCATAGAATCGGATCAATATTCGAACAAGCACTGTTCTACAATCGACGAGTTCCCGGTTCGGCAAACGACCTCCCTAATGAATCCACTAGAATTCTTTATCACGGCTGGTGATGCATAGCATCATATCCGTTTCTGCTTGTCTGCTCATAGATGTTTGATCGCTCCAGATGTCATTCTCGCTGATGGCATGCCCTCTAGAGGTTTTGGAATGCTTCCAGAGCTCCACGAATGGACGTTATCTATTCTCTGACGATTGAGCGAAGGACGGAGCTCAGTTAAACACACACGAGACGTTCTCCGTGTGCTCCTCTTGGTGAGGCGACCGTGGGAGTCGCATAACAATCGCAATTCCGCAGATATCGCTAATGAGTGCTGCGATAAGAGTTTCTGGTGAGCGTCACCCGGATACGAGAGCGAGTCGGCAAATCCATAGGTCCGGGAAATTCTAGCGGAGCGCCGCTAGAACCATAATCCATAAGTAAATCAGTAAGTTCTCCTCCTGGCACGATCCCCTGTGCAGCCAACGAGGACTCTTCCGATGAAGTCTAAATGCCGTAGTGTTTCACAGTCGAATCGGAATCTACCTAAGGCGGATGCCTCGGAGAGAAACGAAAAGTTGCGTCCACACTCATCTAGGATTTCTAGTGGTTGCGCGGGCTAGGAGATGAATAGCAGCTTTATTTTCATTCGCTGTGAAATTCAAATCATGAAGGGGAACATCATTCGATGCAGCTCAGCAAGTCGGAGCCTGCGGATAGGAATGTAAGGGTGGAGATCTCATCATTGAAGGCTCGTCTTGTGGCGTCGGTTTCGTCGGCATCCCAGTCCCTCAACCAGAGAGGACGGACCTAAGGAAGAAAACGACAGAGGGCCAATCGGAATGGCACAATTTGTCTTATTTGTCGGGCGGCTCTTTCCCCGTCGGGCCTCCGTCCGGGACATCGTGATATTAGCCATTGTGAGTATTCGCCTACGGCTGCGAACTGGCAAAAGTCTTTCTTCGCTTCCAGGACCGACCGAACGAACGCACGGTACAGACTTTTCCTCGGACTCTTATACTCTACAGGACAGATATTCTCTCCACCTCTTTCAATATGTTTTTGTAGCTGTCCCATTCTGGGATTTCTGCATCGAAAGCTCCGATCAATCTTCGACCTCCGTTTTGAGACCAATTTCCATCAACTCTTCAAATGACTCTGATTGAACGGGGAACCTCCACAAAAAAATATCAGAGAACCCGAGCCGGAAGGGAGCATCGGGGAATCAAACGCAAGTATAAATCATTCGAGGAATTTCTGCGGCGGGTTTCGCGCCGCTGTGCCCATCTGCCAGCGGCAGCGCGGCGCTACAAAAATCGAGGATCTTCGGGATTTAGTTCGACCTGTCAGGAGAGATTCCATGATGGGCGTCACTTTTCTTCAAGTCTATGCTTGAGCCCGGTCGTGCGAGCTTGATGATATTTAAGCCCTCTTGCTCCGAGGTCAAGTAAACGAGCCGAGTATGATAATAAGAAGTTGCAGTTTTTGTTCTTGAGTTTGCTGCGTCTGAAACATCCGTCGCAAAATTCGCGATTCAGAGCTCTGCACGTCTGACGAGAAACTGCTCCGAGGATTTCCCGACGTCGCGGTCAAGGTTCTCGTTGAGGGTTCCTGACCTGCAGTCACAACACGGTGCTTCTTTCACAGGACAGTGATGGTGCGAGCATTTGCGAACAGCAAGCGCGCGAATCAGGTTCTCCGCCGCGGTGTAGGTCGTGGTGGAAGTGTCGGTACATTGCTCCGTGGCTCGACTAATTGCCCCCCTGAAAGCTTGCCATCCCGTTTCCTCCGTTGACTGTCGCTACCGCTGTTGTCTGCATGCCGGCAGTGTTCCTGTCGCCCCCGAGCCCTCGACCTCCGCGGGTCCCATACGACGCCCGACTCGAAACCCAGGCAGCACCTCATGCATGAAGGACACTTTTTGTTCGGGACAAACAGCGCGATGCCTCAACCTCCGGCTCCCTCTACCCTTTTTGTGACACCCTCCGCCCTCTCAGTTCCCTCGTGCCCTTCCTCTTCATATGTATGTCCCTTCTCTGGGGACTCAAATCTCACCCGAATTCACCCACCTTTGGAGGGTCCTCCGATACCCCGTTCACTTGCCTCCCTCTCTCAATGATAAACCCCTTGAACCTCGGAACTCCAAAGCCTTGCGTAACTTTGGGCAGGCCGTGGCCGGCGAAAATCGTAGCGTGTTGTCCGTCTCCGATTTCTATCCCCTCCCCCCTCGGGGTGTGGAAGGGAAAGATATGTTGACGAATACTAGAATCACGATCAGTCCTTGCTGAAAGATTGCAAACTGCGAGATCAAAGTCGTCGGAGCTCTTCGAGACTCTCTTCTAAACTCCGCCGGCCGGTCCCGTAGAAAACAGGATCAGGTCGAGCAGTGACGGTTCCCAGAATAATCTCGGGAGAAAGGGTGACATGAAAAAGATACAATAATAATGTTCTGCGCAAATCAGAGAGAACACGAATCGGTAGATGTTGATTAACGGTAGTTTATTCGGGTTAGGATTATCATCTTATTCGTAATTCTTATCGTCATTGTATACTTCAAATTAGGTCGTTTTACTTATTCTTATTTGTTTGTTTTGTTGTTGTCTTTGTTGTTGTAGTTGTCTTAGTTGTTGTTTGTTGAGATATGTTGCTGTTCAACCTTCCGAGGTACTTTCGACCATCGAGATATGTTCTTGTATTGAGTTATTCGTAGGGGACTATACATAGCAGACGCATTTTCTGGCTGGCCGGCTGACTCGGCGCTCATACTGTTTGCGCTGTAGTAGTTCGGTTTCATGATGATCCATCAGTAAGGAAGGTAAGTAGGTAGGAAGTTAGTACTCATTGTCATTCAGCTGTAGCGGCATCTCTAGCACAGGATAGATAGGTTTTGATCAACGGCATAACCGACAGCAAAAGGCGGCGCGCTTTCAGCTCACGCGCCAACCTGCACATGCATGCGGGTCGGATGAAGAACTGAGTTTTCAAAGAAGTGATCCCTCTTCGTTCGGGATCAGTAATCGCGGAGAATCTTGGGATTGAATTTGAATCTAAGCAATACTCTGAGGCCATTATTCGCTTCCATTCGCCCTCGACCGATCAAATCAGCGACCAGACATCATTCAGCGATCATTCAATAACTCACTGTGTCCGTCAAAGACGCCTATTCTTCCAATTTCCACAGAACAGAACGTATCGCATCAAAGATTCGATTTGAGCTCTCGCGCGTCGACGAAACTCCGAACAATGAGCCAACAACGAGAGGCGGTTCTCGATCTTCTCTCTCCGAGGAATTTACTCAGTCTTGATCGAATATGTTCGAAGAGAAATTCCCGATCGCCATCCGTTGTCTCCATCCGGGCACAGAACTGAACACATCAAGGGAAAGAGTTGGTTAAACAATCAAGGGACGATCCGGAAAGGAGTTCTCTTCAGACCAGAACTCTTCGAGACTTACGACGTTTCAACACGTTGAATAAATTACTTTGGACCATAACAGAGAACATGATGTCTGTATACGAGAGTATTGAATATCAACAGAGCGAAGTGTGAAGCAAAAACCCGCTGAAACCCATCAACAACGTTCCATTCAAAACGAGTAGGACTAGTGTGGCTTCATTCTTTCAATAATGCTTCCATTCATCGCTATAAACGTTATCTCGAGATGAAATCAACGGACAAGGACTGATACATCCAACGGGCTATCCGATAGAAATGAGGTCATGTAGGTAGGTGTGAGGATGAACAAATAATGAGTGATGAAGCGACAAACTTGTCGATGAAATTAACGGAATCGCGCGGCAAATCATGACAAGCCGAACACTTGGACCGTGAGAGATCGAGTGATCGGTGATCAACCACAGGGAAGAGAGTTTCACCTACTCATCGACTGACTGAGTGGCGCGCTCGGAAAAAACGAACAACGCTCAATATAGTAACAACCAAGCATCCGAAGGCAAACCATCTGCACTCACGGCCGTGGTCCGGAACGAAGTGCTGCAAACTTTATCGCTTCATCTCTAACAGTTTCTCCTTGTTTTCCTCTCTCTCTCTCTCTCTCTCTTGCGTTCTGTGTTCCTCTCAAGGTTAGAGGTTGCCAAAAACGACCTCCGTGGCAGACATACGCCGCCTGACTCTACGCAGACCCACTGAGCCATCAATGCGTGAACAACGAGCTGCTGACCTCAAGTTCGAGAAGAGTCTCGATTTCTTATTTCCATCATTTCACGGAATCTCCTTCGAAAAATCAACAGAAGTGAATCTTCTCCCGGCTTCGGGGTAGGGAAGCTGCGACTTCCCCTTGGATTCAAGTTTTCTAGGCGAATTCGGTCGCAAATATTCTTGAGAATTATCGTCTTCCGTCACTCGAACTCTCCGCCTTGGAGTCCGCAGTGTTGCCCTCGCAGTCGCTTGGAATTCAGAGGTATCCTGAGCTAGCTTCCTGCTTCGCCAGCAGGAGTGGGTCCGTGGAACACTGAACTTAATATCATGGTACGGTCGCAACGCGCGGTTGTATCGTTTAGTGGTATGTTTCACTCGTTTGATTTCTTCCATTGCTGGTTTTGTCTTCACATTGTATTACCCATCCTGCTTTCGTCGTCTACGTGTTTTCTTCCAGCTAATGAGACTTTCTTGCCTGTTTTGGGTTCCCAAGCTAGTACATTCAATCGTCTGCTGTGATGAGGAGTGAAAGAGGCGGAGGTTGGTTACGGTTTATTTCTAATTATTCCTTTCGGACTTGTTAGGTGGAAGGGTAAGGAATACCGGGTCGAACAGCCACGGCGCCTTGATTTTGCCCTGAGCAAGCATACGCTCAAAAACTTTGTTCGGCCTACGATATGGATTTGTGAACGTGTGTCTTTGCTGTCTGCTTTTGTCCCCTACAGCGCCGGCTAAGTGGAAATCGCGAATTTGTATAGGTAGTTGGCAGGCCGCGCACAATATGGCCCGTTGTTATCCGCTTAGTGAGTAGTTTAGTCAATACCGAGGATTTCTTTCAATTCGCAATCTAATACAACGCCTTTCCACTCTTCGCTAGTACAGCGTTCCCTTGATGCTTGTTGATCCGTCGCCGAAAGGGGCGACGAGGCGACTTCGACAGAGACCTACACGCCATCGAGAGCTGCAGGTCCCAGTGAGAACTTGCTCTCGTTTAGTCAGGACATTATGTAAATACGATGATCTTCTCTCTGCATCGAATTCGAAACATCTCATGTCGTGTCGGATCCACATTCTGAGACAGCCTGCTAGGCATCGTTGGCGTCGCTCTTTGTAGCCGGAGTACCTAGGCGCGATCTATGAATAGATCTTTCGTTCTTTTCTTGTTTTTCATCTCGTTCCATTTTCTTCTAAAATTAACGTTCAGACACGCATGTTCTTCAACTATATTTTTTCCCTAATCTCGCGTCCATCATCTGAGTACTTTGGTTGCGGGGTTGTTGTTGTTGTCATCGTTCTCGTGTAGAATTATCTCTTGCTACCATCTTTCACCATCCATTTGTCGCTGACTCAATCTGAATCGCTCTTCAGTTGTGGTTCTGCTTCTCTCGCGAGATTGGTTCCTAGGTTCACCCTATTTACTGGTCTCGCACGTCGACCTGATTCTTAGTCTCCTTGCGTCGGCTACGTTCATAAGACTGACTTGATAGCACTGATATCTTTAGCTGTAAGTGTATTCATTATTGTATATGCTGGTGTCTTTGTTGCCCATGGGTATCGTCGTCTAGATTCATCGTCGATATTGCCGTTGTCATTGAAACTTTGATTCTACCTGATTCAAGCTTGTGACTCGCCCCAGATCTCGATGGCAAAACATCGCGGATCATGAGGGACCTTGTTTGATGCTTTGAATACGGGTGTCTTTTCTGGGCTTTAGAAACGGAATGCCCTCAAGCACACCACACGAATTCACAATTTAGCATTTGAAGTTAGTTCTCGAGATATTGTTTCCCGTGACCTGCAATCGTAGCCGATATGTGACTTTGTCCCAGAATTTTCATCGTTCTTGAGACCGCCAAAGTGCTGGTGATTTGCGTGATTGCTTGTGGCATCTTTGGCTCATTTTGTCGTGCTCGATCCCTTGTCACTCGATATGTGTTTTGGGGTTTGTTGCTTCGTTCGTTTTCTTTGTCTCAAGACTCCTGTTTGACGTACTCGTCTTGCTCAATTCATCGTTTCCTCACTTGACGCAGTGTAGATTTGACAGAGTCGATTGTTTCCACTCACGGTTGTTGCCGTTGTATTTAGCAAGCCATCCATAAAAAACCGCTGATTCAATCGGCAGCAGTTTGGCTTACACCCTCGTCTCTTTCTCGCTTATATCCTTCTCTTTTCAAAACATCGCAAAATCAACCATCAGTATCATCGTCATCTTCATCATCATCATCATCATCATAATCAAGCCATTTAGCCGTGATCATTGTGAATAGTCTACATTATTGTCACTAGTGTTATTAGCATCAATACTTCCTTCAAACTTCGTTATAGTCTTCTTCATGGTAACCATGACCAAAATCGTGGCCGTCATATACTCCGGCGATGATCAATCAGGGAAGGGGCGTTACACACTGATTCATTTTTCTCCCCGCTTTTTTTGTCAAATGTGTCCGTGAGGCGAGACAAGGCACTACAATGCTTATGCATTGTATTCTCGGCGCGCGTCAACTCCGCATTCCCACCGATATGGATGTCCATTTCGTAGATTCGGTTGTTTCATTTCCTCCACTTGGACTCAAACAATGATATATTGAAATGTCGTCATCTGTGTTTCTCCTCCTTTCTCCATCGTTCGATTCGTTTGATCTTACTGTCTCTCAATCTGCCCAGTATCCTTGGGTGATTATCTTGCTTGCGAGTTCCGCACAGCGAGATCGCGCGACGTTCGAATTCGATGGATAGAAAGATAGACAGATTCGATGTCGCCCCATTCGCCCGCACTTATCCTCATCTCAGTTTTCACTTTCACACACTGACCGGCCGACTACACACAAAAATATCGACTTCACACCATCACCATTTTCCGTCATGTTTAGTCTTTCTCTTTCTCCAGCGTCAAGATTTCTTCCAGTTAGTGTTCATATTCATATATTATCAACAAATTTGAAGAACATCTGCGGAGTTAGTAGAGATCTATTGGTGAGCTATGCGTCCACTAATTAGAGAAGCTGCGCGAAGATTTCGGTTTTAGAACGGCTCGCTATTCGAAGTCAGCAATGTCGTATCGACATCGCAACGACGAGCCTCAACGAGCAGGGCAGTTATGTTTCGCTGAAATTTCTCAGATTGAATCAAGGATGAATTCTTGATAAAGTCCGCTGAGAGTTTTTTTGTAGACAGCTCATTCGAGGAATAGCAGTCATAATAGAAAGTCTCTCGAGAGACCGTAGTTGTTATCAACACCAGAGTGTGTGTGATTTGCACCGCGTTTGAAGCGCAAGCTTTCTCTGTCGGTAAGCGATTCTGTCGTTTGCCAATCAGCTTGTGGTGTGTGTTTGTCTTAAAGCCAGTGGAAGGAGGCTCGATTGAGTGTGACTAGATCAAGTCAACGCGTGAAGGAAACTTCATGGGGAAAATGGGGTTTTGCAAGCCTGCCTGCCCGCCTGATTTCCTGCACACCCGTTTGCTGGTTGTTCCATTCATCCATCCATCAATCCATTCTTTCTCCGTGGCTCAACAACCGTGGCACATCTTTCCGTGCCCAATTCCTTCACTGCACATGCTAATGATGGTCGGAGACATAGAAACGTGAATCAACTTGCGCTCAATCGCAAGTATGCTGTGCTTAAAACCTTGGGAAAATCCATAGGTTTTTTGAATGATTCCGCACTTCACACACTAGGAGTTCCTTCCGGAAAGAATGGATCGTCAGGAAGAGTTTTGTCATCGGAATACTTGGATTAGGGTCGGAGCTTCTTTGGGGGCGATATTCAGGTTTTTTTTTTCAGAGCAGAAAATATTGCCTTGTCGGGCGTAAGGGGGGAGTATCGCCACCGTCCAAAATGACGGCTGCTTGTTCAGTTTCAGAATAAAAGAGGGATTCGTTAATTGGAACCAGTGGTCATATTCAAAAGTAAGTTCCAAAGTTTTCTATCAATTGAGATCTCCCGGGCTCGGGTTTGTTTGTGTCCGGGTCTACTTTGAGCATCAGAGAAATCAGTAACCCTATGTGTGCGGTCGGCTGTATTCTTCATTTTCGGAGCCGAACCAACGAACGAATAATGAATCTAATCTCGACGAGATTCCAGTAGCGTAGTAGAAGGTGAAAAAGGCAGTCTTATCCGTTGCAGCGTGAAGGGAGTGTTCGCTGAGGCCTTGGGGCAACGCGGAACGCGACATTTTGAGGCGAACGGTGTATTCCGACTTCATCATTACTCGTGGGCGAAGGATTCCGGGGTAGAGCCTGTGCAGGGGGCATGGGAGGTGGCGGTGGTGCTGGAGGGGGAGGCAGGCTAGCCTGGGGATGTCAAAGAGGCACCGCGGTGTCCGACATACTCTGCTGCATCATCGCCTGTAGGTCCTTGTTTACTGCAATAGGAAAGATGATTCTTTGTGGTTTCGCGAAAACATTAAATTTTTTCATGATCTCCATTGATTGAGGGCGAACTACTCAAATCAAGGAATTATCGAATCGAGACTCCGGGATTATTGTCAGAGAAGAGATCGATGAAAAGAACTTACGCGAAATATTGACACATGTGACACTCCACATGATACTCCATACCCAACCTATAACGAAGGGTGCCGTAAACATTTGAATCATCGCCGCCAGCAGGTTAAGAAAAAACGCACGTCCTTTGCTTGAATACTCTGTCCGACAACCACAGAGGACGCAGAACGCTGCCACCAATGTGCCTGAAATTGAAAATGGAGAAGAAAAATTAGTCTATTGATTTGGAGAGCCATACATGTGTTCCTATCGCGTTTTGGAACGTTTTCGATTTTGCGACGTCATCTACATCCGTTCGTATAATTCCTCTTGTCAATTGGGCTCAAAAGACGGGAATAAGGGAGAAAGAAGGTGAAACGCAGGAACAGAAGGATGGAGGAGGACGAGGAGTTGGTGGGGTTTCTGGTAATCAATCGAGTAATCAGGCGATGCTTTTGAGAGAGTAAGCAAATACAGATGAACAGCTGGTGACGCCATCGGGGGTCGCCATGGAAAATCAATGCCTGCGAATCATTTGGTATAAATGTCTCTTCGATTAGCGTCTCCCAACCGCCACTACTGCCGCTCGTGGTGATCATGATGGTGACAAGGTGAATCAACTTTATCATCATCTCAAACATGGATGACGTCGAGCGAAGATGATGAAAGACCAAATCCGACCAACCGTGAGAGGCGGCATCAACGGCGACGACGAAGATGCTGTGTCGGCTCGAACACCTACTCCAAGATGAACGAGGGATGAGAGGGAGAAAAAAATCTCCTTTACCCGAAAATTACTCTCAGTTGGGGCGATTATTCTCCATTCGGCACCGGGCGCTTCGGTAACGGTAACTGAGATCCGCCTAACGGGACAACTTCTCTGTTTCGTTTCGTCCGCTGAATCCTTCTCGTTCGTCGAACCACTTGCATGACTCCGCCCAGCCATCTCGACGAGCGGGCTTACAAGGCAAACGACTCAGTCCCGGTTCTCTCCTCACAATGGACGTTGCTCCCAACAAAGAATGCGTGCGACGTACAGTTGGACTGACACTTGAAGAAGCGACAAGCCGAGAGGGTACAAAAGACGCTTTTACTGTCCTTGTCGCGTGCTCACCGACACTCTCAGTGCAACCGAAAGACACTCGGCTACTCGTGCGGTTGATCACTCGGTCGGTCTGGTTGCGCCACAACTACAACTTGGTCAAGGGACTCTCACCCTTCATTCGAGCTCAATGTGTACCGGGATGGACGTCGCGTTTGATTTCTTGTTCTTTCGTGTGTTGACACTTCGATCGGAACGCTTGGCTTTCTTTCAACCATACGGCTGTAAAAGCATATGTTGTTGGCGACTACACGGTGTCTAACAGCGGAATCCCTCCCCGTGATTTCGTGCTGCTGCCGTGGCCTATCATTTTGTGGTAGAAGATCTCAGCAGCGACGACCTCCACGCGGTCGTTCTCGCTAACCGTCGACCGCCTCTTTTTGGTTCTTTGGATTGACGGCGATCGGCTCTAGTCTCGGAGTGAACTCTGAAGGAAGCCCCTCACCGCGTGATTCGCCAGATTTTTTCCAGCTTGGTCTCAGTTTCTGGAGCGAAGCCAACGGCGGATGGTTATCATTGATTGTTTCCGATGTGAAGTTTTCGCAGTTGTTCTCACGATGTCCGTTGACAATTTTCCCAATTTCCAGAAGGGCCTGATACGTCAGTTGGCGTCCAGTTGATTTTTGGAGATGCATCTGCCTAAAGAGACTAATCCCCGACCATTGAGGGAAATCAATAGTCTTTTCATTCCTCAGAGTTTGGGGGGAAGTTCACGGCCGGTCGAGAAACTTCCCGAGTTGAACAAAATGCAAATGGTTCGACAGTGCACGATTGTGAACATGGAACGAGGTTCCGAGTCTCAGCAAAGAGTATCTTGCTAGGTTCGCACCGCGCCTTCGAAACACTTTGAAGGGGAGTCTCAGTTACCCAAACTTTTTGGGACTGGTGGCCGTCTGTAGGAGAGGAATAAAACTTGAAACTCCGGTCACATCCAAGCAGATACGTCCGAACGTGTTCTCATTGACTCTATGAGTGTCTCAATGTGTGCCCGGCCGCGGTGGCAAAGCTGCGCGGAGAATCTTTTCGACGACCTCGTCGGCAACGACGACGACGATGATGACGACGGCGACGATCTCTATACTCTGCAAATTTCGCCATATACTTTCCGCACGGGGCAACGTCGATGATTTGCTCCCTTCCGTTCGTTCGTTCGTCCGCCCGTCCTCCGCCTGGCTGGCCCGCTCGTTTGCGCGACTGACCTTTCCCGGTGACGTATGCAGCGCGGACGCAGAACTCGTAAAAAGAGTCGACGTCAACCTTCAGTTGTTTGCTGTATATTCGATACTAGAGCACTCGACAAAGGTGCTACGTGGAAGCGTGGCCTCGCATACAAAGGTTCGGTGGTCGAGCATGGCTTCCCGCCGTCGAACCGCTCCTGCATCGGCTGTTCTGAAGCTCTACAGCGACGTGATCCCGTGCGAATGATTGAATGTCTATCAATGTGTGTCATAAGTTGCTTCGTGTTTCCGTTCCGCGAACCACAAGTTCTCGGCACGGTCGCGAACGGTACAAACTAGAACCAGAGGGATCTGCTGTTCGCCTTCGATTGAGCAACAGTCGCTCCACGCGTTGCTTACTGGACTGTCACCGTTTTTTTTCCTCTCGAGCACATTTCAGCCGAGGGTGGGAGTCAGTAAGTGGTCATGATGGCAAATGGTAAAGATGGAGTTGGTCGCAATTGACACTCGGAAGAAGGCGGGTACGTTGGATAGCTGCTCGCTCGCTTGCCTGGTCGAGGCGCCCTGGTCCGGGTAGGTCCGTTGGTCGAGCGGCCGTCCGTCGGCAAGCAACGAGCGAGCGAGCGAGCGAGCCAGAAGACCGACGAACCGAGCAGCCGAGAAAGCAGAAATGCCTTTGATAGATTGGCCTCAGGAAGAGCCAAAGAAAAACAATATGGATCTCCAACAGCACGGCTTATGAGCAATCTGGGAAAGCAAGCAGCCTTATATAGAGGTTGCCCTTCCTCTGCAGACGGCGCGGGCACGGGGGAATCCGTACCGAGCGGGGCCCGGTATTCCGCTCGCCGACAGCGAGCGACTCCATACAGAGCCCCCACGGTACGAGTCTCCCCCTCCCCCTCTTTCGGAGGAGCCCAAAGACGCCCCCAACGGGCGAATCCTGAAAGACCACTCCGGGCCGACGGCGACGACGGCCCGACTCCTACACCATATGCCCCAATGGCCTCAGAGGAACAATGGCGGCAGCGACGGCGAGCGAGCGAGCGAGCGAGCAAGCAACAGCTTCCTCAGCGTCGTTGCGAGGGCATCCCGTTTAACGGAGGATTTCTGCCTGAGCTTGTTGGATCAGTTGATGCTTCCTCGGGCGTCGCCAACGCTGATGCCGCGACGTTCACAGATGAAGGCTGCGAGGTATTCGCATTATTCTCCGCTCTTCATTTTCATTCGCCATCACCAAGTTATCATTCTCATTATGCCCGCTTTCGATGAAAAGCAAAGTTGCCGGCGAAGCGTAATATGCTCGAAGAAGAAATATTCTCCTCCCTCTCTCTCACTCTTCCTCTCGCTGCGGCTGTTGTGGTTATTGCTGCGGCTGCTGATGTTGCTCATGCTGCCCACCCTCGCTGCTGTTGCTGCTGCCGCTCCTGTTACCCCGCGCCATACTGCTGGGACCGATGAGGCTGTCGTTTGTTCGTTCGTCCTCTAGTCCGTCTGTCTGTCTGTCTGTCTGTCTGTCTGCCTGTCTGTCTGTCTGTCTGTCTGTCTGTCTGTCTGTCCTTTCGTCATCAAGTCAGTTAGTTCGAGCTGGCTGCCCCGACGCAGCCCTGAACCCAAAGCTCCTCGGGGTTGAACTTCAATCTGAAGCGGACGTCGAATATACTTCTGTGATCGTGATGCTTGTGATAACGGGATTCCATCCCAGACGGCTCTCTCGATTCTCTAAGAACTTCCAAACTTGTTCACTGTCCACAGAAATGAAAGCGACCGAAAGTCAGCCGTAATCCACGCGGCCCCACCGAGAATGGAGAGAAAAAAGACACACATAGAGCGCCCGAGAGAGAGAGAAGGGGAATGTGGCCGTAGTGGAAAGTTTTGCGGCTCGGATCTCTGCGACGAGTCATTGTGGAAGTTGGCCCGAGCTCCAGTCCGCCAGAGCCGCCCGAGCGGCTCAGAGCTCGGTAAGTGGTCCAACGCAGACCGGTCCTGCGACCACTCCTGCTTTCCGGACTTTCAATGTGAGGAGGCTCCGAGGTCCAGTGAGTCCGGATAGAGGAAGAGATGAGTCGCTTGCTCGCCCGGTCGACAAACGAACAAAACGTCGGGAACATTGTTTGAGAGGAGAACAGAAGCACAACGTTCGATTGTAGTTCTCATTTTTCAACAACATTCCTCCTTGATGATGACAGCGTAGGGCTTTGTGACGACAAATGAGCGCACCGCACCGGCTTTAACGAAGGAATCGATTAAGTTGGCAAACAAATCTAAAGCATGTGTTCGAGTGTGACTGTTCGTGACGTCCACACCTCTCTCCGCTTCCTGCCGAGGGTATTGTGTCATGAAGAAACCAAGCAAGAGAGATCTTCCCTTTCAGAAAGGGAAGCAAAGCCGGCAACGATTGAAGTAAAGAGGATCGAGACAAACCAACAGAGTTTTGAGAGGGAATTGTCGCCACCGTTGATCCACCACTACGCTACCATCGAGTCCCCGTAGACCATGCGTCCTGATGTCTTCGAGCCGAGGGTCGCAGCTCGGAATTTTTCCCTCCGACACCGATTGGCAATCGAAGCGCCGCCTGCAAAACAGCTGGCGTTGGTTTTGTTGGAAGGGATTTTATTGAAACCCTTCTTTCTGGTCTTTTTCCTTTTCCTGCTCCCATCTCGTCTCCTTTTCCCTCCTTCATCTTCCTCCGCTACCACAACACGACGACCACCAACACTCGATCCCATGTTGTTGCTGCGTGTTCGCTGTTTCGCTGCTCGAGGGTCCAACTGGGCAAAAGCTAAACAACGAACGAACATGTCTGCCAGCTCTGATTCAGCCGTCTGACATCGGGATATTTAACCATTTGCCTTCTCTCTATATCTTTCAGCTTTTCCTCATATTTTGCCTGGTCACCGTGACTCGGCCATCATCGGTCCAACGTAACTATCGAGGAGTGAGAACAAACTGTGACCCATGTCTCGACTCCGTTGTTAGCCCCACATGAACGTTGTTAATATTGCGATTGTTTCCCGGGAAGGAGGCACCTTCCGCTTGGAGACCTTCTCGAGGAGCGAGTCAACACCGACGACTCGGTATCTGCCTTCCGTACTGAACGCGGGGAGAGCTCTCCACGGGACCGAGTTCCATAGAAATAACCGTGGTACATTGTTGAAGTTTATCAGAAAATCTTCGGTTTCATGATCTGCACTCGCTCCAGGTTCGATCGACGGGTGTTTGTTCTACCCTTTCCGAGTCGCGGGTATTCTCCAGTGGCGCGCGACGACGACGATACATGGGCGTTCTATTTTTGTCGAAACTCCTTGAATCTTCTTAGCGCAATTTCTCATTCCTCTGTTTTCCGAACCTGAGCTTCTTCCCTTATTCCGTGACTTTCTATCCTCCCTAGTCGTTTTTCTAGCCTCCTCCATCTTCGATTCCCGCTTTCGAGACCCGCCAGCCGCGCGGGTGAGTTTTGCTTCCTGGACGAGTTTGAGTCGATTCATTACACCGCCGTAACTGAAATTTTTGTTGTCAATTCGAGCCGTGTAAACACCGATTCCCATCTGAAAAACGGTCCTTCATTCATCGTTTGAATCAAAACTCTGTCCAAATTCCCCGAGGAAGCGTAGGAAACCATTCTCCGATCTCGGAATCGGTTCTGAAAAGAATCGTACTCGAAAACTTCCGAAGCTACAACGGTCGGTTTAGTGGTTGTAGCTTGTGTCGTGCTTATCAGCACGACAGATCGAGTACAGGTCGTGGATTCGATTTGTCGCCAGTCTTATCTGTCGAAATGGTTCGATGGTTGCATCCTGATAAATGGAACTTGCCTCTTTTTTGCGTGCTCCGGGTTCATATCGGTCCGTACCGAGTCGGAATTAGAAACCGGCTAGGTGCTTGAACGGCGTTGGATCTTTTGCCCGCACATTTGGAACAGAGATGATATGTACATTGTTTGTACACGTCAGCATTGAGATCGAATCTCAAAGTTCTTTGTTACCGTGATGCCAGGGAGCGAGAGCCACGGAAAGGAAGAACAGTGATGATCAAGATGAGAACGGATCGAGCGCAAATAGAACCGGTCCGATCCACTTCTGTCGGTGTTTGATCGACTTTCGCTCGTGGTTCGTCAGCGATGAAGTGAAGGATCTCGGCAAGGAATCCGATCGTTTTGTCTCCACAGAAATATGCGGCGTTGGCAGTGCCTCGAAAGCCAACAATGAGCCGATGTACGAATGAACATTTCCGAATGACGGTTTTCCATTGACACCGAGAGTTTCGGTATAGAGTCACTCCCCGTCTCATCCCAATGCAGAACGGAGCCAGAGACGGACGACGAGGTGGAAGAGGAGACGACAGTGACTGGCTGGAACCGGGACACATGATGGCGCCCGTGAACCGCTCAGTGGAATCATCAGGAGGGAAAAAGGAAGCTTTATTCCATTCAATGTACTTCCTTCCTCTCCCGTATCGCAGTGAATCTGGTTGGGAAGACCGACCGACCGACCAACCAACCAACCGGCAGACGGACAGACGGACGGACCGACTCTCCCACCCGACCACCTACCAACCAACCCCACAACCAGTCGGCCGGGCAGCAGCGCTCGAACGTTTGTGAGGCTTTGAATCCTTTCCCTTCTTCCGTCAGCGGTTCCCGACCTACATCGAGTCTGCCTGTGGAATCAACAACAACGTCGTCGACGAGGATGTCAGAAGACCGATTCGATAGTTTCTCGAATCGAAATTGTTTGTTCGCATGTTTCTCCTGCTGGTCTCTATTACTGCGGTGGCGGAAAAGCGCTACTGGTTTGGCTTGTTGGCTGTTCCGTCAAATTGTTGCGCAAAACTCTTCAGGAGATCGTCGCGGCTCATTTCCATCGACCACGCCAGCGGCAAACGACTCCTTGTTGACAACACGATGACGATTCCGTCGATGGCAAAGACGACGACTACGACGAAGGATAACTTGTCGCTGACTGCGCGCCCTCGCCTGCTGCCTTTTCGCCTCCTTGGGCGCATCAGGCTGATGCTTTTTCCAGCGTACTCAGCGCGGTGTCTGCAGTGTAACAGCAGAAGCGACGACGTCGACGGTCACAAGACACCTCCGGAAGCGGTAAATGGAGGGAACTCTTCCGGTTTCGATTCTGGAGTAATTTGGGAGATGAGCGAGCAGGACAGCTTCGGACGATGTTGGATTCGCTTGCCAACGGCGAAAAACCATCTCGACAAGGGTCTTCGTCGAAGACGAGGTCTCGTCTGTTTCGTCGACATCGGCCGGCCTGCCTTCCTGAGCGAATAGAGTTCTCTCGAATCTCGAGGAATCACACGTTTCTTGTTCGAGAGCCGTCAACCCGCACCGCACTGGCCATCCCGAAGCCTCACTCAGTCGGTTGGAGGATCGTTCCATTTCTTGTTCAGTCTCACGGGAGTGTTTGTCGACCAAGTTCCCTATTGGAGCTACCCGCAGGAGAACTTTCCGGAGACGAGGAGAGCGGAAACGAGAAGGGGAATCCGACGCAAAAAAAAATAAAAAAGTAAAACTAGCGCCTGTCCGGAACAGAGGCCAACATCAGTCATCGTATTTTATTTTTTCCGTCCGCCCCTGCGTCTTCTTCCGACCTCTTCTTTGACTCGGCACTTTTTGCCTGCTTTCTTGGTTCCGAGCCGCAGAACCAGCCGAGTCTGATTGTGGGACACAAAGCGTGTGATTAAATAGATTGAATCCGGAAATCAAGCAAAGGACATTTGCTTCTCCTCGCTCTGTTTTCATCCGATTCCTTCTGGTGGCCCGTCTTCCCACCAGACCGTTCGTTAGGTCGACTGTCAAGCGAGCGACCGGATCGTTGTCCCGAAACTCGACCTCAATTAGCGGGGGACCACACCTTTAGAGCAATCCAATTCAAGGACGACTGATGAAAGACGAGATTACCTCCTGCTTCCGTAATCGGTAATGTTGGCAAATGACTGACAATTTATTGAAGGAGCCCGGAACGATTGCCTCTCGATTGAGCCCGATCCCTCAATTGGCTCCTTCTGGTCGTCCTATCGGAAGCTTCGTTCAGAAAGTCCACAGAATCGCTGAGGTGTCTTTGAACGCTGGTTCGGTTAACCGGATCTCCAGAGGTAGTCGTTGGTCGACCGCCGGTAAATAGGTCGGTCGTTCGACTCCTGGACAGGTCTCTTTGGATAGAGATCTTCTTTGTTCTGCGCGCAAACTCACTCACATATATATTGTCATGGCACGCCATTGGGTAAGAGGCTTTTGTAAGCGGTGATTTGTACTGCTTTTTATATCGCCGTTGGTTTACGGGGGCCGCTTGCCGTAGCGCCACAGCCAGCAGTCTGGGCATGAACAGCAGCAGCAGCAGCACAGCGTCGTAAATGACATGAGCTGAACGCTTGATCTCCTCCTCCTCTTCCTCCGATTGAGATTATTTGCCGGTTCGAAATCGTTCCCTCCTAATTCGTTTCTCGGACTTTCCGATCGCTTTTGGAGCGAGCCCGTTGCTGTCCCTCCCTTGTTGCTGCTGATTTTGTGGCTGTCGAGCCGGCTTCAAAAACAAAAACAGCCACTATCCCGTCGTCCGGGAATCTGTTTCTCGACCGATCCTGCGTGTTCCTCTTCCGTAGAAGTTGTGTGGCTATCTTCGAAACTCATTGGGTCAAGCTTTTGAATCACGGCGGGCACGTCGACGACTCCGCGAGTGATAAAGTTTTTCTTCCCGCTGGAATCGCGGCGTGGAACGTGCGTTTTTAGAAACTCCCTGGACTATGCCTTCGAGACGGGAGAAAGTGTGTGGAGTCGACGCCTCTCGGGCACAAGCGTAGCGAGCGCAGTTAGGGTCATTGAATGGGTCTCTCGTTCGTTACATGGCGAGTGCCGACACCGCTTAGCTCGGATGATTGATCGACAAACGACGCCAAAGCAAACCCGGCTTCGAATGTCTGTGTTGAACTTGTTTTTTTGTGAAGTTCATGGATGGCGTCGAGTTATTCTCGAGGAGATCGAAAACTAAACGCCTGCTCTGAATTCCCGAAATCACTGATCATTCGACGCGAACGAATCAAACGCTTCTCGAACGTGGCGTCGTCCCTGAATCTCTATGCTCCCATCGGTGGCGAGTACAACGGGTGATAATGTCGTTTTTGAAAGTCGAACCAAAAAGGTCTCTAGGTGGAGTCAGAGCCTTCTTATCGAGCTTTTCAAAAACCATCTGCCCTCTGCTGACTATTTCCCACTACAGTGGCGGCTGCTGGTTGGTTGTATTGGTGTCGGTCTTGGTGCTCGATACGTTTAGTTAGGAGTTCCACTCGGTACGAGAAACTCTCTTTTCGCGCTTTGGTTCGGAATCAAATTCTCATGTCCAATGATGGGAAAGCGGGTTGTCACATCATTTTCTTGACACTTCATCTCTTCTCGCTCGCTTTCGGGTCGTCAGATAATTTGAGAATGGCGCCGCTTTCTTAGTCATCCAAGTTTTGGGGCAGTCGAAACGTTTTTTCTCTGAAATCAAAGACTCAGATCTGATTCGAATGAAGAGCCTTGCACCGCCCATAGCAACTACTCTCAAGCTTCGGGTGAGTTTATCGATTCACGGCGAAACGCGACGCCTGTTTGCGGCTTGCGAGAAGCCTCAGATCGTTGTGTGACTTGTCTTCGCCTTATTTGGAGGGAGTCCATGATCATAAAATAATTAGGAAAACTTTCCTGTTCGAGAGTTTCGAAGTTTTTTCTTCGTTCGTTCGTTCGCCTCCGTCGACGAGGAGCCGGCAGGAGATCGATTGCCATTTTGGAGGTTTCGCCTCCTTCCGAGCAGGTTCTTCAGGAGAGCCAGGCCAATATTGGGTTGAAATTCGAGGCCGGCCGGAGGCTCGTCGACCAACCGGCTGTCTGCTTGGCTCTCCTCGTTTTCGCGCGAAGCAAAGACCTTTAGAGACTTCTTAGGAATTCCCACGTCGAGACCAAATAACGCTCTTCGAACGTAAGAACATTCTCCGCTTCGTCGCCACCGCAGTCTATCCCGTAGTCTCCATTTTCACTTGACGATGTAAGGCCACATAAAAGTCGTCTTCTTGTACATAGCCGCCTCGCCATCACAATTTCTCGGTGGGGTTTAGACGGAACAAATTTCTTCTACGGAACTCGACGAGCTCACCACCGACTATTGACAGACCCCTCGCGAACAGCGACAGGCCTAATAAAGAATGTAACTACTCGTCACGATTCGGGTTAGCGTTTTCCATCGGCTCAGACGACCTCTTTCTGACGATTGGCCGACCCGTCGTATGCGAAGCGTCGACGTGTTCTCCTTGACGAGGACTCACCACACTTTTCACTCTCCACTGCTTTCGGAGGTTACTCGATTCAGATTCCCTCAAAGTTTCTCCCTCCGGTCCCCGGTCGTTCAGAATGTGTGGAATCATCCCGTAGCGGAAAACGAGGTGTGTGCCCGGTGTATCGCAGCCGCGAAACCTTCATTGCTGCTGTCGAAGTTCTCGCAATCGACGCCGTCGTTGTCACCGCCGTAGTCGTCGTGTGGTCATGGCGATTCTGTTGGTGGCGCATCTTCGCAAACTCTTTATGGACATGCCCACGGCATCGGAGTTTTTATATTCGGCGTTCCGCGCCTGAACATTTGGCGCAGCACTATATGTTTCAGTAATAAACGGACGGAACGCTAACTTTATTAACAACAACCAAAACAGTGATGACCATTGTGATGACGGCTGCGCTGAACGCATGCCTGTGTAAGATGGACCGGAGCCTCTTCCTACTCCTTTTTCAACCCCCTCTCGCCCCCCCGCCCCCCGATTCTCTTCCGTCAGACACATTTCCAATATTGGCCGCGGCAGGCTCTCACCGCACATCATAGCGTGGTTGCCCCTCTGCTTTTGCTGCCGCAGCTCCATTCGACCGCCGTCGTTGCCGTCGCTGCAGCCATCTTCACCACCACGACGTACAACCACCATCGCCATCACAGACGCCCGTCGACCGTTTAGGCTCATTGTGGGAACGCGAACATCTGTAGGAGTGTTCCAACTTTGGCTAATTCACTCCCAAGATGAGTCTGTCGTCGTTGTCGTCTTTCGGTTTGTCTCGCAGCGCAACGATCCGTCACGACGTTCGTCCGTCGTTCCTCTCAATGCTTCCGGGGTTTCCACGAAATATTCTCAACACGGGCGTTTCCATTCGCTCTCGCCATGAGATATTTTTTGTCCCAAGTAGCCGTTCTCCCGATGGCCGCTCAGGAGGACAGGACAGACCTATCGATGGCTCCACGTCACTCATCCTCATCTAAGGCTCACCGAATTCCACGTGAATTATTGACGGTTCTTCAACTGGAATACTTCAATAAATGAAACTTTTCTTCGGGCAGGAGGCCTCATGGAAGTTGAACAAGACTAGAAATCTCATCACGCACAGCCTGGTAGACCTCTGGATCGGTCGAAACCTTCAGACAGGAAAAACTGTATTTCTTGTATATCCTGAATGGAATATTTCCGAACGAAATTTCGACCAAATCCAATGGCGGTCGAGGATATTCGATTTCTCTGTTTTGCCGAGCCCAAAATAGATTTCGATCGTTCTCATCATTTCGACTGAATCGGGAGAGAACTCCGGGAAAACTTCACGACAACCCCATAGACCTTCGCAATCGGTTGGTTCGTCGTAGTTGTTCACGGTTTCGTGCAGGTTTCAGGGGTATACTTGAATCGAAAACTGATATTTAGTCCGAATACCGCCTCAATTCCACAACCGGTTTCGGAGAAACGAAAAATTGAAATCTCAGATTTTCAATTAGCCCTTCGAGAGGTGCACGGTGTCTCGCATTTGCGGACCTGCTCGACGCGGAATAAACCGAACAACGATGGCCGTGAGAGCCTTTGTGATGTTCGGCGTGTCATCGACGACCGTAATACGAGAAAACCACCGCTACGCTGTGGGCGTAAGGAACTCTCATCTCTCACTATCAACCCCCCTCTCTCACTTTCTGTCTCTGGAATGGACGAGAGGAAGCATTCTCATACCGTGGCTCCTGTCGGCTCTATTATGGAGGTGTCAAATAATGTCTTTTGTCGTGAGACGTTCTTGTTTGCTGAAAGATTATCAACCGCTACACACAGCCAAGCACGGGGCAGAGCAAACAAAATGTTTCAAGCGGACCCATTCCTTTCTATAACAACGCTAAAATATTCCGGAAGTTCGAGCTGAATCGAAGAGAGTTTTTTTGCGCTCAAAACTCGATGGGCTGATGGTTAGCGTATTTTTTTCCCTTTTCTATTTTCGTCTCGCTTCTGCCCTCGCCGCTCCCGGATGGATCGATCCATCTGTCGATCGATCGTATCACACAGGTTTCGAGTGAGGGAAAAAACTTGTATGTACTTTCAACGCCCAGAGAGCCGGACATGGCCAGATGGGAGTTCGTCAGAGGGAAACGAGTCCGCACCCGCCAAGATCAAAGGTTAAATGAGAATGAGCGTCGAGAATTCGTCTGAGCTCATTTCTCTCCGCGACCACAAAGTACAATCCGGAATAATTTTTGAAACACTCCTTGCTTCCCGATTCTCTTTGGTTTTTCTCGCGCAGCCACGAGAACAGAGAGTTGCGTGAGTGGAATTTCGATTCACAAATTATTTTGCTTTCTCCGAGAGCTTCACCACGAGAACGAACAAAGCGATTATTTCTTGAGTTTTCAGCGGAACTTCAGAAGTCTCTGTCGTTCCCAAAACAGAGTCTCGTCCAACGACAACTCGTTGGGTTTTCTCGCTGAATTGAATACATTCAAGATCTCCTACTGGTCGGAGAAACTGTCGTCGCTCCTGTTACCCCGCGTTGCGCAACGTTGGCCGCTCGGGGATGGCCAGTCCGTTCTTCGGTCAGTGAGTGAACGGCCCGATGTTCCGCTAGCCAAAAGTGTTCTCTCGTTTATAAATCTCTTCTGCCAAGTTAATCTTTTTCGCAGACTAAGAGTTTTGACCGGGAAGTAAGCTCGGTCAGATAAGGTGAGCCTCCGCGGTCCGCTACCTTCCTGGATAATGAAGTCTTGGCGTTAATCTCGATCTCTTGAACGAATCGTATACCCGGCCGGGTCGGGCCAGACCACCGCATTTGACGTGAAACAAACGACGTTCTCATCACGATCTAAACGAGAGAGAAAACTTATTCCGCTCCTGTCCGCTCGCTTTCAAGTCTGCTATCTGTTCGTCTGTTGCTGAGCGAAGGTGCGCTATCGATTCCCCGCGACGCGACGCCTCGGCCGCTTCTCCTCCAGGATCCCACGAAGTGAGGAAAAACTGCTTTTCCGCGAGAGGTAACAAAAACTTTAATTTGTTGCAAACACTCAAATCCCTCGAGAGAGGTGAAAAGATCCTTTGCGAGCGAGTGAACCAGTCCAATCTGTTCCGAGCAAAATGACTGGACGAGATTTTTTCCTCCTGTGAGCGTCTGCGAGCGCACTCATGAACATTATTTAGAGAGGGGATCGGTGCTCTCTTTTCCCTCCCTCCCTCTCTCTCGACACAACAGAAACCAGCGAACAGGGAAAAAAGAAGGATACGAAAGAGACTGCAATAATTTATTCCGAGTGAAATATGACACATTCAAATCGGTCGAACGACGCTGACTCGGCTACTCTGTGCGCGCCGAAGCCGTGGCCGTTGTTCACAACTCGAAGAATGCCTTTGTGGATGGTGGCTGGGCGGTGATGGTGATGACGACGCAGCTGTCGTCGTCGTCGCTGTTATTGATGTCGGAGTTCAGCTTCTCTTCAAAGTGCTCAAGTTTCCGACAGAGCGTGTTTCTAGACTCAAATCAAACTTTGTGATTGTATGCGGTTCTCGACGACTCGGCATCGGAGCAGGACAACTCGAGAAAGTATTTAGGGAAGTAACTCTCGGAGGATTCTCCGGCGTCTCGCGCAATCGAAGCGGACTGCCAAGCTCAGAGCCCCCATTAATGGCGGGCGGTTGGGCGGGGGAGGTATGCCCGCGACGACAAGGCAAACGAAAAGCAAGGCGAGAGTTACCTCTCTCGTCGTGCTGCTCGCCATGGTCGCATGTGCTTCCCCTGGAATCCAAGAGGGTGCTGAGGCGGCGAGAGAAGTGTCGCGTAGTAATGACAAGATCCAGGGCCATTGTGAACTCTCCAAAAATGTATTCTCGCCGCCTGTGCCACACTCGACGTTGTTGTCGTCGGCGACGTTGTCTTGCATCCCCTATAGAATTGAAGAGCCGAGATCCGAAACGGCACATCTCCACTTTTCACTTTGTCGAGAAAACCGCGAAAAACTGTGGGAAAAAAATGTGTCGATGGGAAACCCCCAGTATTCCAGGTGAAGATTAGACTCGTTGAGCTCTCCCGATTTCAGGAAAAAAAGGCGCGGATTCGACCTGGCACTTGGCAAAACACTCATTGGGAGGATGGAGTTGTGACGTTTTGGATCTCGAAATCTCGAATTCGGGCTGTTTCAAGCAAGAACAGACTATTTCGACCAAGCTTGCGGAGGCCCTAACTCTGTTATGATCGGAGCGATTTTGGAAAACTTTTTTTTGTTGGAAAGCAGGAAAGGAGCCGCTGATGACGCATGATGATTTCTTCGCCTGGACTCATTTTTGAGAGAGTTAGATCATACAAAAGTCGGAGGGAAGCCGATTTCGAAGTCCATCTCCATAGCCAAAAGTGCGGGCTGTCGAGCTCCACAATAATCTGCGAAAATGACGAAATCGAAAATTTTGGAGTTGTGCCTTTTTGGATCTCGGCTCTTCAATTCCTCACCGCAGAACAGTAAAAACCTCTGCGTTCATCGCGGCCCGCGTTCTCGTCGTCTGCTTCCCTCCACTTCTCGGAGACCCGGTTGCTGCTCCTACCTCCAATCCTTACGACGCCCTCCCCTTTCCATCGCCGACTTCGAACAAGTCGTGAGTGAGTCCATCACTGAGCATCAGGGACGACCGGTTCCGCCGATTACGGGCCCGGGTACTGCTACTCACTCACGTACCAAAGTTGCGCAAGCACGCGCTGTTACTGCTTCGACGACTTCTGCAACTGAAGCTGCTGCGGAGAGAGAAGCTGCAGTGGTTGTGGCGACAATGTATTGCCGATTGGCTTTGCCGCGGAACCTCCTCCATTGCTGTCTCTCACTCTGAGCCGCCAGCGTCCCGATAGGATGATTCAGCGAACTCAAGATTTATTGACAACGCGGATTGGATTGGTTGGCTGGTTCTCTAGTGCAGCAAAGAAGAACCGGGCTCAGCCGGACACCCAACCAGGCGGGCGGTTTGAGGTTCGGAAAACCGCCCGCCCGATCCGTCCGTCCGACCGACCGACCGACCGACCGACCGCCCGAGTGAACGTTTGAGTGAGAAGTAGATTCGAGCGAAGCCCGGACAACAGAGATCCTTCCGAACATGGAGTCGAGATTATTTACTTCACAAAATCTGCGGATTGCGTCTATTGCACGCTCTCAAACGAAGTCCTACGTTTCGCTAGCCGAGCATATCGGATGGCTTCGATAGAGCTGGGAGAATGACGTGACGGTGGGGTTGAGGGAAGGGGAGGGGGCGGGGTTGGACACGTTGACAAGGAGATTTCACACACGTGACAAGGGGTTGGGGACATGAGGTTCTATCTGAACAGAAACAGAGCTAAAACAGGACAGCGGTTCGGAAAAGAGTGTTGAAAGACGAGGTTTTCCGTCCCCTCTTGAGCGAAGGCGACTCGGATGGCCGAGAGCTCGGGGCCTATTACGAGCTTGAAAGGTATGCTAAGGCGGCGGCGGCGGCCGCGGCGGCAGCAACAACAGAAGCACAGGAGGTAGCAGCAACTAGGGGCCGTAAAGGCGACTGAGGCATAAAGTCGTTACTGACTATATGGCCAGGGGCCCTACAATGTCAAACTCGACCGGGCCGGCCAACGAGTCAGCAGACCAGCCAGCGGGTAGAGGATGAAAGCAAGCAAGCAAAGAATCAAGAAAGCAAACTCGTACGCAGGACGAGCAGCTGTTCTCGACAGACTTCGTGTGGTCACAAGTCGGGTGACGGGCTCGCTCCCTCGCCGGCTCACATTTCGCTCACTGTCGCAGTCCACTATGCACGCACGCACGCACGCACGCTCGCTCGCTCGCATACAGGCGAACCGGCGGACGGGCGGATCCGCACGCATAGGCCTGCTTTCGCACCCTAGCGCCTGGTCGTGCAGACAAAGGAGAAAGCAACAGAGCCTTTTCCGACGGTCCTGTTGTTAGGCCCTCTCGCGCAAGTGCGAAAGATGACCGCGTTACCCAACTCATCGGACGCGTTAATTGATGGCCTCGATGTCATGCTTCGACTGATGACCACTTGATCGTGAGGAGCGAGCGAGCCAGCCGCGGAAATGAAAACTCCTCACTGCGACAAGTGTCTTCCGCCGCGGGAATCCTCTCGTTTTCGTCGTGGAGTGCTCATCGCTCGATTTGTCGACATGTCTCATGGGTTCGGGCTCAGGGTTCGCTGATGACTTCATTGCTGGAAGTTCTTCCATCGGATGATAGCTTTCCGTGGATCTTAGGGCCAGTTGTTGCTCTCTTCTCGTTGTCATTCTCTCCAGCCGCTCTTCCTCCGAATGGGTTACGTGAAGTCCATTCGGATCGATGGCATGGACTGCTGCGGTGGCTATGATGGTGCGACTACGTCGGCTCATTCGTCCGCTCAGGCGAACCGAGTATCTCCTGTCTGCATTTGTCCGCTCGCTGCTCCGACAAAGATCACATCAACGATGCCTGAGTAGCTGGTTATTCGCTAAGCAGCCTTCCTGTATTTTTGCCCCTCGGCCCGCCTACATGACGGCGCGCGCACTCTTCGGCCCACGCAACCGCACGTGTTGAATTTACACAACGAACAATGGACTCCTTCCGGGGGATCGTTGCCATCGATTATTATCGTCCAGGGTGCAGCTCGTTCGTTCTATCACGGGTGAGTCGCGGCACGGGGTTTTTTCGATTCCCACAAAGTACTCAAAGCTCCTCCATGAGTCAGACAGAATCGGAGTCTCCGACTACTTATGTATTATGTGAAGATTCATTCGTGTCATCGTGTTCTCTCCCTTCTTGGCTTGGAATCCTTCGTCCATCACCAATATGGTGATAGTTGTCGTTGCTTATGGTTGTCGTCGTCGTCGTCGTCGGGGCGGCGGCTGTGTCGCAGTGGCAGTGATGATCGTTGTTGGCGTTGTCGTCGGTGCCGTTCTTCCACAAAGCAGGAGGTCATATCCGTTGCACCGGAGAGATTCTTCCAGCCTCGGGCGAGTCCGCCGCTGTTGAGTCTACTTTCAGTGGGGTTTTCGTCCTCATGGTTGCTGTCGTCGTCGTCGTCGTTGTTGTTGTTGTTGAACTCCATCCTTTTCCCTCCGTTCTTGATTGCGTTCCCTGACTTGCTCACCAAAACTCTTTTTTTTCGTTTTCGTGAGAGAAGCACTCGACGTTTTCTTTTAAAATAAGTTCTCAGTGATACATTCTACTCATGATGGAGGCATTCGATTGATTGATGAAGCGCCGTGACGATCGCCGGGGGTCGTCTGATTTATAAACCTGTTCCACCGGTCGTTATCTCGCTTGACTCCCTTCCCCCTCCCCCTTTCGCTGTAGTATCCGACGTGCACGAGGGACATCGATGTAGTCGACGACAACCACCACCATGACAACAACAACGATAATAACGACGACCACAACAACAACAGCAGCAGCAGCAGGAGTGGCTACGACCACGAAGCGAGGACGTTGGCGACCCGTATTGCGTCCGCGATGGGATTCTTCGCCCACAGCGATTCGGCTTGCTCGTCGGAGGTATAGTAACGCCCCGTGTTTCGTCGAGTCTAGGGGACGAGGGGTCCTGGACACAGCTCGCGATGACGCAGAAGAGCCAACCAGAGCCACTAAGCATGCGAGAGAGCTTCGCATCACACCGCACATCTCATTCTTGTCGTGCTTGATCCGGAGCCGCTCGGCGCTTCTCTTCCGGACTAATGCGGATGAACAGCTGAGGCGAATTTAAACGAGACTCGGTCCCCAAGCGCCTCTAGTTGAGTAGCCGCTGTTTGCATAAAATGGTTAACATTAAGTCTTGACGATGGACTCTTCTTTGTTTGGTATAATCAGCCGTCGCCGTCGTCGTCTTCGTGAGATTCCATTATAGAACGCTTGGCTGTGACAATATCTTCGCGAGTTCAGCACGCACCCACAGATGGGGTGACAAAGTTCGCTAACTAGGAGCATTCAGTTCGACTTATTATCGAAGTTTTTCCGTGATGAAATAAAAAAATGTGGATAATGCTTCAATAAGAAAACCAAAAACTACCGATGCCGGTTAATCTCCTCTCCGAGTCTTCGTGTCGCTTAGTTTTTCCCTCCGGGTTCGCGAGTGGGAATTCGGCGCGAGCAAGAATCGAACCATTTGTATAAAATGCCTCCAGCGGTCGTTTGCAAGAAGAAGTTGAAAGCGTTCGATTTAAGCGTTCGGAGTATCCGGCGCCGGCGCAAATTCGTCCGCTAATGAGGCGTGACACTTCTATTCCGACTGTCTTTTCGACAAAATTCACTTACGACCGGCTGTTCGACTCGCCGCCCGCCGTCTGCGAACGGAGATGTTTTTCAGCTTTGAGATTGTTTCTTTTTTTTCGCTGTGAGTTTTGCCGCCGCCGCCGGTGCTCTGTCTGTGTTCGTGTGTTCAACGCACGACTCAAAACAACTCTATGGACCTGAAACTTTGCTGGCGCCTGTGCTCGCGGACAGGAAAAAAAACTCCTGAGGGAAATCGCCATGTGACAGGCTTCTCTGCGTCTCATTCTTCCGGTGCGTCTCGTTTTCCAAGCGGCCGGCGAGTGGCAAGTAAACGCGCGCCGAGACTTCCGCAGGACTCCACGGGGATACAAGGGGACACCGCGTGGCACTTTGAGCGAGTGAAAGGAGAGCCTTGTCGGTGTATGCAGATCGTTCCAAGCCGTTCTCAACATAATTGACAGCTCTGGAATCTCGTTGCAACCAGCCGTAGGACCATCTGCGAGCGAGCCATTCAACCGGTAAACAAGCATTAACCTCAACTTCGCGCACTTCACCCGTCCAACTGTCTATCATTGATTCACTCCACACTCTCGACACTACGCCGCGGCGTAGAAGACAGAGACCGTTGCCGGAGAGAACAGCAATGAAGAATTCGCGTGCCCCGCCGCGGCCGGCTGGGAAGGTACAGGTCCCCAGGCCTCCTAAAGTTTTCCTTCGAATGCACTTCGATCGGGGCGAGTATGATTTTGAGTCTAGAAGATGGCGCGCCTCGGCATGAGTCGTAGAACTCCAAGGCATTCCCGGAACTCTTGACGTGCCACGGCTGCGGATTCTCATCTTCCGACATTTCCAAGGTACATGACCGGGTGATGCGCTTCTTCACAGATTGGTAAAAAGTGGACTATGCCGAACGCCTGAATTTCAAGGCTCCAGAAACTATGAATTGTACAATCGAGAGTTGACTTCTTCGAAACACGAGAATTTGACAATAGCTGAGGATGTAGATAATTTGCGTTCGTCAAAAAGTGCTCTCAAATCTTCAGGTCTTGGCCGCGAAAGTCGGAGCTTTTCTCGAACTCCCGCGAATTATTTACATCTCTAACGACAGCCGACACTCTTGCTTAAAGCATCGCTTAAAAACCCGAATTTCGGTTGCATGAAGCACTTCAAGAGACACTTTGCTGCGGCATCTTGTGTCAGATATATGTATATATATTCAAAACACGGATCTTTATACCTGCATCGATCATTATATGTAAGAAATATTTATGGAAGAGTTTGATGAATGACACCGGAGTTCTCTGATTTCTGAGCGGGTCTTCTCTCCCTTTTCCGTCATATTTCTCGAACTCGGGAAAAACGGCGGCTTCTTCGGCACGGGTTGAGGTTCTCTGTTATGCCGATCAATAGATGATATTCAAAACGGGAAATCCCAGTAAATCGGAGCAACTGACCAATAGAAGGACAAAGTGAGCAGAGCAACGTTCAACGGACCCAGACGAACAGAACGACTGGCCCACAGACTCACTCAGCACGGATGTGAACTGGCGTATGGTGGCGGAAGCGTGACGCAATGGTGCCGTGGTCATGAATACCTCAAAACGTTTCTGGAATTCGTACACCGAACTCGCTGGCTGGTGGCTCAGTTGACTCAAGGCTCTTTCGCTGGTCGACCACCAGACTGCCTGGTAGGCGAGCGAGCGAGGTGGGTGACTGGTTGGACGGCTCAGTTGCAACGTGATCGCAATTTGTAAATTGATAGCATCACTTCACCCCCATCTGGCCGCTTGGTACCTCGATCGTGCGCGCTGCGGGCGGAGGACCGGCGAGCGTTCTGTGGGCTCATAGCGTGTGACCCCTTCCGTTGTGAGCGAGCGGACAGTTGTCCTTGAACGTCAGATCACGTCGATGCACTTCTATCTCTCTCGCGTTCACCTGTCGTTCGTTGCGTCCGGCCAATGCACGAGCCCGTGAGCGCCGACCACATCGAATGGGCTCACGATTCTCTCGCGAGTGTCCATTCTAATTCTTTCGTCCGCGGACTACCAGGGATCGATCGCAGGGAAGCCACCAACGAGTCGTTCGGCGACTCAGAGTTCGAACCCCGTTTCCGACATCCATGTTAAGAGCTACACAGTTATGCAAAAAGAGGAGGAGGGTATCATATGTTTTGTACTTTCAAACCCTTCATCCAAAATGGAGATCGAACACAGTGTGGTTCCGCATTGTTGAAAGATGCACCAACGGGACGCTCGGCTAGGGTCACCAATTTCGGCAAGGAATGGAAGCTCAAAGAGCGTCATCATGACACGAAGAGACCGCTGCCGAGGAGGAACTGAGCGGATTCCGGACCTTCCTGTTGATTGCGATACCGCATATGAAGAATGTGGGATCGGAGAAAAGTTCATTTCATGGAATCGAAAAACTCGGTTTTGTTGTGCTCCTGCCGCTTCTGTTGGAGGTTTACTCCCGAAGCCAGAAGCTGCCTTCGCCGATGCCGCAGTCAAACGTATGAAAATCCAGAGAGACGTTTTTATCTTGGAAAGACGCTTGAGGTTAAAATTCCTGCAACCGTTCGCATTCTTGTGTGGTCGCTCAGTTCGTCCGTCGGTCGTTCGGTCCGTCCGTCCATGAGACGGTGAGTTCTTCATACCCTCGCTCGGCCTCTCCGCCGGAGCCCGACGGAGAACCCCGAGCAGCTGCGGGAGATTTCTTGTCTGACTACGAACGAAATAAGAAACCCTTCAAGCCGGCGGCTCGTTCGACCGCCCGGCCGGTCTGCCTGCCGTCCAGCCGTGCATTGCTCAACCTTCAACCGAGCGGGAAACGTTCGCAGGGACTGAGTGGCGAGCCGGCTGAGCATCGAACGTAAAGCTGCCACGTATGGACAGCGATGCTAGACGGGTAGGAGGCGCTGTGTTTCGAATGTGTATAGAGCAACTTCTCTAAAACCATACAATATTCATCAAAGGCAGTGACTGCGTTTTCGTTTTAAGACCTTTCTGAGAAGCGAGTTTTCTTTTGCGAGCTTATCTCATATCCTGTCTGCGAGAAATGCACTCTACCACCCACGCCACGAACACTCAAACCAACTCAAGTTATCCGTGACGTCAGCTCGGCCGTCCGTTATCTCAGTCGATGCCGGTCATTAACGGGTCTTAAACGAAGATCGGGGAAGTTGTAATCGGCCGAGACGTTTTCATCCCTGCTTGTGGTTGGCTCCGAAAAGTTTGACTCCGAGCACATTTCCATCGACTAGCATGGAGGTCTTTGCTCGCGTCTCACCCCATCCAGCTCACTCGAAAGTCGTCGAGGTCTTCAAGCTCCTCGAACAGTTTCGAAATCCTCTCTCGATCTCGCAACTTCCCCCGTGCAGTCAGTCGCCTCTAGATATTGGATTCCTTCAATGATTCCGGGGTCATAGTCTTTCCTGGGACATCCCTGAAATACTCGTAAACAACGCCTGTGAGAGATATTTTCGCGGAAGAAAAACTTGATTGGTCCAAGATAAGGATTGTCTTCTTTATGGCTCGGTAGCGATAGTTCGCTCTAATCTACCCTCGTTGTTTCCCACACTTGGCGGAAACGAAACAATTGTTCCCTGGAATAGGTCTTGCAGTGGCGAATGCTGGCACTCGAGAAAAAGACTCCGTCCGGGAAGTGCTGCGCGAGAAACCAGGAAACGATCAGAGAGCGCCAGTGAGAAGGACGGAGGAGTTCCAAGCAATGAGGAGAACTGAGGAGAGAGACAGAAGACCAAACGCGACGACGAGGAGGCTTGTTCCGGAATAAATTTGCATTCAACCTCGACTCCTATAGAACAAGAGTTTTGGCCCGTCGTCGTCGTCTAAGGCTCTGCGAGAACGCCACTCGCGCGCGAGCAGACGGCGCCGGCGGATGGAGGACGCTCGCGCGGGGAGGCAACACAAGGCGTTCAGTGAATAACACCTGCAACTTTGTATATGCGCTCGCCGGTTCTTTCCTCTGCTTCATCTCCCCTCTCGGCCGACGAATGCTCTCGATTTGGAAGACTCGGGCATTTTCGAGGTTTCTTGTTCCGGAAGAACACAATTTTCCGAAGAGAGAGATTACCTTTTAGAGGTCGATTGCGGTAGGCGTCGCTACGTCCACCGTAGAATCCTTGATCGTTCGCCCGGTCGACTGATTCTACGTCTGCGGAATGGCTCCGAGTGAGAGAAACAGGACACACCAACTGGCCGACTATTAACTAACTGCCCGAGAAAAGCAGTCCGGAGCGCGGGAGAAGGACAGGGTCCCCCTGTTCCGCCTGTGAGTCGGATGGGGGGACGAGGAGGAGGAGTGCGGGATACAAGAAACGGTAGGAGAGAGGTGGAGTGGGACACAAGACAGAGGAGTAGGAGGAGAGAAAGCGTCGAGGAAAGTGTGAAGCTCATCAGAGTCTGGTAGTCAGTCACCCTACCAGCCAGCCGGTCGGTCGGTCGGTCTGGGAGTCGACCGATGAGCAAGAGTCGCTTATTTCGTGTCCTCTATTTAAGGAGAGCTTCAGAAAGGAGGAAAGCGGTAGGAACATGTAGACGAGACTCTCACAAAGAAAACCGACCAACTGAGTGTGTAGGGCTGTGCAGAAAAGGAGAGAAAAGAGACAGAGAGTGAGTGAGTGAGTGAGTGAGTGAGAGGGTACTTGGAGAAAAGAAGAAGGGGAGCAAGATATATTTGATAAATGAGAGTTGGTCTCTCCCGAGAAAGGAGACCCAGGAGGAGTAGTAACGTCTAGCTGGCTTACTGACTGGATGAAACGCTACCGAAGAGCTTAGTACCGCCAGAGAGGGTGTAAAAGCACAGGAGAGGGCTAAGGGGAGAAAACGGCGGAAAAGAGGGAGAAGAAAAGAAACGGGTAAGAGAGAGAAGAGGGAAACCAGAGGCATTAGAGGATCAAATCTCTCTCTACGCTATCGCCTCCATTTGATTACTCTTTTTTTTCCACTCAACCTTAGATATGCTCTTCTCCGCGTCAACTGAGTTTCTTCATTCCAGCATAACATTCGAGAGAGCGTTCGTTCGTTTCTTTCTTTCTCTGAGTGAGTCTCTCCCCCTTGAAAACAAGCGACCGAGTCCGTTTTCTCGCGATCGTTGATGACAGAAAGCTGACTTAAATGTCTTCGTGAAGTCTTAATTAGGACGTACGGAAGGAGTTCTTGAACGCTAGATACGATCCTCGGTGCAGATGAGAATCCTCGCTCTCGAACTTCCCTCGGGCTAGAGACTCCTGAGGCTCCGAACCCAAACCCAATAATTCGCTCGCCGTACAGTTACTGTTGCTGCCATTCCGCCATCATTCGTTTATTCAGTGACGAATGATGAAGGCTCGGCGGAGAGGTGAAGTGACACTTTCTCGTAGATCAATCAACTCAGCTTGTCCACCTCCTTCCTTCCCTAGATCCTTACTCTCTTCTGAGAAGCCGCCTCGAGCACTCCGATCCTACAACATCATTTATAACGCGACTCAAGCTCGAATGAGTCGACTGTACGAACAGTCGAATGATCCAATTGAAATTATGATATTTTCACAGTTCCGTAACACTTTCACGACCATGGAATTATCTACGCGTATTCCATGAAGGATGCCAAACCAATCAGCGGAAATCGATGAACGCTTATCCAATACGATAAAGGTTTAGCGAACTCACCTGAAACGAGAAAAACATGTTTCTTCAGAAAAAAATCAAAGTATCCTTTGCTCACAAATGGGTTATATGGTTTCTGATCGAGGAAACAGAGAGAATGATTTGAGTTTGACCTCGCATCAATCCGTGACCACCTCAAAACCAAATAAGTTCAAACTGGAATTTGATTTATCTGACTCATGCATGGAGGATGCTTGTCCATTGTGGAAGTCAATGATAAGGGATTTTGCGCGTGCTTCACGCCTCCTCCATTATCTAATTCTGTCCACGTTCTGGACTTTGACCCCGTGAACGGACATTCGCCACGAGTCTGCGCTAGTTTCACGGTGGACAGAAAAAGACTCTTCGATGCGTTGCGCTCAGAGTCGCGATCCAAGACACGCGTAACAAATTATGGGAAATGTGGATTTCGCTGTCGGAAATCTCGGAGACTACGAAATCTGTCGACACCACACGAGTGACTTCCCGTTTATTCGTTCATTCGTTACGTTGGAATACAAGGCGTGACTTTTTGGACCCGGGGTTTTTCCTTAGAACAAATCAGTGAAACGATGATCCGACGAGGCAAATGCGCTTGAACACGTTTCCATCGATACTTCGTCGGTATTCTTCTCGCGGACAGATTCTCTTGTAGTCATCATCAAGCTGGCGTTTGAAAGAATACCACGGTTTCGTCATTTCGAATACGTGAGAGCGTTCACTATTTTCGGACTGCATTCCCGACGAAGACGACGGCAGTCAGCAGGACGGAAAAAAGGAAGGAGAAGAGAGGGAAGAGGAAGCCGCCGGAGGGAGGGAAGGAACGAGAAACAGGAAAATTTGACGACGGCAACGACGACTACCATAACTGTTGGAACGCGCGCTACTTTTCCAGAGACGAGAACGCGGAGAAAAAACTTTTCCTGTGTACACACACACACACACGACCGGTGATGATGATGCGCAAGGACAATCAGGACGGAAGAAGCAAACGAACCAACAAACATTGTTTTAGTTGTTCTCCCTCGTGGTGGCTTTGATTGTTGTGGAGACGGCAGTCGACCTCCGCGAAAAAAGGAGTCCATCTCTAAATCTTCATCACGTCTGAGTCTTGTGTTTTGCTATTCGTCGCCTCGAGCCCTCTTACTCAAAGCATCGATCTACGGAGAGATTTATGAACCAGTCGAAAGATGGTCAGAACGTCCAGAAACGAGAAAACAGAAGATTCGATCGAGTTTCGGAAATTCGGATCAAAACAGGAGAAGCCACGGAGGAGTTCAGTTCCGAAATTACGAACGTTGAAGATCGAGAAGAAAGGAAAAATCCAGAATGCAATTGCCTTACAGGAATGAAACTCTAGCCAGATGCACGAGAGGGAGCCGATGAGACCGCGTATAAGCGAAGGAGGGAAGAGAATTCCGGGAAACAAGCGAAAGTAAGAAGAGGATAAGGAGGAATGGGGATGGAGGGAGGGGGGAATTAGCTGCTAGAGGCAATGTTATTTCTTATCTAAGTGTTCGCGTCCTCCTCTCTTCTCTCGAATACTTTTTCCTTGCTTGCCTTCCTTCACTTGTTCTCCGTCGTGCCCTATCATTCTCCGTCTGACTGCTCCTGATCTCTCCTTTTTCATGCCTCTCTATTCATTCGTCTTCCCCATCTTGCCTTCTCTAGCTTTTTCCATGCGGCCTCCTTCTTCCGTCTCTCACTTTCCGTTTGAGAGAATATTTAGTATTGGAATCACATCTGATCCGAAAGTGGCTGGAGATGGCTCAAGGTGACTGAAGGCTGGCAACGTTTGCTTCAGCGTTTTCGCTGTTATTTCGGCTCTTGTTTTTCTTCGCCTCCCGTTTCCTTTTTTAGTTTCACGTCTGCTCGCTTATTATTGGTGATCGTTATTTACTTATGATCGAAAGAAGTCCAGTTGAATCTCGTCTTTGAGGACTCATTCCTCGATCCCGATGAGGCCTCTGGTGTTTTTAAACCCGTCTATGGCCGACATTGATGGCGCGATCGGGTGTTTTCTCGCGGGAGAGGGAGATGTTGGGCTACTAGGGGTGGGGGTGGGGGAACATTTCCAGAGGAATCAGTTCAAGGATTCGGGAATCGCCAATTGAGGCTTGCTCCAAAGTCTCTGGAATCAGCCCTCGATCACAGTCAGAGTCGTTTCCTTCCTCAGTCTTCCTTCTCGTGTTTCTCCCTTGATTACAGAGCTCTCTTCTACTAAACTGTCCGAATACATCTGTAGGTGGTTGGTTTGTTCGCATACAAACCTCCTTGGTTCGTGTCGGTATCCTCTTTTTTCTTCCATTCTACCCTTCGCCTAGAGGAGATAGCATGACGACGACAGCGAACAATCTTTTCGACATTGCTCCCTTTTGTCTCAACTTTCGTTTGAGCCCGTCCGCTATGACGCCCCCCCCCCTACCCTCCGACGAAGGTCCAACCACTGTGCCCAGGAGTCTAAGCTACGACGATGAGATTCGAGGACAGTGCTTGTTCTTATCTCCGATCGCTGAAATCCCTCTTCCATTTCCAACGTTGATTCGCTGATCTCGATAGTCCGCTCGAATTTCATAGAATGGATCGCCCTCCCTCCTCCATGCATCCTTCGAATCGAGTCAGCTCGCGGGGAAAGGTGAGAAAGACGACCGTCGAAGTCACGCAGGACACCCAAGGTTGTCCAGGAGCGAGAGATGTTTGCTTTTCTCTCAATAAATGACTGAATGAGTTTGAGAGCTCATCCGCCGTTCAGCTTTCCAGCTTTTCGATCTATCTGAGAATGTCATTCCAGAATATCGAAAACAGCTCGAAATGTGACCCCTTCCCAAGCATTGATTTTGCACTTGCGCTCATCGCTGAGTCGACTGCGGTCATATGTGCAGAGGGAGCTCAAATCCAGTCTAATTGAGCGGCCGAGCTAATAAACCACGCTCTGCTGCATCCTCTTTCATTCGAATGATGATCATTACGAACACAAAGTCACAAGCGTTCGAGAGAGAAGTACACACAGAGCAAACAGCGAGGATTGCGAGTAATACAGAGGTAGCAGTCGGTCCCGCACGTGTGAAAACAAACGTTCGCGGTGAGACTCCGCACCGCACTGCTGACAGAAGACCGAGAGCGACAAAGAGACGTCGAGGAATATTCAAATCAGCTCTGAACGATGGGCGTGGCCATAAACTGCCTCACTACGCAGGTTGGTCTTTTTATCTCTGTTTTTTTCTCTCCCGCGATATTTCCTCTCGCTGGTGAGGTAGTCAGCTTTGGGTGTTCGCCCGACCGAGCCAAAACCTGTGAGCGAAGAGTAAGAGCGCAACTCTTCCCGATCAGCGCGGAATTTCGCGTGAGGACCACAAACCCCCCTCCTGATAAAGTGCTAGATCCCGATTCTACTTTCGACGACATCGGAATAAATCGGAACGAAATCGAGCTTTAATTGCAACGTTCCTCTGATTCAGGCGCTTTTTTGAAACGAGCTCCGGACAGGGGGTGTGTACGGAGCTGTTTGAATCAGACGACGCAATCACGTGGCCACACAGGTCACGTGTTCGATTTCAACATTCGTGTACAATACCGATAGTTCACTATCGATCGAGTCACGGACCGTAACTTCCGGCGCCAAACCACCGGCAAAAGCATAGACTTTCTGCCGACTTGCATACCAACTTGCGCATTATGGGAGCTTCCTCACGTCGTCGCAGAGGGAGATCAATTGAAGGGGGGTCGCTTCTTTCTATTTCTCCCCCTTCCCTTCCTGTCCCCCGTTACCGACCCCTCAAAGGAACGTTTCTTTCCGAGTTCTCGCGATTTCGCGACGGCCGACCATTCCACCGATACCAGACGAGCAAGCGAAGGAGGAAAGCTCTGAAGCCAAGGTTCGGCAAGCGACTCTCGCATCGTCGCCGTTGATAAATCCAAGAGAGACACCCCCGCGCATACTTCATTCTACTCCAGGTACGCGCGCGGGGTCGCACCATCGACGCAGAACTCTCGGAATACGGAACAAAAACAAAGAGGGAAACACTTTGCGCCCAGGACAGATGAGAAGACGTCGTCGACAGCGAAGCAATCTAAGACGCGTAAAAAGGAAACGAATGACGGAAGAGAAGGATTTAAAACGGCACGAACAAAGATTCCCTGCACGCCATCACTACCACCACCACAGACACCACTCCTGCTATTCGCCTGCTTTCATCGTATTCTCCACCATCTTCTTCACCACCTGATAACGTCGGCAAACGCAACTCTTTTCGTGTTCCCGATTTGAACACCGAGCACGACTTTTGTCGAGGTTCACTTCTTGCTCCGGCTCTACCATCTTTCTCTGCCATTCTGTCCTGTAGGGCAGCATTCCTCAAGGGTTTTCGCCAAAATCAGGGATGAGACTATTTCGCGGCGTTTCGGAATTATTCCACGAATTCTCGAGATAAGATGGGTCTTCCAGTTGAAACTCGGGACCAGTTTCGAGGTTCCGCGAAGTGCGCTCACCTCGCACGTAAGAAATTACCGAGTCCGAAACGATGCGTCGAGCTCCATGTTCCAACGAGGGCCCGAACCCCTGGATCCAAACGCGTACTCAGTACAGATACGCGGCGTTCGGATACGCCGAAGGGGAGACGATATGATATATTGTACATCGTAACATCTGCAATGGATCTTGTCCAAAGCTGCGTGACCCACCAGATTTTGCCATGACCCACCAGTGGGTCGGACTGCCGTCATATGTTCAGCTTGGAGGCCAGGGGCTCGATGGCGTTCAAAAGTTACAATGGACCTGCTCCTAGAGGGATGGCCGTCGCTTCACAGAAAATTTCAGCTTCGATCATTCCTTCGTTTGAGTGAGAACAAACATTGACTTTGGTGGTGGCCGCGGAGATAGCTTTGACGACTTTAATTAATTTCATTCGTCCTTCACGATGTAGAACGATGCCTCGTTATTTGAACGAAATGCCGCTCTTTCCTGATCTTCTCAAATGTTTGTCGAGGCACCGACCGCAACGAGTGTTCCCAATAATTCCTCATGTGGTTTCGCTCAATCACCTCGCGCCGAACGCGGGGTCGGCCACGGGAATCGTGCTTTCAAACATTTCCGAAAATCGCAGTTGGAGCGAGCTGTTGATTCGCTCCGAGCTCGAAACTCGCCAAGCCTGTGACTTCGGTGGAGGGCTCGTCGTACGTGTTCTCCAGCCTGATCAGAGAATTTCAGTTTTGGCGCTTGTGACTTGAAAACAGCATCAGCTCTAGGCTTCGAGATAAAATATGCTGAACACAATACGCGTTGTCAGGACCCGAGCGCCTGCAATCTCTGGGCTAGGCAGCGATCTCTCAAACCAGCGCCGAGCCTTTGGTCGGTCGGTCGCCAATAAAAAACTTCATCAACCTACAACATCCGAGCAAGGGTTTTGTCGCGCAATGGCAGCGCCACCTCCAAAATCATCGCTCATTATATGGATTGCCGAAGCACCGGGTCACGAACTCGCCCGTATCTTGTCGGTAATGCTTAGTTGAGAGCGAGTTCGATCTTTACCGCACCACTCTTCTTAAACTTCGCGAAATTTCGGACCCGAAAATTCCAAATCAGCAATTTTTCCAAACTCGAGAAGGCGAAATACCACGGATGCCAGCAAATCAACGAGCGATGAATTCGAGAAATCATTAGTTTCTGTCCTGATTGTGATGGAACTCCCATCGGGGGAACGGATCGCTCACAAGAATTCGCACCGAATTCCACAGCGAGAATCCGTGGAAAATCGAGAAGCTTTCCCTCGACAGCATGGCGCGATAAGGAAGCAGGTCAACGAGGTAAAAGCGACCTTTGATCGAAGGGCCCCAAAATATGAACCCCAGGAACTCAAATCCCTCGATTCCTCTGCGATAGCATCCGGATGCACTCACCGGAACCATTATAACGGAATTCAACCGGCCTGTCATATGATACAAGGTTGAAAGACTCTCGTTATAACGAACTTTCGCTACAACGAACAGATACAGAGAGAATTCCCTCTCATCCGAGCGCGTTTAAGCGAACTTGCACCCCGAGATTAAGGGCTCGAATCGATACGATGAACCCGCAGAGGAACGCTGGAACAATGTATATGATCGATGGATGATTCTGTAATGGCATCGCGATTCGTCACCGATTCTCTCAATTCATCGCCAGAACGGTGGCAGAAACATCACAATTCAAGACCGAAAACCTCGAAGAAGCCACATGCCTTCAAGTCCGTTCAGAACTTGAGGGCTCCGGGGCCCCTGGAGAAAATCTTGCGACTCCCCGTTGTGGGTCTCCCCGAACCCTTCCCGGCACACTAGTGCTCTGCACGTATTCGTGGAATCGCTGCGGAAGCGACAGTTGGAACAAGCGGGCCCATAACCTCACGGTTGTTTGTTTCAAAAGGGACTTGTGCACCGGTTGTGTAATAAATGTGCGAAGCTTTTTTCGGGGTTTATGGCTTTATGGATGGCGTCAGTGAATCGCAATGAGATTTGTCCGGAACACGCGAAGGCCTTTGCCTACACTTTCTCGTTGCTTGCTACCGCCTACTGTCATTGTACGGTCGCCTGTCGCGCTTAATGAAAGCCCTCACGGACGAACGGATTCTCCTGCCACTCTTCGTCTACGAGCTTCGTCCGCAAGCTTCGTTCATCCGTCCATCCCGTCAAGCAGCCGACCAGCCCCCTCCCCGCTCCAGCGGGCCAGCTATCCGGTCGGGCAGTCATCTGTCCGTCGGCGAAATCCTTTTTCGCTTCTGGTCAAACTGACCTTTGTGTCTTCAATTGAGCACCAAGTTAACTTTCCGTCGCTACGACAGAGTCGGCTCAACGATTTTTCTTATAGGAACGCCGCGCCAACTCGAAAATTGACAAAAGAAAGATAGACAACGAACAGACTTCGTTTGAGACTATCCGAAGAGTGAATCACCAACATGTAAATCTGAACGCGATGTGATGCGAATCGATTGAAACATGAGAATCGATAGAAAGGGGTCCGGTATTTCACCTCGACAACAGTTGACAAGATCGTTAGAGCGGGCGAGCTTGTCCCGAGATCCCTCAATGGAACTTTGCGTGAGATCCATTAGCTCTTAAATCCAGGCCAGTTTTGGGCTTTTCGAGCAGCAGCAAAGACACTGGGATGGTGTAGGTTTCAGCCCAATGTGTGTTTAGTGTTGTCCTCCCATTTTTATTACAGTTTTTTACAATCTATTTCACGATCGATTAATGAACCGCACAGAAGCTGGATCAGATCTAAAAACGCCACTCGACTCCTCGCGACAAGGGTGCCTTTCTTTCGGAAATCTTCGGTTTTCGGAAACTGGAGATTCTTCGGAACGGAACGATTCCGGAACAACAGAAATGAGCGGTTTTTTTCAAATCCGGAGCGTTATGCAATGTGGACGAACTCCGCGAGGCTAACTGGAAGCCGATGGGGCTGTTTTCGGTCGATGGAGCATCGAATGCCAGGTGAGTATGTAGTTGGTCCATTGGCCATTCGGCTAATTTGCCGTTGTTGGCTCACAGCGGTCGTTGCTGTCAGGTCGTTCAGCCGCTGCTCAGACGAAATCGCGGCGAGCACTTTATCAGCGAGGCAAGTGGACTCCCTCCGAGCGCGCAAGGCAGAGAGGAAGGGAGTACGTGCGGTCACGTCATAGTGGCAACATCGGCGTGAGCGGCACGAGCACCATCGAGTACGACAACAGTGAGCATGGCCGTGTCCGTACGGAAGAGATATGAGAATCGTGTCACAAGGTCACAAAGCATCGCTGTTTCACAGATTCACTCTAAAAATAGTCGTAGAGCTGCGATCGTAGTACGCGATGATCCTTGCTCCCTTTGGGCTTCGCTTCTCGAAACATGTGCTCCGCTCGAGTGCTTCACGCTCATATACAGCACGCTGGCAGGGAAGCGGACGAACATATTTATCCGTTTGAATGGATGTTCGGGTTTGTGTCAAGGATGCAAAGCGATCTGGGAACAGCAGTTGGGAGAGACGTGGTTTTAGTCGAATGGGTATCCGCGTGAAGGCCCACGCCGTCTTGTGCATCTCGAACACGGAGCTTCACTTCCGAAGCGCTCCCGAGGGACGCATACGGATCATTGTATTAAGTGAATTCGCTCCGACTCGTCGAGCACCGGGTTTCGAACCGGTTCGATATAAACACAGACAGTGCGGAAGGTCGAGTTTTTTTTTCTTCTCCTACCGAGCACCTTTTCGTGGAATCGTCCCGATCAACACCCTGTGAATATTGTACCATAGCCCTTGAGACGTCGCTCTATTATCTTCCAAGTCTTCCGTGGTGTTTGAAGGAATTCCTTTCGAATTCCCTGAGGGAAGATCTTTCCGAAAAGACGGCGGATCGACTCGTCGGAGCAAAGCGCCGTATTTTGAGGTGGTTATTTGTTTTCGAGACGCGCTCGAAAGGAGCATGGAGGAACTGAACCTCGTCCCTGGAAAAACTTCGAAACTGAGATCGAGGAGCGTGGTTCGAAAAGTTCCAAACGCTGATTATTTACCTGGAGCTGCTGCTACTGAGAGCAATCAATTATTTTATACAATAGAGGACAGGGTCTGGTAGATTACTCTTTCTCTCTGGCTGAGGCGAATCAGTCTTGTTGAGGACCAATTACGTGACCTGACCAAGACCTTAGTTTTTTGAATTTGTAAATGAAAGTTTTTTTGAATTAGTGATAACATCAGTAAGAATGCTCGACCGCCCGAAATCCATAGCAAGTCTCATCAGTCCGTGGTTCCCTGAACTAAATACAGTACTTTCTCGCATATAAAACACAATTTCCCGCCGAAAATTTGAGTTCAAAAGGGAGGGTGTGTAATAACTGCTTCGAAAAGCGTCGATCGGCAGATCACGATGAAATTGTTCGGGAGAACAGAGATTTCGAACGCAATCGACGCAACTAAAAGCGACGTGATTTTCGGGGGCACCAGCGATGATTCAAACTCAGAGATCAGAGATTTCATGGACCCGGATCCGTGGCCCGGAAACATGTCTCCCTTGATTTCCGATCAAAAATCAAAAAGGTGCGTCTCATGAGCGAGAAAATACGGTACCCAAGTTTGTTCGATGTTCCAATTGCGTGCACAGCGATGTACTACATTCATATGGGTCAGCCAGAGATTTCTTCCTCCCCTGATAGACCCGTATTCCGCTTGGGTTCTTATTGACATCGCGAGGAAACGCCGAGAGGCCGTAGAATTCGGCTCGGCGCAGCGAAACCATGTCGTCGAATCGTCGGCTGGCTGGCAGCCCGTCGGTCGGTCGGTCGGGGTGACTGGCTGGGTGGCAATATCGTGCAGGGCTTCACTGCTTGCCGGTCATGCATTTCGAAGCTGAAGTGATTTTGACAACCGTCCAGTCTGCTGCCAACGAATCCTCGACCCGGGACCGGAACGCCTGATAACCGTCGCGGCAGCTCGGGCCATATCGGAAATGTTTCTAACGAACTCTTCCCGACGAAACTAAGCCCACCCGTTTAGGTGCCTGCCTGCCTGTCTGCTCGGGCTTGTTTCGCCCGCCATCGCCCTGCCGCCTCGATCCGACGGTGAAGCCTCTCGTAGCCTCCGAGTTTTTGGCGTAATCGTGTATGCGTAGATTATCTTTACGAACCGCGGTTGTATTAATATTATACTCTGTCAAGCTATTTTCCAGTTCCCGTTTTTCTAGCCGTGAAAGTTCCACCCTCCCGTCGTCGTCTGCCAGTTCGGTGGCCAGCAGCACGACGAGGTCGGGCCGACCGGAGAGCGAGCCGAATATGCAACGATGGTCCTTTCACCGCGCGCGGACACGTTTCGCTCACTTCGGCTGCAAAAAACAAAAACGCTCAATGGCTCGGGCTCATCACGGCAAGGTCGCATGACCACCAAATAGATTGCGAGCCAACTGAGTGACTGAGTGGGCGAAAGAGAGAATCGAGCCGTCGCTGCAGCACCCGTTGTAGGATGGAGCCGAGCATTGGTTTTAGACCGGAAGGTCATTTCGATTGCTGCAGGCAAGCTGGCCGGTGATCTGCGCGATCGCTTGTCGGGCAAGGAACAATAAACCATTGAATTACTTCTCTGTGTGATCCTCTGAGTCGACTGAGGGTACAGCACCCGCAGATGTGTAGCCAGGAGCAAAATTTTCGGTCCAAGTCACTCACGAGGGGCCGCTTATTCCCTCCTCTCCGAGAGGGATGAACAATTTGCGGATTCCGGATAAGGGGACACCTGACTTCAGAACCCTTCTTGTTCTGAGCAACAATTCGTTGATGAATATGGTTGATCGTGTCCTGCTTCGTTCGGTAAATGTAAAAATAGAGTTGATCTGAACGTCGGATCCCGCTGCCGTTCGTCTTTAGATTCGCTTTTGGTTCTGAACGAGTAAGTCAGGCAAAACGGCGAGCGTCTTCGTTCTTTCCTCCCTCCGCCATAAAATCGAGCGCGGCAGCTGGCCTTCAGATCTAACTCATCCTCTCTTTCCCTGACGTCGCATTGTGCTATACTGCTCCCGACGGTTGCACGGTTACGACCGAACTTCGTTTGAGATCTCGTGTCGTGGTCCCTCCGCAGCCTCCAAGCAACTCTCGCGCCTTCCTGACGCAACGCTCAGTGAACTGCACGGGCAGTGGAGTGGCGTAAGTCGGGAAACAGCTTCAAATACCGAGAGCTGTTCAACCGGAAATTCTCAGCAGATGAGCGCAAGTATCGAATCTTACTTTTGAAATGATTCTGAATCAGGGTTCCTCGATTTATTCTTCCCTCGCCCCACTTTTCTTGCCAAATTCCACCGTGTCCATACCTATGTAGGTGAGGAATCTCCAGAAACACCACTTGGTAAACCAAAATTTCATTTTTGTTGACAATCCTATCAGCATTGATGGACCTGATCAAACCAGTTGACGAGATGATGAAGACGAGGCTCCCGTAGTTTTTGTTCGTGCGGGAATGGATCTTTGTCAACTCAGGGTTTAGAGAACCCCTGTTGATGACGCCCATTCGGAATACTTTGAGAACTTGAGAAACGCTCATCGTTAGAAGTCGGCGCTTATTCTCGGATGTTTTTAGACAAGTGGCTGATGCTCGATCGAGGCTTCGTTGCCAACGTGCACCAATACCGGCATGCCTGTTGTTCCACTGTAGCCACCGACATAAGGTCTGGATCCCCGTGCTCCTCCAGAATATTCCCATGCCCCACCGGTGGTGCGTACGCCCCACTTCAAGGAGCCCGTCTGTAAATGTTTCTTCTCTTCCAGCTCACACTACAGTAATGGGAGGAAGAGAATCTTAATGACGTGCCAATCTTTGACTGAAAGTTGAGGAACATGATTCAATTCGTTGGTCCCGATCCCGCGAGGGAGAAAAGATTCAACTGATTTCTGAGCTGAATTACGGCGGACATCCTTCAGGAAACGGAGGATTTCACCATAAGAGTCAGCAAACGGGAAACTCGTTTGGGACCCTCGGGAACTTAGAACAATCAGGTTTCTAGCTGCAACTCGTTATCTTCGTGCAGCATCGCCAGAAATTGAGACCCCTGGAAATTCAAAATCGCACCATGGGGTCGATGGATCAGGAATTCCATTTTTTTGCTCTCAATTTCGAAAAGAATTATCACGTAAAGAATTATACGTGATAGTACATATACATATTTGCGGAGGGAAGAATTCGGGCGATAAAAAATCAGAAAGAAGCTGAGCCAAAACTGTACCCCGCATCCAAGGACTCCGGGCAGGGCCCTTCAAAGACTTGTGATGAGAGGAGGACCAGTGATGCACCAGACGAACGATTGGAATCGAAATCACGAGACGCACGTCGAGTTCCTAACCATTCACAAACACAAAAGAAGAATTCCGGACCATCCCCCAATCACTTGGTTTCGTGTTTTTAAGACGCTCTCCCCATACGAGCAGCTGCGGTCGTTTCCATGATGGTTTGTCATCAAACATCTAGATGGCATGGTGGTCGCTCGAAGGAATGCTGAATTGCATCTCAAGACCAGTGCCGCGAGCACAAGTTTGCTCAGAGCATTTTCAGGCAAACTTCCCGAGTGGTTCGTCTTGAACTGGCGAATAGTTAGTCGGACAATGCTTTTAGTGTATTGGATAGCTTAACAAACTTCTACATTAGAACAAGCGGAGCGACTTCGGTCAGTTAGAGAAAGACTTCTCGATGCGAGCGAGAAGAATAGGGGAAGAAGGACTGCAATGAAGAAGGAGGAAAACGATCAGTGACTCCCCTTGCCGTCAGCCGCGCGAGCAATCGTGTTCGCTACGCAGAGCGCGGAACTGTTGCAACTCAACTCGGAACATGTAAATTCCCTTCCCATCGCAGACGTTCGAAGCAATAACGATGTCATATCCGGAGTGGCAACCATTGGGTCGCGCAGCTGCTTCTCTCGGCTTGGCGCTGTTTTATTCCAGAGATCTCTGATTCTGAAGATTCTTCGCGTTGCCCGAATTCTCCAGAGATACTTGGAGATTCCAAAACTCTCACCGTTACAGCATGCGTTGCTCGCATCCTAGGCAATTGTTTCAAACCAACTTCAAGTTGGAGACCGTTAACAATGGAATAGATAAAATAGCAACAAAAAATACCAACTTTCCGAGTTTCGCACGACCAGGAGTATCTTTTAGAGAGGAGCCTGTGCTGCATCAAGAAAAGCACAATCGAACCGCGAGGCTTCTCCTCTCGAACGCAGCCTCTGGACGAGACGCAAAGTGGAAAAACTGGTTTTCCATGGCTGGAAAAGCGTTTCGCTTGTCCATGGATCCGTGAAACGAAGTGTCACGAGATTCCTGACAGAACGTGTTGCCGATTCTCTTGGGTTGAAATTTAACAGCGATGCGGATTAGCGGTTGAAGAGTGCACACTTCAGCGACGCGCGTGGGAGCAATTTTGTGAAACGACGCAGGATGTACTCTCCTTTTCTCCGAGCCGGAGCCCTGGCGGACCAGAGAGAAACCCCAAGGACAATTATTGATACGAAACAGGCGCGCCAAAAGCGGCAGTAGCAGCTGGGAGCAGGTGTTGGTAATCTGTGAGACCCACGAAAGATCTTCAATTGTTCCGACGAAGCGATTTCCTCTTATTAAACAAGAACCAGTCCCAGCGACTTCTGTGTTCCTTCCAAGTGGCGGATTCTTCTCGGAGTCAACTTAGAGTCCGCTTTCTTGCTGTTCTCTGAAGCTCTGAGAGAACGCATCGTTCCCGCAAGCTTCGCCACAGAATCGTTCGTTTCGTCAGACCAAATCAATGTTTCAGTGTTACTTTCGGTTGCGCAATGACTGATCGCTTGAATTGCACTCATTCCGGATGATGCCGAGTTTGTTGCGACGCAGAAACAATCGGGCTTCAGGTGTGCCGCGGTAATCGTCTCCGTAAGGGACACTGGAGGTAGAAGGTCTTTTAGGTGAAGAAGCAGCCAGCGCTAGATGGGTGGGACAAGAGGGACCAGGGTTCCGCTTCTGATCCCGGGAGCCTTTTCGAGCTTTGTTCTTGTTCCCTTCGACAGTTGTTGCGTTGACGGCTGCAAACTTATGCAGCACCTCCATCGCAGTCTACGGCACGGTGGTTGGCCGCCAATCCAGCCAGCCAGCGGCCCGGATGGCCGTCAGTGTCGACGAGCCAGTGTTGGCGCGTATCTCATCTACATAATGAACGAGATTCTGTTTAATTGCATCGGTCGCATGCCTTCCACCTGTGTCTACGCTCAGCGTACCCTCGTCCTCCACTCCGCCTACTCGAGAGTTCGCTTCTCGCTAAATTCCTTCCAAATCTTAATTCTGACTTCTTGAAAGTTCTTCTAGGGAACGCTTTTGATCTTTGCCACCGGCTTCGCTCCTGCGCGGTCCAACGCGGCTCTGGTCATGCCCGAAATGACGATGACGACGACAATAGCGATGCTCGCTCGACAGAGAAAAAAACTTCGTGGATTCGCGGAAGACTTCATCTCACTAAGCGGCTCTTCAGCTTTGCTTGGCCGCTTCTGCTCCGCCATGATTTCGTTCGCCATGAATCTCCTTGCCGAAGGGACTGGCAGTCAAGAGGCTTGAGCAGCCTAATAACAAAAGCTTGAATAAGTGGGATGAAGCGAGGATTTAGTTCTCAGCATTCTTTTCGAGGGTGATTCTAAAATACAGACGTCGACGGCGACGACGACGATTACTGCCATCAGGACGCCGGAGTTGGATGCCACGTCGCAGGAGGCAGCGGCTCCCGTCTCCACAATAACGTTCCTCCAACGCTCCGCGAAGCGCGAACAACTATTTTCGCTTGGCCACGTGAACAAACGAATCGATTAACCGTTGCGTGATCGCCTGAATCAACTGGAGGACCAATAGTGTGAGTAGATACTGATAAGCCTTCCATTCAGAGTTCGGATTATTAGCATACTTTCAGCCCACGAAAAGAAGCTCGCAGATAGAAGGAAGGAACTTGTGGAGCTGTTTGTCTCCACCAGCAACTCGACCTCTAACGAGAATCACCCCCGATCACGAAGTCGAGCGTCTCTTGGACTGTTTGTGACCGATTCGCTTTCTCAACTCCACGAGGGGGAGAAGGTTCTCTTTCCGCAGGCCACGGAGGTATCAGTCACCATTCGGGGCCTGACTATTTACTTCACTCCATCTCACTTGGGCCCCGGACGGCGGATTCCGAAGTAAATCTACTCATCAAACTTTTCCTCACCCCGGCCCTTGAGGGCGACTACGTAGTTGTCTTTCGAACTTTTAAATTCAGTTTCGTCAAAAGTGTAAGCGAACATTTTGACGTGAAACGATCAGTTATTTCCGTCGCGCGGAATGTCGGCGAGGAAACGTTAAAATATTAAGCACAAAGTTGAGCTTAACAGTTTTGCTCTTGAATGTTATCAATCAAATAAATCTGTCAAAACGGAGCCTCGACAGATCGGTCACAATCTCGGGCTCTCAGTTGGCTTTGCAGGAACTCCTCAAAAAGTCATCGCGATCCGCGACACTTCAATTAATATTCCGCTCCCGAAGACAAACTTTCCGGTGTTAATATTGAATCAACGCTTTTATCCAGATTGCTCTTAGAACGATTTCAGAATAGGTCGCAGAATCGCCATCTGCGCAGTGTATACGGGGATCGGAAGAAATACATTCGAGCCCATCCATATAAACATACAATGAGTGTATGGTCGGAGAAGAAGAGGCTGAGGAACGCGTCAAGCAGGAAGTCGTTGTCCGGAAGTGTCAGATAACCCGAGGAAGATGAAGCAACTTCTTCTGCGAAACGACATGGCCCAAAAACTAAGCAGAACACTTCCCGCGACGTTTGGAAGCGACACTTGCACACCATCATCATCATCACCGCCGCCGCCGCCGACAACAACAACAACCTCCCCATCATCATCAACAACAACAAAAGCTCGCGCATCGCAGTTGAATTTTCTCGCTGTGCGCACAGGCGCTCTCACCCCTCGGATACAGGGAAGGATCCATCTAATGAAACATAAACACCCTCATCCGTACACAAACAACCTTGTCATGGGTTCGAGCCTGCGAGAGTTAATGATAGATTGAAAACTTTTTTTGACGAGATGAAAGCCACTCAATTTGGGCCCTAGACCTTCAGTGCCTTCGAACCAGACCTACTCAGGATTACCGCGACCTTCAACCTCGACAAATGTGGTGAATTTGAACCAATAAACTCTCAAGAGTCGATGTCAGGAGTCAGGAGACTTCTGACTTCCGATACTTCGATATTTTGTCGGACTCCTTGAATAATTTTGGAAAATTTTCATTTTCAGTGATATCATCCAGAGTCCTAACTCGGCCGGTTCTCGGTCGCCATTCGTTGACAGAACTAAGAACCTAGAGGGTGAGCTACACTGGAAACTTCATACTGAACTCACCTGTTCCTGGCAACAATGTGTTGAGAATTCCAAGAATTATGGCAAGGGATGGATGTAGCAGAGGAACAGCTTTCCTGAAGCGTCCGTGTTTCTCCCGAATAGAAATCAGTTCGTATCTAGCCACTGCTTGCCCGTTCTGAATTTCGACGCAATCCGAGGGAACGGACACAACGACCTGACGAATGTCCGGCCGGTTCGGGTACAACCTGGCCTGATACGGGTTTCCGCCCCCGTACATCGGCGAGTAAGCGGCGGCGGCGGCGGCTCCTCCGTACGCGCCCCCGTAGCCACCGTTGTAGGGTGCGCGCACACCTCCGACCTGAGCTGACGGAGGGCCGTAAAATTTCCCGCCTAGATGGTTCATGAACCCGTAGTCTTGGTAGCCGCCCGGCCCAGACAAGCCAGAGCCACCTGAAATCAATGAACATGTCGCAGTTAATTAACCTGATCGCCGACTCATCAATCCTATGGAGGCTGTCGCCGTCCTTGTTGCTGAGGTCTCTGAAATTTGGAAGATGAAGGGTTGCAGAAACTCTTCATCTTCACTGGCGCAGATTGATCCTTAAATTATCGTTAATCTACTCGATAGGCTTCGATTTTGATTAATAAGGAGATTCTCCCGCCTCGGAGCTGTCACTCGGACGTCAGACCCACGATAACACCTGCTGTCCCTCGAGCTCGGTACGCGGCATGGACGTCCTAGGATTCGGTGAAAAACTGCGCGGTTTCGTTTTCGGATCGATGAATGGCATCAAGCGCTCTCGGAAATAGATTCCAGAGATTCTCTCTCTTTGACTACTTTCAGCCCTCCTTTTCTTTCTGTGAGATTCATCTCCGAAGGCTGCCTCAGAATGCCCTGTTTCTAAGGGAAACTTAGATTTTCTCTTCGCATTTGGCGAAGACGAGGAAGCGCTCTCTTTCCGCGGGGGGTCATTGAACTCTTCGGGAAGGTTTTTCCCTTTGTGAAGTTTTTGAGCGATCGTTTCGAGTGATGTCTCCAAGAAGGTCGTCTCGTTCGTCCCCATCTCCCTCGACGTTCCGTGACCTTATCGCGGCTGTCGACTCTTGGTGAGTTCAGCCTTCACTGTTCTCATCTCCGGAAACGTCATCGATGCTCAATATTTCATCATCAGATAATTCGAAGTCCGAGTGCCTCATCGGGAACTACCCCGTCTCGAATGTGATTCCCATTGACTGCTAGCGTCAGAATACAAAAATTGTCCACTTCCTAATCATCACTCATGTATGTATTCGGCGATTCGATGAGCCGAGGCTAAGTTTTTCGCCGCGAAAGAACTTTTTATTCGCGGCGATCCGACAAACTTTCGGGAAACAGAAGAGGAAAACCCGATTCGTGGATCGCTTTCTATGATGACGTTACAAACTTCGCGTGTCTTCAGGAATCTTACGGCTTGGGCGATCGATTGGATCGCAGTCTACGCCAATAGCCCGAGTTCATCGTCGCCGCACAATGCTGATGGCAATTAGTGTTTGAGAAGGCGAGGCGGAGAAACATTTATCGAGGATTGGCCCTGAACTCTCCCCCGGTGTCGCCTTCGCCAGTTAGAGGAGCGTCCCCACCTCGCCCATCCGCTCCGAGCCCCGTCCGAACAGCGTCTAAATGGCCTTTAATGATGGCATTAAATATATTAATAGAAAACCTTGCTCCTTCCAGTTTCAACGAAGAACCATTCTGGGTCAATGCTTGCCTCGGTCACTGCCGTCGATGTCATCAATCAAATCTAGGTACATCAGTTGAGACATCTTGGCGTCATCGAATTCAGGAGTTTCAAACACTCGGAGAGCCGATCCCGTGCTGCATACATACATATGTACGTTCGTTCGGACAATATGGTCGCGACCTTCACCACAAACTCCTTAAAGTCTCTCGGAAATTTTAATGATTCGAAAATGTTATTTGAGCCTTTTCAAAGTTTGACTTAGAGAGACAGCGTATTCCCGACGGACGCGTATTGTCTCCACGTAATGGGCCGTCCTCGGCGAACAACGGACGCATTTCGAGCAGTTCTCCTGACTCTGGACTGCGAGTTTCGCTCTCATGTCTCGAGAATTTCTCTATCAAGTCCGAATTTATTTCCGTTGTTCGCTTGACACGGCAGCCGAGGCTCCGGTTTCGAAGCTCATGGATGAGTTTTCCATGATCTCCAAGAAGACCTCCCACAGATTCCGTTTGTATCGGAAATATGTATGATCGACCTCGGTTGCATGGAGGGCAAGTAATTGCGACGTAGCCGCGATTAGACCCTATCGGATACGATTTTTCATCGAAGCGAAACGACCACGCCGAGCTCGTCCATCATGAATGTGGATTCTGACATTGCGCACGTCGGCAAAACTGTCCACCTTGTTGTAAGTCGGATATCCCTTTCCCCGAACTCCCCTAAACATAATATTAATGATGGCAGCGCTTCGCCGACATGATGAGCGAAGCGGGTGTTTTATTAACGACGGCCAAAAGGACGGTCAAGGTCTCGGGAATGACGGATTTCGCTCTCGAAAATTCTCTCTGACGAGACATCGCGGCTCTCAGTGAGAACCGCGTGAAGTACGAAAACGCGCCGCATGTCTTGCGGACATTGCAAGCGATCGAGGTGGCTCCGTCATGCGCGCCTTGTACTTGCCGATCCGGGTTCGCACATTATCCCATACATGTTTGCCCACAGTACGCATGTGCATGAGTCTGCTCGATATCACACACTCACAACTACCCCCGAGCGTTCGGCGCTTGGCGTCGAATTCTAGACTTCCACAAATGAGGTTTCTACATTGGCCAAAACGTAGAGGTAGAGGCTCCGCGACTCTTGAGACTCTTTTGAGATACATACATGCAGAAGCATTCTTCGAACTTGCGGAAGTTTCCTCGTGAACAAAGATTCCGCATCGTCTGAAGTCGATTCCGGTTCTGCATTCTTCGGTGATCGTGTTCGGAAGCTTTGCGATTAGAAGTGGGAACTCAACGGGTCATTTTGAGAGATACCATTGTTTTGAGTTACTTTGATGCCTATCCCCCTCCCGACGCTGAACCAAAGAGAATATTCATGATAAAAACTCTCGATTACTCTGAGGAGCTGGTTGTTGATGCCTGCCGGTTTGAATGCGTCAATCATTTGCTACCTCGAGGCGAAATCGAATGTCTTTAGACAATCGATCCAGATGGTGTCGGTCATTCTTTCTGTCTGAGACTTCTCTCGATATCTCGACATTACTGAAAATCAGTGCATCCTTCTTGCCGATATGTCGCCTGAAACCTATTTGTTGCGACGGCGGGTGTCAGTCCATCATGAAATCTATTATTCTGATAATGCCTTCGAAGAATATTTCCTCGATGATTGCCTTGCTCGCGATGCCCCCGAAGAGGTCCATGTTGTTCTTCAAGTCGAAGAGTATTCCCAGGTTTGCATGGTGAGGGTAGCTCGGAATTCCACCGTCTTTTATGATTCTGAAGAACTCTGTCATGGATCCTGCCTTGGACTGTTTGGCGTCCTTCAATTGTTCTGGACACAATCCGTCTGATCCCGGAGTTTTCTCGTTCGGAAGTGATTCGAGGAGATCTTCTACCTCCTGTCTTGTTCATAGTACAGCGACGCGGGAAATCCTCCACCTTCTTGAGAAGCTGTTGGCATTCTTCGGTTCGCTACATAGCCGTGCTGAGATGAGCTCGGCGAGTGCTGTCTCGCACGATAATTCGTGTTTCGTCTGTGATTGAAACCTCGGATAGATTCAACCCTTGTTTCGGATATGGACTTGGATTCCGTATGAATCAATTGTAACAATCAACAAATGTCTGCAGATATCGCTTGCAGCAAAAGGAAACGAAGAAACAGTTATGAATAGAAACGCAATCGCAGAAATTCTCTCCAGAAAAATATGACGATGAATGGCCTGGAGCAGCACTCAATGCCGCCAGCCAGGGATATTCAAATATTCGCAACGACCAATCTCGCAGACGGATCAATGCGGCGGTGACATTTGATCATCGCGGCGTCACGGAATTCCTCCGTTCGTTGACTCGCTCGCTTACTGAACGACCTGGAGACATTTTCAAGAAATAGCAGACAAAAAAGTCTATCGGGAGAAGTCGTGCTGCTCGGAAGCAAAGAGAGATTCTCGTATCCGTTCGTTGTGGCCACACAATTAGTCCGTATTGGGAATATCTATTCCCCTCGTGGCTCAACGAGTAGAACGTAAGCAGTGACTCTGTCGGCGGCTGTCTCGCTTGTTCGACAGGAAGGCAAACATACAAAGTCTCAGAAAAAATTGAGTGCTCGGATTATGGAGATTCGGCCAAGGGAGAAGAGGGGAAAGCGCAAATGGCAAGCACCGGTGCTCGAAGCAAAAGCAGGACCAGCTGCAGCAGTCGACGAAGAAGAACAGTCCTTCATGACTTCCATAATCGGCAGCAGCAGCAGCTCGTCCGCAGGCGCTTCTGCGCGAACTGAGAACTTCCATGTTGACTCTAATGGCCGACACGAACGCCATGAAGTATCTTCCCATTAATTCACTAATTGAAGTCTAATTACCATCCGACATACTGCTCAAGCTGACTATGAAACTGTGGAGTGAACAGTCAGTCGGGAGAGCGAGCTCGTTCGTTCGTTCGTTCGCTTGCCACACCCTCGTCACACTGTATGCAAACTCGGAGGCGCCGAACCAGTTCACCTTTGAGCTACCGGGTATGATGGTCAGTTTTACGCCATGCCGTCTGACGAGCATGCTCCGTTGTCATAGAATACATTTTCAACCGAACGAAGTCATTCAATTAGTTAGCGACGATTTCACTGATTTGTTATATGCTTGGTGGGTTAGTTTTTTTCTCAGTTTGTCGTTGAGAATGAATTAAGGCGAAGGAGACCAACCCACTGCACGAGAGAGCAATCGTGGCTGAATCCCTCGTTTTTAAGCCCTCGGTAATTGATTAAAGCGTCTACTGTTTGCCACACTACGCAGTTCCGAGGTGTGTTTCTTCCTCCCTTCCTCCCTCCAAACAAACGACGACTTCAAAGCTCCGTTCCCAAGGAACTTTCTCGAGACGTTGAGTCTTCGAAATGAACGAAGAAATTCTTCCCAAATGAGGATCACTCCCGTAATCTTTGAAACAAACTCCGGCCCATGATCAGAAGGACGATTTCCGCTCAGAGTAGAGCCGGGGAGCCTGTTCTGGACGTTTATATGAAGTTTCCGAATGTTCTGCTCTGGTCAGGGAGTTTCTTGGAAGGGGCCCGCTTCCATCTGTCCACTGTTCTGAAGTCCGAGCGAGTGAACGAAGTTTTCAACGTTTTTTTCCAGAAGGATCTCGTTAGTGAGATGGAACTTAGGCACACGTATTGCTCAATTTCCAGTTAGATAGCAGAGTCCTTCATTCAATGAGGGACTTCTCCCGCAAGACCGACGCCGCGCCGTTTACGACGATAGCGAAACAAACTTAGAATATTCTTCTGTCCCAGAACAAGACTCTAGCTTGGGATTTCCAAATTCTTTCCTCTCCAGAGGGGGAAAGGGGGAGGGGCGGATGCCTCCGTTTGGTTTATCAATGTCTATTCGACTTTGCCGGGTTACCTGTGAGGGACTTCTGCATTACCAGCGAAGTTGCTGTGATCGTAGTCCCCAAGTCAAAAAGACTCTACTCACGTTCGTCGCAGGCCGCACAGACCATGCATCATGGAGACATTCGAGAGACATTAGTTTTATTACACGAGCGAGTGCATAACGGCAAGCACGGGGGCTTGGTGACGCAAAACAAGCGGCAAATGCATCAAGGCTCGGTGTTTGCTTTTCCGATGTTGCTGCTGTGCTTCAACTCCACTTCGTCCAGATACAAAAGGCACGGGCATACAGAGAAAAAACTCACCCGGAGGTGTTCCAGGAAGCCAGATCCGAATACGCAACGTTTGCCCGGATTCCCCTCGCGCGGTCTGTCTATTAGAGAATCACAGCCTTGCGACGAAGCCAACAGAGATACTTTGATCAAATTATACCTTTCCGTAGTGCCCGAAAACCTCTCAGGGTTGGATGCTGAAGTCAGATTTTGGTTCTACATCAGTCAGCCCTTCCATGATTTCTGTTCGTTGAGAGTTCTTGCGATGCATTGCTCCTTGTTCCAGAACTCGGGATTGCTTCGACAAGATTGGAGCTTCCAAATATGTTCGTTTAGGCGCATCGGGCGTTGTGAACGATCGCGGAGGGAGAGAAAACTTTTTCTCGTAAGTCCGCCGGCTGCTCCAGTTTCTCCAATTCCCTACTCTAATCTAAGACATAGTTTCCCGAAATTCCAACATCAACACTTCATGGATCTCAAGGGATCTTAATAGTTATGATAACAGTGTTCACACGAAACTCGGGGGCCCGATTGTTTCTTTTCTCTGTGAAAGCGTTGCCCCCGGTTGAGAAAGCAAGAATCAGCTAACCACTCCTAAGCACGGAGCCTTGTTTGCGGCGCTCACGATGAGAATTCGTCTGTTTCCGTAGAGATTTCCTCAAAATCACACTGTACTTCGAGTCCCTCATCCAGGGGAGCTCCCAAATTATTCCCATGTAGAGGGAAAAAGCATATTTCCTTCTCCCATAGGACGGACGTCTCGAGTTGATGGAGCTGTACGTTCTCTCCATCGTAAACGTTTGCAAAACGTCCACTAATTCATTTCTCCTGACGCCGATCGGGGCGATGGTTTCCACAAAATCGTTTTGCATACTTCCATTAACAACAGCAGCGTCCGGATTCTTTTTATAACGATGTGTTACCAACCTACAGATTAAGCTTTTAAGACGAAATTTCAACGGATGTTTCTACTCATGTTCCAAAGTGACGGTTAACGGGCGAACGTTCGACGGTACGGCACTCCGCTGAGCCAGGAAACTGACGATGTGTGGATTTGGAACTTCGATGGCGATTCTCGCGCGCGCCACCCCGATTTTCCTCCGTTCCGGAACAGAGAAAAAATTCATCTTTCGTGATCCTCACAGTGTATAAATACTTCGAGCTGACCCTTCAAAAATTATTCTTCCGTGATCATCACGCTCGTACTTATCTCTTGGTCCCTATATCGTTTCCTATAATCTTATAAAAACTGACATCGGTCCGCCTGGGTGAACAGTCTGGAGAAATCGCTCGCATTCCCCGACTTTCGATGGAGCTCAACTCAGAATTCTGTGCACGAAGATTCGAAAATTAAATTTCCCCAAAAAAAGCGTTACTGAATATTCTTTCTCACCCACGGTACATGTCTCCGTCATTTTCCCGAAACGTTGCGGAGCTTGATATGCGAGCGGATTCGCTTCGCCTCTCCTCACGAATATTCATCAGAATTCTTCGATGCGTTCGGGACAACTTTTTACACATTTTTTGTCCTCCACCAATCGTGAATGGTCTGCGAGAGGAGGATCGAATAGAAAACAAAGCCGCGACTCGAGTGGAATGGGGCTCGATTCCAAAAACCTAATCTTCATATGTACCAGAATCACGCGTTTGATTCCGAACACACAAACGACGAATTGGGGAACAACCATCATCAACCGGGAAAGATGGTTTCGATAGAAGTTTCGAATCCGCTAATGCGAATCGGGATTTGGAGAATTCTGTGATCGCAAAACTATCAATTTGCAACCACATTGCTGAATCCGATGATTGCTCGCATGTTTCTCTCCTGATTCTCCAGATTTTCTCTCCTTTAGCAGAAGTCGACGAGCTCATGTGTGATGCGGTGGGACTCTCATATTGCCTCGCAGCATTACACCCACACGAGTCTCAGTCGAATCAGGTGTGACGTGAACTTCTCCCGGGGCATTGTCGAAAGCGTGCTCCCCCACGACAGGAATACTTTCGTCTGTGTGATTATTGAGGGCGACCGAGAACCGAGAAGCGCCCTGATTCAACATGGGGAAGTTTCAAATGAAATTCGTCGCGAAGGCTCCTATGGAGAATCACAAAAGTTTTCTCCCTGTGTTAAAACTGTGAAGGCGCCCACTCGCTGCACCAACATCAACGACACCGCTCAAGCTTTTGTTTCGGTTTTTCTAGGGAGTCCCCGACGTCCTGTTTGCAAGTTGGAGAATATGAAAACTTGCCGTCATGGAGATTCGATTCCCCCGGTCCAACTCTCTGCGCAAACCGCTCGTCACAGCTTTGCTCTCCATTTAGGGGCGGCCGCGACGCAAGACGCTGACTGTTGTGTATGATTTCTGAATCAGAGAAAAGTTGCCGATCAGCGTTGCGTTGTCTTGGAGGCCAGTTTCGCGGGCTAGATTCCGATCGAAAAGATAATCATGAGCGATCCAATATAACTCTCTTCCAGTGGACACTCCAGATCTGATCTTGGTTGATCATCAAGAGATACACACACGGAGAGTTATCTGGAGGGCGCGAAGTGTGCTCGAGTGGGGAAGAAAATCGTTCGGTTTTGCTCGAGAGCAAGCCTCACTTTCATCTTCATGTACACTATTGGTGCACCCGTCGCCACCAACACCGATTCCTCCGCAGTCGACGCTGTGAGAGATCCCTCATGAGGAGCACATCCATAAATATTTGATCGTTTCTCAAGACAGCCGAGGTGTTGGATAGAGACTTTCTTTTCCCCCCAATGGTTTCATCTGCCACCGCCGCTGCACTCGAGCTTGAGCTCGACAATTATTCAATAACATCACCATTATGAAAAGTCGATAAACTGTGCTCCCTCAACAGGCGCTTCGCTTTGTCGAGAACATTGATAACGTTTCAACGAGCTTCCTATAATAAGCCATCCTCGTTTTATTCCAGGCCTTTTGACGCAAACGTCATTAGAGGGTGACGGCGCAGATGCTGCTCTACCACAGGGGTTCACTGTCCATTTGTTTTAGCGTGGCTCATGACCGAAAATTGGTTCATCGTGTTTGCCCTCCTGACGAATCGCAGGAACAGACGGCGCAGCCGCAGCGGGTTTTGAATCATTTGTCGGCGGGGGGGAGGGGGGGGATGGCGTCCTGGCTCCAAGAATACACATCCAACGCAGTCGTATACATCACGTCGGGTACATCGCATGCGTGGCATCAATTTTTTGTGACGAACGGTTAGACCGAACGAGATAGGGTCGAACTTGGAGTCGAATTCAAGTTCGCTGGATACCTCTCCGAATCGAACATCAGCGTCACCACCGTCGATAGATTGTAACATGTACGCAATAGATCGTTCCGAACGCGCTTTGATCCCACGAGCTCCATGCTCCTTCGGAAGCCGTGAGTATGATCCTCAATCTCAGTGTTTACATCGGTGAGGTGTCGAGATTGAGTTTTGCGGGATCGATTATATTGTCAAGGAGAGGATCTGAGGGTTTGAGTCAAATCTATTCGTGAGCGCCGCGGGAGTGAGCAGGCCTGCGTCGAGTATTTGTCTCTCGCCCGCCTTCCCGACCCTTCATCTCTGAATCGATAAAGGATAGAATGAAGCCAAAGGTATCTAGAGATGATCTGTTGCGCGAAAAGTTTCACCCGAATCAGCGAATGAATACGTCTTGCGAATTTCGTGACAAAAAACACATACCTCGAACTACGGAAAAACTCAAAGTCAATGGCACAAACCCAGCTTACAGAACCGATCTCCGTGGAGCTCAGCTCGCGATTGATTCTGGGCTGAAGGTTACAAGAACCCCTTACATTCCATTCACTGCTAATCCTGATGACATGCTGCGGATGATATCCTCTTGTCACGAGTTGGCCATTCCGTGGAACAGGTCAGAACTCTCTCGTAATCATGCTTCGCGTTCACCGGGCTGAACGCTCGTATTTTCACTGACATTTCCACCCGACTATTCAGACTGGGTTTTGAGAACACACTTTTCTGGATGCAGCGATTCCGCCAGCTTTTTGAGTCCGCTAAAACGTTATCTCGGATGACATTCCAGCCTGGTCTGCTTCTGTTGTCAACTAAACAACCACGCAAGCCGTGGGGTGAGCAGAAAGGGAAGCGAGTGTGTTCGTAACACATGTTTCTGATATGCCACCCCGATTTGCGCCCAGGCATCCAGTCACGACAAGGCTACGTCGAGTCGATGTCGTTCGAAAGGACACCACCGGCACGAGAATCTCCGGTCAACAGAAATACCTCAGAGCAGATCGAACAGCGTTCTAATGGTCGGTCGTCTGCCAATCGTATTGCTGACCTTATTGTCGACCAGAGGAATCCCCAACTTTAGCTTCGAATTGTCAGAGAATTCATCAGTGACGAAAATAGAGCATTCGCAGATCATTCAGAGACTTTGACTCGCCGCTCTGCCCAATCGAGATCGAGAGTGCTTTCACACTCGATCGTTCTGTGAACTGGTGATATCGCTCTTATTCGCCCCATCAGTGATCTATCAGGCGTTGTCATCGCCGCCGTCCAGAGAAGCTCGTGGAGAACGTGGCCATCGAAATTAGGCCGGCTTCGACCAATCCCCCGGAGGTCAAATCGAAAACTACGACTGCTGACCGTTCGGTGATTGAGGTGCCAATTCTTAATGACACCTGATCAGGTGTAGTTTTCTCCTCTGCTCGCATGGAAAGGTACTACGCACTGTTTTTGAGTACGTGGGCTCCACTCGGGCAATAAATCGGGTACGAGTGGCAAGCCAGGTGGCCGAACCGTTTGTCGTAAGATCGCCCGGCGACTGGACAGGGCAAGATATGACCGCTTCTAGATAAGAGAGGAAAAGACGGGGCCCCGAGACAGAGAGACGTATCAATGCCTAATTATCACGTCGTACAACACCCCATCCATGTACATGTAGGGTCATGCGAAGCGACGTAGATAGTGCGGTTGCCATCTTTTGGTATCGAACATCCGAGCAACGTGCCTCATTCGAAAGCTGTGAAGGTTACCTGTCGTTTTTGGAAAGAATACCAGATGTCGGAAGATTTCTATCATCGGAACAGACTCCAGACATTGGAAATCTCTTTCTCCTCGAAATGTATTTCAGGAGGATGCCTCAGGAGCGACTCGTATTTCTCTCTGCGCGGTGTCTCAGCAGAATTCTCATGAATGTTAATGATTTGAAACTCTGAAATAGCCACCTCGGTGCGGACCAAAAGATATCGGCGCCGTGCGCGGTCTTTCCCGGCTTCGTGTGTCACACTCGGTAACTTCAAGAGGGATCACATTGCCACTGTTTCACACATTCTGAGCAAGAAGGTCAGAAACGGAGATAATGACTCGTTATCAGCATGAGAATTTCAAACCCTGAATTTCGCATATTTCGTTGGAAATTTGAAACTGAATGATTAAGTTCCTCCTCTGCCATCCTTCCGAAAACAATTTCCGCAGGATTTCTTCCAGAAAAATGATGAAAATTGAATTCTGTCACCGTGCCGTGAGGGCGGGGGAGGGAGTGGGTTGAGGAACAACAATGCGTTCATCAATACAATGGAGCCGCGTCGGTCGGACACGAGTTCTTGAGTGGCTCTAGGCTCTTTCTCCCTCGATTCCCCGAGTGGGCTACCGAAGCCCGCGCGCAAGAGTGGACGCTTATCGCCCAAGACATCGATCACGACAATCGGCTGACCCTCGCTGTAGGAGAATCTTACCCCAAAATTGAGGCATCGTCTAAGATATCTGACTCACATTAGGTAAGATAGCGAAGTTGAGTACGATGGGCGAAAGCGCTTACCTTGTGGAAGAACATTTCTCGGTGGAGCTGGTGAGTACGGTTGAAAAGGTGCTGCCGTTGCAGAAGAGTGTCCCAGGTGCTGGTAACCGGTTTGATGTACGTCTGATTGAGTTGGCCGTTGATGATGACGATGATGCTGTTGTTGAAGATGTGGAGGATGTTGGCGTAGAGGGGGGGGGCTGTCCGGACGAGGGTAAAAGTGGTGCCGTGCGTGGTGATGCGATGACCGATGCCGACGGGATGGTCCCGCTTGCTGCTGCGTTTCGTGATGGTGATGATCTGCTGTCGCTGATGCTGAGGCTGCTGCTGTTGCTTGTCTGTGGTGGTCCCGTCCTCCTCGAGCGTATTCGGAGCCGTCGCTCGGAGCTGAAAGCAATTCTGCATTGCAACGGGGGCAGTACGACACCAGGTTGGCGGTCTGCGGGGCAGAGCGACGGCCCCGCGCTCCTGGTTGCGGCCAGTCGCTCCACACTACGCGGCAGGAGGAGGCCTTGGCAATAAGTTAGCTTAGGAATGTTTTTGTCGCGCGCGACGCAGCAGTACGCCACCACGCCGACCCTCTGCCCCGCCGCCGGACTGCCGGGCGGGATCGTCGCCGGCCACCACGTCAACGTCGACGTCCACGACCGCGACCTCGTCGTCTTCGAGCACCACCACCGCCGCCGCCGCCGCCGGCACAACCAACAGCAGCCTAAACGCTGCAGCTCAATGAGCGACAACGTTCGATGCCAACGATTTCTGAAGCGAATCCCCCAAAACAAATATTCTGCTTTTTGCTGTCGACACCTTTGCGAACTTGAATTATGTTGTTATCGTTGTTGCTGTCGCTGTTATTGCTCCGGCGTCTGTTATTGTTGTCACTTCTTGCGTCTACGTCGACGTCGTTGTCGTCGTCTAGGTTGACGTTTTTGTTGTTCGACTTGTTTTTGTTGTTGATATAGTGGTTTTGCGCGTTATTGACGTGGTCGTCGTGGCCAGTCGCCCTTATCCACGTTATTATTATTATTATTATCGTTGTAGGTGCTGCTGCTGCTTCTGCTGTTGTTGTTGACGCCGCTGCTGCTGCTGCTGTCGCCGCTGAAGCTGCTGCTGCCGCTGTAACTACAGTTGTCGTGGTTGCTGATGCTGCTGACGGTGTTGTTGTCGTTGATGCTGCTGCTGCTGTTGTTGTTGTTGTTGTTTGTCGACTGGAAAGTCTGCTGCCAACCACTGCTCCTAAATGCAGCGGTTCAGCCGACTTCATTTTCTGCAAGCTCACACGCAATTTGCAACCGCCAGCCAGCCAACGGTGCGTCACCACTGCGTGAGAGAGCAAAAATACTGAGTCGCTCCGTCCGTCCGTCCGACCGTGTGAAGCCTACTCGCCGTACTAACACGTCACTGACTAGCTCATCTCACTTAACTTGACACCGAGTCACTTTCACTTTGTATTTTCCTTCGGTTACACTTACACGCACAATCACACTTCACTGAAAGTTCTTCCTGGCTTGAGCATCAATCGACACCTCGCACTGGCATCGGCGGTATCGAGGCAGCTATCGTTGCAGTTGCTATACTGCTACTGCTGCTGCTGTTTGTCGTTGTTCCGACGTTTCGCGACGGCTGCGTGAACCGGACTGGGCACCGTGGCTTTTCCCCCTCGTTTCCAACAGACAAAAGGACCAACGATCGAACGAACGACAATCAACAATTCAAAAACGATTCTCCGCTCGGTGAACACTAACACAGTCGGTCACGACGACAACAGTAGCTATAAGCCCTATCCTTGGTTCCGATGTGTAAATGTGTGTGAGTGTGTATGGATGTTTGTTTGTTGATTCGCTCGTGGGGGTGTTTGTTTGTCACTGAATGTGTCTGGGTGGCTCGAGGGGCTACTCTGGAGATCTGGCTGCTGGGTCGGAGGCCTGCGTGGATATCCAATCGGTCCGTCTGTTGGCTCGAAGGTTCGATACAGGTAGAATGGGAGGTGGGTAGGTTGTTCCGACGTTCGGTCGGTCGGTTGCTTGGTTGGTGGTTGATTGATCCCGTCTGCAGCCGTGGCAAACGTCTTGCAGCGGGCCGACACTCGCAGGCCGACTTGCTCGGAGCCCTTGATCACCAGAGCAAGCTGGCAAGGATGCTTCCGAAACGAACAGATAGATGCGCTGAAGCGCGCGATTAGCTTTCAATCACAATCACTCATGGCAATCACTCGCGAGCTCGTCATCACATTGGCGCGGCTGTGGCGACCAGGCCCCACAGACGAGGAGGAGATTGCCGCTTTGCCGAGCTCCGTCAAGCACGTGTCCGACCCTCCTCCTCGGGTTCTCTCTCTCGATCATCCAATAGGTCCGTCCCTCCCCCCGCAACCAGAAGGTCGTCGTACCAAGTATCCACGTCCACGCCCTCCGGTAGCCAGCAACGGGAAGCGCGCGAAATCCTCTTCAATTCAACTCCTACATGCTCATCAATTGGCGTTTTGAAACGCGCCTGAAATTTCCTAAAAGTCCTCAAATGCGAAGCCGGCTCCGGTGAAGCGGCGGCGGCGGCGCCAAAACCATGTAGTAGCGACGATAGAACGGGCGAGTGAGTGGGGAAGCCTGCCACCAAGCAAGCCAAGGAGGAAGGGCGACGCTTCGCGGTTTTCGCTCGCTTGTGTTCCTGAGTTGGCTGCCTAGCTAGCTAGCTAGCTTGCAAGCGAATGAACGAACGGGCAGGAAAGCGGGCGAGCGAGTGAGCCAGCCAGCCACCCATTCACCCAAGCAAGCAAGCAAGCAAACGACCAGGCGGGCAGGCAAGCGAGCGGACGTCGGGCAGGCAACCTTCCAACTGGCTAGCTGTCTTGCTTGCTCGTTGAGCCGTCTGCTTCTTCGGTTGAGAACGTTCTTCTTCTGACTTTACTTCTTCGGTTCGACTCACAATTAGAACGCTCCCTCTCCCTCTTTTGGAGACAAAAAATTCTTGAGAGCGTGCATTCTAAGGACACAAAATGAACAGCGGGCATCTACACTGATGGTCTCACTGACACTACAGTGTCTGAACAGTTTCTTCCGAGCCGATCAGGTGCTGGAAAAGAATAATTCTAATGGGCTGGCAGGCTGGTTGAGCGGAAACCTCTCTCTATACTTCCAGAAGCTCGGATTTCCTTCCAAAGACCTCCGTCGACTGCTGCGGCGGTCCACCCCATCTTATTCCTCATTCGATCGCCCTTCATTCTAACTAGTTCCCTTTATCACCATCAGCTCGTTAGTCCTAGGTTCGCTCATCTCGATCGCGTCATTCTGGAGATGTAACTCGAACGCCCCTACCTCTACTCCAAGTGTCTCCCAATTCCTTCGTGTCTTTTACCTCCGAATCGGTTGTCCTCGTCCGCGGTGCCTGATTCCGGTCCTAAGATCTTCATCATAATCCCTTGCTCCTCTATTGGCCGCTTATTCCTCTCAATGTTTTAGTTTTGCGATGAATGAAGATCGATGTCCACCTCCAGTTCCTCTCCATTGGATCCATTGGTGTATGATTGTCTTTCTAGAAACCCGCTCTAATACTCAACAGCCTCCGATCTTCTTTATTTCCAACCTTTCCGCGTACGCCCCTATTCCTTTCTAGTTCCCCCAATCCCCTCTTTACTCGGCTCAGTCATCATCGCACTCGTTGTTTGGTGAATGCGATCCCTCTCTTCACGCGTTGCATCTCTAGAGATCCTGCATTCTGTCCTCTTGATTCTCCGATCATTCGCGTCCTTTCCGCCTCGACTCCTGTTCCTTGGAACAAGAATGCTCTTCTTCCTTTCTGTTAGTCTTACTTGTTCCTGGTCTTTCTTGCTGCCTATAGCAATGACACAGAGAGCTGCGCAGACAATCGCTGGCAGCGACGGGTGAAGTGAACCACCTGTGTTTGAATCTTTTGTCTCTCTCTCTTTTTGCGCATGCTCTCTCGCCGTCGCTTTTTGGAGGTCGTTACGTAGTTTTCCTCCTCTTATCTGGCCCGTCTACATCTTTCTTCTTCCGATTCCTCGACTGCGCTTCCTTCCCATCCTACTTCGAGTGAAGAACTAAGCGGCGACCGAACGACATCATCAAAGCAGGGACTCCACGAACAACAACACCAGCAGAAGCAACAACAATAGCATTCATTCAACAGCGTTCGCTTCCTCCGTTTGAACAAGACGTTTATCTCGACCGACCGACGAAATAAAATGGCCCCCATCTCTCGCACTCTCTCTCTGACGAGGGGGCGAAAAGCGCTGTCAATTTGTCGCTGCGGTTTCTTCACGGAACTCACGGGGCCCGAGAATTGTGTAGAAGAACCGATGCCGAGTGCGAAGCCAATTCGCCGGAAGTCCAGTCTGCTTTCTCCGCTGTTCGTTGGCTCTTCCGTTGGACAGCTTCGAAGAGAAAGTTTACAAGCTCATAAACAATTTGAATTGACAATTTGTTGTGTTGCAAGAGAGCGCGCCGGCACGTTCGTCAGCTCCGACACGAGATGCGCAAGCCTAATTGCGTCCCATAGTTCAAGCAGCGATAATAGCCCTCGGCGAGTCGGCGTCTAGCGAACAACTAGTTCGAGCTGGCCCTCTCGTTTTGTTGTTGAGGCCGGATCTGCTAGCTGCAAGGTATATGTACATACTGTTGTCATGAAATCGCCGGAGCGTAGGTACTTGCCGTGGTGCTCGATGATGCTGACGTGAGCAACTCTGAGGAACTAATTTTCTGCTGAAACTCTTCGCCCCGGGAAAGTAGAACTTTTTGAGAAACTTCGGCTTTGAAAATGCGCAATATGATGCACAGCGATTCGAGCTCCGGGCTGACTTGAAGAGAGTCGATGTGCGTCCCGGATCTGATGACAACATTCGGCTTTCCATAGAGTTTCCGAACCTCTTCTTGCTGCTGACGCGGTTAGAGTGAAGTGTCCTCCTCACTTTCCGACGCATCGGATTGCAATCGACGATAATAATGAGAGGTTGACGACATTTTCGTCTAGACGAGCTTTTCGTCAATCTGGTCAACAACTGAAAGTTTCAACTCTGGATACCCATCTGGTAGTCGATGATCGGTCATGATTATAAAACTTTGCGTGAATCGAAAATTCCAGATAATGGTGGAGTATCTCTTGAAAAGTGGAGTAAAAGAAGCTCCAGAGATCGAAGGTCACACCTCAAGACACCTCGGCTGTTTTCATCATGGTGCCAAAAGGGGACAAAAAGGATCTCTCGGTGGTTTCGGAATGCAGGGTGATGTGGGGGAACGATGCACGAAATTCACGAGTTCAGAATGGGCGATTCGAACAGATCAGGTTCTCGTGAGATCTATCGTTGACCAACCAAACGATATCAGAGATCTGGGGAATGATTTAGCTGAGAGCGCAGCGAACGTCTCACCACGCCAACAATCGATCAAGTACTTCCGTGAGTTATGCTCCTCAGCTTGGAATCGGATTAGAAGTTTCCCGGGAAAAACCCGCTCCCTTCCTCCAGGAAGAGGGGGATCTTGAGGCAGCAAATTGTAAAATAAATATTTGCTCGGTGTTCCTCATCGAAGCAGACTCGATCGCAAACGATGACTCCGAAAAGATTCGATTCAACAATTGACCGAGCGAACAGTCGACCGAGCGAATGGGAAAAGCGGCAAATGTTCTTCTCGAGAGAGTAGGCTATACCAAGCCAAGTCGGGCAGCGCGATGCAATGCTAGGCCGGCTCGCTAACCGGCCGCTGGTCGCTCGCTGGGCTAGCAAGTCAGGCAAACTCCTCTCGCAAAAGTCGCTTTCCGCGAAATTATGCGGAAAACTGTCTCTTTTATAAGCTTCTGCTTCTTCTGCCGCGGTCCCCGCTGGTGCTTCTTCCACCGTCGACGTAGCTCGAGCAGAAGGTCGGTGGTGGTTTGTGTTCTCGTTCTTTGCGGGCTCGTTGGTTGCGTTTTTTTCTCTTTTCGCCGCGACGTCACCGACGGTCAAATCTTGTTTGCGCGCTACGGAGACGAGCCGAGCGAGAAGCTTTTCCAAGAAGCTCACAAACCAGCCGGTAGGCCAGTTCAATCCTGCCGCAGTCAAATTGACTGCAGAGATTCACTGCCTCACGACAACTTATTACGGTTTTCATCACCGATGCCGATAAGTCATGATTTCAAACAACGCGATCACCAAGCTACCAATGGCTTTACTTTTCATTGATGTCGGAAAGCAGCAGTGGCTGTAATCTTGTGTTCTTGGAGCCCTCGGGAGGACAGGGACAAAGTGGATGGAATCCAGCTGAATTGCGCCATCAAAAAACAAAGCGCGCTATCAGGGAGATTATTGCCGGCCCACAAAGACTCATATTATCATTTCTTCCTCACAGCCGCCGCTCTTCCGCACCTCCCGCTATTTTGTTTCTTCTTGCTCGTCGTCCAGACTTTTGGCTCGAGCACGTTGAGCAAGTCCTCATTAATGGAAGGCGTGCCTCTCGATAAGCTGTAAGCCACCATATATGTTGGCTTCGCCGAATGAGTGGGCCACCCTGACTGAATGAACGAGTGGGGTTTCATTGATCTACCCACACAGGACTCCATATTTATTCCTGATGTGGATTCCCTGGTGATTTACTGCCCGGATTCACAAGTTCAGCCGTCTCCGTGGGTTCTCTGAAATCGCAATCTCCAGCGAATCAAACACTTTTCGACGGAGAAATACGGGAAGCCTTCGCGCCCCGAGAAGATCCGCACTCTACAGGGTCAGAGTTTTACCCCGTAACACCCTTTGCCCTTAATGAATGGGTTTCATGGTATTCGGAATAAGTTTCGATTATTGATCGGACCCTTTGTGCTTGGGGTACTGCTTTGGGATGAGAAGACGCTGAACACTTGTCGGTGAACGGATGTGGGAGATGCGTGACGGGCGACGAGTAAAGTTCAGCGGATGTGAAGGTCTCGCCGAAAGAGATTTGCATCTTTCCAACATGAGTGCATCGATTCGCACTCGTGCCAAACAAAGTGTTCTCGACGGTTTCCGTCTTTCCTAAGAACACGAAACCAGTTTTTCACAGTGATTTCCCGCCCCTGAAACGGATATGTCGTCCGCAATTCACAATAGGAGAAGGGACTCGAGATCCAAGATCTAGAGTTCATGCAATGACTTTGCTGCTGTTCGTTTCCGACATTTCACTTCGGACACGGGATTCCTCTCGACCGATATGATTCTGCAGGAGGACTCATCCTCATCCTCAGTCGCGGCAGGAGAAGAAGGCGGATCCTGAAAGGCCCTAAACTCCTGGAAACTGTTTGGAGAGGAAAAGCATGCCCATGAACGGTCGCGGATGAATATGTTCTCCGACGAGTGGACTTGCACTAGTGACGAACCATCAGGCAACCACTCATGTTCGAAAAATAATAATGACGACTGCGTCGCCCACTTCGTATGGATTTCGAAATGGTTTTCTGCGTCGTCACGTATACCACGTTTCGCTGTTCATTATCCTCTCGCATTGGTATCGAATCTCTTTTCACTTGTATGTATGTATTTCGAGCCAGGTGTGCGGTTTGGTACGATCGGGACTACAGTAGAGGCCCACGCTACTCGTCGGATGTCTCATGCGGATGGAACATTTCCTCGCGCGTGTCCTCTCTCAGCCACATATAGGCTCCTCGCAAAATGTCTGCTCAGTTCCTTGCCTTGGGCCTTATGAATAATAGGAGAAATCCTCATATCGCTCAATGAGCGGTAACCTTTCATCTGCCGAGGACGAAATCAGCGTGCCTCCATCCATTTTCATGTCATGCCTCAGCCGTTGGTACATCTGTACATGCGATGCGGTCCACGGGGTGCTTTTGGAGCAATAGTAAAGAATATCTTCGGTTCGGGATCTTCAGAATTTCCTATCACAAATCATCAGGAAGCTGATTTCTTCTGCGTGAAGCAACTGAGCTGGAGATTTGCCATCAGATTTCATTCCAAGAGTTGGAGGGGGAATTTTTATGAAGTTCGCGCCGAGATCCGGGCGAGTGTTCGCGGTGTCAGATTCGAAGCTTGGGAGAGATTCGCTTTTCATTTTGGACAATGACCCACAACAATACATCCGGCGTGCTAGACTCGCGCCGAGGTCTATTGTTGAGGAAATTCTTCATGTACTGCCGTACGGTGCGAAACCAGACTTCTGAAGAATCTCGATAACCGAAATTCCCAACGGAAGCCGCAGTTCTGGGAACTAGAGGTTTCTACGGCCTCCTACTAGAAGATTTGACAACCCCCTCCCCCCTCCCCCGAGAGGCGTCCACGAATCATCGGACCTAAGTATGCAATATGAAGTTATCCACCATTTCATCGTGGACACGGACAGCAGAGGAACATGATGTATTGTAACTCCATTCCTCGCCTAATTCACCTACATACCTAATTCACGGACTTCGGAGCTCGGGCTCCGAAGGCTCGAAGTCGATATTAACCAGTTTCTTGTTTGAAGTTCCCGTCACGGGCGTCCGTTCGGGCATCGAGTCACTTTGAATATAAACCGAGGAATTGAGTCGGGCGGCGGGAGCTTATCGAAGAGAGTCGAACTCGAGGAAAACTTTTTTTTGAGCTCACGGAGCCTGGAACGCCTGAAGCGTTGACGGACGGCTTTAAAGGCCTATTTCAAGGATGCAGACAATAAGAAAGCACCAATGACTACGAAATGCGTACCGAACGCGCTACGAAGGAAGCGGCTATGTTGGAAGAAAAAAAAATGGCTGACTTCGGCGAGATTCGAAATCTCCTGAACGTCATATCCACTTTGGTTCGGGAAGCGTGAAATGACATAGAAGCCATTCTATCGAGAGCTGCCAACTCTCCTGGAGAACGTACGGGGAGAAAATATCTTGAATTCGGAATAGGTTTGTTTGAGGGAAAATACGGAATCATCAACAAGTTCCTGATGCCTCGAACGACGGGGGCGAGCCGCCACCTCTCGCTTTGAGAAAACTCAGTTTCCCATAGTGGAGTTGAATAAGAAGATGCTATCCTGACGATCAGGATCGGATCGAAGCCAACTTAATTGATTTTGAGTAGGACTGTCATCCAAGAAGATTTGCGTCACTGCCAACGGAAATTAAGAATATCTCGTTGCAGCAACACGGCCTCGACCTCTGGTCACATGTAGGAGCAAACATTACGCTCTACCGTTCGACGCAGCAATATCGTACGACGAATGTTATCTCAATATTCTCCAACGTTTCATCAAGTGTCTCCGCAGAAGATCGGGCAGGACGTTCACACTGTACAACGGTTTTTAACGTTCCGAGGTTTGCGCCAGGAACTTTTGATGGGGGGAACTCGAACTAGAAGGCGCTAGCTTATCGAGAAACACTCATCTCGTTTGTAATGATGAGTCTTTCGTTGTGCTTCGGTTATCTGCTCGTTAAAAGCCTCGAGCAACCCTGACGACAGGTTTCCAAAACTCGCGCCGACTTCTTTCGAGACGAAGTACCCAGGCTGCTCCGGGGATTTGGTGACTTTCCGGATAATCGAAAACAATGTTTCAATCAGAATAGAGAACGCAAAGCAACATGGGAAAATCCGTGTTGATAGCATTGCAATGATTTCTCAAACGATTCCCTTCACCTCCGTACATGGAGCTTTTATCTTGCTTTGCCAGTGCCAATGAGAAGGAGCGACTTCAGTGAATCTCGGGCGTCGATGGAGTAAAACGTGATAAACTTTTCGACGCTCTAAATCAGGTCGCTGTCATCTGACTTCGCAGCTGACTGGGACAATTGATGCGCTCCCAGAATATCTCTTTGTCAAAACTACTTAGCGATCCCGAGGATTCGAACAATGCAGCTGTCCGCTCGAAGATAATGCGAATTGAAGAACAATGGTCCGCGCACAACGACTCCCAATGGCCGCGCAAGGTTTTCGCACACCTCATTGTGGGCTAACCTCAATCGGAGTTCGCAGTTTTGAACGGAAATGCATCTCGAATCCAATCGCCGAGTTGCTCAGCGTCGGGCGATCTTTTGATCGTTTTGAGAAATACAGCTGCGAGTGTTTGCTTCGCTTCGGTTTTTCTCATCCTCGACACATGAGGCGCAGTCGATTAAAATCGTTGCCGCCTCGATGTCTTGATTCGATATTAGGCACCACTTCCGAATGTTTCCCAACTTAGCTCGCTCTCTCAGTGCAATAACGGGAACAGACTCTTCGGCTATTCCGCGGCCGCATCTGCGAATAACAGCCCAGAGAGCTGTCGGATTTCCACGCAGGAACACAATTTTTAGCCCGCAGCTCACATTAGCTCTTGAAGTCGCCTCGCTGATGACTTGTTCTCTTGCTGCGGAAACAAACTCGATGGTGGGAGCGGTGAGTATCATCATCATACAAATATTTCATCAGGTAGCTCGGATAAGGAGCCTATGAATCGAGATCAAGAGGGTCCTAAGATCTCTATTCTCTTCGGATTTCGATCTCCGACATTCGTTTTCCTCCCTAGTGGCCGATGGTACGGATCCGCGCCGCTCCCTCGCTCGAAAAGCCGTGCCCCGTCTCCTCAATCGCCACTCCCGTCAAAGGCGCGGCATCGGGACAACATGATCTACGTTGGGTGAGTCTAGCATTGAAATCCCCGAACTCGGAGCGCCAGGGTTTTCCGAGGGGAAAGCACGGCGACATCGATCCTGATTCACGATTCTCAAGTCACGTTGATCCCGACTGTTCTGATGGTTGAAAGCGTGAGCGGAATTCGTTTGCTCGTTTTTTCAGCATCGGTTGACTCGCAGCCTGACCGCCGTGTTGCTCAGCGACGCATGTCGATCGCGCGGAAAAGGAAGATTAATTAGTCTCCCCGAAATATTTTTTCCTGAGAGGTCTCCCTTTGTTGCTGAGCGCTCGTCCACAAAATATTCTCCCAAGGGCTTCGAAACCTCTGCAGTCCGAACGACTCGTAGCGAGCCAAACTTCAAGGTCGCTTTCGCGTCAGTCAGTCAGTCAGTCAGTCAGTTGTCAGTATGTTGGCCTACCGGCCGGCCGACCGGCAGGCTCTGTTGTCTTTGTTTGACTGCCTAATGGATTTTTTCGTCTGTCCGTGCGTGCGTGCGTGCCAGGCTGCGTTTGCGCGTGCACGCGTGCGGTCGTCGTACGTTCATTGTCACGCCGCTTCTCGAATCGTTCTCATAGACGAACGACCTAGTTTCAGACGGACTCTACTGTTGTGCCGCGGTCTTGCAGCTGCCGCAGCTTTCCGCGGCCTCCTTTTCATCGCGTCGTCGTACGTGAACTCGCCTAACGCAGTTCCGTCGTCCGCCTTCTCCTGCTTCTAAGGAATGCCTTGCTTGACGGAGACAAAAGACGGCTCAGTGGGCCTGTTGCGGTTGATCATTTTCTCGAGCGAGCGGAACAGCAGCAGCACTTTCGAATCCGGTCCCGGTCGTTCGCGTTGCTTTGAAATTTCTTTGCATTCATGACAGCTCCCAGAAACTCGGCGACAGAAAACTCATTCATGTTTCACCGTTCTGACGAGATTGAAATCTATGCGTCTTCCTACGGCTGTGATTCGTTGCGGCCTCCGGAAAACATCGTCCGAGAAGTGAAACCGCATCGGAGTGGAATCTGGAAGTCTTTGCTTATTCTGCGCGAAAAACTCAGAACTTTTGCCTCTTCCGTAGTTGCGCAAAAGCCGGAAAACCTCGCCACGAAATGTTCCTCGGGCCGGCCGTGCCCGTTCTTCTCACGGCTTTGCTTATTAAGCCTCTTCTTCGTGCTTTCTTCACTTGCCGCTGTACTCCCGTGAAAATTTGTCGACATGTCATGCAGCCTGCAAGAAGAGAAAATCCGCTAATGAAGACCCCTGTTACGGCGACGAACGCTCGTCAATAAGTTCGAAGTGAACGACGGGTAATTTATGTGATCTCACAAGTTGTGACGCCGAGTATAACGACATGCGAGGAAGTGTGTGCTCAGAAGGGAAAAATCAGTAAACACCGAATCCAACAGTGTCGCAGCTTCTGGAAGTCACAATCATTTCATAAAACAAATATTCCTCACTCGTCGATTGCTCCACTCAAGGGAGATTGATTCAAAAGATAATGTCAGTGTTCTCGATTCGCTGAATGCTTCTTTTTCGAGAAAAATTTGCACAGGGCCATGGGAGACTCGTCGTTTCGTCCGTTGTCTGCACCGCTCGAAGTTTCATGGAACGCTCAGACAGCAATTACTCCTCTCTCCAACCCAAAAAAAGTTGCAGCATTCAGATAAATAGCCATCAATTATTTACCGCCAAGCTCTCGTGCTCGTCGTAGCTCCGACGTTTACGACGTTCCGATGGACTTGTTCTACTCGCACGGCCTATCGGCTACGTCCTGGAAATCTTCGGGGACTTTGTGAATAGTATGACGTCATCGAATTTACGCGTCTCCTGCTCCGTTTCTCGAAGATGTTCACTGATTTTCAGCGTGATTAAATGTCGCACATTTCATCTGATCGATACTCCGTTCGCTGTTCGCCTCCCATCGCGTGGCTGGATATGGTGTGTTGGTGGAGAGATCCCTTGAGAGTGAAAACCTCAAACAAAATGAGATTCTAAAAAGTTGGCCTCGATTGCTACAGCTCAAAAAGTAAATTGGAACTCTAGTGATGTGCAGTCGGATGGCGTTCACTGTGACACCGCGGCAGTCCAGCGACCCTGTTGCTGTCAGGACTGCCTATGACAGCTGAAACCAGGCAGCAAAGCGAGCGAGCGAGCGACCGGCCAACCAACCAGCAAGCCACGGAGTCAGCTGAATGACGTGCGGAATAATCGGACTTCTTTAGTAAGCGTGCTGGTGAGTGAGTGAGTGAGTGAGTGGCGGAGAACGCGAGAAATAGCTCGGAGAACAGAAAGGAAAGCAAGTGAGCCAGCTCTCTGCTGAGCCACGCGCACACTCACTACGTATTAGTGGGATGGTGCGACGTCAATTACCACAAAGAGCGATTGGCTTACCACTACGAGACGGATTGGCCGAAGAAAAGCCGAAAACCCACCGAAAGCGTTCCGGCCCAGGCTACCTTAAACCACCGACTACTGCGTCTCTTCGCCAAAATCAGGCACGCTGCGCGCTGCAAGGCCAAACTTTTGTCCTGAATCTCGGACGCTGGAATCAATGTTAGGGTCTATTGGCTGATGGAGTTTCTCGGCCACTTTCAATCAAGGTGTTTCTCATTGATCCCGACAAGTCCCCTCACTATTCGAATGAGATTGAGTCGTATGGAGGTTCCGGAGCTCAAGTTTATGAATGAAGTTCATTCGACGGAGAAATCACTCAAGTTGGTGAGAAAACATACTGAAGATTTAGATTACTTCGGGTGTTGCCCGTGTTTTCCTCGTCTGATCAACAGTTTGAAATTTGCTAATTGACTCGAACTGATCGAAAAAGAGCTTATGCACAGAAAGGCAATCATGAGCTCACATTTGATTCTCTGCTGCGTTGCCGAAGCTGTCCTCGATCACTTTTCGAGTTTCAAATTACCGAGTTAGTTGAAAACAGTTCCTCTGAGGTCCTGTTTCCGCTCAGCTTTTCCATCTGGAATGTAATCGTATGATGAACACGCAAGAAGTTGATTCTGTAGAATTCGACTCGGAACTGTGCAGATAATTTATCTCGATTCCCACGTCTCCAGGCAGATCTACTCTCCATCAATCTGTCAGTCTCACCTTGCATTGCCGAACACGCAGCGTACTGTTGGACAGCTGAAGACACTGACAGCACAGACGGCCAGGACAGCTGAAGAGGAAGCTGTCCCGATGTGAAATTGGAGTCAAGCTTATCGGAAGAGCACTCGCTCACGCTGGCTGGAAGAGGCAATGGGAAAACGAGGGGCTGAGAGATGCTGCACGCCCGAGACACATTGTTCGATGCTCCTAGACGACTCCGCTGAGCTAAAATAGCTACGACATTATCATTAACGATAGACTATAAGCTTCGCCCATCAGGGAGATCCGCCAGAATCGACGTGATGGCTCCACGGATAATCATCGACAAGCCCGAGCGAAAAGCCTCCAGACACGGGTCTACTTTCCCGATAATTCTCCGAATGCAACAGGAAAACATATCTTCTCATTCAGGATCCTCCGATTCCGTCGCTCGATCAGGAAAACTCACGAGAGGATCTGGAAGGCTTCAATCATCGGGCAACGGTCGAGGGAGCGACATCATCTGGAAATTTAAAGTTCCCAGACAGATCATCTCCGAGGTTCCGTTGATCGGTAAGAAAAAACGTCATCACTCTGCGCCTTTTGGGTGGAATTTGAAAGGTCGTGGTCTGAGGAGAATTTCCCGTAAGCTCTCGCTGAACAGCGGAGTTCTCAAAACAGGGAATGTCGGACTTTGGACGCAATGGAGTGGAGTGAGGATTACTCTTCTGAAGCACGAGTTGAGGGCCCCACGCAGTTGGCGTTCAAATGTGCAAAGAGTAGACAGAAGAGTCGGGAATCGATTCTGTGTATCGGATTATTGACACGTCGAGCTTCTCGCTGAGGCTACTCAGTCACACGAGTCAGCGCAGTCTCTCTTGCGCAAGTTGAGCTTCAAACCTTCTCCGTGTTCCTGCTTCAAACACCTCGAAAGTCGATAGCCATGCCACTTCGAACGCAACGTGAATATGCAACCCAACTTTCGACTGATGCATAATTTGTTTTCCATCTTAACGGTTTTCTTGCGGAGCAGAGGGAGAACCGAACAAATTGAATTTACAACGTTCTCTGTGTTCTCGACTCCAAATGCGGACTTCGGCTCCGGTTGCAGCGATTTTCTGAAAGAGAAAGATTCGTGGAACGCGAACTTAGGAACAGGTTCTGTGATACGCAGTTGTTTCGCGACAGCGGCGGTGAGGAAAAGACGCACGGCGAGGAATGCGAAGTACATTTTTCGCGTGCGAGAAAGCATTGCGTCAGCTCGTGATGTCCGACTACGCTGTCAAAGGCAAACTGGTTCCTAGCACGGCAAGAGCACAGCTGCTTTTACTTCGAATTCAAATAATGCATCTGCGCTGCGTCACTTAGTCTCGAAACCCACAATATCTTCGTTGACTCGATCATTCGTTCAGATGTTTGTGCGCCCATCAGATGGATGTTTGAAATGAGTGTTAAGTGTCACCGACAATCAGCGACTCCGCCATTTCGTGACCGGAGGAATCGCACGCACGTACCCATTCATTCCTGCATAAGGCATTCTCTCTGTTCGCTGCAGGTGGAGGAACACGCCCGAAGCTCGAGCCTGGCGTAGTTTCTCACGTCGAAACGGTGTCCGCAGCTCGAGTTCGAAGGAATAAAATGGAATGCTCGAATGAATGAGCACAGAAAAGTCCTCATTCGTCTCTCGGAGAACTGGGTGTCCGGTTACTCGAGTTTGCTGCGCCAACCACAGCCGCTGCGGGAACGCAGTCGAATTGGAATGAAAGAAATTTTCATGACTTCATCCATGAATTTTGTTCGTTAGGATTCCGCCGATTTCAGCGTCTCCGATTACCCCGAGCGAAGCCCTTGTCCATGTAGGACGGCCGCCTTCTTTCTACGAAAACCGAACTGAAGTCCAAGGCGACAGGACTCTGATTCTGAATAAAATCCTCTCTCAAAAATCCTTCGTTGGGAATAACGATGCTTTTCATTTTTTGGTTCAACTACACTAGCTGGCCTGCAAGCTGCAAGCCAACGACTTTTTCCATCCACAGATACGCACATTGTGTATATGCATACATATCACATGTTCGTCTCCCGCTACCGGGATCTTGAATTGCGTTAAGTTCTGAAAAATCACAGCAAATTCTACTGAATATATATCGGAAACCATAAACAGGAAATCTCGTGCGCACATTGACTCCCGATATCCTTCCACTCCAGATGTCTGCTGAGATTTCTTGAAGGAGAGACGAAATGGTCATCGGTGGTCCATGACCCTCGCGGCTACTCATTCTCGGCAGAACGGTCACTTCCAGGTGAGACTTTCTCCCGTATCCTCGTGGACTCGAAATTCTGCGTAGGAAGAAGAATTCGCGGCTCCAAGAAACATCTTCGGTTCTCAGGGTTTGGCCTGAGGACATCCAGTAAATCATCCGGTGCTGTTCCCGCGAAACTTTTGCATTTTCCAAGGCCGATTTCAGTCTTTCAATGTTGGAACAGATTCGGAAATCCGATTCGACGAGATAAGAGCAGACTCGGTTAGAGAAATCAGAGCAAAAGGGTGTTCCGAGTCCAATCTAACCTTCCGACGTCATATACGGTCCAATTTGCAAATTATGACCCTCCGGATGTGCATCGTGATCTCAACTGTCCGGCGCACGGAACGCCCCGAGAATCGGATCCGAATCGGTTGAGTCATCGCCTTCTGAAGGGCAGGTAGAAATAATTCTCACCTCCGAGTATCCACCGTGAATTTCTAACTAGTTTCACTGAAATCCGATTCTCGGAGTGGAAATTCATGAGAAACAAGCATTCACATCAACATACATACAAAGACTAGACAAAGAGAGATATATAGAAAGAGTCCATTCTCATGAGCCTGGATGGAAATCGGTATTTTTATGTGAAGAACGTAAACGAACAGATTAACGCCGGAGAGTTGGACAAATGGCTTCTTGGATTGGTCGCTTATCGGTCGATCGACCATCAAGTTCATGTGGTCGAGGCAGTTGTTAACAGGTGGGAAGAGACCATCTGCACACCGAGCCCTCGCTCGCTGCCATTGCACCCTGGAGACATCACCGATTCCTCTCCACTCCGCTTGAGCGCTGGAAGGATGAAGATCTGTCGCAGTCATGGAACGACGCCCTCTTTCCTTGTGAGACGCATTCGGTTGAATTTATCCAAGCGGTGGCAGCCCCTTCGAATATCTGGGGAATCGCGTTCCGAAGCTCTGCCACTACAAGTATCTACTTCATGAGCTCATGCAGCGATGAATCGAAACGACGGCTCCAGGTCTCAAATGTGCATCCATCTTGCGCAAGGCTGACAGTCTGGCTTCGCAGATAGGAAGTTGTCATTGTTCGGCTCAACCTCGTCGTTCCCTCAGGAACCAACGAATTAAGATTGAAGTCTCTCCGCCTGTCAGTTGCCCCGTAGGCACTGAGACTGTGGAGACATCGTGACAAGTTTCGGTTGCTGCTCCTGACACCGTTTCCGCCAGCAGAAAAACAAAATAGAACAGAGTAAAAAGTTGGGGTAGCGCTTCCTAGTCTGTGTGACACGGTAAAGGATGACTCAGCTCGCAGACATAACCGATGTCGCTCATATCTCATTAGCAGGAAGTCCCTTGAATTACGTTGGAGTCGGATGCCCGCGTACGAGAAGAAGAGAGCAGCAGTAAAGGGCAACAGATTTGATTCATTCGCCCCCAATGGATACAAGCTTGTTTCCGCGGTCCTCATGAGGACAGGTAGAATTTTGTAGCACTAGCCGAAATGTCGACCTCTTTTAGATGGCTGGAGGTTAGGCGCATGGTGTCCCCTAAGCATAAACGGCTTGTGACGGGCTGTTCTCGCGGGATTTTCGTAATATCGAGAGATCACGTCCTCGGACATGGGCTTCAGGACAGGTTCAATCAGAGGCACGTCTCATGGCGGGAGTTCAGTCCACCTGTTTGGAACTACTGTCCACTTTTGCGAGAATCTGATGCATTAACACAGAACTAGATACTTTACAGTAGATTGTTTTCACTAAACTAATGCGTGACAGCGCAACTACCGCTACCGAAAGCCCTCTACTTCGTGTCTCGCAGAACTGGCAACCAGGACCAGAGTGGTAAACGCGTTATTTATTCTTGTCATTCTGGCCTGGTAGCTTTTCTCCGTCGCTAACGATTCCGAATGCGGCGTAGAGCACACATCTGATGCTTTCACATATTGTTTCCGCAAAATTTGCATGACGGAATAGTCGGCACTCGTTACTCTCAGCGATCTCTCCGCATCGTTTTGATCCGAGCCTGATTGGAATTCAATTTGATGGAATAGTTTTGAAGGAATATCATCCCGAGGTTGCGGTCGTTCTCCGACCGCAACGGAGCGGAAGGGTCATGGAATATGTAGAAATAATTTCATTTTGGTCAAGAAGCTAAATCCAGAGGTTCTGAGTTCTCATCTCTCACAGCCAGAGATTGTGTTTTGAAAGAATCGGTATCTAAAACCCAAAAAGTAATATTCAGACTGACGAAATATATTTTGCTTTTGATTTGGCGAAGCGAAGTTCAGCTGGAGAGGCGAAAAACGCAATGTTGCACAACAGTTACGAAATAGCGTCAGAATCCTGAATATTCTCATATGCAGTCCGTTTCGGAATACACGAGCAAAGAGTCAAAGTCCTCGAGCAAGATTTACGAACCCCCTCGCTGGGAGATGACATCCGCCCGGCCGGTTGGTCGCCTGGTCGTATGTATAACGGGCATTACGGCCAGGCACGTACTTGCCTAGGCGCATGAAGTGCTGTGCAGCGAGCTGTTAGATTCTTGATCCTGACTTCTTCTCGAGAATCTTCCCAGACCCCAAATTTATGTCGCCTACTACGCACACTAAGCCACCGAAAAAGAGAAGGAAATCTCAAACATCGACTCGAGAGACGGAGCGAGGAAGCCTGAGGAGGATCATCCGTCCCGCGTTCGTTTTGAATGCGTCCTAAACCCGAGACAGGAGCGTTTTGCACGTAACCGCTGTTTGGAGTCGCAAAGTCTGTTCCCAAATTCCCCGCGAAGACGTATGGGCGACAATGAATAATTGTTCTTGACACAACAATGATCCTCTGAAAAAAGATTGCCGGAGTCGCCAGAGACTCATCTGCGAGAGACGAGAGGAACAGAAAACACGTCGACATTTTTTTTATCATTTTCGGTGCACTCGCATGAGGGAGTCGAGCGAAACGATAGAAGCAAAATATTCCACTACTGGACAGGGCCGCGAATGTCGGCCGATTCTGAGTTTATTTTGCCGCTGATCTACCGAACCGTTCCCTATGAAGGTCGTGAGTTTCTGAGCGACCTACGATCGGATCTGTCTTAATCACAGAATCAGCCGTGCGCAACACAGAAGCTCGAACACTTTACGTGATTAAGCCCAATGACAGTTGTCAAATATTCATAAAATCCTCGAATGCAAGCGCGAAAGTTTGTTCCTGGTTTTGCCATAGCAGTTCCGCGGGACAGCTCAGTCAGAGCTGAATGAAGCAAAAAGTCATTCCGAATCATTCCGGCTCGGATTACCTTCTTGAAAATGTTTCGTACTATGCTGCGATGGAAGTTTGTCTTTTCCTCCAAGATATTTGGATCTCAGTTTAATCCAGAGCTCGATGAGAGAACCGTTGAGCTCTTTGTCTGGAACGGAGCCGGACAGCTGGTTATGCTTCCGCCTGGAATAGAACTTTAACGAGGTTTCATCGTAAAGTTGCTTCGGTATGGCTTGATTTCTGACTCGGCTTGACACGTGCCCCCGCGGCGACTCCATTGGGAAAATCTCGAGAGGTACTTCCCTCCGAGTGACCGCTTCAGGACACACGAGTAGAATCAGTCCGGACTGTGCACGCTGGACTCGGATGAGATTCAAAAATTGGAAGGGACGAAGACGGAGATCTATGTTCGATAATCGTCCGATACATTCTCGAGAGTTCCGGCCGATTGAACCTGCCTTGGATTTCGTACCTGAGGTGATCTTCTACGGAGTGGAAAATTCATCCTTTCCATGTTCCATTTCCTTCACGTGGAGGAGGTGAGTATTTGACTCATCCCTCGTGGCACGATTACAAGAAACCTGATTCGATTTCAGGAGAACTCTGGATCGATCACTTGGATCAAATATAGGGCTATTGCGTGTCCTCACCGACGGATGGCCCCTTTCATCTAAGGGGAAGCAGGCTCAGCAGACACCGCTCACAGATTGTGGGGGAAGTGGACACCGTTGAAGCCGCTTCGATTGGTAGATGGGCATGTCGATCGATGCATGCAACTCTCAGTTTCTCTCAGTGTCATCTACGAGCTCAATTTTCATTGAAGGGTATTTTCTTTCCACGAGATTCATGAACAGAAACTCGCCTTCGGATTTGGATATCGACCTGTAAGCCGTTCCGTGCGCGCATGGCGGGGGGAAGGAGGGGCTAAAGTCTCTCGAGGCATCGGATGGCGTCTGACGGTGTTCGGTTTCACACGCTTATCAGCGGAGCAATTTTCGGCGACAATTGAGCGCAGCTGTGGAACTGGTCCTCGGTTGTTCATCGAAATCCTCTCGACCGTTTGTAATGAGCAGGGGGTCTCTCATGCCAGATCGTTGTTGGAGACCGCTCTCGTTGAGAAGTCCTCGCGACTTGAAGTGTCTTCTCAAACGTCTAGTCACAAAATGCTCTCGGATCCCTTGATCTCAGGGTCTGCTGCAACAGAATGCCAATAAGATCTCCCATGAATCGCACGATTTTGAACAAAAAGTTATTTCAGCATGAAATGAGCTGGAAAACCGAGAGATCGTCCGAATACCAAAAACCGGAAATTTTGCGAGGTAGCGTGGCTTCATGCTAAATCAGACACTTCCCTATTGGAACACTTCAATCAGAATCTCTCTCTCGGATCCGGTGATTTCCAACTTCAACGATTTGATGTAGCCGCATGAGTTCTCCGCTGAAAATGGGCGTCCAGGATGATTCCACTGTAGCGAGTTCCATCATCACCAGATTTGCATATCATGCTCATCAGAGGTGAGTTGTTTCGAGAAGATAAATTTTTGTGTCACCGATCTTTTTATTCATATATATAGACAATACAGTACGGTGAATTTCATGATTACACAGAATTAGAATTCGCTTCAAAACACGATTGCGACCTCGGCCATGGTTTTGCTCAAATTATGGTTCGGACCGTGTTCGTTCCCTTCTTGGTTTGGGATCATGGGCGGAAGTTCTGATTAACTCGGAAGTTCCTCTCTGTAAAGCGATTTGACATTTTAATGTTGAATGTATTCGGAGTGGCGGGGGTTTGAGTATCTCGAGGCAATGACTAACCTTCGTATTGGCCCGTCCGCTTGAGTTCATCTTTGAGCTCCTCTATCAAACAGTTTTCAGAACTGTTGAGGCGCTCTTCCAATTTATAGCGGACCCATTCTTGTGATTCAACAATAACGGTGACTCTGTCCATCCCTTTTGAATCCTTGAAGTCAAACTCGATCTGAAAATTCGACTCTCGATTGATTAATTGATTGATTGATTGATTGCGACCGCGGCTCGAAACCTCAGGATGCCGAATGCGCCATCGCTCCTCAGCTTGATAGGATTCTCGAACAACGATGACACAAGCGAAAACTACTCACGCGGTCGTCCTGCTCGGCGTCGCACCATTTCTTCAGAATCGGAGGGATCTGTCTCCGGTAATCGGCGAATAAATTGATCTGACGTACCCCTTGCACATTGAGAACCAACTGCAAGGTGTTCTCCGAAAATTTAGGTTTTTGGTGGAATCGAAATCAGGTGCAGAAACATCGATGATAGACGCTCCGAGTGAAACGTTTCGAAACTCTTACTCACCGGTGAACAGAGTTTAGCCGTCCATGTCAACTTTTTGGCGTGCTCTCTACCACAGGAAAGCCCTTTCATGGCACAAATATCACCGCTAACAGCCATTGCGCTGTAATTCCCTATGGCCCTCGTTGTCATTGTGTGTATCATGGCGTCGTCTTTCTTGTGCATAGCACAATTTTGTTGGCATTTCGAAAAGTCTAACTGGCCAACTTTGCGGCTGAAGTCCAGGGCACAGTATCGAATGAACAGGAGAACATACGCACCGACGGAGAACTCGATTTGCTTCAAAAAAAATCACCCCCGATTCAGATATGAAACTCACGGAATATCTCACGACTTGTATATCATATGATTGATTGTAAGAACCCATCGAATTTGAGGCTCACCAGCATGTAGGCCAATTCCTTACTCTTGCGGTAAATCTGGCCCAGACATACTATACAAGTTGAAATTTCTTTTTTCTCATCCATGAGACCTTCAGCTGTCGCCCAATCTTTGATCTTGGCCATCGCTTTCATATCGTCAGAGTGAGCGGGGTTCACGCTCGGATCGGAGTTGATTGCTGCTGTGATATCTGCCGCAAGAGGGCAATTCGGAATTTCGGGTTCCAAATGGTCATTCAGTTTACGGCAGTCGGCGAGCTGCTTGAAAAGTATCCAAGGTGCTCTGGAAATCATTTTCAACTTCATTCCAGCTTCTGATAAGTCGATCGGGAGGTGAGCGGTAAAAGCCGGTTTGAAGACCTCGCGAAAAGTTTCCAACCGGCAAGAGATTCGAATTCATCAAATGAGGAGAGAATCCAGTCCACTTATTTCTTTACCCATAAAAATGCGTGTATTTCTCCCCAGAAGGAGGTTTGTAAACTATCATGTAGCACGCGGATGCGAGACGTAGCTGTTTGTCCTCGTTATCTCCTGCCATTTTGAGGAAGTCGTCCTTCATTTTCTTATTCAGATAGGCCCGCTGGGAACGAAAGAGGGAAATTATTCCCTCTTCGAGAAAGCCGTCAACGATCTTCTCGAAGCTCTCAGTGGAAGTTGGCGGACAAAATTCGTGTAGTAGAAAGCCAATCAAAGTCTCTGACCTGTCGTTCCAGTTGTAGTTGAAGCTCCTCGACTTCATGGAAGCTGTTCGACATGTACTTCCCGAGCTGGGTCACAACGCTGACCATGATCTCCGCCTCGCTTTTAATACCCATGTGTTCCATGATTTTCGTAAGTCGCTGTTCATAGCTCTTGACGAATTTCTTGGCTTCTTCCATCATCGTCTCCCAGCCTTCTACGCTGAACAACTCGTTAAAGTATCCCTCTTCGCAGTCGATGGAGCTCAAGGAAGCAGTGCTCTCAAGCGCACGACAGGTTCGATACATCTTTCCAAGAACTTTTCTAGAGCTGTAATGAAATACTGCTTCAAACCCCGTCATAGTTCGCCGCAATCTTGGTCCCAAAACCCAATCTTGTTTTCTATGAAATCTGTCAAAACGCTCCGTACCAATAAGATGGCTTGTGATCTTGCTTTTCCATGAAGTCGGGATATTTCTGTGGTCTCTCTGCGGTTTCCAACTCGGTGAGTCGTCCCGTTTTCGCAAAATCCAAGCAAATGCTCACTTTTTCCGCGAGTTTGAGACACTTGTCAGAGAATATGCCTTGAAATAAAAGTCACCTCAATGTATTGAAAAATGTTCTTTGGATGCATTTCTTCCGAGCCTTTTTGATGGGAAGCGCGTATTAGCTACGTCAAATAAATGGAGCCTTACCGTCTTCTTCGGAGTCGGCGAGCGCAAGATGTGCGTTACTGACGTTTCCTTTATTATCAGTCATGATGAACTTGCAAATGAAGTCATAATAATCCGCCAATTTGATGTTCTCTCTCGTTTCTGCTGGTTTTTCGTCGAATATCATCGGCTTGTGATTTCTTTCGTGGGGTGGGCAGTTCTCCGTTCGAGGTATTTTCCGGCACTCCGGGCACTTACACTTGGGAATAGCAAATATTTGCCAATTTATACGGCGATATTTATATAATATAGGCGAGGAAATCAGCGGGGTTTGCATATCTTCGCGTGGATCGCTGGATCTCGATATTTCCCAAAACATATTCTGCATCACGACAGCTCATGAAATTACCACAAAAAAGAAGGATGGATCCCATAAGGCGGCGTACTCATCGCCGTCCAAATCCGAACCAGCCATTTCATTCGGATGCGGTCGTTTTCCTTTCTGGGGGAAAACTATGACGTCCACGAGGTGAGCGAGTTCAGGCACATCGACCGCTTCCAGCATCCTCACATCACCCGGATGGACGCAGGGGCATTTGGTAACAACAACTGGGCCTAGATTTTAGAGCAACCTTGAGTTTTTTTCCCAAGATACTTCGCCGTTCGAGATGATTCCAATTGAGAGATCGAGCCGATAACAACTCACCCCTGACAACTTCCGTCCTCGGTTCATTTTCGGAGGTGTCCGCGTCCTCGTCATCAACGTCATTCACTTCATCGACGACACCCTCATCCCCGTCGCCGACAGGACCTTTCTCGGGTCCAGACGGATCTTCCTTGACGGTGTATCTTATGTACACCTGACCGTATTCCAATTTCCCGGTCTCGTCCAGAACTCCAAGCAAATTCCTCCCCAGGTCCCAAGGGATAGCGATGCGCGCTCTCGAGCGCAGGTTGGCTGGTGAGGGGAAAAAGTGGGGTTGTGGTAGAACTATACTCAATTAACTTCTACAGCGAGATGTTAAGAAAGAGTTTCATGGCTTACTTATGATGTTCTTGTATAGCACGATTAGCATGGAGCGGAAAAAAGGGTCTTTTATGATCGACATTCCGAAGTCGCGGAACTTGCAGAACTCGATGAGGCAGTCGGGGTCTTTCTTGATCGACGCTGTCAGACGCTCGCTCGCAATGCTTTCAAAAATGAGAGCGTCCGCGAAATCAATAATGTTCTTCTCTTGATAACGTATGAAAACTCCAGGATCGACACCAAGCTGTTCCAGGATCGTGATCACTTGTTTGTTCAGGGTCGTGTTCCCTGTAAATGAAATTCGACGATTTTGACGACTCAGTTCCGCGAAACCGAAAGAAAAAAGTACGATATTGGAAGACACGTTTCGTCGGCACTCACTTTCTTCGGAATATTTGATCACCTCGAAAGATGCAGTCGCGGCGGATGGACAGTCAAATTTCACCATTGACTTACGCAAAATCAATCGGCGACCCTCCAGATTCGGATCCAAGGCCACCATGCCCTTAGCTCCTTGATATCGAATCTGAGTTCAATGAAGAGAAGAAAATGTCAAACAGAGGTGTGGTGACTTTTTCGGGGAAGCTTCGTGGATGATGGATTTTCGAGAAATTCCATATGGAGAACAACTATGCAATGCTTCAGAATTTACCTGGAAAGCTGAAGGTTTCTTGTCCTTGAGAGTATCCTTGAGCGCCGCACAGACATCATCTCTGAGCTCTGAGGATATCCTCCCGATGCCGTCACTGAACGTGAATGGCTTCCCGGACCACTCATGCTCGCCACCTGATTCAGAGGAATACTGATTAGAACGGAACATCGATCGAATCTGGATGCAGAAAAGGAGTCAAATGATCACCTTCGATGTCGGACTCTGTTGTACATTCTTCCTCGGAAACCTTCACCGTTTCGATGGTGCTCGAGAAGCACAAGCCTTCACGAGCCATCTTCTTGCCAACATTCTTTATGCTGTCGAATGAGCCCATTTCTTCCCGAATAGATGCCGAAGTGCGTTGCTGTTGTATACAGACCTTGTGTTATGAAACTCGAAAAACCGAGTGTTGACGGTGGATATATCGTATGTTACATACCTGATCATCTTCTGCGTAGAACCAGCAGCCGTGATCACGAAGTTGTGACGAGGACGCTGCCAAGTATTCGTACTTTCTGTTGACGAGGACGACTCCTTCCATGAGGAATTCCTGCGAAAATTCGCCGCTATGCTCAAAGAAGTCCCTCGGAGGTAGTAGGTATTTGAGAAAAAAAAAAACTTTGCCACCTTAGATGCAACCCACTTTTATGGTGGAATTCAGGAATTCTTCTCCGCGTGCACCTTTGAGAGAATGCGTCAAACTCCGAAGATGGTCATCTCGGAACGCCAATCGCAACATGTAGTCCCGGTTGACTTGTCGTAGAATTCGATTCTCACCATGTTCTTCAGGTGGCCGCAATATTGTGCGAGAGGGTGTGAGGAAGACCCTACATGAGAAAAAACTCAGAGTTGAAGCCCGGAGCGTCTGAGCGATGGGCTTGAACAAAACACCGGAATCCGTCGGAAAATAGAAAAAGCAAACTAACTTATACACGATGGCCATTCCTTGGACTGGTCTCTCCTCGTCACAGTCTTCGACAGCCTTCCGCCGCCTGAAGTTCTGTAGACGCTCGAATGTCTTAAACTGCGAGAGGACAGCTTCCTTATAGATCACCACGTTGCCTTCATCGACAGCTTTCAACAAGTTGAACATTGTCTTCTCGAGAAGTTTGTGCGTCCCTTCGTGGAGTGCTAGCTCCCTCAATGTCCGGAAGAAATCCTCGGCTTCTTCCCTGTGATGAATTTAGGAATGGGCAATGTCAACATGAAGCTCTTGGTTATTCCCTCTGATGGCTGGGTGGATTAAGTTCAGAATCGTCTCCGGGAGCATCGATGACGACATGAATACCTCAAATGTCATCGATAAGAACATGAGTCTGATAATAATTCAGACTCCAAGATGTCGATCGATGACTCGGATGGAGCGGAGTTATGCCGCGAATGAAAACCGTTGTTTACTCCTCGCTCACTTGCCTGGGCGAAACAGCAAGTTGTCGGTAGAGGTCCAGCGAGATAAGCTTGCAAGCTTCGACGGCATATCTCGCTCTGAATGAGATCGACTCGTCGTCGAAAAACTTTATCAACATGTCATTCGCCTGCAACAACGGGGATTTCGCGATTGAGAGGAAGATGTCGATTGGTTGAGCTCATGCCGGTTGAAATCACTTCGACTCATGTAGACTTACCCGTTTCATGCCCTCGATGGGTCTCGGGTTCATCGTCATCGACGCAACGAAACTCTCACTCCGTTGTAATTTAGAGAGAAAAGAATGCAATTTCAAGAGTAGAAAGCGGGGATTCTGCTGCTGCGAATTCTTCCATCCCAGTCTGAGGGTATTGCAGCCCCCCAAGAGCCGAGATCGTATTTCTTTGTGGCACCGTTTTGGGTGTGGACACGTTAGTACGTTGACCCGGTCATAATGTATGAACTTTTTCGGAGCTGAATTCATGCCCTTAGAGCTTTCTTTCGAGGAAGAATATCCGTAAAGGATGAACGGATGTGCCAGTCGAAGATAGAGGTAGGTTTCCTCATTCCTCAAGTCCACTATGGCCCGCGCGATAGAAGAATACTCGATCTCAAGCATGTACTGCGACGGAGCTCCATTGTATTCTTCGCAGGTGTGATGCATTTCAAGGAAAATCTTGAGATTTTTGTAAGCGTGTTGGAAGTGCGCCTGAGAATAGAAATTTTGTGGGTTCAGGTGAAAGAGAGTACAGTATCTTGCTTTACTTATCCACTTCAATCTTCTTATAAATAAATGTCATGAGAAGTCGTCTAGAGAGGCGGTTCGTACGTTACCTCAGCTTTCAGATAGGATTCGCCTCCGACCGAAGCCTCTGCGCACTTGATTTCAGAATCGGGGTAGAAGTCAGTCAAATTGATGATAACGCCGAAAGACAGATTCAGGAGATCAAGTTTGTCCTTCAACATCGTTACGTACGCTCCATCGATCAGATGCTGATCCGCTCCCCGACTCAGCCACGCATCCAACTTGGGGGGATCTACGCACCACTTCAGGTACACGTATGAATAAGGAGATATCTTCTGGTGGTCTTTCGCGTAGTACGTCCGAATCCTGACGCGGAACTCTGCTTCCGCGAAAGGCGCTTCATATAACCTTCCCTCCCCGTGATCTCTTTGACGAGGACCGCGTCCACCACTGCGATAGGTCATAATCTTATCCACGAGTTCATAGCCGATAATTCCGAGGCTTTCAGAATTCCGATCGAAAAACTCGAAGACAGGTGGGAGTCGTCTCTTCAGATCCTCGTTCGAGGTTTCTGCGTCTGATCGCAAGAAGCTCACAAACAGAGAGATAACCTCCGAGTCCATCATCTGTAACGAAACCCTAGATGACAAATCGAGAATCATCGCATAGTCGCAGACCCTTCTATGAGATGACATCATTCAAAACGCCGGTTTCCTCTAAAATTAAACTCGGAATGATGTGTCACTCTCATGACAAGCAGTTTTCCCTCTTTGAATGAGGTTTAACGAAACCAAATACGGATCATGTAGTGACAACGGTCGACCGCGCGTCTTCACGAGATTGAACAATCCGAAAATCTCCTCAGGATTTACACAGAGCGCGATTAGGTGACCGAAATTCATTCGCTTTCATAATTTTCTCGCTGTTCAACTATCTAAGTTCTAGTAATTCTGGAAGTCGACTGGAGATAGATGAATATGAATGGGAACTCTCTCAATCTACTTATAATTCCCTCGTAACCCACTTTCGACGGTGCTTGATGGCTGTCACTCATTGAAGACTTCACAGCTGGAACCTAATTCGCGAGTATGATTCGACGAATTTATTGCGTAGTGAGTACTGCTTCTCGGTTAAAAAAATAACTGCGGTTTGCCGCAGAACATCACACATTTTTCAAACTCAAAACTTTGTTGTTTTCGTTCGAAACTCTGTGCCCTACGCACGCCGCCTTGTTTCGAAAATCACCGAGCCTCACTTTCTTCAGCTCTCTCGATAATAACCGGGTTTCTCTTGCCAAACAATACTTCAGCTGTCCCTGATCTCCTTGTATCGGACGACCGCTGAGAGATGGCTGGGAATTTCATTTTTATGAGGCCGCCAATCTACGATCGGCTCCATATTCGATCCACCGCTGCGTGCGAGTCGGAGGACCGGGTTACGTCAGATCTACCGCGCGGATCAAAAAGCGTGAAAGTTGTGGCCTAGTTGATTAACACAATTCCCTGACTGACACGATTCCTGTCCCGAATGCATTGCTCACCGGGGGTCAATCAGTTTGAAGATTGAGTCGGAGTTTTCCTCGATGCTCACAAAGCTTTGTAGTTCAATACATTACATTCACGATACAGACATTCACAAGCAAGACTTTCAGTAAGACACGTACATAGAGATTTATTGAAGTGATGATCAGAATGGCTTTTATGAGAGCTCTATGAGAAAGGGATAATGTATGCCTAGCTTCTACCGAGAGAAACCGTTCTCATGAGCTCGTGTGGTTAAAGTAGACTACGAAGGGGTCTTGATGAATGATAGTGATTGATGGAAACTGAGCTCCTCATGAGGATACCATAATGGTTTCCAATGGGGATGGTTCAACTGAGGTTGAACCCTCGTGCTCGAACAGAATCTGAATTTCAACAAATCATCCCATGCTGCAACAGGTTGCGTATCCTAGTCGCTGCATGAGGATGGGCGAAAATCTTGAATCAACCGATTCCGTGTCATGTGAACGGTTCTGTGAGAACCTTCGTCTCAGCACACAGTCATCTCGAATCTGATTCGAAGAAACAAAGTCAACGATTCGTCCTCGCCTGTGCTTCTTCTGCCGAGAGTTTCCGATGTTCGCGATGTAGCAACCAGAAGTCATCCATTATCAACTGGGGGCATCTCCGTGTTTCTTGGCGGAATTTCGGGGAAAGACTTGAGAATTACTTCCTGAGATTTCATACATGGATTGACGGAGGGTGATTGATGAATAATGCCGAGACTCTCAAGCCCAATTCATCACCGAGGGGAACTTTGGGAACGCTGATCGGTCTAATTCTTTTGAAGTGTGTCAGTTCGGAGAGATGGTGGTCTTTTGAAACCGCCGTCGAACCCAGAAAGTTTTGGTGTAAGCAATAGTTTTATCCATTGGGGTAAACACGCTGAGGTGGGTGCAGGGAAAAAGGTGGCGGTCCGCCTCGGGCGGCAGCTTATGAGGGGCGACGTTTTGGACGACTTCACAACTTTAAAAATCGAAGTCGAGGGACCAAAGCATAAGCAGCTCAGATACCCAACGATGTCCTATCGCAGCAGAGAGCATTCTTATTGTACCTCCGCGGGCGAGAAAATCCCAAACCACCCGAGAGTATCATTCAGAAGTTCCAACCTAATGCTTTTAACTTTTATGAGCTCGCATTGCATGATTGATGCCGGAGAGCCGATAAGGGGAATGAGCAACGCAGCCTCTGAACAGTATCCGAACTGATTCCTCGATGGGATCGTGTCGTGGTGAGAGAAACTCGAAACAGGAGATGATAGTCTCATATGCAATTGAAGAACGATCGCGGATCTTTTGAAAACGCGCGCCCTCGAGCCCGGTAAATATTCAAACGAATTACGCCAGTCTGGATGCTGCCGTGCATCGATCCATGCTCGAAGGTACCATTGATTGATAATGGCGCCCGCGCAACACTAGGGAATCCCGATCCCACGAGTCCTGAAGATCCGTTCCACGGCGCCTTTCGAAATTATTCCGCGTCACCTCCCGTAGCGCGGGGAGAGTACTGATAGTCTTTCGGAACACATTGCTTCGGCAGGTACACGCCAGGAGTGCCGGGTCGGCGATGGCAACTTTGGTCAAAGATGTTCTCGCCTCGATTGGCGAGAAAGGAGAATTGATGTCGACTGAGGTTGCGAAATTGTTGAAGCAAGATCACCAGAAGATTGTCGGCGCAGTGAAAAGTATCCTGTGTTTCCCCGAGGTTAGTTTTCCGGAGGAGGACGTGGAACCCCAAGTCTTCGGTCCCTCTGGAAACCATCTGTCAATTCGGAAGTGCCCCTGTCAATACCCTTACGAATATCTCGACTCGAGAATTTCAAGAGAAGTGGTTTCGTAGCCGCTTCACATTGCATCACTCGCTGTATTTAGAGTTCGAGCCATATTGGCTCTATCGCCGCCAATTTCGGATTCGATCCGCTCTTGCCTTTTGAGAGCTTCTCGAGAATATTTCGTCATGGGACCCTCTTGGAAACCTCACTTAAGATTTCCCGTGCTGTGGGAAGAAGGTTCGGTCTAACTCAGTATTCTGATCCAGATATTCGAAGCGGAATTGAAGACAGAGAAGTCTTTCGAGCTCACAGCTGAAGGTAAACAAATTGCGGAGAAAGGGAGCCATGAGGCGACAGTCTACAATGCCGTGCCGATCGTTGACGGAATCAAGCAGCCCGATCTCATGGTAGGCCATCCTGGACGCGATTTAACTGAGTCTATAATATGTGAAGAACAGTGAATATTCTTCTGGGGTAAATTGATCAATCTGTAAAATGTTCCCCATTCCAGAAACTGGTCGGTGCGAGCGGCAAAGTTGGTTTCAGCAAAGCCATGTCCAATGGTTGGATCACCCTCGACAAAGCTCACCCGGAGGGCCCCAGAGTCTTGAGAAAAGTTGAAAAAATCGAAGATGAAGTCAGAGAATTGCTCAACATGATCCAACAAGGTTGAACACTTGAACGATACTGGCATGCGAGCGATTTCCGTCCTAAACTCAAGCGGAATCACAAGCTACTGTGGCGGAGATGAGGATTTTTGCTCAAGCGATCCTATTCTTTGACAGGAGCAGCGACGATTGACGCCGGGAAAGTGGCTGATTTGAAAAAGCGGAAGCTCATCCAAGAAGTTCAAATGAAAATCTACTTGCTGAGGAAAGGTCCAGATTTCAAGTTGGAGCTCGAAAAACAAGAGACGGATTTGACCGCCGACATGATTGCCACCGGGGATTGGGAGAAGAAATCTTTCAAGGAGTATAATTTCAATGCCATGGGAATTCAGCCCGATAGAGGACACCTACATCCCTTGCTGAAAGTGCGGGCAGAGTTCCGCCAGATTTTTCTCGAAATGGGCTTCACCGAGATGCCGACGAACCGCTTTGTTGAGTCTTCGTTCTGGAATTTCGACGCTCTCTTCCAACCACAACAGCATCCTGCCAGAGACGCACACGACACTTTCTTCATCTCAGGTTCGCGACCTTCTCAATCCGTTTAGATGTAATCTCTCTCAGAGTGACCTCCAAATTCCCATTGCCCATAGAATGAAGCTCATTCTATAACGCAGATCAAGAAATACTCATTTCGGGGCTTCACCGCCTGTATTCCTGCAGATCCTGCAACCTGTACGAATTTCCCGAGGGACTATGCGGAGATCGTTCGTAAAACGCACTCGAATGGTGGCTACGATTCCATAGGCTACAATTACTACTGGCAATACTCGGAAGCCGAGAAAAATCTGCTCCGTACACATACAACGGCGGTTTCCGCTCGGATGCTTTACAAGCTTGCGAAGGAAGGTTTCAAGCCGTCGAAATTCTTCAGTATTGATCGCGTTTTCCGGAATGAAACTTTGGACGCCACTCATCTCGCCGAGTTCCACCAAATCGAAGGCGTGGTTGCCGACAGGAACTTGACTCTCGGCAACCTGATGGGAGTCATCAAAGCATTCTTCGATAAACTCGGTAAACGACTCTGAAATCAAGTGATTTCCAACTGTTGGTTCCAGCTTTTCTTATTCACCAATGTTCACGGCTATCTGACGTGGGAATGAAGTGAGAACTGTGCATTCTAGGGATCAAGAAGCTGCGTTTCAAACCCGCCTACAATCCGTACACCGAACCCTCGATGGAGATTTTCTCCTATCACGAAGGTCTTCAGAAATGGGTGGAAGTCGGAAATAGCGGTATGTTCCGACCCGAGATGCTCCTTCCAATGGGTTTGCCGGAGGACGTCAAGGTATGACAGAACAAAACAACACTAAAGTTTCTTCGAAGAATCCCCATTCATGGTAGCCGATCTTTTCTTATAAATTTTGTTTCCCGTTCAGGTGATCGCGTGGGGTTTGTCTCTGGAGCGTCCCACGATGATCAAGTACGGTATCGACAACATTCGGGATCTTGTCGGCCACAAAGTCGACCTGCAGATGGTTTACAACAACCCTATCTGTCGACTGGATAAGGAATGACCTAAACATTCAATAAATTTATTAATTTATTTGAACTCAATCTCCGGAGGTTAATGTCCGTCTGTCGTAACGCACGAATTCCTGACGCGGATTGAAGAGAAAAAGGAGCTCGGATTCCCTGCTTTTCCAGAAACAATTTTTTATTCGACATTCATGATATTGCGTTCGGTTCGTGGCGGTGAAGGTTTGGAATGATTTTCGATCACTTAGGCTATGAATGGGACCGAATGAGAATGATCTGTTGTAACAAACGTCGAGACCTCCCTAATACTCTCAATCTTGATCACGACTCGACTCGCAACTAGACATCAAATCCGTAATTACGGATGTCGGAATTCGCCGCAATTGCAACAAAGCGTTGAGAGGAAAAGGAAAAATGATTCGACTGAAGTTATGGAGCCGAATGTGCCCTTCGAAAAACCTCTCCACCTCCTTCTTCTTCTCAGCACCGATGCAAAGCTACGCACTCCCTAATTCTGTGATCCGTAATCACGGATTTGATGTCCACTCGCAACCCCACGCTCACTCCGAGTTCCCCACATACATTGTTCCCAGACAAAGCAGAAATTCCTGCGCGGCTCGGTCTCGATTCTCGGACAATCGAATCAAGTTCTCTCGCGTTGCTAAAGCTGTGGAGATTCGTCACTGGTCCACTGTGGGTTCGTCTGTCGAGAAAACTGTGATACTCTTCATTGTAACCATGAGATCCGTATGATCACTGCTCGCATCCGATGCTCCGTTGGAGTTTTTCAAAGCTCTCCGGAATATGTTCATCGAGCAGCCAGGGTTCCGATGGGATAGAATGGCGCTTCAGACCATACAAAGGATAGCTGACGGTGAAACCGTCGCTGAGGCCTGGCAGCCCTTTTGTAGCCTCCGAAAACAATTATTGAAAGGTCGGAACTCAAGCACTAAACCACGTTTCTCCGCTGCATCGTCATGTGCACGCTCTCATAGAAATTTGCAAAAAGGTTCCGCTTATATTGGATTTTCACCGTGCAAACAGAGTTATCGGGACTTTTCGCAGTCGCCAGGTACTTCTGTGCTGCGGCGACATCTCCAGGGCCTTCAAAATATGGCACGAAGCTCCGCTATTCCAGATATGGCTGCTCTCGAGCAAAAAGTTGATGCACAATCTTGTTTAAGTTATATCCGTGTAAAATTTGGTACCTTGTCATCATTGTGGCCTTCTCTTTCAGATGATTCCAATACATCGAGCAGAGGAGCCAGAATGCTCCTCACGCTCCTCACTTTCACACTCATGCAGTCTTGCTCGACTGTGGAAGTCGTTCTCCTTTACAAGAGGCACAATTTTCGGAGTTTGCTTAGGTTTCCGCTCTTGAAACCGAGGAGTGAATTTCGATTACTTCAAACCCGCGAGCACTGAGAAATGTGCACTCTCCGTAATACTATGACTTTTTCCATGAGCAACATTTGTACCTAGCACGTTTTCGACACGAATGATTTCACTCAGATCCTCATCTTGAGAGAGAACAATTTCCAGCCGAGAAATTCGGCTCTATTTCTAGGATCCATCGTGTTCAGTTCTCGGAGAGCACTTCATAGTACGCGCGGGTTTGGGTAATCTTCCACGGTTTTCGAAATTCGATGAGAGTCCAGGAACTAATTTGTTGATCTCAGTCTGGCGACGGTGGACTGAATACCCACAACCATTGGTTTTCCACGTGAAGTCGAAAAGCCTAACATTGAGTCCCTTCTTGTTAAATATTGCGAATATCACAACTGAAGTGCACGCTCCACAAAATGGTGGAAATCTTTCGCTTCAAAAGTCTTCATCCACACTTTCGCTTCTTTCATGGCCCGGTTCTCGGATAATTTGTTACGCGAAAAAAGAACAACATGCCGATCAGTGAGGGCTTAAGAGTGAGTTACTCCTTTCCGCGCGATCAGCATGTTCAGCACGGAGCTTCTGTTGATGTATTCCACGGCTTTCCGGTGAGTCACCATGGTGAAATCATAGCCGTTGACCTGAAGTATTTTATCGTGCTGCTTCAGGCCACAGTGTTGAGCTGGGGAGTCTTCATACACTTCGGTCACGTAAACACCCTGGAAACGAAGAAAGCCTATTTTGTTTGATCTCTTCTAGAAGTGAATCTCATTTCCTGAGGATTTGGAACATACGTTGTCAGTGTAGCCCTGTGGACTCTTGGTGAAATCCTGATCGATACCACCTCCCATTCGGAATCCACATCTCATGATTTCGCGGCCTTCAGCATCAATAGTCACTTCTTTCGCTAGTTTTATAGGGATCTGCAAGAAGACCATCGAGACTTCAGATTCCTTCACGTAACCAGAACTTGCAGCTTTCGCACCGCAATTCACGCAAAGCAAGGACCTCGCAAGAATACTCACGCTCAGGCACTCGATAGCGGTGCCGGCCTCGTGATTGAAAGCCATGGCTAATTCTACGTGAGAGTTTCAGGGCCGGACTCCCTTCTTCTGATGGAGCAACCACTGGTTATCCTTGATGGAGCACTGCTGCTGATCCTAGACATACGCTGTGGGGGAGGGTTTTCAGAGTACTCGACTCGTTCTCGTTCCGCACCGAACGAGATTAGTAGCTTTTTGCTGCTCTCACTGGGTATATAGTGTCACTTTTTCAGAGAACCGATTGATTCTGAGTCTCAATCGAAATTCTGAAGCGAAAACATTTAGGGCGCTAACAAATCAATCACGGAAAGCCGTTTACAGTGCCCCGAATCTTTAAGTTCCCACACGCAACGAATTCGTTGTAGATAACTTTCTTTGGATGAACTCTGTCAAGGATGTTCCTCCCTTTGATGACAAAATCACATTCCCGATGAATACACTTCTTTATGTCGAACTTCGACATCGACAACGATCCGATAGCGAGCAATAAGCTTCAATTCGTGTACAATTCTTCGGCCCTGATTCTTCTCTTCCCGACAAAGATCCTGTCTATCGATGCGAATAGAAATCCTCCGGCGCCGCATCACACCTATGAAACCATTCGTTATTACATAACGAGTTGGTGTCTGTACTTTTGTGGCGCCAAGTATTCAAAACGGACACCATCGAGGGGGAGGCTCACAGCTGTGCTCTCACACTCACTCACCCACTTACCCACTCGCCCAATAGATGCAGTGTGAGGAGAGCCCTAGGTTCTCTGGAAACTGAAGACATCCGGCTTGCGACTGTCAATCGCTCGACTCCCGCGCGGAAACGACGTGGGAAAGAACATGCTGTGAGATAGAACCTCAGTTTCATCGACTTATCCATACCAAGCATGAGTACAACTATGCGCGCAGGTTAGCAACGTTTCATGATCTTTCACTCGGCATTTTTTCCTTAATTTGTGGAGAGGAGTAGATAGCATCTCAGAAGATTCCGTGACCGGAGATGCATTGTCATCCTAAAAACCAGATCCGCAACGTAAACCTTGTTATAGCTCTGCGGAAGAATCAAATGTGTTTTATTTTGCAGCTTTGTATATAGGAGTCTTTTTGTACTTCGTCCAGCAAACATTATTCTGCGATGCGGCTCGAATTCTCGAGTTGAGCGATAAGTTCCTCGAGTACAAGGACAGAGATGTGTGGCTCGTGAAGGTGAGTCGTTGTATGGAATCAGAAATTACTTCCGACCCATTCCCAGCGTTATCGGAATCCTCAGAGAACCTTCCTCCTCACAGTTCTACGCTCCGTGGTGCAATCACTGCAAAAGGCTCGAACCTGTCTGGAGTCATGTAGCCCAAAAACTGGTCAATACTGACATTCGGGTTGCGAGACTTGATTGCAATAAATACACATCCATCGCTCAGCACTTCCGCGTTGGAGGATTCCCGACCATTTTATAGTAGGTTGTCTCTATATCTTCAATGAGCCTGATACCGGGTTTCGTATTGAATCTATCCGACCGCTCCAGAACTCAATTTCCATGATCTTAAGTCTAGATCCCTGTCTTTTTCAGTATAACTAAAGACAAGGTCGTTGATTACCAAGGAGATCGTTCGCTGAGTCCGATTCTGGAGTTCGTGCGTAGAGTCCATGGCCCCGCGGTCAAAAAAGTCAGCAAATGCGACGAGATGAAAAGAATCCTCGATTTGGACCACCGAGATAATCGTCAGGTTCGTGGACTGTCTTCTCGTTTCACTGAGATTCGCCGGGAAGATGGCTCGAGAGCCCCAAGTCACGAGGACGAAGTTTCTAGTTTTTTCATTGACGTGAAACAACCTCTCAGGCTAGTTTCGTGCTGGCGACACATCCGAACGGACACGGAGAAGCTGAGGAGCTCGTGAAGAACTTCACGCAGCACGCGGAGCACATGCACGCCTACAACTATTTCATCGATGTTCCAATTCGTTGTGTCGACGAATCCAAGGACCACAGTTGGGTCTACGTTCACAAAGATGGAACGTTCCTGCCGTACGACTGTGAGTCCGATCATGAATGAATGGGGAACGGATGAGTGGATTGATCCCTTCAGGTCTACTGCTATGCTTCCATCATAGGGAATGACTCACAATCCAAGCCTAATACATTACAGCGGAGAAGTACGAGCTGTTGGACCAATTCATCATTTCGGAGCGATTTTCCGCGTTCCATCGATTGACCTACGCGAATTTTCGTCAGGTTCTAGCCACTCGTAAGATGTTGGTCGCCGCAGTTCTCGTCGAGAATCAGATTGGGAAGATGGACACCCTGAAAATGGAAGAAGTCCGAGATATGTTGGAAGCACTGGCTGTGAACACCAGAGAACTTTACCACGAGTGAGTTTTCATCGATTCGTCTTCCCGATTTCATCCTTGATTGATAGAGGTTGACCGCGTCAGAGTACTCACATATCATCAATATCCACGACGTCTCAAACGTCGACAAAATCTTTCCCAGCAAATTCCTGTTCGGGTGGTTCCCGTCCACGGAAATTCCGTTCTCGATCGCCATGACCGAGCTGCGGCTGCCGTCTGTCATGGTCATCGATCCTGAATCCTACAAGTATTACTTGAGCAGCTCGCCCGACAACCCAGAGGATATCATCAAACTCCTCGACTCCATACTCAAAGCGGATCCGTTACCGCCCAGCTTCGGTGGGAACACTCTTCCATACCGCATTTACAGGTTCGTTTCGAAAAACTAAGTTCCATCGGGGAAGGGAAAATCAATCAAACTCTTATAATTTAACCGTTTCATTCCAATTCAGGTCGTATTTCGAAATGACCCAGAACCTCAAGAATATGTACCGGTCATCGCCTGTTCTCACATTCGTGATTTTCCTGATACCGGCGGCGTTTTTCTTCGCCATCGTGTACTTGACTTGTTGCTCCGATTTTCTTGAGTCGTCGGATGACGATGACGAAGAACTTGAAGATGACGATGATCATGAGAAAACGGATTAGCCTTCGTGTCCGAGGTCTTGGATTCTGCGACTCAATTCGGCTTCGAACGCAGTAATCATCTGAGAAACTCCAATTCAATCACCACCGATCTCCCGTCCGAGCCACAAAGAAGTGAAAGTGAGACTTCGATGCGATGAAGGAACCTGCCGAAGTGGCATCGGTGTCCTCTGGATCGTAATCCGTCGGAGAAAAACAAATTTTCGTGTCCGTGTATATCTCAGAGGGCGGCGAGGACCCCAAGGAGTTGTGAATCTCAATACTACAGCTGCCCGGAGGCCTGACACGCCTTTCTTTGCGAGCCATAAACCATCACATGAATGCTTTTGATGGTGATTCTGAATTATAAAAATTGCGGTTTCCTGAGGATCCAGCGACCATCCGACAATCGATGTTGTCGGCTTTCGATCAAAGTAGGTCGGAGATGCTCTCTCAGCTTACGATGGGGATTCAGCCATCACTGACACTCGCTGGATCGACAGGGCTTCTCTCCTTTCGAGGGATATGTATTCTATGTAAATATGCGAATCCTTCATCTATCACCACAATAAATATACCGTGGAGTGAGTCCATATGCTGAAGAACCTCATTTTGTGTGATGATGTCAACTCTTTGATCCTTCTTTTCCGACCGATGAGCCGAAGAGACGAAGAGGAGAGTAAGAATGCCCAGATGAAGGGAACTTTGGCTACCTTGAAAAATTTCAGTGAAAAAGTACGATTTTCATTCCTCTGGAAGACGGCGGATCCTCTCGGTGATCTGCCTCTTTAAACGGAATGTGGTTCAGTACGATGGATGCTCTTCAAGCGCTTTTTCTATCCAAAATTAGTTTCTTGAAATATGGTCCCCGAAGATAACCAAAAACAGCTCTCAAGGACACGATCAAACATTGATCACATGAAAGCTTGGAAGCTTCTTCATCTTCGCGAGGAGCCGATCCGCTTTCAGTATATCACCATGGCTAGAACTACAATTTTTTCGCGGCGATTCCGCGATTTCTTCGTGATTTCCGCAAATCCGGCGATTTCTCTGGTCTTGTCAGCGTTTGGGTGGGTATTATCGAGCTGAAACGCGGAATTCCTGCGCTGCCGGAAGGCAGATCCGAGAGCGCAACTTGTGTTCGGGGCTCGGGGCTCGCGCCCTCGGGGATGCGCGCATGCGCTGAAAACTCTCGTCTGTCTGCATCTTCTCGCAGACAAGTGCTCAGAGAAGCTCTCGGACTCGGTCTCGTTTAACACGCCTTTCGGAAATATCCTCTCATTCGAAGTAACATCTGTACAGCTTGAGGCGGAATGAGTCCGTTCCGCGAATATTTTCTTTGTTTCGCTGTGTCTTTTCTTTTCATCTACGCGAAGTGCAACCTGGAAGGTAATTCACAAAAATGATACGAATGACTCAAAATCATTGAAACTGTCGGCATTATTCCTTCTTATACTGGTGTCCTCGTTCCAGTGATGGACGTGAATCTCAACGACAATCCAGAGTTCGATACCACGTAAGTTAATGTTTGCGCCGGCCAGGTCTACCTCCTGAAATTGATCGGATTGAACAAACAGAGTGAGTTTTGACCGGGAATAACGTCCCGCATCGTTACGCTCGTCTATTCTTTTCCGTGTCGCTATGATCATGAGCAGTCTTTCATTGTTAAGCATCTGTCCATCGTTTCCTCAGACTCGAACACTGTTGAACATGCGGGGTCCGTAGTTGGCTATCCGGACCTGCCTAGATGGAACTTCATAAAGCCATATTTGAACGATGTTCTCCTCTATGGAAGCTATCCGGTCAACGAAACCGTCGAAATTCAGGTATTCGTCATGAATTGAAGAAAATAAACTCTTGAGGCGACCTTTTTCCCTTTAATTGTCTCAATCCGATCGAAGCAGCCGTAAAAATTTTCCCTCTCCGCAGATAATCACTACTGACCAAGAAACTTTCGAGTCTACAGATCGCAGGCTTCAACTTAACGTAAGAAAAAATCGTTGTTTTTTTCGTGAGCGATTTGTTGTCTCTGATTTGCCCGACTTTGTAAATGACATCAGATGAATGCTCCAGGTCCAGTCATGTCGCAAGCCCGCTGCGAACTTCGAGGTCGAGATGAAGTTCATGAACTACAATGTCGAGGATATTTTCGGGAGAGACATTCTGCAGAAACTTGAGTCGGTGATGCAGGTGGGTATCTGTAGCTAGGACGTGTGAGCACCCGAAAATCTCGATCCTATTTCTCATTCAGCGATAAAAACCATATTCCGCTCTTCTCCCACAGACTTTATGGAACTCGAACCATAGAGTGTACGCGAGTAAAATTGCATCCGTACTCGATGTCGGCGGCAGGAAGCCGATCGATCCCCGGGATAAAGAAGGGTCAGTTTCGGAATAAATTCCGTTGAAGAGAGTGATGTGAAAAAATTCCGGACTGATTTCATTCTGATCGAGGAATTCCACGTTACAGTTTCATTGTGCGATTCGCGGCGGAGCAGAATTTCTCGTCTGAGCTGCGAGGACTCGAGCTGGAAGTGGGGCAGTTGAGGAATCGCGTTCCGTGCCCCCGTAACTACAAGAGGTGATGACTCCCAATAGCATGACCTGGAATCCTTGGAATTACCTAGTAGTTTGACATACACACATTATTCACACGATATTCACATCCGCTTTGTCGTCAATTAGGACCTCAGTAGAGTGGCGATTCCGAGAGATTGGATTGGCGCCCGATTGGTGCGGATTCCGTCTTTTCACGGTGAGTTCCATCTAGGTGACTCTCTGTCGGTGAGCGGTGATGTCATCTAAAAATTCAACTAAGATCATGAGAATCTCCTCTCCAGGAACCTGTCCTCTCACAACGCGCCACCTCGCCAGAAAAGGTCCCAGTTCCGGCCCTGCCACCATTCGATGGTCCGGACCTCAACGAGCTGCCTCGAAAAACGACCACGAAAGATATATTCGTGTCGTTACTCATCCCTTTCGTGATTTGCTTCGCACTCCTGGGCGGAATCGGAGGAACATCGCTGTGTCTTTATTCGAACGATAACGACAATGGGAAATGAGGCGTAGTCAGCCATAGTTCAAGTTTCTCATCAGTGTTAGATAAGCGTTCCGCAGCCGCGACAACCATGGAATCAGAGCTGCGGGATCCAGGTTGGTGAGGGATCCTCAATATGGTACAGCCTGTGACTTTCGGTGTCAAGCTTGAGATTGGAAGAAAAGGCAACGTCAGATATACCTCAGGGGTTAGCCGTCATCGAGGCGGTTTTTCTCTCCTCCTGCGTCAATACTTTGTTGGCGAAGGACGTTGCCTTGAACCGTCTCTAAGAGCTCCTTGAAATGAACAAGTTTCAACCACTTATAGATTTCTACACACCGTTTCCGAAATCGCACGGAAAATTCCTTCGACCTTGCGATGCTTGTGAACGAAGGCAGTCCTTCGGTAGACATGGAGACAAAGGAGCGCCAGATGGCTGCGAAAGGAGACAAAGGGGACTCTCGCGAGAAGAGTCCAAAGGCTCCGCGAAAGGCGCAGTACCGAACGCTAACGGTTCGAAGGATTCCTATGAACCGCCGTCGTTAGCAGGAGGAGTTTGCTGCCCAGCTTCGACTCACTGCAAGCTTTTATCCTCCCTGTGATGGTCAGTTTCCAAGCTCGGACCGATATCGTTTTTGTGGATTGCGTTCTCGTTTCTAGCGTTCGACGGATGCCGCTGTTCGATGAATTTTCGGAGTAAAGTTCTTTTACGGTCGTACAGGGATTACTTCGTGTAGTCAGCTGATGGTTTTGCATACTTGGATCCGGTATGCGGTGCTGCTGGGGCTTACCAATCACTCTTGGGAGTCACAGAAAAGTTTCTTCCTCGCGATTCTAAGATACCGAGAGCAGTCGGATCAGTGGCGTGTTGATCTGCATGTGTAAAGTTTCTTGCCACAAATACCCTCTGCCGGAGAATTACACAACCGTTCCCGTGTAAAATAAGTAATAAATCTGAATAAAAATGATCTCAAGTTCTTGAAAACTCGTGTGCTTTCTGCTACCCGGCTCCTGAAGTTGAATCCATGGAAACATGCTTCGAGGCTGTTGTTTGCTTCCACAAATAGATTGCCGGGGATCTGGTCAAAAAAATCAGGGTCATCATTCATCACTCGTTGACACAATAGGCCGAGACAAGCAGTGGCCTACGGATCTCCGGTGCCTGACTTTCGCAACACGGGCCACCGAACTATGATTATTCATTTCATAGATTCTACACATTACGATATGTACATTCCCGACTCACGACTATGCTACACTTCGTATAGATCGGGCACTTATTGGAAATCTGTCTTCAAAACTCCGCGGGAGCTCTGCACATGCCCCTATATCTCTATATTCGGGTACTGCGACATGAACACAGCAATGAGAACAAGAGCGCCATGGCAGCTGAGACTGACAAACAAGAGATAATTTCAGAAAGTCTGCCATGCCGACCTTGACGAGATTCAGGGTTGTTTTCGTTCGCTCGGTTGTTCGATGCTGCAACAGAGTGATTTGGCTCTAACCATAGTATTGTCCTTGCCATGAATTTGTGGCTCAAATGGACGACATTTATCCGGAATTCCCATCGCCTCGGAGCTTTGAGATTCAGCACAATCGACTCTAATGAAGGAAACCGTCTCGCTTTATTCTCCATAGAATGCCGCCTAATTTGCGGTCGATATGATACAAACAGCAACTGAGAGGACGAACGGAGAGCTTAAAATAACATCGAGCATTAGTCATCTCGCTGCATGATTTAAGTAGCGCTTTCTTTACAATGCACTCGGGTGCGCCTGCTCTCTTTTTCTCTCCCTCCGTTCTCGATACTCATTCCTCTATATGTTCATGTACGAGCAATGTACAACTCGAGCGTCGTGAGGAGCTCGATCGCTTCAGAAGTCTTGCACCCATGGGTTTTCCCCGACGAAAGTATCTACAACTTCTTTCATAGCGAGGTTTGGGATAAGCTGATCCTGGAAAGCAAAGAGACATCATGAATCCGCGGTGTAGACTCGTTGAATCATTTCAGCTCGAAATCCCACTTGGAGCTTCCAAAATAGGTTGAGCCATGAGGTACCTGAGTAAGGGGAGTTCTTGTAACTGGATCGAAATGTCCGACCCTTTGGAGGTGCTCTTCGATATCCTTCCGGTCGTAAGTGATGCCAGACGGCGTGATAACAGGTTCATTCATGATCTCGAACGATATTTTCCCGCAGAGAAAGTCAGGAACTTCACGTTTTCGGCGGCGGTCGTCGAGTTTTGCGAAAAGTTGATTGACTTCCGCCAGATATGCTTCATGCTTCTCGTGAATTTCTCCAATTTCAGACACTGCAACATCGAGCGATATCAGTCAGATTTCTTGAGTCTCTCATTCGAGATATCGCATTCCCCATCAAGTCCTCGTCTCTAAACAAAACTGGACGAACCTGATGCTTTATTCTTCTCGGCTTCCCGGAGTTTGTTATCGCAATCGGCCAGAATTAGCTGATTGAGGTAACTCTGCAGTTCGATCTCCTGTTGCACTCTCTTGTCCTCCTGTAAGTTCCACCTTTTCTTCCGCGCTATCCTCAGCTGAACCGCGATGTCATCTCCATAATTCAATTTCTGTTCCTTAGCTAACTCTGATGCTCGCTGCAGATGCACGATGGACTCATCTAGGGAGTCGAGTTCCAGAAGAGCTTGACCTAGACGACGGAGAATCTGCCTTAGCTATTTCGGTAGTTGTTTGTGTGGAGGTTTTGATCACAGTTTCCCGTGCTATGCATTTCGACTGGTGAACTCACCCAAGAAAAACTGTCCTTTGACATTCGTTGCTTCTAAATCGATGGCTCGTCTACAATCTTGAACAGCCAGTTCCCACTGATGCAGTTTAATGTAAGTTAAGGCCCTGTTAGTGAAGTAAAGGGGCACTGATGGATTTTTTATCTGGAAATGAAGCGAATTTGGTTTGATATCGTCGATGTTACATCGTAGGATGGAAATGCTCCAGGTGACATTCTATCAGATTGGAGGCGACCGGATGACATTGTCACCATCACTTGACCCTCGAGTTCCGAAAATTCCAGCAAGCAACGACACCTTCACAAGTTTCGCCGAGATACAAGTTTCGAATCCTCGCCAAAATTTGACGGATCAAAACAGAACACAAAGAACGATGGGAAACTCTGGCTGAACTAGGCCTCGATGGCGTTTAGAAAATCGTTCTCTGTTGGAGCCACATGCCGATCGAGTGAACTGGAGAACGTGTCGCACGTCAGAAGCCGTTCTAGGTCAGCCGACTGCATCCATAGTGCAGCTCAGTCTAGAAGAGAATGTTTGTGGGACTCCGCCCTACAAACATCGATTCACCCGAGTCCGCTGACGAATAGAACCGAAGAGCAACTTACGATCGCTTTGGAGTAGCATTGGATGGCGTCGTCAAACTTTCGCACAGAGAAAAGTTTATTTCCCAGCTCACGCAATTCGTTCGCGGTCATCATCTCCATCTTGACTTGCTGTTTGCCTCCGGAACCTTTCATAATACAAACAGATCCCGAAACCTTGAATGCACGGAAAATTGGGCTCGAGTCGAGCTGACGATTTTCCGACCTCCGGATGAATGTTCGGAAGAGCGGAAAAGCGACCAACCAGCCGTTTTCAGTTGCGAGAGTGCTGTAACTGAGCAACGAATTCAGGAGCACAGAGCACAACAGCTGACAACAGACAACGGCGCATTGCGTTCTGCGTATATGAGCCTCTCGTTCAAATGATGGCGGCACGATAGGGTCTGCTTTCCCGTAATGCCGTCGATGTTTCTTCCTAATTCCAACCGCTTTTGGAAAACAATTGTGTTAGAGCTCTCACCGCTCACTGATCGCAGATTTCCGATGAAACCCATGACAAGTTTTGTACGTTCAGAAAGAAAAATGGAAACCACAAGGGTCCCAGTACGCGCAGTTTCCGGGATCACCATCTGACCTCTCGATGGAAATTTCTAAGGAGTTACCCATAGCGCTTCTTTCTTAACCTGGCCATCTGCTCAATCATATTCTCGGTTCGCGGGTTCGGATTTAGAAGGACTCTCCGAGAAACTCTTTGATATCAGAGGAAGCACTGTACGCGTTGATGTCATAGCTCTCCCAGGATGGAATTATAAAAAATCCTCCCTATGTGAAGCTTCAAACTGTCCATAACATATTGCGGTTGTTTGCTGGACAGATTTGAGCCATGAAGTCGGCAGGAGTTTTTTTTTCACCCAATCTTCGTTCGAGTTTCCGACGAGAACTCCAAAACCCAGCTCACGTCCGTGTTTTAAGTAAACGGCGGGACAGACGGAGAGAGAATGCGCCTTCCTGCCGGCTTCGCCGTTCATCGGCTCGGACCTGACAAGTAAACCTTCACTTATGGCGTGTTGGAAAGCCGGTTCGAACCAATTCCATCTGGTTTGTCTCTCGAAAAAAAAATTAAAAAAAGCCACAGATTCGGCTGTGGTTGGAAATTAAAGTTTTGGCCGCGATTTTTCGAGAAAGCACCGATCTGATGGGACTCATGTTTCGTTGCCTTCCGGCAGGAGCGGCCAAAAAGGCGTGCGAGCAGTGCCGTCGCCAGCCTGGGGAGGGGGGGGGGGACTCCGTTTTGGGGAGATGGTCTCCCCGCGACATGGAATCTGCATCTCTGACATAGAAAAAACTGATCAGCGATGCTCCTGTCATATCGTAGAAGCCCCTAGCGGACCAAGGATTCAGTTCTGAACCTACATCTGTTCAGAAATAGGTACGTGCTCTTTTTCCACGATGTTCTCCTCTCTTGAGGGCCCGCTCTTTTCTTCAGAAGAATGAGCATCCACAACCTCAGTCTCACTTTTCAGCGAGAATGAAAATGAAGGAATGATGCCCAATGAGCCTGCAACATATCTACGTCCCCTTCTCGGACTGTATACCAAGGTGGCAAATCGTGAAATCGTGGGAAGACAAATATCGCTGGACCCAGTGGCGGATCTTGGGGGGCGCGACCGGGCGTTCGCCCCCCCCCCCTCGAGTCTGGCCTCCCAGGCGGAATATACAGATCAGCAGAAGTAGTTCCATAGGTCATCACGGATCATAGGATCTTAGCATTTCCACGTAAATGGAACTACAAGATGGGGTCGACGGAGACTAACCCCGCCCCATGCATGAGTATCCGGTAAATTCAGGTACAAAGCAGCCGAATTTCAGCTCGTTCACTCGACTCGTTCGTCCCGGTTTTTTATCGTTGACCGAATACATTTCCGCGGTTCCAGGTGGGAAAACGGGGGAATTGAGTCGTGCAATTCCGCTAAATTTCGGCTGGTTCATTTCTGACATAGCTAGGGGCGAGGTTGGCCTGCGATCAAATTATAAATCGATTTCGTGCTCCGCAAATATCGCCCATGAAACGCCCATGCTGCCCGCCGAAATTTCGAATCCACCGCACCACGTCATTTGATGGTCGGAGGCAGACGTCGCCCTCAGCATAAATCATCAGTGGCATCAGCTGCCTCCTGGCCAAGTTTTACTTCCGGCGCTCGACTCCTTCGCCCCGTTCCCTTTTTTCCATTGTGGGGATTCGGTTCCCCCGTTCCTCTCTAGGAACGGCGTCCTTCCGTTCCACCCGTTCCGAGAAAGTTCATGTCCAGCCGACAGCGAGACGCACTCTCTCTCCGTCTGTAAAGGCTGACAGTCCCGCCGTTTACTTAAAACACGGACGCGAGCTGGGTTTTGGAGTGCCGGCTTGTTGAGAACAACATCGTCATCGGCACAAGTAAAGCGAATTCGGTGAGAATGAGCGTATCTTACGAATCCTTGAAGCAGATTGCGGTGCGGACCCCGGGACCGACGGATCGAGTCTACAAAGACGAATGCGCGTACTCCTTCACAACACCGGAGTCTGAAGACGGGTTGTATGTGTCGTTGTACTCTTTTTACGGCCTCTCGAAACAGCTCGCGTTGGAATACGTCGCGAGAACGAATTACAAGGTACTTCATAGGTTAGAGCCCCAGTTTGGCAATGCATTCTTCACGGAACTTTGCTTTAGCCTCTCAACACCAAATTTCGCCGATATTTGTGCATATCTCGAGATACAAGATTTGATCCAACGGCCGTAACCGTCCAATACCGGTTTTTTGCTTGCAGGCTTTCCTGCACATAAAACGAGTGAAAGTCAAAAACGAAGGTCAGAAGGAAGAGCATGCCACTCCAACTCGTCTGGCCATCGGCCTCGAAGGAGGTTTCCAGGATACCGCGAGACAGCAATTCAAAACCGAAGAGCAGATCGTCATCCTTCCAGAGGGGGCTGTATTTAACCTCGACGACCCTAAGCTGCCCGAGGGGCTTCGGAAAAGCGCAGAAGGCGTTGTCAGTGCTGAGAGTGCCTTCAAAGTAGCAGAACTCGAATCGATCGTTGGCACTTGGGACGGAGAAGCTAGACAGGTATGTGGCCGCCTTTGTATGCCGAATTCGGACCCATAAATGAATAACTTGATGGTATCTTTGATCATCCCTTCTCTGATATCGGAGTTAACTTTTATCCCGGTGTTCCAGCCCAGCAAATTGTCTGATCAGTTGATGCAGCTCGACAATGGTGTCAAGATCCCTCCATCGGGTTGGAAGTGCTCCCGTTGCGAACTGACAGATAATCTCTGGCTGAATCTCTCGGATGGTGCGATCAATTGCGGACGCTCGTTTTTCACCGGTACGGGGGGAAACAATCATGCTGTTCAACACTACAATGAAACGCACTACCCTCTAGTCGTCAAGCTTGGAACTATTACTCACAAGGGCGCCGACGTGTACTCATACGTCGAAGACGACATGGTTATCGATACTCAGCTACAGAAACACTTGGCACATTTCGGGATCGACATGGCCGCAATGCAGAAAACCGAAAAGTCGATGGCCGAGCTCGAGCTCGACATGAACCAAAGAATTGGAGAATGGGCCACTTGCACCGAGGAGGGTTGTAAGCTGGAGCCCCTTTTCGGTCCCGGCTACACCGGTTTGGTTAACCTTGGCAATTCGTGCTACATGAACTCTGTGATGCAGATGCTTCTCACGGTTCCTCATTTCGAGAAGAGATACTTCGAGAAGTACCAGGAATACATTTTCAAGACCGACGCGGACCCTTACGGTGATCTCAGAACGCAGATGGCGAAGCTTGCCATGGGAGTCCTCTCCGGGCAATACTCGAAGAAGCCGGCGTCTGACACAGAAACCGCGGCGGTGAGTCCCCAGGCTTTCAAGAACGTGGTTGGGAAGAACCACCCGGAGTTCAGTTCGAAACGACAACAAGATGCCGATGAGTTCTTGATGTATTTGCTGGATCTCTTGGACAAGGAAGACAAGAAACACCCCTCAAGTAGGCCCTTCACGTTTGAAATCGAAGAACGTATCCAATGCTCAAAAACGAAGAAGGTATCCTACAAGAAACGGGAGGAGCGTATACTTCGCCTCGTGGTTCCAATGGATAGCGCCACGAACAAACAGGAAGTAGAGGCGTTCGAAGCGAAGAAAAAACAAGCTGAACAGAACAAGGAACGGCTTGATCCAAAAGAAACAGTGCTGGCAAAGATACCGTTCTCCGCCTGTCTCTCCGTTTTCCTGAACCCTGAATATATATCAGATTACTTCAGCGCCGCTGCTAACGAGAGGGTAACAGCTGAGAAAACGTTCCGTTTCCTCTCCTTCCCGGACTACCTGGTCGTGCAAGTGAAGAAGTTCACAATGGCGCCAGACTGGACTCCAATCAAGCTGGACATCTCCCTCGACGTGCCCGACGAGCTCTACCTACGAACCTTCCGAGCTAAAGGAGGTCTTCAACCCGGAGAAGAAGCGATGCCCGGCGAGCAGGAGACTCCGAGCGTCCAGATTGATGAGAAGGTTGTCAATGAATTGGCTGAAATGGGTTTCCCGAGAGAAGGTTGCAAGAAAGCTGTGTTCTTCACGAAAAACTCGGGTCTCGAGCAAGCCACGCAGTGGGTGATGGATCACATGGGGGACCCCGATTTCGGGGACCGGTTCGTGATACCGGGACAAGAAGAAGCTTCGCCCATCGATGAAGCTAACATCGAAATGGTCATGGGTAAGTTGAGTTCGGGATACACTACGTTTGAGGATTTCGGAAGATCTTTGATTATTCAGTTTCAACCCGATGCAATGATCGGCATTCCTCTCGTACAGTTATGAAGAAAACTCCGTCTTTTCAGGCATGGGTTTCCCGCGCTCCAAGGCGTGCAAAGCCCTGCGTGCCACCCAAAATAACGTGGAGCGGGCCATCGAATGGATTTTCTCTAACCCGGATGCCGATGGCGGATCTTCATCTTCCGACGAGGGTGATGACGGGACGAGTTCGAGCGCCTCGAATCGTACGGGGTTGTATCGACTAACTGGCTTCATCACCCACATGGGATCGAGCACTTCTTCGGGTCATTACGTGTGTCATTTGAAAAAAGACGGCCGATGGGTCATTTGCAATGATGAAAAAGTGGCCCTATCCGAGAAGCCGCCGAAGGACCTCGCCTATCTTTACCTTTACCAGTGCATGGGATGATGATAATGCCCGCGTCTTCCATTCGAATGAGAGTTGAACGTTTCCTGGGGACTGAGTGCTCGTAAAGCAAAAAAAAAGACTTTGATAATTGAACGATTTATTATATACACACTGAAAATAAATCATATACAGAAAAGTTTCATTTCCAAACGTCTATATTTGTTGCACAGCCAACAGCTGATCGTCCGACGAGTCGATGTTCAACAGCTCTTCGACCACTTTGCGCGTGTTGTTATTGCCTTTCGAACATTTGAATGCGAGCTGGACAGTTTTGGGAACTTGGGTAACACGTTCTCCGTGAACATTGTTTGGGGTTATCACAATGAGCCTTATCGGTTGTTCCGGAGGCTTCGATTCTACAGTTGTTTGGGAACTCGGGCTCTCTTCTTTCAAGGGCTCACTTTCAGCTGTCCGTGAAAGAACTTCGTCTTAGAACATTCGAACCAAATCTCGAGCTCATAATAATTGGAGTCGCGTGGATCTCCACTCAAAGTTACCATAGAGCTCCGATTAGGCTTATCACACTCACCTTGCTCAGTGCCTGAATCAGACTTCTCCGCAACGTAATGTTGGGGATGCTGAGAGACCATATGGCGCTTGAGATCTTGGACTTTCCGATACGAAAACGAACAAAGTCCACACACTATTCCCCTGTTGAAGGTAAATCATTTGAACTGTTTTAGCGGACCAGGAGAGGATTTCCCGCGTAACCGTTTCGCGGAGAAATCCAATCAGCTGACGTGTCTTATTGACATCTGGATCAGTCTCTATTCTCGAAATGTCACGGAGATCTTTCTAACGAAGAACTTACTTGGATTCTTGTGGATTCTCCTGAGATGCATCATCTCCGTTCTGGTTGTGATCAGTCGTTCGATGGTGCCAGAGATCAGAATTTGTTTTGAACTCTTGGTGGCAGATCCGACATTCGAACGCTTTTCTGAGCGCGTCGTGCCTGTTCGGATGGTCTCCATGATGCGTCTTCACGTGACGTCGTAACGAGGACTTCAGCGCAAATCGGGCCGTACAACAACAGGGGCACGGATAAGGCTTGTCGGTCTACAGATGGACAGAAAATTATCGACACAAAGGTCATTCCCTATTCACACAACCCTTGTGATCACTTCAACACTCATCACTTACCGCGGGAGAGTTGATAACAACATGAACATCCTGGACTTGAACATTTTTCACGGGGATTTGGCCAGTAGGACTCGCTTTGATCACAACAACTTTCACTGTGCCGTCGCCCTGTTCCGCCATTTCTACAACAATATTAACGATCTGGAGTGTCTCTGCTGACCTGCCTGGGCATCAAAACTCATGAAGAGCTTCGAGACCGGAGGGATGTCATCTTTTCGAAATGGTCATCGCGATTTTGCGAAGAGTTCTTCTCTACATATTCGATTCAAAACAGGAGCAGTGAGAGCTTGATGGTTAGTTCGCGGCCGCCATCAAGACAACATCGATTCCCCATCGAGCGTCCATCGAGGCTCCTCTCCTCCATTCCGTAGTCAGACCCTGCGTGGATAATCTAGCGCTCGGTAATCTTCGATTTTTTATGAGTTACAAAAAATTCATCCGATTGAAGTTATGCCGGGCCGCGTGTCGGTCAAAGTTCTGGCAGCCAGAAACCTCCCGGTGATGGATCGAGCCAGTGAGGCCTGCGATGCTTTCACAGAGGTAAGATATCTGCAATCTTTTCTTACCTCGGTTTGTATTTCGTCCACTCGATTCTAATCTATTGCCGCCTGGGACTGATCAACCAGAACAGCACACTTGCCCACGGGGGAGCATTGCCTCGATGAAAGCCATCGTTGCTGGAGGAGGCCAGTAGGGTCTGCGCAGGCTGTCATTCGAGGCACCTTTTCTGTCGGCCCGGCTCTCGGAATGGAAAAAAAAAACAGAAAATTACTCACTTGTGAAGAGCCAAACATCAGCGTGTTGAGATTTTTTTTTCAGGTTCGACTCGGCCAGGTTTGCTACAAAACTGAAATCTATCGCAAGTCGCTCCATCCACAATGGAACTCAGAATGGTTCAGATTTGAGGTGAATATTTTGGAGTGAAATCTTCGGAGCTACTAATCGAAGTTCTCTCTCTACGCATTTTGACTGGAAGCTGCAATCGAGCATCATTCATGAGTTGACGAATATCGTTCCAGGTTGATGATGAAGCCCTCCAAGACGAGAGGCTACAGCTTCGCGTCATGGATTACGACACTTATTCGGCGAACGATGCCATCGGCAAAGTTTATATCGATTTAAATTACCTTCTAAGAGAGTCCAATTGCGTCATGCAAGGCTGGCTTCCTATTTATGACACATTACACGGAATACGTGGTGAAATCATCGTAACTGTCAAGGTAAGCTCTCTCGCAAGTTCTTCTGCGAGTGGCTGTCGTCGTCTAATTTGATGGTACTGTAGAGTGCGATGCTTCTGAGACGCATTCAAGTTGATTCCAATCTTGAATTTGTGCGGGAAGCCTTTCACTTTTCATGTTCTGCAGGTGGATCTCATTTCGGATGCCAATAAATACAGAGTTTCCTCAGTTGGTATGAGGTTTTTCTACTCCGATCGTGTTCCTGACGGGTTCCGTCTCGTGTCTGTTTTGGGTTTCACCGAGGAACTCATCTCTGGCGAAGATCCAGAGTTTCATTGGATGGACCGCATACGAACGCCTAGAGCGTCCAACGAAACCAGACAGGCGCTTTTCGCCCGCTTCTCGGGTGAGAAATCCTCATTTCGTAGTTTTCCATTTCGCTTGAGGTTCGGAGACGAAAACACTGTACTCTTGCCGCGGACCGATCGCGGCATATGCTGATCCAATTCTTCCGATTACAGGTCAACTTCAGCGTCACGTAGGTCTGAAAGCTCTCGAGCTCGGAGGAAACGCGGTGTTGGGTTACCAACAGTATTTTGATATCGAGGGCGACACCGGTATAGTTGTGAGAGGTATCGGTACGGCAGTGAAACTGGAAGCGGAGACCAGTGGAGTATCGATCCCGTGTAAACAAGGTCCTAGGACTATGATGTCTGAGGACATGGCGGAATATCCCTTCATCACGATGAAGGTGATCCCTCAAGGCCTAATCGAGAGCGTCGGCGGAGTCGTTTCGGCTAGATCCGTCAAGCTCCTGGATGAGTCCGAGACCGAGACGAGAGACTCGTGGTGGACCGAGCTCCGTAAGGAAATTCGATCCCATGCCAAATCTCTAGGATGCAATATTGTCGTTGGTTATTCGGAGACGACAACCATTTACGAAGAAGTACTCCTATTATCAGCCAGCGGTACCGCCGCACTGTTATCTAGTCCAGGACACGCGAATTCGACAGATTGTACTTTATGCCACGCACCATACAGAGCGTCCTCAGTGCCGTTCAAAACACAGCTCAGTAATTGTGAAATGTGTTCGGTTGGAAAAGTTCCGGATGTCCTTTTCATGACAATTGAACCTCCGGCTTCGTTGGGCAACATCGAGCGACCGTGTCTCATTCAGGCACGTGTCTGCAAATCGAAGAAGGACCTGAAGGGGGAAGCGAGCGCCCGAGAAATCAGTGATAATCTACCTTTTCTAGAATATGAGCTCCATAAGCACATGCTCGCCAACATGAAGAAGCATGGTATGAATGCGATACTGGGGCTCAATGTTCAGGTTGCGATCGGGGAACACTTCGTTTCTGGAGTTGCGGTGAGTTGCACTACAGATGAGGTGAATCCTCAGTTGCCTTTCTCCCTTGCTCCCTTGACTATCTCTTTTCTTTTTCAGATTGGCACCGCATGTGTTGTTTCGGCTTTGCCGCAACCCGGGAGCACGGCTCCACCAGCTGTGTCCGGGTCTTTATCGGAGAGCGAGGACGACGATATTCTGAGTTCATCGTTCAAACAAAGGTTGTGCATCATGAATCTCGACCACTCGGATATTCCCCTGCACGAAGGAAGAGATGCGTGTATCATCCGACAGCCTCCCGATGGCTTCTTCTTGGCGTCAACGGAAACATCCCTCGTTGAAGAGCTGCCGTCCAGCTGTTCCCAGCTGATCATGCAAGCGTTCCGGGTGAGTCCAGAAGTCGTGATGTGGCCCTCGAGATCAAAGTCATTTGACATCATCCTCTATTCTCTCTTCGTTCGAAATGAGAAATGCTTACGAAGCTCGATCGACCGCAGGTTCGGCTCCAGCAAGGTTCCCAACCCGCTCTAATGGGAGCCTGCACTCCTCCACCTCAAGTGCCGTTGGGGCACGACACCAGTCGGCATTTGGACCGGATTATTCAGAGCTTATTCGTTCGTTTAAGAAAGTATCGTCCGTGTCAGATATTCGGTCTGCAAATCAAAACGATGTTTCCGCAGGCCGATGAAATGCAGGTCACTGTGCTGGGGTGAGTTACCTTTCTAAACATTAGACACTGTTTATTCACTCGAGCTCCCCTATGATTATAATGTACTAATACTCCGAAAAACTACATGAACTACTCTATTCGCCGATCACTGGCGTACCTCTGATCGAAGTGAATTCAAAAATGATTTCATTGTAATATCATTCCAGAACCGTAGTTCACGACGACAGCACTGGTAGTCGCCATGTGGGGGTCGACGTATCAACCCTGTCCACATTGCCGGGCAAAGAAGTTGAATCCTATTTGGGGAATTTGAACTTTTTCCTAATCCGGGAAACCACCAACCTCACCCAGAGTCTGAACGCTTTTGTCGCAACATTCCTCGATGAGGTTTTAGCCATCGCGCGATGCCACGTGTCAGCTCTGGGCGGGAACGGTCTCCTCTCATTCAAGACCGATCATCAGTTGTTGCTCCATGGAACTCATAAACATCAGGTACGCAACGTTTTGATCGTCGCCTCAGTTTACGACGACCATCATTGTTTCCTAATGATTCTACAGTGAAACAGTTCCAGTTCGTTCCTCGTGTGACTCATGTCTGCTTTTTTTGATTTGCAGGGACAATTTCTCGTGAGCGTACAGGGTGATGCTGTCCTCCTCAAAAGTGTGAAATGTCAAGCAAGCAATAATGGGACCCGAATTTTCGATGGATCTGCGCTCCCCGTGTGAAGGGTCGATGACGTTACCCTGTACAAAGTGATTCTGGGGACATGGCGTAGACAGAAAAAAATCTCAGGAATTCTCCTCCCCCAACCCAAAGCACATTTGTTCGATCAGCGATCGGCAATAATATTGTTGTTCTCCACATTTTCTGCATCTGTCTTCTGCATTATACCGCCAGCATTCTGGCGAAACTGATGTATTCATCGTAGACCGTCAGGCGATACTTGATTGGAAATGACCATATATACCTAAGAACCTCGCTGCCCTTTGGTATTCTTTGATTCTCAGAATTGTATATAAGTTTTAGTTCCATCTCTGGACATATCTGACTTTACAATGTTGACTGTTCCAGCGAAAAGCCAAATATATACGTGCATTTACTGAGTGATGTCCTCTCGAAATGACTCTTTTTATTATCGCAAGTCAAGGACCGATGGCATTCCCAATTTATGGGTACGAAATCGGTTATTCCATTCGGAATCCCACTAATTCCTCGATCTCTACGATATGAAATCTATTACTGGATCTCAGTTTTTCATTCTGGGGCTGAATCGCTTTTCCGTTCCCAAGGCTAAAAACAAAGCGATATTTGAGCTGGAGTATACGTAGTGCACCGAGCTGGCACGTCTAGATCGCATTATGGTTCTGGTCGTAGACTCTCCAAGTCGAAAGGTCGTCGTTTCGTTTTTCTATCTCATCTGAATACCCAACTGCCTCCGTTGTTCGTGCGACAGATGAACGTCCCTCACATTTTGTTCCTACCTCTCGCCTCCTACGCTCGTTGGTGCGTTTCCCAAAGTTCCTCCTTCCTGATTGCCTCATAGTCCTAATCACTTTGGAATCTCCTAAGGGGGATCTTCTTCGATTCGGAATTAAACAAACCGTAGGTCCTGGTGGACCGACGGGACAGCAAAGGTGGCTAACAGACGAAATGTGAATCTTCGAATGTGACTCTAATTCAACGTCACCGATTCTCAGCTGAGCGTGACAGCCGTTGGTGAAGCCGAGAGAACCGAATGCTATCCAGATGTTGTTGTTGGGGCCATCCTCAGCGTTCGCCGGGGAATGGCTGTCCCTGGAATGAGATGATTTTTTAGGACTACATGTGTCCAAGTGTAGCAGAAAATCACGTCATCGAGGTTTCCTCTCGGTGTCAAGGAGAGCTTAACAGACAAAGTGTTCAAAGTATTCGGATCCTTGGTCTTTAGTGTGGTTTGACGCGACTTATTGGCACAAAGTCGTCAAGGGCACACCGAAATCTCCACATTGAGTTCACTTCCTTTCTTGATAGAAGAGGACGTTACTTCTCATTTGAATATACTAGCTCAAATAATCGCGACGAAGTGTTGAAGACAATAGTTTCATTCGTGAGAGCTGAAAGAAGATTCATTCAAATCAGCAGAACTTCGTTAGCTCTGCTGACTCTCCCTTGTGGATATTGACAATGGATTCAATATGTGCTTTCTGTAATTTCTGCTCCCATGTCGTCTTGTCTCAAAATTCTGTGTTGGAATGGAGAGGATGGAGAGGAACAAAGGCTCGCTTCGAGAACTCTCATTAGTAGGTTGTAGTCAGTATCTGGTTCGTCGGCCACTGAAATGATAAATACACGAGCCCCTTTCCTCAGGATACAGGTTCGCGAGTGAGCCAACTCCGCTTCAGATCCAACAGAGATGAAATTCTCATAACATGTCGAAGGCCACTTGAGATTTCCACAGGTAGTTGAGCGATAGCGGAAGAGGAAAGTCACCAAAAAAGAAACCAAGCGACGAAATGGAAAGGAGTCGATTCGTAAGGGGTCGAGGCGAGGTCCTAGATGAGGAGCATGACGATGACCCTTTCCCGAACCAGACGAGTGCATCCCTTTCCTTTTCCAGCTCCTCAGCGCGAGCTTGCAGTCGTCCCCACAGCGTTCCGTTGCTCCAAGCGGATCCCGTGATGATGCGCTGTGTTCGAACCCAAGTAACACTGACGGCGTTAGTTTTCGCTGTTTGCGTACCCCTAGGCTCAGATGCTATCGACTGCTTCACATGTACATCGTTGAACAACTCAAACCCGGGATGCCACGACCCGTTCCACCCGACAGACGCTTTGTATACTCATTATTGTATGGTGCCCAAAGAAGGACACACGGGCCGTTTTCCGGCGCAGTACTGTGTCAAACTTAACGGTTTTTCAGGTAAGGGATCTACATTCCGACGACCATCCTGAAAATGACGAATGAAAACTGCCGCCTTCGTCGAGCGCAACAGCGAGACTTTCGAACTCGATTGCGAGAAGCTGTCAGAAATTTCACGCGCGTCTCCTCTCGAGTCTTGGCAGTGGAGGCAACGACGGAAAGTTCGACGAATCAGCACTTCAGGCGTGAAGTATGTACATCGCTAATTCGATTTCATTCTCTCTCCAAAGTGTTCAACAACGTACAATTGACCATCAGAGTGTGCTCGTTAGAGAGCATGGACAACTCTTGCGGGATGTTCCGATATCAAAACGAGCTCATGAAGGTGAGTCAAACAAGAGCGAATGAGCTTCCTGAGCATAAAGTAGCGAGCTCTGTTGCTCAGTGATCATTAGAGCCAAGAAGTTTAGGAATTAATCATTTTCGACCCTCCATCTATCCATATGAATTGATAGATATATGAACAATTGACGCCTGATTGTTCCTACCCAAGTTGTATTTGGGTGAAAATCATCGATATGGTCAACCTCTGATCAACTATTCCACAAATTGATGGAGAGTGATTAATGAATGATGCTCAAACTCCCTGGCTCAGGTGATCATGTAGAAATCAGGCCATAATGCCATTGTTGGTTCCATTCTCACGAAGTTCTCATTCGGAGGGAATTTCTCCTCACAGGGCTGCATAACAACTTGCAACGAGAATGGTTGCAACTTGTCCGAAAGGAATAAATCATCTTTGCCGTCGATGGTTGCATTTATAAGTTTGGCGATGTTCATCATCCGATGATCGAAAATTCTTTCTGCATTCGACTCGAAAGCTGCCCATCATTTTTCTTCATCTTTCGTAAGTGAATATGCTGTTGAGACATCAGTCAGACTATACAGAATTAATATTCGTTTCTTCGGACGAGATCGAAGCCTTTACTCTCACGAACTCTTGAGCGTCGTGAAGAAAAATCAGATCAACCCTCAACAACCCACCGAAAGGTGAAAATGTCAAGGGCGCCAAAACCCTCCAATGATCAAACTCGGAAGCAGTGGTTACCCCTTGAGTCAGTCATCGGAGGTGCGATTGATTCGAGTCGACCTTTCTGGATTACTGATTCCGCTTGGACAGGTATTTCGTTCAATGACGCTGACGTCGGAAGTCAAATCGACCGTTGTAGTTTGTCGGCATGAGCTCCATCATCTTTTGTCATTGCGCCGTTTTGTCAGACATCTAAGTCTGTTGAAGAGAAAATGCAACAGGAACTTTCGGTCGTCCTTCGCCAACTTTCGGATCTCAAGTTACCCGATTACGAACAATGGATCCCCATGGGAGGGCTCTGAGATCCTCCCGAACCAAGGAGCTCCCTGAAAGCAACTTCAACGATGGAAAGCTGACTTGAACGCGAGCCGCAGTTTTTCTACTTGGAATGCTCCACGGAGCTCGACTACTTTTTAAAATTCTGATATGTTCCTTCCAGATGCTGAACATTTGTCCCGATCATGAAGTTGTTGAGCCGTTAGAACTGACTGCATTTATGGAATTCCTGCAATATCTATAAAGACCCGTTTGGATAAAAAAAAAAGAATAAAAATACGATGAACAGTTAGGAACTATGTCCTGTGAGTTCGTGGGTGTGGATGTTACGAGGAAGTATCGAGGCAGCGTCGAAAGCCCGAGAGCGGAATCTGACCTGAATCTGGTCATTTCATAATGCAATCATCAAGCAGAGCAATCTTTCGTTTAGTTTTGTGTCGCTTCGAGACCATCGCTTAGCACGTTCTCGGCTTGCTGTCTCTGGCGCAGCTCATCCCATGCTTTGTTCAACAGTTCAGGATCTGCCAGGAGGTCCACTGCAGTTCTAGCGCAGGCTTTCGCAACTTCCAGCATCACTTGCTCTGCAGCCGAAGTTTTCGTGATCTCGGTGAAATTTTTCTGGTGCAGGTTGGCCAATCCATCCACACAGGGGAAGACCTAAAAAGTTTTTATATTCTTCAACTCCACCGTTCCATCATATCCCAAGGGAAGCAGCCATATTCGCTGAATGGCATCACACTCACCTGGATGAGAGGCAGGATCTGCGACAAGTTTCCAACGTCGGATGAGCCCTGGCAGATGATTTCGCTCCGTTTCCCTCTCCGGATATTTTCCATTTCTTGCTCGAAGTTCTGACAGTATGCACCGACCCGGGACGTCATCGTGTGATTGGGCCATTGATCCAAATATTCCTTTGTGTAACTTTACTGGAAATCACAACGGGTGCACTGGGCTGCCGTTTCGCAACAGGCGACAATCTTGTCTCGAAGGAGTTTCATGTCTTTCCCTTTTTCGGATCGATATGAAATGTGTAGCTGCGTTTCTTTATTCGATTCAATGGGCTTCATCACCACGCAGATCCTCCAAACAGTCGGAATCGACTTGCGCAGAAGGGCCAAATGACCATAGGCTACAACGGCAGCGTCCATCGAGCTCTGGCGAGCTACTGTTTTCCTGTTTAGATCACGGCTGACGTGCGGCGAACGTTCACAATCAACGTCACTGCGGAACACACCCTTGAATCTCGAGCTGCAGATAGTTCTCCCGTTCAAGACGCTGAGCCCTCCTCCGAAAGGGTGAATGATGAATCCGGCGTCAATGTCCTTGAAACCGCTGATCATCTCGATTTTACCGCCTCCACCTTCTTCGGCAGGGGTTCCAAATACGACAACAGTTCCCTTGATCGTGTCCGACACTTCCAATACACGTTTCACCATGAAGGCCATGGCCAGCCCGGACTCGGCGATGAGATTGTGACCACAGGCATGTCCGATCTCTGGCAGGGCGTCATACTCGCAGAGGAAAGCGATTTTCGGCTTTGCAGGTCCGTTGCTCCACTCTGCTCGGAATCCCGTTTCGAGAATATAGTGCCGGGTCACCTGGAAGCCGCCATCTTCCAAGACATCACAGAGTAGATCGTGAGCCTTGACCTCCTCGAATGCTATTTCAGGGTTCGCCCAGAGCTGAAGAGAAGTCTGTCGTAGGATGCCGTGTTTGGATGATAGCTCCTCTTCAATAACTTCCAAAAACTCCGCACTGGCCATCGATCCACGGCGCGCTGTTGTTGTCGGTGCTCACTTAGCTGACGACGCCAATGCTGAAGAGACCGAGCGAACGCTGCTAGTCCAAAGAGATAGCGACTCAATACAGTTCCCGATGGTGAGATGGAGTCTTTTCTGTTGCAGCGTTCGTTGAATGAGCGCTCTCCTGCCTCCTTATCTTTCCGCGAAGGCCGGCTGTCGGTCTAAATTGACTGCAATTCATGGTGGAGAAGAAAATTCCTGTGAAATAGGTTTTTTTCAGAACGATCTGTTGAGAATTCGAAAACGAATCCCTGCGGCGGGATAAGCTCTCGGCGAACACGAATCGGGATTTTTGGCGAAAATGTTATATCTAGTGAGAACTACTTTCATTTGACCATATGCCTCGACCGAAAGCGTTGTTCCAAGGAATATTGAGCGGATTCCTGTCGAGCACTTGTCGTAACCGAACAATGATTGAGAGGGAGCTTGGATATTGTTCACGCGGTGAGCGAGATGGTTCAACGATCGACTTTTGTCACAATAAAAGGCCGCAAGAGGAGTCCATACGTTCAACTCGCCGAACCGACCTCGAGCAATTATGCGTTTCGTCATTGCTCTCGCAATTCTGACAGTAGCAATCGCTGTGGCCGATGAGAAAGTGTGCGGGAACAACAAGTTCGTGAAATGGGTACGTTCGCTTTCACTTCCCCGGTCTCAATTTGTTTCTTATGTAGCCGGCTACGCTAAGGTGTTGAAAACAAGAAGGATCCCGAGACTAATCTCAGCCTTGTGTAAACTCATCTATCTCTCTCAGCATAACGCGTCTAGAATTCTCTGATGTGGATATTTGTTATGCCTCCGTTTATTCCAGGAGAATGAATGTACTGCTCTATGTCACAAGTCTGTGGAGAGAGACATGGACATCTTGACTGTTCCAGTTCATCTAGTAGCCGTCGGTAAAGCCTGCGGTGGTGGCGGCAAGTGCCAATACGGTTCCAAAGTCGGCGTTGGCGAGTGTGTCTTCTAGACTGGATGAGGATATGCAGGTCTTCATGCAAATTTCTCCGGATCTTCCGGTTGAAATGAATTGATCTAGTAACCACGATGGGTTGAAAATCGATTCAGCTGAAGCAGAGCGAATAAAAAGGCGCAGATGGATAACCTCTCGTGTGCTGCTTTCATTCTTGCGGGTTGCTGTCAAAAACACCTCTTTTTTAGTTTTTCCTTATTCCAAGCAGAGATTTGATCGACTGAGTACATAACTTTTAATCGTTCATGCAAACCGGTCCGGAGTGAAGCCTGACGTGGCGAGCCACAGTTAATTAACGAAAGTTCCGTTTCCTCTTGGGGCACGCAAACCGCCGCGAAATGGAATAGGAACGACCCGATACGACGTCGACGAGAATCTGTCAACCGGCCAAAGCCGAAGTTTTCGATTTCCGTCGGACAGCGCCCATTTTTCCCCGCATTTCCTCGATGCCATATCGGTTGAAGTCTACGACGATGTTTGAGAAACCCGTGACGGAACTCTGTTTTCGAATAAGATGAGACTGTCGGGGGCAGTCAATGGAACCGTAAGATTGTCAGTCATGCAATACGCTGCGGCCTGACGGATATTGCAACGCGCCGCTGTCAAGTCTGCGCGCACAGCTCTATTTCATAGAAGTTCACATCATTCGTGTTCGAGCCTTAACATTCGCTGTTTTTTGTACAAAGTAAAACAAGATCGGATTTTCGGATCATCAAGAGTAAAAATGTTTATTAACATCTTTTTTGGTTTTTGTCTGTGTTGCCTCTCTTTACGCTCATATTTTCTCTGTCATCTTGTTCATCTGTAGACAGCAGTTGTAGGCGCAGCAGCACGTCGCGTCCACGTGGTAGTCGCAACACGCTCAAACGCACGCTTCCTTACCGCCATCAATGTGGTTAATGTTTACAAAGAGGAGGGGACAAGGCTCTCTCTGCTGCTGCTGTTTCGTTCTCCATTCAGGATTATTGTGGATGTAGAAGAGTACTCGTTCGTAAGAGAGCCCCGCAGATGACTCGCTCACTGTACAATCGTTTCGCTTCTTCGGGTGTATTCTCGCACCTTCGTTCTATCCATCGTCACATTCTTCTAGGTTGCTTATCATATCGTCTTATCACCATGTCTTCGCTGGTGCTTTCGTCTCCTTCCTACGTGGGTAGGTGATTCCATCGATCGATCGATCGATCGATCCATCGATCGATCGGTCGTCGTCGTTGTTGTAGCTGTTCTCATACTTGGTAATTGCTGTTGTTGTTGATGTTGATGTTCTCGTCGTCATTGTCGCCGAAGTTTAAATCTCGAGGAGGACAAGTTGCTGGCTGCACGTTCATCTATTTTCACTTTCATAACTCACAAGGGACACAATGGGATGAGCTAAGCGTTGGGATTGCGTTTTTAGGGAAAATTTCTTCGATCGTCTGGCTGGCTGGCTGGCTGGCTGGCTGGCTGGCTGGCTGGCTGACTGACTGACAGACAGGTTATCTGGCCGTCGCTTGCTGGCCGTCGAACTCCTTCCTCGGTGGACACGTCGTGAGCACGTCGACTTAAAGCGTCCAAAAGGCCCCGTGCGGCTCGCTACGCGCTTCGACTGAGGATGACTCGCTGGGCGTTCGCGTTGACCCAAGTCGTCCTTCCGAGCGACCTTCGACCCTCGTCGAAGATCAGTCAACGTTTGTAAGGACGTTAGAGTCCGCCTCTTGGGGCCTCCCGCGCACCCAAAGCTGACTGTACTCGAAAAAGTATTCACAAGCGGGATGGATCCATGGGGACAGGAGAGGATTCGCGGGTGGAAAGTTGCTTGGCTGGCTGGCTGGCTGGCTGGCTGACTGACTGACTTCATTGCTGGGTGGGGTAAGGACTACGTTCGCTGAGGTTCATTTCTCTATCTGACGACACTGCCTTGACGTTCAAAGAGACTTTTCTCCTCTGGGTGATGTGCTGGGGAATGACGGGAAATCGAGGAGAGAACGGTTGGCCCGTTGACCCTCGATAAAAATGTCATGCGGTCGGGGCAGCGGAGTTTACTTGAACTGGAAGAATTTCGAGTTGATTCCGTAGTAGGGGTCCATGGGCTTGTTGGAGGATGATTCGAAGTTGCCGAAGACCTCTCCCTTGTCCATGTTCAAGGTGCCTGCACCGCAACCGAAACCGACTCCCTTAGGTCCGAACTTCCTGCTGTAGCAGATCTTGCACCACAGCATACCGTTGTGCTCGGTGGCATTGGTGGAGTCGAGCCTCTTGCGGCACAATCCTGAATGAATTCATGAGCGTGGTCAGAATCGTCATTGGCTTTTCGAGTTCTCAACGATCTTCATGATCTCTGTGCTGTCAATCTACTGCTCGGGCGCGAATGACCGGCGTGTTTTCACGGATCGAGAGAATATGAGGCATAACCTACCGCAGGTGTAGCAGATCTTGTGCCACTTGGCACCTCCAGCGAGCATCTCCTCAGCAGCGAACACTTGGTGTCCGCATTTTGGGCAGCGGGCGGCCTCCTGAGCCTGGAAAGGCATGTTCAATTTCTATGGCACGGATTGCTGCTGAAACGAAACGAAACCTCGTGAGCTAAACCAACTAGAGAGAACTCGGCGAGTTAGGAACCGTGTGAGAGAGCCGCTGGCGAGTGCACAAAAGATCGTTTGGCTGATTGAGAACGCCTCAAGCCCACCTTCCATCTATCGGGTCGGTGGGCTGAGCGGGCTATTCGGCGACTTGCCGCTTGCATGCTCGCCACCCTGCCTGTTTTCGCGGGGACATTCAGGTCACCATCTGCCCCGCATTGACAAAGAGTAGGAAGAGAAAGCAAACGGATGAAGATCTCGCGAAGCCAAGCTTCGTGTGGCCACAAGAGAGGAACGAGCGAAAATGTGCTAGTGGCAAACGCGCGCTCAGAATCGGGCCCTGCTCTCTGCATGAATCGTGGGGGACTTGAAATCATAGCGATTTACTCCCGGGAAGCTTGATCATTCGCCGAGGCCTTCAAGCTCCGATAACGTTCGTTCCGATGAGAACGTTGCCGTGCTTGAGGCGAGTGATGAGACTGCCTCGATCGGAGGAGGGAACTGATTCTCTGTCTTCCCAGAAGTGCGCGAAAATCTTTGGTCTATCGACCAAAGGAAGCTTGGCATTAGACGCTCCAAAGCAGTGAGAAATTGCTACAGGAATCGGAATAGGAACTTCGAAGCGAGTTAGTTGGGAGTAATCCACAAGCACGGTCCAATTCGGAGAACATGTTTCACAGCACACCGGCGCGTCTCCGAATAGTGAAGAGTAACAAAGCCAGGAAGGAAGCTCTCAGTTGAACAACGATGATGCAAAGGTATACACTGACCACACACCGCAGAGGATCGAGTTCACTCGAATGCTTCGGTCGAACTGGAAAAACCGCCATCCGTCTGCAGGGTAAATGGTTGTCGCCACCCACACCAGAAGAGAGAGGATTCCCTCGCCCGGAGGAGCTTATTTGGAAATAGCCCGCCATCTTCCAGCCAGCGGCCTGCCTGTCTGGAGAGGATGCCCGGACGGCCGCCAGAACGAACTACCAACACTCATTCTAACACACACCGAATCACACACTCACGAACACACAGTCATCTATGTATGTAGAAGAAGCAGCTCAGAACAAGAGAACAACATGAGCACCGCCCTCAACTGACCTCAGGCACACTTTCAGACAGCGCAACCAACCAGCCAGCTACACAGCGCCCAGGTTGCCCTGGAAGGCTACATAGCCGCGGCTCTAGAGGCGGCAGCAGCAGCAGCTGCTGCTGTGGCGACGATGGCGGTGGTCACGACTCCGAGCAACCCTACCAAATAGTTAGACGAAGCCGTACACACAATGAAGGCACTCCGTCGACTTATCGCAGCTCGTTCGCCACGGGAAATGGCCACAAGTTCGGCTCGAGCATTGGAGTCCTATGAGAGCCCAATTTCGGAGGTAGGTCCGCGCTCTCGGGATCGACACGTCTCAATTTCGGAATGAATAGAGTTTCGATTGAGACCAACAACCTCGACACAATCAGCTCTCAGTTGCCGACACTTACTTGCCGACCGGGTGGCGTCTCAGACGATACTGGTGTTCTCCTGAGAGGCGACATGGCTCTCCTGATCCGATTGCTTGGAATTGTTCGTCTTGATACTCGACATAATCGCCGTATTCCTTGGGAGACGAGCGGTGATAAAACGGACCGCCGGGAACCGCCCGACCAGGAAGTTTTTGTCTACTATCTCCCTCTCAGATGCATTTTCGCGATCAGATATTCGACTCTAAGAAGAAGGATTGCAACACTCGGGGGCAAATACCAAAGAATCCGGTCATGTCCGACTGCGAGAGATACTCAGGATGGATGCATCAGATCGAACTCGACTTGGTTCCATATTTTCGACCGAGAAGTATGGTCGAGGTCTTCCATGCTTGAATTTCTGATGTGAGAGCTCCGGAATCCCTGTCTCGTAGAGCTTAGTCAGCCATATTCAACCTGTGTCTTATTTCTTGTGCCGGCTGCATTGGTGTGCTTATCCTTTTTCACCTAAAACGTGAGCCACAGATAAAGTTCTCTTTTGCCCTCTTTGTTTCAGTACCTATTAACTGAATGTTATTCCGTGCTTCCAGGCACACAAGAAGCAACTTTAAATTATCACTTTATTCAAAATAATTTAAATTATTCGTTCAAAATCTCAATCCATCAAAGGCAGTGAAAATGCGTGAAAAAGAGAAAATATCTCCAGTGGAGCCAGTCGTCGGAGCGGGAAGCCGGTGGAGCGGAAGCAGAGTTCCTCCTTTCAAATGATTGAATGTGTTTTATCAGCCGATCCGGTGTGTTCATCACTCATCGGAATGAGCTCGGGGAATTCCGCTTTGATGGGAAAAGGAATTCATTCAGTCGAACGTTCATCCCTTGAATCATTCAGTTTGTGTAAGTTACGGTCTCGTTCGTCAACATGAAGTCGCCGATTTCACTCGACCATTTTCGAATAGAAGGCTTCAAGACGTCGAACTTTGATCCCGGTCGGCTCAGTCGACGAAGGGTTTCCGGATACTCCAACTAGACGAATATACCGGACTCTGGTCGGCCTGAAGGTCACTTTGAAGTCTCGGATGAACTTGTGCTCAGAGGGTAACACGATGTATTCCCATTCGGTCCCTTCCGATGACACGCCGACCGCAAATAGGAAGCCTTCATCTTCGGCGAACTTGATCACGAGCGTGTCCAGGGTGAATCCAGCGCCGAGTTTAACGGTTATCCCCTCGTCCGAGTCGACGTCTTGCGAACAAATTCGATGGGAACCAAGGAAGTTTTCCGACGATGTTTTATCGAGACGGTATCCGCTCACCAACTCGGCGAAGTATCTCTCCTGCACGACGTCAGAGGCGGCCAGCTGGTTTGGAAAGCGAAGTCTCAGAGGTTGTTTCGACACTTTTCTTATCAGAGCATTGATGACATCTGTCTTCGCGAGAACTTCAGACTCTGTCGCGTTCCGGAGCTGACTCGGATTCAGAGCATCGACGAACAGCGTCTCCCTCAATCGGAATCGGACGCTCGGGTCGCGGTTCAGTGCGAACCATCGCTCGAGAACGCCGAGGACTTCCACTTCCTCAACAATCCAGTTGCTCAACAGCAGCTGGCGCAAAGTCACGGAGCGGAATTCCAAAATTACCGGACTCCGAAGAGCGTCGGTGAACCTTTTCACAATGTAATCTTCCGCACTCACTCTCAAGGTTGGAATATTTTCTTCAAAGCCTCTCCTGAATACTCTCAGCGCGGTATCCACGTCCCCGAACGGCGCATCGCCACAACTCGCTTGAACGCCGATGACAAACACAATGCAGCGTACCAAGTCGGCCGCAGCGTGAATCTTCATAGCGATCTTGGAAGTCCTTCGTGACGTATATCCTACAATCCGGGAACGATGATCGCCATAACACCACCGAACGAATATTGAAGTTCCATGATGAAATCTCGTTGTACTCACGCGGTGAGTTTGTGGCTTATGAAAGATTAACTCGCACATCCTCCATGATTATTCTACTTTCACCAAATAACGTGGGCTTTCCGTTCGAACGGACCGTCCCAAGATCATCAAACTGATTTCATCTCGATCTCTCCCGATTTGAGTGAATTCCAGGATTCCAGCGACTCTGGAGATGGACCCGACCTGGATTCAAGGTGCGAGAACACTCAAAACGAGTTTGTTAGTGTTTTGATTCTCAATTCTCCAATTTCCAAACGAGAACGCAACTCATAAGCCTCGCTCCTCTCCTGAAATAGTGCAGGCTCCAAGGCTCATGTCGTAGCAGAACACGAAACTACATTTTCTGTCAAGTCCGCCTCTGAGAGACAAAAAAAAAAGCGAAAAAAGAAACACCGAAAGCCACATCGGTGTTTCCTGGGTTTTACTCGATCGCGCTTCTCAGCTCCGAAACTCTTGGCCGCAGTATTGCCGCGGATCGTCGAAACCCGGTAGGAAGCCAACTGGTGAACTTATGTTTGTCCGCGCCGCTCCCTTTCTTGAAACGTGACGAGCGACACTGTCGGCTGTCATCGCACTCTTAAATTACACCGCTCGTCGACAAGAGGAACTGCAGACTGCCTAATGCAACATTCGGAAAATGTTGACTCTGAGTCTTACACGCTTCAGAGCATCCGTTGGGTGTCTTTTTCCGCTCACATCCGATCATATCATCTACTGCGCTGCAGGGTCTGGTCGCATCGTGCAAAGCGACGGTTCACAGGTGGAATTCGAAGCTGCACCTAATCGATGCAGTTCGGAAACAAGCTGTATACAACATTTGTAATGAGTTCAGATTTGCTCGCGAGTTTCCGATTTCCAGGAAGAAATACTCAAAACCATCTACGTCTCAGACAGAAGCGATCGATTGTACCGAGTCTGCAAATAGAACTCCTGCTTGGCCCTGTCTTGTGATGACTCGAATCAATCCGGGTATTTGCAGTGGGACACCGCAATTCAAATACCGAAACCTCAAATCGTACCGAAACATCTATTCATGCAAAGCACGCACACAGGACGTCTTGTTCACCACAAATCTCATTCAAGGCAGTTCTTTTCCTTGAATGTAGTAATTGAATGAAAACCAAAACGCTGCTCTGTGTAGCCTAGAAAAGCGGAGCTTGAGTATATGCATTCCAGCGGAGTGCGTTAACCGAGACCTTCATCTGAAAGATGTTTGAGCTTCTTCTTCGGATGATCTCAAACGGTTTACATCAAGTCATATATCCATCGATGACGCAAACAACAGTAGCGTCTCATCCCTCCCGAAGCAATCGAAGCTGCGCGAGATCTGAGAGAGTAGTAGTGGCTATAACGCTGGTAAAGCAAGCACAACAGGTTCGACAGTCAACTCGTAGACCAATAACGAGTCTTACACAGTACAAAGACTTCATTAGTACTCTTCTTCTCTTCGGGATGTTTACGAGCATGTCCACTTTTAGAACAACAAGATGGGTTGTGAGCAAAACGACATTGAAACGCCCAATGGCTATTCCGGGCGTTCGGGCGGGACACCTGTCGCTAAATTTGAGTATTTCAGCCGATCACTCACAACCTTTGAGTCCCTTTCTGGATTCCTGTTGTTCATCGAGAGAAGTACCGCGCGCGGGTGAAGCCGACAACGAAAATCCCTCGTTCCAAAACTGCGGCTCTATGCTCAGGATTCCGGAACGACATTGTAGTCTGAGGTCCATGTAGACAAGTTACAGAAAGCGGCAACGAAGAATGAGGAAGGCTGTCTTGAGTGCAGCCGTATTTTCATCCCAGTGATGTGGGTTTCATTGTCTGGGAAACATCAGAACGCATTAGAGCTCGGAGAAGGCGGCAACGAATGCGACCAGATTGACTGACTAAGAGCGAGTCTTCATCGACCGCGTGACTCATCCAGACTCGTCAAGGTCCCTGGCCCATCATCATGATCATCCTCCACATGCCAGACATCTTGAAGCCATACAAGTCGTAATTGAAACAAGTGACTGTATTTTATTTTCGACGAGCGACGACGACGTCGACAACGACAACATGACTCGGCCTTCGAGTCCTCACGTGCGAATGTCGCGAGAGCTGACTAAATTCTTTGGCAAAGCGGACGAGGGTGGAACTCTACTCTGTGGCGGTTCGAAAAGACAAAAATGGTTCGGAGACCAGAGTGGGCCGCCGCCGTCGCTGCCGCTGTGACTGCCGCGGTCGCTGCCAGTGCCTTTCGAAGACCAGTTAGAGCCAGCACCACCTAGCAGCCTGGTTATACACTCTATAGGTCCAAAAGAGTCTTCGAAAGCAAATCTGCCAGAAGAGCCTCCAACGCTTGACCAGTGTCTGCTCTAGCTTGTGCTCGCTCCCTATCGGCAGTGACCGAACAACGATCTAGAGTCGATTTTCGAACCGCGAGATATAGAGATCTCTCAATATTTGATTCTGGGAACTTATTCTTCCAACAGAGAGTTGACCGCTTGTTCGATATGATCCGATGCGGGAAGTTTGTACAGCTCACGGCGGAAACAAAAAGAAGTCGCACGAAGGCTTCACTATCGGCATGTTGTCTCGGCTGAGGAGGTCGGCCGCGTTCGCCCGAATCTCCCATTTGTTTTTGGCAACGTTGAGTCGGCGTAGCGCGATTTCAAAGCTGGTGGCGATGGCACTCAGTCTGACCAGCGTTTGATGACTCACCGCATGAGAACCTTGCGATTGTGCTCGGAGATAGCTTTCCTAAGATAGAAAAAATACGCGCAGTGGCTTTGTCAGAGGATAGGCATCTTCCGCTGGCGTAATAATAATTTTTTTTTAATATAGAACCCTGAAACGAAGCCATATCGGCAAAGCGCGGCGGCGGTCTGAAGGGTTGCGCGTGCTCAACAGTGCGCCTCAGGTAGATCTGTGCTCTCTGACTGAAGCTATCCGCTGGCATCAGTGAGTTGAATGACAGCTATGAGTTCGGTGATTCTCGAGGAAACTTATCGACAAGAGCTTCCGATTCCGGAAGGAGAAGGGCGAGAATTCTCAACTTTTAAATCATCAAATCCCGCCAATGCAGTCATTGTCAGTGCAAGCGAATTTCGGAACATATGTATCAACTTCGCAAGCGAGCAAGCGGAAAAGGAGGGAATCGGAGTTGGTGGGAAGTGGGAGCGCTTCCCCATCCGACCGTTCTTTTTACGGATCATGTCGTCTAAGGAGCAAGGCGTGTCGGACCCACCAGGGACCCGCACGTCATCAGTCACTCCGCTAAGTGTTCCCACCGTAAACGGACCGAGTCGGAAGCCATCCTCGGAAATTCTCCGATGTTGGAAATGAGTTTCGAACCTGCTCGGAATCGTCGCCATGATCTGCGGGGACTCCGCAAGAATCAGCGTCCGAGCGGCCATTTGATTCGTCGTTCATAGAGCGCGATACTCCGGAAGGGTAACGCGAGTTTCAGCGATGTCGAATGTGTCTACAAAAGTGATATCCGGATAATGAGATCACGAGACGGAATCACACGCGACAGTACTGATATAAGTCGTCAGAACGATTTGCTTTAAGTAACGTTCAGATGGAGGCAGGGAAAATTTCCTCTCATTGGAAGATAGGTCTCCTTCCGTCATTCGCCGCCAACGGTTCGGTTCCGCAGCCTTTCATCATTTCTCGAATTGATGCATCCGATTTACACCGGAAGAGCTCAATATCTAGCGATATCCACGAATAACAAACCAAGATTTACTCATAATCGACATGAATCGTACCTCCCACGTTCTGTGAAAATAGTTCCTTTGAATTACAGAGAAATTATCATCATCGCGCTTTTTGAGAATCTTCCGGTCAAAGGGTTATGATATTCAATTCGCGCAGTTCGATCGAACGAGACTCAGTGAGTTGTGGCGCAGTCAAGGCCGGACAAGAGTTCACACTCTTGAGTCACACCGTGCCGGGAAAGGCAACCCGGACCTAACATCATACCGCGCTTCCTATCGCAACCCGGGCGACCCAAATAGATGGAAGACCCGCCTGAAATATCTTCGGAAGAAACACAGGACGAGGGCGACCACTTGTCTATGTTTTCTTCAAATCGATGGTTCTGTCCTGCTCGGTACCGATCAACGACGGATCACAGACGGAGAAGACGAAAGATGCCAGATATGGGAATCTACGAATGAAAAGTCGATTCTGCTCATGTGATCAGAAGTTGATTATATTTCATAGTTTCTGAAATGCAGTACATCGTCGTCGTTCTTCTCCATGAACGTTGTACAGACAATCGGAAAATCGTGAGCTACCGATTGTGATTTCGTGGCAACTGCACATCATACATTAGAGTCATACGGTGTCAAACCTTGTCAAAACACGTCTGAGCTGATTCAGCTCCAGTCAACCTGTTTTGTTTTTCTTTGCGCCGATCGTCGTCGACGACCTCGGCTGGTCGTTCGATCGTCGTTCCGTCTGTCTGTCTGTCGGCGATAGCTAGGTGAACAAATTTATTCAAATACTTGTTGTTGATGTTTGGTTTCGTTTGGGGCTTTCAAATATCCAAAAAAGTTCGCTTTGAAGTGTTAAACCCGCTTTCGCGTCTAACCTAGCGATACTTTTCGGCCAACGTGACAATCACTTTGTGCCACATCGCCGTCGAAGGTTTATGGTTACAGGTATTGTTTAGTTTGATTACAGGGATTTGCTAACATTCCATTTCAGCTGTCTAACATGAACTACACTTAAGGTTGAAGATTGGCGTAACTTTTTAGAACGGCAACATAGTGTCCTCCTCACCGCGCTTCCTAGAGCAAAATCTATTATCGCGGGTTCGCGTTCTCAGACTCCGAGCGCGGCGGTGGGATGTGAAAAACTAATCAACTTGTAGCTGTAGAGCGGCAGGCAAACATCTAGGGAGCTTGAGTTTAAGTTGAGCACCATTTCTGCCGCCAGATGGTTGAGAGAAGGCCACACCTCGTAATGATCGTCGCGACGGTGCACGATCTCTTGGTGATCGGCACACGCCGGGGACACTCTTGGTCCTGACTTCTGCATTCGCCAGATCAGAATGCACCAATTGGATAGCGATGCTTCTAGAAAAGTGCTGCTGCTGATTGTGTCGATGGTGGTGAAGCGTGGTTCGGTGGTTGAATCGTCGACAATGTCGCAAGGTGGAATTGGAAAATGCTTTAGTGACCTTGGTGTTGGTGAAGCCGTTACGCAGCCCCTTCCGCGGGTCTACGAGATTCTGTACAAACGTACTAACATAGTTGTACTCTCACGGCATTTCACACTGTGCAGTTCTCACTTCCGTTTGTCTGACTTCTGCTTTGAGTCTTTCTCCTCGTAAACAACGTGCGAACCCTCACTCTGTGCGATCAGTGATCAAATTCTTTCACGACCTCGTCGAGGAGGCCTTCGTCGTCGGTGGTGGCAACGCCTCGGGTCCGCCGTTTTCTTTTTCAACCGCTTGGAACGGACTCGGGGTCTTTTTATTGAGCACAGAGTTCAGGTAGGCGGTTAGTTAGAGAATATCTGTCTCGTAGATTTTGTTCCTTGCCAATTGGGGCTGCGAGGGTGAGCTGGTTAGCTTCTGCGCTGGTGGACACGCTAACGAGGTGAGAGAACCTGAGGTGTGGCTGGTGCAGATACCAGATGCCTTGTGAAGAATGTTACTTTCTGATCCGGTTTTCTTCAAATCAGGCTTCGGCGGAGACAGCTTCTGTAGCAGCTGTAACCTTGCGTATTGCTCTTGCAGAAGTTTCTGCTTTTTGAGCAATTCCTGATGTCTCTGCTCCAAGAGCTCCTGTCTGTTCTGGGTGCCTTCTTGCGAGTTAACACTCTCTGAGCTTCCAGAGCTGTTCTGCTCGCTGATTTTCCTGCAATCAGCGACTTCCGTCAGTCTTCTGCAACCGAGTCCCGAAATCGGGTACATTTCATCTGTCTGAGTATCGAAGGACTTCGCTAGATGTTAGGAGCCGTCGTTCGCGTGAGTTTGAGATTTGCCTACCTGATTGAGGGAGGTTCCGATTGGCATCTGCGGGCAGTCTGCTGGTGCCCGTTTCCCGTTGGACTCTGAACGGGGCTTTTGCTTGTGGTCCTAGGGGGAGGAGGCGGTGGAGTCTTTTTGCCGACATTGCCTGGAGGTGTTGTCGACTTACTCCTATTGTCTCCGCTAACGCTGATTGGTTCTACCGGGAGCGATCTGCAACGAACGAGTTCGAGTGTTGGAAAGGAATCGTGGATGGGGCCTTTCTGAGGGACGATCGGACAAGTCCGCAACCCGAAGAGAGTAAGTGGCGGCTCTTCGCTGACTCACTTCTTAGAGGGGGACTCAGCTGAACGAGGGGAGAATGTCTGCAGTTCATCTAGCAAAGCGTCGAGTGCGTTCTCGGACCGGCGTCTCTCGCGATTTGATGAACCATTGCCACTCAATCCGCTTGATCCCTGCAAGTTGTCATGAGGAATGAGTTCGTGACTTCGATTCCAGCGCTCTGAGCAGAAAGGATTTCTTTGTTTTTTTTTTTTTTTTGTTTCCGACGAGACACACGAACCGACCCGGAACGAACCTCGCTCCTCTGTTGGACGAGTGGCGGATGCTCTGCAGACGTAGAGTTATCGTTACCCCCCGACGTGCTTGGAGTGGCCGCCAAGTCGAAACGTGGAATCGGCGCCACCCCATCACCCAAGTCCATGGGCTCAGGGTCAGCCCAACCCACTGTGGTGAATCCTCCTCTCCATAAACTGCGGCACGGGGAGACAACAAGTTCACAACGTTGGAAACGGTAGTCAAAGACAGAGAGCCAAAGTGAGAAAGAGAGAGAGAGAGAGATATGGGGAATGATACGAAAAAATAGCCACAGGGAGGAGGCGAAAAAGTAGCCACGAATTTTACCAAGCAGCCAACGAACGAACGAATCAACCAACCAACCAACCAGCGAATCAACGAACATAGACACTTCATAAAGATCTCAGCAGTTATCATGATCACAATCAGCATAGCACCGTCTTCTTCGTAGAGGGTGCTCAATCGACCAAGCACATCTAAGAGGGCCACGGGATATATACATGTGTGTGTGTGTGTGTGTGTGTATGAACTATTTATACAAGATCTATGTTTATGTTCGGATATGATTCGGGTGGAAAGGTACTCGGACGCTCTGATGGGTGAAATGATGGACGGGTTCATGGGAAGGATGGAAACGGACTCTCGGTTGGATCGTTGGTGGTTTCATCGGGCACTGGATGTAGGTGACTCACTGAGCGGATACAAAGACACCTGTCCCGCAACGAGCTCGGAGGAAAAAAACAAGCGATCTCGAAACGACCTGCGAGGGACCGCTCCCGGCAGGGTCGATCTATCGACCGAACAAACGATCGATCGAGCGAGCGAAGAAAACGTCGTTCATGCAGTCAACCCTACGACCTCTGCGCTCTTCCGCACTTCTCCAAGTCCTAGGCGCGGAATCGGTCATCAATCCTCCCGCGCCGATCTAGCCCGATGTAGGTACGTACATTCTTGTGTGCATTCCGCAAATACCCGACAATCGCATGAGAGCGCCTGAATGTCCGATGCAGATCGTCTCAGGTCAGAAGTGGTGGGGACCAGCCAATCAACCAACCAAACAGTCAACATTGTCAGGAGGCTGATTCCCCAGTTAGACGGTTCAGATTTTCATCAACATCTCAATACAATTAAAGCAGTCGTTAGAAATCAAAAACTTCGCTATTTAGGATAGTTCAGGAAAAATCACCAATCGGTGTAGTGCTGCTTATTGGTTGTTTTGTTGTTGATGGAGGTGGTGTGAAAGGGAGAATAGACTTTTGGGTGACAACCAATAGATACAGTGGTGAAGGTTGTAATCACGTAGGATGGCAAAAAGAATTTCATCCATCATGACATCCAGAGACAAGGTTTCATAGGAAAAAACGTCATTCATTGAGTTTAGATTCAAAAATTTCAGGGATGGGGGAATTACCGACGGAACTTTGCTAAGGATCTTGAGAATACCAGCTCAATGGGCAAAATGATTGGAATAAAACAATCACCGAAAACAGAACGATAAAGCAGAAAATCGTTGAAAGTGGACCAGCGATGCCGAACAGAGATTCAACAACAGAGCAGAAGAAATTGAAAACATGATAAAGCAGCGTTTTGACCCTGAGCGCAGACGTTCGCAACAGAAATGAAACGGGAGCTCTTGGATTGTGAAACAAATTCTGCGGATTCGAGTAATTCCAGGGAATCTGTGGAGGGAAGTGCGTTGAGGGAACATTCGGAGAGTTCCAAAAAGGTCCATAGAAAATCATAATGATACCGAGTTCTGGAATCCACACTTCTCTACGAGAACGGATCATCGAAAACTCCGTAAACTCGGTTTCTCGTAACATACGCTCAGGAGGGTCAGAGTAATCGTGAATTATTTGAGTCAAGAACGGAAAAGAACTCAAATCAGCTAAGGCGTCGAGTCGTTGGACAGAATGATCCAAGCGACAAACCAAGTTTTCGATGCAGATGAAATCAAAAGTTTAGTTCGGATGGTGCCTAAAAGTTGTCGGTCAAATGGGTCACAAAAAATTTGCTCGCAAAAACTATCGAGGCCGGCCAAAGAGCAAAATCGCGCATCCACTGCTCACGGAGGGATTGCTCTCGTTCTCAATGAACGGTTTCAACGGTTTTAGGATGCTTTTTTTCTGACTGACAAAAAAAATGATGGAAGAATATCAAAAATAGGTCATCATACTCGATCTTCTCACGGAAGTTCGAACTCCTCTTCCAGCCGTACTTCTGGGCGTTCTGTGAGGGCAAAAATCGAAAAATGTTAAGAGCCAAAATTTGTCCAAACTCAACCCATTGTCGTAACTGTAACGTGAGCTTAGTCACGATCTTAACCGCGCAGACTCAAGCTTGTCGGTGATTTCTTGGTATCTGTCAGCATTGCTGACGTCATTCTGCTTCACAGGTCACCGGGTTCGTTCAAAACATCTATCTTGCTTCCGACAACCGTCCTGAGAAGCGATCCTCAAGCTGAGCGTTAATACGCGGAGAAACTCGCGACGCAGAAGAACACTGACGAGCAGAGCCGTCTTTGGTAACTTTCAGTAACCAAATGGGCCGATTATATTGTGTCATATAATCGGTGTTAAGAGACAGCCAACTTCGAGTTTTTCGAGAATCCGAGTGTCTCGAGATTCTTCGAGGTCCGTCGAGGGTTCTCCCTCTTGGTCTTGGCGCTGCTGAGGAAGACTTACTCGGGACTGACTGGCTTGAGTGGGCTCGCCGTCGCTGTGGGGTCCGTCGGTTGATACTGACTTCTCGGGTAAAGATGTGTGCCGCTGTTCTTGAACCGATGCCAGTCTGAAAACGGGGATCCCGTCGGAGCCTGTACACACAATCATCGAATGAGTAACAATGAGCCGAAAGCAAATCTATAGAGATACCAACCGTTTAAGTGTAACTAATGTTCCGGTAAGCTTTTTGCATCTTCGGAGTGCATTCTCGAGCCGTTCAGGTTCTTCTTTGAGGAACTTTTCTTCGCGGACGACTGTTTCCATCTCGGCCGATATCACCGTTTTCATCGTATCCTGAAAGAAAGCTCCGTAATTTGAGAAATTATGATATAGCTGCTCATAACCCGGGTCACTGGAACCTAAAAAGATATTTTTTGCAAGATTTTTGTCGGCGAAAATCAAATTCTAAATTAAATCTTCGTCGAACCTGAAGAGATGGGAACCGGTTTTTGAGATCTGCAACGGTCTTACTCGCTTTCGAGAGTACTAGAGCCATACTTTCGACGTTGGACATGTTTACACGACAACGTCTATTGATGACATTTGAGCGCAGTTCCTCCACTTGGGTTTCCAGTTCACTGAAAACGAATAATTTCGTCAGGCAATCCTCTAGATCTGCTATAGGCAATCTAGGAATCCACGACATGGGCCACTTCCAATAACCCAACAAGGTTATGTCAGTTCGATCTTGCTGGTGTCGACACTCACGCGAGGTCCTTTTCGAGCCTTGTAGCGTCAGCGTTATAGGAGGTTTCCTCTCTGGAGACTTTCTTTCGATCCTTGCAAGTGCTCTCAGCATCCTCCTTCTCCTGGGCGCTTTTCACTTGCGCAATTGCCTCGTTTATTTTACTGCACGTATCCTGCAATTCACGAAATCATCTCAGATTACAATACTGCTGATTTCTCACAATGAAACAACGCGAATTCCCAATCTCTTCCCCATGAATAGACCCAGTAATGGAAGCCGAGCGACGCCGAATGAATTTTCTCCTGTGACGATTACCTTCACTGCATCCCTTTGGGCCGCCGCTTGCGCTTGGGCCATTCGACGGAGATTCCTGATCTCCACACGAAGGTCCTTACTCTGTTTTCTCAGCTGTCGGAGCTGAACACACATTTCGGGCGATACATTTGAATCTGAAATCGAAGGTGTCGGTGTTTAACTCTGCGTAATCCTACGAGTTTTCGAAACAAATGAATCAGATGGAGGGATCAGCGTCAGTGCCGAAGAAAAGTACCTTTTTGAGCTAAAGATGCTGGTTTAGGAGGAGGTGGAGGCTTGTTCAGACGAGATTCCTTATCGGGTAGGGCTGGTGGATTAGAAGCTGCGATATAGTCCGCATCTGAAATAGATTCACAAATTCTTCAATCATCAATGCGAATCCTTAGGGACGAGCAGCCGTTGTTTTTGAAACGCCGTTCCATAGAGAAATGTGAATGGCAGGAAGCATTGACGTCATGGTAGGGTGTCCTTCATGGTCGAAACGAATAAATTGAGGGGAAATGATAGATAATGGAAATCGCCGCGTTTAGGCATCAAGCTCAAAAACCTTTGTTGATTTCGTTCGAAACAGGCCGTAATGAAAAAAAGTTTCCCATTCTGAAAAGTTCTCTTCGAAAACATGCAGATTCCCTCGAAACCCTAATTTATAGACCTTGCACTTGAGTTTCGTCCGATCAAGAGCCGCCTTCGGACGTTGAAGCTTGAGGACGAAACGGAAGGGAGGAAATCCAGCCGATGCCCAACAGGATATCCGACTCTTGCCAGGCATCAGAGACCTCTTCCCCACCACCAGTGAAGGGTAAACCAGAGGAAAAGTTTCGAGGACTCGGATTCCTTGAATTCTTCCGAAAGTGAGGGAAGAAGAAGGAACGTACAGGCAGAGCAAATCTCAGGGAGGACTGGCGGCTCACGATGCTTATGTAAAGGTAAAAGTTCCGGTCAGAGTTCGAATTGATCAACGAGGAACATCGGCTCGAGACACGACAGGAAGAGGAGACACTTCCTCGTGGAGCATGTGCCCGTCCTGCGTTTGTCTTGCTTCTGACCTTCGTCGTTGATCACACAATGCCGCGTTCTCAGCACACATTCCATCCAGAGTTGGATAAGACGCAGAATCCAGGAATCACAAAAAGTCAGGGACTGATTGAAAAGCCAAAATTCAAGGAAGGACATCTGGCCCGGAAAAACAATGAGCCTTTCAAAAAATGTGTCAAAAAACTGACCCGACACAGAGTATGAGCGGAACCCTTTCAACGCGGGTTTGATTGGTCTATCGGCTGTAATTGGAACGATGTTAGGCGTGTGGGACTGGAAGTGCACATTGCACCGTGCAGTTGTGACTTGAATCGATGTATTCTCCATCGGAATAGAAGCGCACATTTCTTCTAGAGAAAAGTACCTTGTGAGGGCGAATGTGTTGATGGTGTTAGCGTAGATTCACAGAACGATACAGACTTCTCTTCTGGTGTGAGTAAATGTCAGTCGTTAATTTCACAAGTTTTGGGGAGTTTTCCATCCGAACACGAAAGAGGAAGGGAACATAAAGAAGAAGAGTAAGGGGCCAAAATGGAGCGAGGAAGCTGATAATTATCAAGACTAGGAACAATGAATTCGAAAGACTGTCTGGAACAGCCGTGGAATAACGATTTTAATTGAAACCGAGGAAGGAGATTCGAGCGCATTCGTCGTCGCCAGTTCCGCTAGCGCTCAGGGAACACAATCAGGACTCCTCTAGAAACAAAATATTCCCGAAATCTCCGAGCCCAGAGAGGTCGACCTCCCGGAAGAAAAGGAACGGATGAAATAAGGAAGCATAACGAGCTTCGACTCAGGATGGGTGGGAAAGTAAAATTCTAAGGAGTCGAATGGGATTCTCAGACTGCAAGGTACCTTTGAATGACTGTCTTGGCTTTGAAATTGGCATTGCTAACGTCGATGAAGGCGATGAGCCGTCTGTAGGGTCGATTTCAAATCGTAGTTTTCGTTTCGTTCCATCTCTGACTGATCCGTGTATTTTCTATGCGCGTCGACATATTACCCGACACAAAAAGTTATCGCGAGCACGGAAAACAGTAAGCTGTTTATCAGGGAAACGTACCTTTATCGGTGTCTCGAGTAGGAATGAGGTGCTGAGGTCGATTGGGTGCTCCGATACCGTGGTGGCCTCCCTGGACGCCCAAGGAGCTGCCATGAGGTGTCGGACCAGTTGGCGCCAAAGCCTTGTGAACTAGTCCTGTTAAACTAGCAAGTTGTCGTTCCATGTATTCCACTCGCAGCCGTGCTTCTTCGTCAACTAGGGGACCACCGCCTGAGAACACGGAAATGTCGTTGTTCTGGTTAAGCATCGGTTCCGATTGCTCGACAGGTATGCCGTTGTCTGCCATGTCATGATTCAGGTGAAGGAATGGGTCTCTCAACCGCACAGATTCTTACCTGGAGGCCCTGGAGCCAGTCGAGGGTCGAAGAATTGATCGGTTTCATAGATGATCCTTGAACTCCTTTCCGGAGAACTAAGATAGCCTTCGGGAGTTCGTGAGCGCGGCATCATTTCGTGAGGATTGTACGCGCGCCCTGTAAGCCGACCGAAAGATCAAGTCAGACTCGAACGGGTCGATAGGCGTAGCGTCAGAGTTCCGATTGTGAAAGACCACGGGTGCCGAAATCGGAGTCTGGACTCTCCGACGTCGCGGTCAGCATGCATGAATCGGAGAAAAGATAGTCTGATCGATTCCTTGGACGGGGCACAACATTCTCACAAGAACAGATCTCAGATCCACGAATCGCACCGCACTCGACCAGTCGCTTGTGACACTCAAAGGGCACGAACGATGCTGTTTTCTACGACGCAGTTGTACAGGAGCTCGCTCCACCGATGACGGGGCGGAGACGATCTGCATGCGAGTCATGCGTCGTGCAACGTTTGCTTTGTCCTCGTTCAAACATTGAACTCTATATCGATGCTACCTAGGACACGAATGACACAACGAAGAGTCTGATTGTCACATGCAAGCTTTTGCTTGATACGAAAGGGCTGCACAAAATGTTCGCTGCTGTGAAAGTTGTGGAAGCGAGAAGAGGTGTTGAACAGAGTGGCCTTGGTTTCTGTGTGATCGATATTCGATGGACGAGTACGCCAGCGGAGCATCGTCCACGAATCAATCGAACAACCATCCAATCAGAAAGTGATTGTTCCGTGAACTTAGCGTGAGAAATTCAAAGAGTAGGCCAACACTTACCGGGTATAGGGACTCTGGCCGTTGGCGGTTGGGGACTATGCGGGGACCCCAAAGGGGAGACGCCCTGAGGAGTGAAACCGGCCAACCGCTGCGGCTTTGGGGGACCCACTGCAACATCGAACACTGGCGTTGTACAGCAACGCAGGCAAGACACGTCAATCACCACCACCACCACTCGAACATGCCGCAGTCATTATCTCTCCTGCTGACCATGCGTCTTCCACTCACCTTTAGGGTTGAGGTCGTGGTGAGACTGGCTCATCGGTACCACTTGACGCTTGTCGTCGGCTATCATGGGTACTACCCCAGAGTAGGTCATGCCTCGGGGAAGCGTCTGTGAGAAACCCATTTGAGGAGCAGCAACTGCGCCCGGAGGCACGGTTCGCATGGCTCGCTCACTAGCCGCTGGCGAATACGGTCTCATTGGTGGCTGCGGTGGGCCCGCACGATTTGCATAAACTGGAACGCCGTAGTAACTTGATCCTGCTCGGCGATAAGGAAGGGAGAGGGAAAAGAAGGGAAATGATGATTGATAAAACGATCACTTTCTCAGTGAGGGTTCGGACTCCGATTCAGGGACGCGTCATCCATGGATCCCCAAATATTTAGAGCCTTTGCTTCTCCATTGTACTCTATGTATTGTGCACATTCGGTGCGGGAATAGTGCTGATAACGCGAGACGAACCTTTCGGTGGGGGACACGGTGGAGGACCTCGTTGACGGTGCATGCTGTGGTTGTTCGGATAATCAGAGTCGAATTCGGGCTCTGAGAAGTAACTCATATCCTCTTGTGGATGCATCGGAGCCGGGGCGAAGACTATCGGAGCCCCGCTCTGAGGATCGTGCTCGTAAATTCGCAAAACGGATCGATCTCGAATGTCACGTAGATCTGCAAGTGAACGAGGAGCGTTCTTATGACGTCTTATCAGAAGAGAGGAATAGAGGAAATGCATCGGAAGCTATCGTCTGTCAGGCCCAAATGATTTGTGAGACAAACCTTCGAGTTCGTAGAACATGTCGCGCGCAGGGTCGTGAATGTAGATGCGAATGATGGCCGAGTCGAGATATTCCATCGTGAGTTGTCGGGGGAACGAGCGTACGAAAAGAGCTTTGACCGTGTCCATCGATGTGATTTCATTGGGTAAAAGCGCTCTCTTCGTCTCGTTTCGGTATTGCAGAAACACAAGACCTGGTACGCCGAAAAGCCGGCTGTTAGAATTTATGGTACACCGGCGGCGAGAGTGTCAAATACATTTCATAGAAAAACCGCTGTCAAAGCAACGACAACGGCAGCGTGACCATTTTACATGGACACGGCAAGATCAACGATAGCAACTGTAAAAAACAACAGCAACAAACGGCACTCGGAGGGCGAAGGAACAAGGCAACATGGTTAATGGTTAGAAGCTCACGTACCAAGGGACATCATCATTGCGGAGCCGTACTCATTGTACGCATAGATGCCGCCGGCAAAATCCGACGGATCTGCACGTCGTCGTTGTTGTCGGTCCACGCAGCAGAAGGGCAAACACAGAGTTAGTTTCGAGTAGGAAGAGGATCCGACCATCGAACACACACGAGCCGCGTTGGATGCGAAACGGACGAAACAACGTACAAACGAATGAATCGATTGTCGGACGGACGGACGGACGGAGCGAGGGAAACACCAACCGACCAACGCCAGCCACAACAACGGACTAACCAGCGAGTAGCAAGTGCAAGGGCGTCGTCTCAACCAACGGAAGGTCAATCAAGGGTGTGTCTCGCACCAGGAGAACGAGCACACGAGGGAGGGGGAGGCAGGGAAAGGAAAGAAAAAAAACGATAATCCTCCTTTTCTCAGAACGGTTCGACCTTGCCACGATTGAGACGGCGACAACTTCCAAATGGAACACCCCCCTTCGACCCCCACCGCAATCGAATACCCACAATCGAGGGGAGAATCGGTTCTTGCTCGAGCCCCCAACAGTCAGTCGAGAGGTCCGAGCCAGACGGTCAACGGGAGAGCTCAAAGGGAGATCGGAATCGCTCATTATCGAGAATTCGGAACCAAACACGGGAGCAGCAACGTTTGTAAAGTAGGGAGTTCCCTTGGTGTTCTCGACGGCGACGAATCATGGAATACTTCATCGAGGAATCGTGGAACAGGTATGGAGGTCGGCGTTAGAGACGGAAAACACTCAAGCGCAAGGTCGGCTGTCGGTCGTGGATTATCCTTGCTCAAACCTGATAGGAAACGCAATTCTCGCCAACTCACCCAGGGGTCGTTCGTTAGTCTTGTTAGGCGTTCTGACGATCGGTAAGCTGGAGCGGGCCTTGGTGCCCCTCCGGAGTCCGGTCGCAGAGGTCTCGACCTCTGACATGATCCCTGGATCGTCGTCATATAGTACTGCCGGCGGCTGGTACATCGGAGGCTGCATTGGCCCCATCACACCTGCACCCGTTGGACCCTGGGATAGACGCTGCAAAAGAAAGATAAACGCGTTATTGAGGATAAACGTCGAGCGGAACGAAGGACCTCAGAGGGAAATAGAATCGTGTATCCGATAATGAGAGGAAAATGGCGCGCGCTTGTTTACAACTGCGGCCTGCGCTCTATCTGGTTCGATCTTTGTGTCACGTTCTGATTCGAGCACCGGATTCCACGAATCCGCAAATCTCTCCTGACCCTGCCACATGGGATCTTCTGTCAGAGTTTCGTACAGTTTCGAGATTTTGCTGGCAGACTATGAACGTCCGAAAACGACCAAGGAACGCGAGCATTAGTCTAGGTCCCGCAGTCGGTGACTTTTGTCATTGTACGCAAGCGGAGAAGGGAACATTTTTAGGAGGTTCCAGAGCTTGGGTTCTTCACCGGTGCTTTGATGCTGCGGCGGCTCGAAGATAGCAGTGCTGACGTCGGTTAGTCGTGCTCGACCCAAGATTCTTGTCGGCCAAAATGGAGCTCGACGAAATGGGCGGCTTACGAAAGATTTAGTGTCTGTTCATCTCTTGTTCCTTTTCTCACGGGAGTCGAAAATTGCGCTCGTTTACAACTCATTAAGACTCGTCTGCGAGCGGAATATCTCGTGGAGTTGAAAATAGTCCTTCGGGTACGTTTTCCCGTCAACTGTGAGGAACTGTGAACGAAAAGGCTGAGATTCACCCGGTGTCCCTCACAGATCCCATCAGAGGAATCCGAGAAAAACCAACGAACAATGGGTCGATCGGAGGCAATGAAGATCGAAGGAACTTACGAGGTCCTTGACGGAATTCGAGTTGTGCATGGCGGCTGCGGCTGCAGCAGCGGCGGCGGCCTTCTGAGCATCCCGGTGCTCGGCTCTAGTTTGCGCTTTGGCCTTACTTGCTCCACTGACTCCTTGCTGGTTGTTGCCCCCCAGAGGCGCCTGCAGAACCCGTCGAATAAGATGTTGCTTATGTCGATGACTAGGCGGTGCGGGCGGCGGCTCGGGACTGCTCTGGCCAGAAGACGATGGAGAACCCGCGCTGACCCCCGACGAGGCCGTCGATGGCGGCTGCGAAGAGGGCCTTAGCCGAGTTGAGATCGCGTTCAACATGTCATCAGAACATCACACCAGGATCCTTGTTCCTTAGCAACAAGTCGAAAGCCGCCGATGAACGATCGAATAAGACAAACGAGCGTAGGAACGAACTAGCGAACGGGCGAACGAGAAAGGTGGGAAAAGAGCTCCGAGTGAAAAGTGAAAGAGACTTCAGATGGAGAGTGGGGACCGAGGGGAAAATGTTTCCAGGTGAGATAGTTGATAGAGGAGGGACAGGAAAGAGGGAGACCGAACCGAAACTTCACCAAAAAGCCATCTAGCAATTCCGAGTGGGCTTGGAATCGTCCAAGCGACGCTGGACCGACACACTGGTGGGCACAACGATTCGGGTGGTCAAAACGTTACGTGAGGTTTTGGGGATGTGGTGGCTCTCCACTGCCGACTCCTTGGAGGGATGGTGTTTCGTTCACTCCTCACCCGCTATCTCATTCGCTAGCTTTGTCGATGATGAGGCGCAAAAACAATATGGCACCACTGACGTTGGACGACGTCGCGCACGAAGTGGGAAAGGGGTCCGTCTTCAGGAGCCCGTTCAGGAGTCTGTTAGGGAGCACCGCGAAGGAAGATGGAGCTCATGGTCAGCTGCGAATGTTCCGACGCTTCCGAATGCCGGCTCGTTCGCGCAGTAGTGGCCGCACCACCGCCACCACCAGCCAGAGCTCTCGGCTTTTCTGAACCTCAGCTCGAAAGATGTGCTCGCTCTCACGAATGAGCGACTCCCTGCGCACACGCGATCCACCGGGTTAAGAAGAGTTCCTACCGGGCCCACTAGAGGGCCCAGTCGCTGTCTCTTTCGCTCGCTCGCTCGCGCTCAACGGGGTGGCGACCGCCACCATCTCCGCCACTGACAACAACTGGATGCCTGCTTACCAACCCCCCTTCCTCGTTTCAAATTTGTCGTCTGCTCTGTCAGCTGGCGACGCTATCGTCACCAAGGAGAACTTAGGGTTCTTTCCTGTTAGGCGGCTTAAAAAATACACAAACAAGAGCGCGACACGCCGGCTTGGCGAGTTGACTGTGGGGAGAGGAGGTTGGGAGAGGAGACGGCATCTCAATACTCACTTGTGCTAGGCTTGCCGTAAAGCGTAGGTGTGATCTTCGTGGACGTGCACGCAACGACACTTGGACGATGGAGGATGGGTTGCGGCGATTTCCGCAAGTAAGGCCGCGAAGGCTGCCTGATCATGGAGATTGTGCCTCCACAAGAACTCGACAAGATAGGAATCTAATTGGGAACGCCTGGTTCCGCGATGTTTCTTGTTTCGCCATTTGGCCGAGCCCCACAGCCGTTCGATCCCCTGCGTATGAACCTTGGATACGGGGTTCACGAAGTTGAACTTATGGTTGACGGTGAAATGAGTATACCCAGCCGCTCGAAGGTCCGCGGTTTTATATCCTCGCCAGCAATCGCTGTGAATGGTTGTCCCTGGTTCAATGTTTTCTTTTATCGCGCGGAGCAGAACAGGGGCAGAGCGATTGGGCACTGCTAAGACGAAACATTTCTTTGTTTCCCGGCAGAGGCCGCCGAAGACCCACTGCTGAGGAAGAATGCGCCCGACGTGGTTCTTCCTTTTGGTGAACATGCTTTCGTCTATTTCGACAACTTGACCCGGACCACCGATGCGCTCCCTTGGACGGCGCTGGAGGGCTCTGAAGCAGATTTCGCGGAGCGATGCACTCCAGGCAAAGCAGGCGTCAGAACTCATGTTCAGCTGCGTAGAACACCAGTCAACCGAGGTAAAGTCGTTGGCCCAAGCATAGAGGAATCTCAGTATTGTCACAAAGGGCAATCGAGTGCCCTCTAACCAAGTGTCAGCCCGAAGGCCCATCCTTGTTTCACAAATGGGACACCACCAACAGAGTCTATCGCTGGCACATTTGACGAAAAGTCGGTGTCCGACACTACACGAACGCTCCTTTGCAAGAATTCCTTTTTCTTGCAGGAATGCAACAGCACCGGCTTCGGTGGTTGGCAAATTGAACATTGAATTTGACATGATGCAGTAGACAACGAGTTCGTGGAACGAAAACAGAACTCCATATACTACGCAGTTTTTCCCCGGATCCATGTTTAAATTCCCCGTTGAATCTTAGACGCAATGACCAACGAACGGTACAGGCAGGTGCCGGCTTCGCCGCGCGGCGCGGCGAAGCCGGCACCTGCCTGTACCGTTCGTTGGTCATTGCGTCTAAGATGCAAAGCAGCGTGGTGTCATAAGAAGGTAGTTTCCTCCCACGCGGCCTGCAAGTTGGACCGAATAAAGCCGACGACAGCCTGTTCGCGGGCTCTCCTTGTTCGAAAAGCTTACCCGCTCTCCACGGAAGCCGTCGTCAACGCGGCGGACTGCTTCCGTCTGCTACGGCTCGCCACAACTCGGCAGCCGCCTAACCGTAAAACACCGAACTTAGTTCCACTTGCTCACAGGAGTCGTCTGCTAAAATGTTGCAAGAACGAAAAAGAAACATTTCTATTCATCGGATTACTTTGTTTCGTAATGCGAGACGGCGTCACCGACTTCCATCTCGTGCGAACTGTTCATGCTCTACGATCGTCGCCGATTTCGACTTTTTTCCTTCATTTTTTTGCTGCTGTTTGCTTGAGTAAGGCTTACGTGTCTCTCCAACTTAAACAAGGATCTGATAACGGGACGTCCAACGGTCAAGTTATCCGTCGTGGGATCGAAGCACATGTCACTCTTGACCAAGCGACGTAATCTGTAACTTCTCGAGCAGCCGGTTCTATTATGGATTATGTAATCTGCTCGATCCCGATGTCAGCGAATGAGCTGCCGACAGTGCGAAAAATCGAAGTCACACGATCAATAAATCTTTCCTAGAGAGTACGTTGTCTCAGATTCAGCCCTCCCCCGAATTCCCTAGAGACACCTGCAGCGCATCCTCAAGTTCACGCAGTCAACAGGTATCCCTCAGCGTGCCAGAGCGCAACTCATTCCCACTTGTTGAGCCATAATTGCCGAGATACGCCATAAATGAAGCTCTCGGATCGCGAAAATCGTTTGCATTCCAATCGTGTCATCGGGTAACGAACCTCTTGACCATTCAAACCAAATTGACCTTGATCGCGAGGCCAGACAGGCACAAACTGGCTCAATGACAGTGAGCTAAGCTTCGGGAGTTGCTGCCGCCGGTGTTGCGAAACACGGTCTGAAATAAGGGATAGCACTCGTCGTCTCCTCTGATGTCTTCAGTCAGGCTGAAGTTTCTTGTGATGAACACGAAGCCAAGGAAGACGTACTCGACAGCAAACTCGTCGGTCCCTCCAGTCTTGCTTCATATTCCAGCCTTTGTCTGGTTTCATAAAGCCAGAGAGACGAGCTTCGAGTTTCGAAACTCCCGTCAAGCTCCGTGGTCTAGTGATAATTCTCGATTGTGAACTCCGCGCGGCATGAGAAACGATTCTCGGTTCGTTGCGGACACCGAGATCTCCGACCTAAAAGCTGTGAAGCCAAATCTAGACTCACTTCTGTTTTTTGTTGGTCAGGTCGCCCATCGTCGGGATGATGTCGAGCTCGAGTGGTTAATCTACGAGGATCTACGCTGGCATTGGAGGTCGCGCTTTCAACAGAACCTGGAAAGAGAAAAAATTGAAAGCTTAACACATGATTTTTTATGCACGCGGTCTGCTTCCGTCTTCCCGCAAGATCCTCTCTGAGGTTTTGACGCTTGTTAAATTTTGAACGAATCAGTTAGAATGTCATCCAGAGTTCACTTTGGTTAACATCGACGCCGTCAGCCGCGGGAACCGGTCGAGGCTTCAACAACCGTCGTCGTCGCGGCAACTTCCAATAAAGAACACTTCTTTGGTATCAAGTTGCGTATGCCAACATTCGATTCGATTATCAAGAGCTTTTTCCCGTTTTGCCAGTTTGAAACAGACGCACACTTGAAACGTTATCGGAAATCAGCCACCTAACTGATCTTGGCTTTTCTCTTTATGAAAATTTCGAGGGATGAACGGGCAGATGTCCCGAAACCGAGTCTCGTCTTATATTCAGGACACGATTAAGATGCGCTTTAGGCCTAGACCCGTGATAAGACGAGACTTCACTTATCGTGGTTTGGGAATTAGCTGCTCATGTTTTTCGCATTCGAAATCGGGGTTTCATTGTGAGCTTTTCAGACGCAACATTGATCCCTGAATATCAACTATGGTGGCGGTCCCCTTCAATGAGTGAGGAGAACGTTTCCGTCGTCCGTCTTCGAGACACGTTTCTCGTCAGATCAGCCCGGACGGTAATGACAGCTTTGGAACGTTCCCTGAGTTCTCATCGGTATTCTAACCTCGAGAGCGCGCGTCTAGCGAGTCGTCAGGGAGAGAGACTCCTTTGATTATCTCAACAACGTTCGCCAAGAGCAGCAAGATCGATGGGACAGGTGTCCAATAATTTCTCGGGCAGTTGAAATATTGAGCCATCGTCTCGGCCGTAGAGTCGGACTCCTAGACGTTCCGGGAGTAGGTCGATCAGGAAGAAGAGGTCGCTTTGGGGTACAATTTAATTTTCTCGGAACTCTAGGAAAGAAGATAAAGAGCCACGTAAGCGGCTGCCTCCTCCGAAAAGCTCCATGTGGACTTTGAGATCACAGACATCGATGTCAACTGTGCCACTGGAGGCGGTTCGCAGTTCGAGACTCGTTGGTCCGTCCTGTTCAAAGACTCTATTTCGAACTGGAGTCGTTCTTGAACTTCCTCCCCTCTTCCCATAGGCTGTGAAATCGTATTCAAATGGATTTAGCGGATTAACTTCATGCAATTGAATCGAAGCCTGTTATGCCGGTTGACGCGAATCGCTTGGAAAAGACGCGGAGCATCTTGGAGCCACTTTCCGTGCTGCCTGTTACGATGCTTGGTTCGCGACTGTTCCACCAAGAACAAGCAAACGGAGAAGGCGAACGAAGCATACATGGCTCGTAGTCTTCATCGTCATCGTCGCTGACAACTTTTCGGAAATCGAAGTATCTGAGAACATCGCACACTTTCTGATCCCCGCAGTCTTTCGGTTGAGGCATTTGGAGTGAGCACGAAAAGCCATCAGGCGAAACAAGAGCTCTAGGAGGGGATCCGGCCATACCTCCGGGTATCGGGATGGATCCGTTGGGGGCGAGCATTCTGTTGATGTCGATACACTGGGCTGAGCTGATTGACGTGTCCATAGTGGGTGACAGAGCCCGGGTCGTCGTGCCTGTTTTCGTGGAACTCGAGGCGGTCGATAGAGAACCGGTTTCGGGGGACGTCGGTCGCGACAACGGCAGCGGGGTGTCGTATATGCTGTTGATGAAGACCTCGTTTTTGACCTCATCTTCCGACCGGCAAATTGGCTCCTGCAACGATTTCGGTCGAGTCGAGCCCACAAGCGACTTCGACGATGAAGGCAGCGAATCATGATGAGACCTGGGCCGATCCTTTGTGTCTTTTTGGAGAATCACCGCGGACGGTGACAGTGGCCGCTCCTTGGACTGAGAACGTTCTTTTTTCTTGGGGCTCCCGTCGTTTTGAGGCAAACTAAACTCGGTTGATCGACTGTTCGACTCGTTCAGATTGATAACTTGCGGTGTAACCACTTTCTCCTTCTCTTTCGAACGACTTCTCTGATAGGATCGCAGAAAGTACATCGTCCGATCACGTAGCACACCAGGAACAACGTCAGCGGGGCACTACGGCACGTGAGGATGAGGACAGGGAATTATTCGGGAATGAAACGAGAACGAGAGGTTTTGAAAATTTCAGAGAACGGGCACAGGGATGCAGACATCGTTTGTGTCATGGTGTTTCCACTCGAGAGCTCTAAGCGACACACACACACACACACACACAAACACACACAAGAGAGCCGAAACCAGTTTGGTGCTCTCCGAAAGCACGCTTTCCACCCAGTAAGCCGTTCAGCCGGTCGGATATCGCGCTCAGAAATAGCCTCTCATGGACCCTACGAGAGATGGTAGCGCACACTGTCCCATCAGTTTCGACAACGAGACATCGGGAAAGTCGAGCACCGCCGCGCCCGCGCCATGAGATGCCGGTCACATCCGCTGATGAGTGATCGTAAAATGTCCGCCGTACATTTAACAAGACCGGTCTCCTCCTCCTTCCCCTTGGAAATCTCCCAATGTCGATTCCGCTCACGCGAGTATCGCGGGACGCTCCGGAACGACCAATGAGGCCCCGAGTCGCGGGCGTGCTGCAGAAGAATTCCGCCAGACTTCATCTGAAAGAATCGTGGCCGTGGATCTCGAATCTCAGTAAAAACGGGATCGAGGACATCCGAAATTTTTCCAATAGTTTTAGACTCGAAACGAGAATGCTAACTGAAATCTCAGGAAACGCTTCGTGATGGAATGGAACACATGGGCTCGAGCTTTCATCCAGCTTAGGGAAAAGTGGGAGGGAGAGAGTGAGAAAGGCGGAAAAGCTGCCGAGAGAGTTAATCTTTGTCCAGGAGCTACCTGAGTACTATACGCCATTGGCAGCTGTCTGCGGAGTGCACTGGACTGGATTTGAAGGGGACGATTTGCCAGAAGCCTCCACGATTCGAGTTCAACATCATGTCCCACGAATCTCTAATTCTCGCGCTGACTTTTCATTCTCGTCTTCATTATTTCGATTTCGGTGAAACGACATTCAATATTGTCAGCGGAATCTTGGGATTGTAGCTCTCGTTGAAAGGCCTTCTCAGAGAAGAGAAGAAAACTAGTCTCATAAACTCAACTCGGCTTAAACTAGGTTCATTGTTGTGATGGACTAAATGAGGGGTGTCCTTTATGTTTTCCTGGGGCGTAATCGAAACTTGTCTGGGTCCGTGATCGGTGATTGAGCTCGTCTGACGTGATCATCGTTGTCTCGCGAAGATACATTGTGTCGCAGATAACTTCGATCTCCTGAATTCACCCGACCAGTTATTTGCAGCGTTGGAGATCTCCCGAATCGTGGATTGGAGTATACCAATCGTTCCGGGAAAACCGTTCCTGACGAGAGCAAGAGGATGTCAGGATGCTCTCCGTTGGCCGGGAGTTCATCCCGGGGAACTTCGTCTCCCATCAGGTCGACTCCGTTGAAAGACAATATCAGGGGAGTCAAATCGACACAGATAGCCAATGGCTTACTTTTCCGCCAAGAAATGTTTATCCTTCGTAGTAAACAAGTCACATCGAGTAAAAAAGTACCGAAAGTTACCGGACGTCACGTATCGAAACCAACGAGTCTTGGCTGACCGAATCGGCCGATTCGCACTCACGACCGACGTGCCCGTTCGAGTCTCGGATACGTTTTCTGCGGCCAAGTTGTTTCTCCGTTGAAGCATCTCATCGACGACTCTCCGGAGATTGTTCCTTATGGGCTCTCGCATATTTGAGTACCGCCCATCGGGATCTCTCGAGTATAAGAAAGAGCAGCGTGTGTTTCTCCCGTTTATTAATGAGAATTCTCCCGCGGTGGGAAGTGTTTCGTTGCGCTCTTGAATTATTCAGAACAGAACAAACGCAATGGGAAGCTCATTTCGTTTGTTCCCACGATTTGAGATGGTTGCAACCCTTGGAACCCGAAAGCGGAAGATTGGAGGTTTTTCTTCTTTTCCGCAGCTGTTCCCGTCCGAGAGATTCGAGCTGCAGTTCGGGTTGATCCGAAACAGTAGCTCCGATCTGGAGAAGCACAATTTGACTCGTTGTTTTCGATCGATTCAATATTGGACGGGCGCGCATTGAATCACCGGTCGTAAATTTGAATTGAATCTAAATCGTTCCAAGGGACAGATCTGACTCCGAGTCAATGCGGAGAGACCTGGAGCCAGATGTGTTACGGTTCGGGGTGCGAAGCCGACTAATTGAGGCTGTTCCGAACCTCATTAGGTCGAACCTTTCACCACGCTCGGGGCTAATGAAACAATATAAAGCGGGAAAGGGCATCCCCGCACGCGCAACTTAAGTCTTTGTCCTTTGCGAGGAAAGAGGGGCTTTCAAAAGCAAACTCACGAACTCGAATATTGCCGCGTTCAACGACCGCAGCGAAACTTTAGAGCACCGGCACGAACCCCGGGTTGCATGACGTCGTGTTCGAACTTTGCAGAGTCCATCTATCTAGGAGAGGTGGGTAGAGAGAGA